>OY728142.1:1651928095-1653178095 GCA_963277665.1 Viscum album
CTTCAAGAGTTATGGTGAAATTCTTAAGAGTATCAAGTCTCTTTTGATGATTGGGTTACATTAGAAGAATTTTTATATTATGTGTAACCCTGATGTTTAATATAGGAAAATTTTATCCAAGTAATAGTTATCTTTTCTATTGTGGACATAGTTATAAATAAACATTTGGGTTTATATGATCCTTAATTTTGAGGAAATTATGGGTTAGTAAATGTTATGATTGAAGTGGAAGGCATGAGATAAAATTGAGGTTAAAATATGTTATGAATATTTTTTATGATTTTATCTCGTTTTGGGGAATGTTTTGAGAATTATATAGTTTTGAAAAAATGACAACACGCAGACCGTGTGAAAACCCGTCGCGTCGGACAAAGCTGCGGGAATCGAACCCACAACCAAAGTGCGACTGGTATTTATCGCCTACCACTGGACTACGTGAAGTCCCTGGTAAGTTTGACTGATTCTTTTTGGTTATATGATTTTATGAATTAAGAGTAAGTTGATTTTGGGTTATTTATGAAAATGATTAACCTATCATGGAGGATATGTGATTAGGTTAATTACTTTTCAATACGAGACTTTAGGAGCAACTGATGTTGTTTGGAGATAAATGTTACGATTTGACTTGGAAGACTATGTGACTAAATCCTTCAAATATTTGGTTTTCAATATTATTTTGGTTTACTTTGAAGAATTTTATGGACAAATTGTTTATCTAATGGTCCTCGTTGAACTTTGGGTTTTGTTGGACAAATTTTGGAGGTTAAGAATAGATTTTCTTTTTATAAAGGGTTATCCTTTTCTGGATTATCTGATCTTATAGTAACCTTTTTGGTTTTAGTTTTGGTTAAGGTTTGAAGACATGGGAAATGTATAGTTATTTTTTTTAGGTGCTCCTCTAGAAGTTGTTTATAGTACTCTTAATGCGAACAAGTCTCCCTAGATACTCGTCTTTTGGAAAAAAAATATGAGTTTGATTAAGGAATCTAGTAAAAGTTGAGAGTCAACATGATAAGTGATTATGATTCCTTATGAATAAATTCCTCAATAAAAAGTAACTTAGAACAAAAATGTTGTCTATTAACTTTTCCTACTGGGGAACCCAACACCGTTTAACCCATCACAAGTTTGTGATTTTCTCGTTGTTAACTTTCTCCTAAACATGTTTTCTATCACTCTCCATCAGAACATGACCCTATGTTTTCTCCTCCATGTCCATGTTTTCCTACATGGAGTCCTAGTATGGGTTAACTCGGGTGACCTCTGTGCTTATCTTTATTTATTGTAAAGTGATTGTTTTACCGACTCTTGTTCCGATGTGGGACTTTCAAGGATGTTTCCAAGCGAAATTTTAAAATTGTGAGGATGCAATTCCCAAAAGGGGGCAAGGATGTAACACCCTAGGTAAATAAAGAATAGGCATTTTCATATTTATCCATATTTGTGAATAAAATATTAAAATGACTTTAAAGGGGACGCTATTCTCGATGGCGTACCCAACACGCAACAACGAGTTTCTTGGGAATCTTACGTTGCACTCTAATAATAAAATAACATTATTTTAAATGGTAGTTAACATGTAGCCATTATAATGGCGGGAATTGATATAAATAACTAAAATATGATTATATATGTTTTTTAATGTTTTTACATTTATCCAATAAAAGCTAAAGGCTTAAAATATGGAAAGAATTAAATTTTAGGTGTATATGCCCTAGTTTTCACTAAAGGTTCACTTATCGCCTTTTAATGGAGAACTGTCATTAAATATAGTTTTGATCACTCTTATACATTCTTTTGGACCAAATAAAACTCTTATTAAGAATCGGGACATCAAATTTTACTTTGTGTAATTTTTTGGTATTTTTCCGATAAAGTTCATTTTTTTAATGAATAGTATAGAATGTTGTGTTTTAATTCAAAAACTCTTTTTAATCTAATTTATTTTTATGATTAGATAAAATTCTGAATTGGTTTTAAAGTGAAATTAGAAAATATTTTTACCATTAAATCCAATAGTGGTCATTGAATTTAATTTCACTTTGAAATCAGACTTAAACTAGTGTCAATCTTTTGATACTTATTGTTTTATAAAAACACGCTATTTTCTCTGACAGCAGGAATTAATTATTAAAATAATTAATGTGACTAATATGTTTTAAATTTTTTAAAATAGACGTCATTTTTGAATTCGGAATATCAATTATAGCTTAGGGTGAATTTTTGGTAATTTTCTGAAAAACTTCAATTTTTGATGAATAGTGAAACCACTAAGTGGTAATCAAGCAAACTGATTTTTCAGTTAAATGAAAGTTTACCACTAATGTGTATTGAATTTTGAAAATCCGACATACATGGTTGTCATTAAGAAGTAAAATGTGGTTCAATGGGATAAAAATAATTTTTTGGTGAATAGTAACTTATTAAGTTTTTAATCGCGATTAGTGGTAATTAGTGTAGTTTAAGGTAAAAATGATATTATAAGAATGTGAAAACACCATGAAACTTGTCCTACACCTATTGGGTGAGTCATGGTCGACCAAGACAAGCCCTGGGCCAACATGGGGACCCCATGGAGCCACTTTAGTTGGAAAATGACATTAATATATTCTTATTTAATGTTAAAGTGAAAATGACACTAACATAAATTGTTTTACTAAAATAATTTTTATGTGGAGTTATACAAGTCAAAAGTTTGATTATAAATAGTAATTGGAAATCTAAAAAGATTTCCTACATCATAGTAATTTTTTTATAATTTTCAGACATTATATAAATTTAATTATTTATGACATAATAATGATGCAGCGATGACATCATTATTTGACGATTTAAATAAAATAGAAAGATAATGTAAAATCTATGAACTACACATGTCCAAAACCAATTGGATGAGTGGATTTCGAACCCTTATCACCTTATCCACGAATTCTATCAATGTGGGACCTTTTAAAACCGAAAAACATTTTCAAATAAAGTAATATTTATTTACTTTCCAAAAGTGCCCCTCCTCTTCTCTTATAAAAGGCCCCCATCTCTACCTCTTTTCACACACTCATCAAGCATTTGGCTAGGCCAAACCCTGCCCATTTACTCTCTCCACATCCATATCCTCATCCTAGAGGATTCCCTTTGGGCATAATCCTTTCAAGGGAAGCCTTTAGGCTCAAATCAAAAGGAGTTACAATTTTAAAGGTAATTCTTTCTCTCATGTTCATTTGTTTTATTTTGCTTCTCCAACCCCCTAAACTCTTTTTATATACTTCCTTTGTAACAAAACCAGTATCTTAAATATAATAGGATTTTGTTATATGATTTATTTGAGCTACACTCTCACACAACTACATCAAATGGTTAATGAACATACGGTTTCCGTGGATGGTGAAATTCTGCCTCCCGAAACGATGATTGTTCAATACTCATTTAACACCTTCAAAGGTGGCCATTATGATGTCACTATTTTTATATATGATATATAATATGTTTATGTTTTATTTATGCTTCTGTATTTTTCATTTTTGTCTTACCTTTATGGCTTCCAATATGGGTATACGCGATATCTTCATTTAAGGAAGTGCGGACTACCGCCCCCTCAAAGTGATTTGATTCGTTAAATACCATATGTGGGATGTATAAAGGATGGAAATATGATATTATATATGACATTATACTGTAAATATAATATACCTTTATATCATTATTATTCCATTCTATAAAATACGAAATAGAAATGAAAGTAGCGTTTATGCGTACGTACGGCTTACCGTCTCCATGAACGGTGAATTTCATTTCTTACCTCTAAATGATTATGTAATGTTATAAATTCATGCATGTACTGGATATATATGACATATATGATATCTACATAATGAATACAATTCTGGATATAATAAACATTTGGCCACACGAACAACATTTATTTGTAAGAAGTCCACTTTCGACTTAAGAACCAAATATCGGCAAAAAAAATATTATTAACTAAAATGATTACATAATGTTTATGACATGGTAATAAGTGATATAAAAGGAATAATGAACTTGAAAAATTTTCTTAAGGAAGTATAAATTAACTCAAGTTTATTATTCAGGAGATTAAAGAACGATCGAGTCAAGTCCGACCTGAGGTAAGGGATCCTACTCCTCTCTTTCTTTTTAAGTACACACTTTTATGTCGTTACATTTAAAGCTCATCTTTCTTGTTATTGGGATGATCTTTTATATTACACTTACTGTAATTTTTATGTTCATGTGATGAGAGACCCTATTCTCTCTCATCAATCCATTTTGGAAGTTTTTAGTGGCGCCGTTAGGCTGCAGAATTTTCGTAAGGGATTTTTCATCTCACTTTTATTCTCGTGAGTTTTATGCTAAATTTGCCACAAATTCCATTGAGTGGTTTATGTACTGCACATTATTATACTCTTTGTGAAATATAATTCCATTTATGAGTATTTACATCAATGATCTATTGTCCTTCTTTCATGGGGTGTATGTTTTGAAAGATACCCAAGTCGGTAAGGGAACCTTTCACCCTCCTCTTTTTTAAAAGACTTCTTCTGTTGGGTCTTTTAATTGACATATTGTTATGTTGGGATGTGTTCTCATATATCCTTATTGATGGAAATTTTATGTCCAAGTGTTGAGATACACTCTTTATCTCTCATCAATTCATTTTGATGTGATGTCGTTCGGCTGTCAAGGGAACTTTTTAACCCAATTTCGATTTCTTTGGGTTCAACATGTGGTCATTGAATATGTCATCCATCGAATATGTGTGAATGAACTTTTGTTGTTTTACACATAATATCCACTTATATTGGGTGTATTTATATTTGTCACACATATTTTTGAGATTGATTTGTCCTTAATTTAAGGATACCTTCTTTATAAGGGATTTCATCACATTTGACATTCCTATTGAGGGTTCATTGTTGTTATGCACCAATTCACTCTTATATGGTGTATATACTGTCCTTTGGAGTATTATATCATGAATCCATTTATTCTCATGATATTATAAAGTTCTTGCTAAATGGTATTCCTCAATTATTGTATTCAAGTGTCTCTAATTTTGGTAAAACCCCTTTAACCAAAATATCGTTTTAAATATTTTAATTATTTGTTCTTGTTAATATCCATGCTTTCAAAATGGTTTTAAGGATTTATTTATATGGATATTAATGGTTTAAAATTTTAAGCTTCAAGGTGGTATGGGACACTTTGATTCAAAAATCTCTTTATTAAATGTTTTAAATGGTTTTGAAAATGGTTTTTAATGGATTCATTATTTCAATATCCTAAAGTGTTATATTGTGATTGAAATGTGGAAATGTTATGTTTCCTTTGTTCATGTTTTAAGTGACACATTAATGTTATGGTACTTGGGCATTATTATGAAGACGGGTGGTTCTGTGATAGACTAAGGGCGGGTGAGCCCGTTATAGCTCTCCAATGCATTGGGTAACGCGAAGGAGTGAAACGTTAAGGTTTCTCTGAAGAGATTTTAGGGAATATACTATGATGGGTATTCCAAACGTAACCAAGAGGGTTACTCCCTACGTAAGAATGTTATGAATTCCTCAAGTTACCATTATGTCTTATGTCTTCTATAATTTATTCATGATTTGATATGCCTATTTTATATGGGTGAAGTATGATTTCATTCTTATGTACATATGAACTCATGTTTCCTCTCCATATTTTTATAACCCTTACTGAGCTTTTTATGCTCATCCCAAGTTTGGAAATGTTTTTCAGGTCAAGGGAAAGGTACATGATAAGATGATAGAGTCAAGGATGTGTTAAGAAAGAATCCATGTTTTATTTTCAATATGTTTCCGTTGATGGGAAGAATGAATACTATCTTTTATGTAACCACTTTGTTTAAATGTGGATTGTAATGAATGTTTCATGATCTAATTCTCTAAAACTCTAAACCAGAAAAGATCCTCAATGTGTAATCTTTTAATAACTCAAGATTAAGTAAGGTTTAAGGCTGGGGCCTTATAGTAAATGTATATATTTTTATCCAAATAATGAATTTGACAAGGAATATAAACCATGGGAGGGTAGCATGGTAAGACACTCAATCACTGTGAGATATCATTGGACGTTGCAGAACATGAAATAAGAGTAGTTGGCCTAGTTTCAGATATGCTTTATGGGTGGAGATGGAGAATATTACCTCTAGTTTATGGTTTCTATCCCTATTTTGGAAGGAATTAAATGAGTATTTCTAGAATTAGTTATTCTTTTGCACAACATTCCACCAAAACACATACATCCAGACATAGTGGATGGGTATTCTTTTAGGGGACAAGATGTGAGCTTTCATGATCAAATTCGGCCATAGTTGGGAGGATCGCCAACCACTTATTGAGTTTTCATAAAACAATATCTACCACATCAAAATAATTATAAAATTATATGAAGATTTTTACAGGTGACCCTATAGGGAACCACTTCCCTAAAATATATTAGTAGAGTCAGAACACATGGTCCTAGATATTTTTTGATCATGTATTCAGAAGGTACAAGTTATCTAGGACTATATGAAGAGAGAACAGATAAATCATAAGTATTACAAGGACATGTGATAGAGGCCTTTATATTTTGATGAATGATACCATTTTTTCTTATTAGTTTCACCTCAATGTCGATTATAACGATTTCTCTAGGGTGGCATGATATATCTGAGATTCATTGTCAGTTAATATATACATCGTTGAGTTGGTGATGTGTTGTAACACATAGAGCCAACGAGCTTGTACCCAAGTGGTACAGGCTACTGCTTGGCTTCCAAAAGACCCATGTTCAAATCCGGGCAGAGATGAATATTCGGGATACAGTAACAGGGTACTATAGCCGGCACTGTAGCAATGGTGGACTGTAGCTGCGGCAGCACTGTAGCGGCGGAGGAACTGTTACAGGATAGTCTAGCGGCAGCGGTACTGTAGCAGGTACTAAAGCTGCACAGGGTACTGTAGCAGTACTGTTCACAGAGGGTCTTTTGGTCCAAAAAATGGGTTTTAAAGCCTTGTATTCAGGACACATGGCCTTGGGGATTTGGGCTATGTATTGGGTCTCCCTCTACCCTCTAAGAGGTATTTTATTTAATAATAAATTGAGGCTTCAGCCCCATCCTATAAAAAAACTTAGATATAGCTCTGTTGTTTGAAAAATTAAACGATGTTTTCCATGATCTGTAGTTATGGAGATATGTTCACGACCCATCACACAATATTAACTAGGGAATGACGGACATCGATGATGGAGATACATTTTCTTTAGTACAAATAATACATAAATGATCAGAATGAGATGATTATTTTGGGGTGAAAAATACCATTAATGTGTGTATGCATAAAGATGATGAATCTCCATTAGAGAACATGGTATTAGGAGGCTCTAGTTCATGTTCAAAACCCACATCTCTTTATGTAGATTGTGTTTTGGATTTTTGGTACTGAAATCACCTTGGTGGAGAGTATTTAATCACTCATATGTTCCATTAATTAATTTTAGATATTATATGGGTTTTGAAATAATATTTTTGTTTGATGTAATATCATTATAGGGAATCATGTTCTTGAATTAAAATTTTGAAATAAATTGAATATATTAAATATCACATGGGAAATGTTTTCTTGAAAAAGTGGAAGAACTTCTAAAAATGATGTTGGATCAAAAATATTAGGGAATCATAGGGTTTAGAAAATGTGTTTCACCTTAGGTTCAACCTAACCATTATTGGTGCTTGTCTTTTGTGGGAAATTCATCCCTAGATTTAAATGAAGAAAATCAAAAAAATTATATTATTTCGTTTTTGATGTAGTGATATTATATCCTTATTTAATTAGACAAAGTTATATAATTTTCATGGTTAGTTTCTTCTACCAATGAATTGAAGATATTAATTGAAGCCATTGGAGGATATTTAGGTGTCTTACGATTACTAGAGAAGAGATCAATGAGTAGTTTAATTTGATTTCAAAGGATATAAAAAAAATTTATGATGAAAACTCATTCTTCATCATTGATCAATCTAAATAGATTCATGAACTTTGTTAGATTTTGTTTAATACCCATTATAAATTACTATGATGAACAAATATCGATAAACAAATTAATTGGTCCATGATTCCAAAATTCTTGGTAATAGGTTATATTAATTGACAACTATGATATTATCAATCAGGTTAAATAACTTTCTCTTAATTTTTTATTTTAATGGGAGAAAATCATGTATGAAATGAAAATTTATTAAGGTACATTCCTAATTAATATTCTAAAATTCTTCACAAAAATTATTTATTCATCACAGGATTTTTTAATTTGGATAATCTTTTGACATTTCTCGAAGAACAATCATTAAAAACCAGTTTTGGTTGAAAATATTAGATATTGTATATCATTGATTGGTATGAAATGAAAATGGTGTTATGATAGAATATGGGGTTGATCAATGGATATTGGATAAGTTATTTTATGTTCTTTGGTTTCCAAAAAATAATATCATTCAATAGTGTTTTGTGAAGTGATTTGATTGAAGGAATGTGTTGAATTCTAGCTAGTGAGAATTAGCTGACATGGATCCATTGTTTTTTTTGTGAGGATCACAGGTGGATTGAGTTTTGGTGGCTTCAAAATGAAAGTGGAGTATATAAATGATATACTAAATTTTTTTGGAATACATGATATTTAACATAGAACTCCAATCCATGTGTCCCACTATCAATGGTGGTTAGGGGTTCTGGTGGAATAACAGTATCACAATGAATGTTATCCCATTAGTGATCTCAGTAAGTACATCATAGGGTACATAAAAATGGCATGAAGTACATGGTCTTGGGAACACTATGTACTCCATCATTGACATGTATTGAATTAATATAAATGGGAATAATCATGTACTAGTACTTTATTAGTGTAAATGGGAAGCCGAAAAAACATGTACTATTACTCAGAAATAGAAACATCACATAATTATATCTCACAAGTAGGACCCATGGTGATGGGATGAAAAGTGTAAGCATAATACACCACATATATTTTTTAAAACAAGTCTTTTATGCCCTATCCTGAATATATTGGACACCTTTAGTTAGTATTTATTCCTCATATCCATTCCCCAATGGTTAGTATGGAATCATGTACTTCTATTTGAAAAATAATATCATCATCACGACATCTGTGATGGATTTGTTGAAATCATTTCATGTGACCCTGATTGAGATACTATATTCATCTTTATGACATATGTTTTGTTCTTGGTATCATTGTGATCGACATTACACATGAACTTATCTTATAAATAGTAGGATATTCAATATGGAGTTGCTGGTATAAACCAATGCATTGGGTGGGATCCTCATATGTGTATTATTTCTCTTCAGACTATCAAAATTTAATAATGATAGTGAGACGAAATGATAATTACCTCTCAGATGGAAGCTAGTAGTTATTTTAGACTAAGTAGTGTGTTCTCCTAGATGTCTTATTTTTTTAGTCATCATGTTGGAATCCTATACTAGCATTGTAGTTTTGAATTACCTTTAAACTACTTGTCTTTGTTGTATATATATTGATATTCATGTTATATATGTTGTGGATATATACCTATGTATTAATAATTGTTCTATTTTTTTTATGATTTGATGTTTCGGGGTGTCATACTAGTAATTTTATACTCACCCAATCTAATTATGCTACAATTTGTTTCATGTGTTGTATAGACGATCAACCTTTTGATAGATTCCTTGATAGAGTGGAACCTAACAATGCTTAGTGTGACTAGTCAGAACGAGGTGTGTTATTGTTGCATCTTAATAAATATTTCTAACATTCCTTACATGTTGAACATTCTTTCATACTCTTTGTGGGGGTCTAGTATTTTTTCCATTTCATTTTAATTTACATACTTTCATATTTTAGTTAGGGTATTTAGATGTATGAAATAATGTTTTTTTACTTATTTTAACAATTCATAATTATATATCAATGAAGATGTTTGTGTGTGTAATGGTATTATGTTTAAGGATTCCGGGTTAGTGATATCCCTACATAGTACTAGTTATTATCCCAGAACAATTGGAGGTGGGATTGGGAAGTCATGACAAAAGTCCCATCAGGAAATTTCGTGACTTCTCTATTCCCAATGAAATATATTTTTGTCTCATATGGTATATCCAATTATGTATTTCACTATTTAAAATCATATTTAAATAACACTTAACATATTATAAATCCCCATACCAAATTTTGCATATATATAACATATCCAATTTAATTTTCATCAAAATTCATGGGTATTCATTAATTACTATTAATTAATGGAGTTATTTTGGATATATATTTTTAAAAATAATTAAAATTCATTATTTTCATATTTAGATTGTATATTTCTCCTTTATTATTATTTTTTTAAACTAGAACAATTTTTAATATTAAATTATCCCATTTGTACATTCATATTCTTATTATCAATATAATGGAAATTTCATGACCACATGATTTGAAATTTTAATGATAATAATTAACATCATGATATTTTAAAAAAGAACTAAAATTTACGATATGGTACAATATCTGCAAAAGTAGGCATAAATGAACATTGAATCAATATTATTTTAATGTGTGTATTATATCCTTGAATTCAATAAGAGGAAATTATTAGTATTAATGAAATTCTAAAAAATATAAGATATATTCTCATTTTTAATTAATATTATTTTAATTCATTGTAAATAAGAACTGAGAGTATTAGTATTTTCCTATTATTGTCCAAAAAATCATCAGAAATGATTTTTAACTGGAAATATTAAATATTTTGTAGATGTTTTTGAAAAATTATTTCAAAAAATTAATTTTATTTTATAATTTATAATATCAAAATTAATTTTTAATTATTATTTTTCATTCTTCTAAAAATTTAAAATATTCAATGATTTTGGAAAATTATAGATTTATATAATACTATCGTTTAATTTATATTAATTATTAATTATTAATTTTAATTTCATCTCAATGTAACAATTCTAGTCTTTATAGGGGTATGATATAATCAATTATATTTTATAGAACATTATTTCATTCATTTGTATAAGCAATCATTTGGGATTAAATGAAATTTTTCGAGAAATTTTTTTCCTTTGTGTTATCCCTATTTAATTATATATTAAATATTATACATATTTTTTTAAATTTTTATAAATGAATTCTATATTTATAATAAATGATTAAATATAAATTTTATATAACTCTTTTATTTATAGTCATTTTGAATATTCACTAATGTAATGTGGTTACCACGATAAGGGTAAATTTGATTACTTATGTTAAAAATAAGATGATAAGGATTATAATAAGAACATTAATTTCAGAATAATTTTTTATAAGTCAATTTATTAGATAATAGTAATATATTCTATAATAAATAATTTTATGGACATTTGGATGTGATTATGAAATTTATTCTATTTCTTTTCCATAATAGTCAAACATGTCGCACTTATTTTTTTAACAACATACATAATTTTAATATAAGGTTATCTAGATTATATTTTATACTATATGTTTTATATTATTATAAAATCATATTTCATCAACATGTTACTTTTTATAGTTTTTAGATAGGAAATAATTACATTAAATTAATGCACAATGGTAATTTAGAAATAGTATAATTAATATTAAAATCATATACAAGATATTCAAAATATTAAATGAGATATAATTTGATATAAATAATCTGATCCAAGAATTTTTAAATTTCCAATTTGATGGTAGGAATATAATAAAAAAATTCAAATTCAAACTTATATACATATTTCATTAATGTCAGTGAAATGAATAATTATAAAATTGATATTATTAATATTTTATAACAAATTATATCATATTAAATTTTAATGTATTCATTAACAGTTAATTTAATACAATATATTATGATTTGTATATAAATATTGATCTATTTATTTTTCCATTGGCAGTTTATAGTAACTATATTAACCCTTAAAAGTTAAAAATCATGGTTGACAAGGTATGAATAGAAGGGTTAACTGGGGGTTTAAATGAAATAATTCGGTAAAAATGTTATAGAAAATATCTCAAAAAAATTTGGATGAACAGAAATAGACCAGTAAATAAATTTCATTCTTAATAAATAAGAGTTTAACTATTTATTATTGCAAGTATTTTATATTAATTTAATATTTTGAAAAATTCCACGAGTAACACCCCCAATAATGTAAAATGGCTCCTCATCATCTCAAATCATCACACATAAAATCAAATTTGGTTTATAAAGTCCTACATGAATACCATACTAGAATACATCATCCCAATATAGTGCTATTTTATTATTAATAAGACTAGCCTTATTGGTCCTGTGGTTTTAAATAAAGGAGGTTTACCTAAGAAGAGGTATAGTTCTTATCCACTTGTTTTAGTTTTACCTCATCTTCCACCTAATTAAAATATTCTTTAAGAACTATATAATAGTAATAATATCCATAGTAACATACTATCATGTTATTATTTTGATTTAATTAAAAATATCCATCTCAACATCTATTAAATGGGAAACAAAATAGTCATTCGTTTTTATAATGGACTACTACCTCATTAACTGATGTAATTCATTTTAAACCACAATATCTAATTGATAAATTATATTTATAGATTTATTTTTTAATTATGATATTCATTATATATCTATAATTATAAAAATATATTATATCATTAACCATGTAATTTCTCCAAGAGTTAAAAATTGGTAACATCATTTATATATATGTGTGGACATCAAACCCCACAATACCATGTGATTTATTTATAATCACCACATCATACTGTTTATATATATATATATATATAATAATATTATATATATAATATCTTGATCAATATTTATTTACAAAATAATATAAACATTTATATATAATGATCGTTGAAATTTTGAAATGTCACTCATGGGTGCGTATGGCATACCATCTTGATGATTGTAATATATTTTGTTTTTATATACTATATTTAAAACACATGTCTGAATTTGTATATATTAAAATGAAAATAATTTCATGAATTGTATTCTGGAGATGGTATTGTAATGACCACATTGTCTAATGTCAAATAGTGAATTTCATTTTGGATATATGAAATGAATATCATAAAAAAAAGTCAATTTTTATAGAATAATTTAATATAGAACAGAAGATATAAAACTAAATAAATAAAGAAAATTAAAATGATACTTAATGATGTAAATAAATAAAATATGTTTACTATTATAAAGACATAAAATTTATATGATGATTCTGACTAAAGGGAAGAAATATTCTTTTAAAATTAATATTTTAATGTTTTCCGTATATATCCATTTTCATTCCCTATAAATATTTTTTATATGTTTTTTTGAGAAATATTATTCTATTATTAAATTATACTTTAAATTCATATTAAAAAATTTTATAATTTTTTCAAAATGATAAGAAAAGAATTTTGTTTTCCATTTTCTAAATGATTTATTTTGTGACGTTTCCAAAAAAAGTATAAATGTTATCTTTATTATTATATAATCCATGAACATATTTTCCCTCCACAATGAATAATTTTTTATTTGAATTTTTTTTACTTAATTAAATTTATTGTAGTAAAAGAAATTATTTCTATTTTAATGTGCAATGTTTTTAGAGAATATCTGAATTATAGATGAAAATTTTATAATTCTTATGAATTATTTCTTATAAAAAATGTAATGATTTATGTTTTGTTTATATTTAAAAATAATTTCATTAGACGAAAGGATGTACTTATTAAAAAATATAATGGTGATTCTATTATATCCCTCAAATTGTTTTGTCATCATAGAATTTGACTATGATGGTTATCCCAAGTGTATCTATGACGATTCCTCTAATTATAAGCATGATGGTTATATCATGTATAATAATGAAGGTTATTTTATTTTTATCCATGAATTCTTATCATGTGGTAGACATGATAATCACTCCATGAATAAGTATGAGGATACATTTATTTATCACATTAAAAATATTATTTATTTATTATTTATATGATTTTTTAATGTTTTTCATTTATAAAAATGTGTGAGATATTTTCATGTGGAAAGGTTTTGTTATGATCAATGATAATTGAATATAATGTTACAAATTATATTGTTTTAATGAATTTCAACAGACAAATTGTTATAATTTTTTTGTCCCTTTATGATGTTTTTTCATCCTCACCAATAATTTTAATATGTTATTAATTGTGTTTAAATTTGAGTGTCTGAAAATAATAACCCATGTTGATTTTGTGATGATTTATCATTAAAATAAATCATTTATTATTTTATGGAATGTTTGATAGTGGTAAAATAGATATAATGTATAATTTTACATGTGTAATGTATGGATTTATAATTTAATTGTTTTTTCTTAATTCTATAATACTATAAACTATACAGATATATTTAAATGAAATAAATTGAAATTGGGTATAAAGGGATTGTTTTATGTAATTATTTTGTTTGGGTCCTTATAGTTTGTGGAATATAAGGTGATAGATAACATTAGATATTAGTATTTTTAAGAGACATAATATAAAATGTAATGAATACCATCATGGGTTAAACTCTCTTCTTGATATAGATTTCAATGTTTTATAAATCCATTTTTAGGTTGGGAATTGTGGATGATTAAGATGAGTTAGACTATTTTGAGAGGCATTTAAGGTGGTAAAAACATATTTTTTAGAATAAAATTTATTGAAAATGATATTTTAGGAATAATTCCAATTATTTTTATGGATATATTTTCGGAGGTTATGGTATCATTTAAGTATTATTAGATCTGTTTTTGATGAAAATATGGGATATTATATTTTTTATATTAATCATCTTATTTGATGAATTTTGTTTGAATTATATCAAAATAGTTTTATTAAAAAAAATCAATAGCCCTGGTGATAACCCTTTATCTGTGGAAAGGACATAACGATTGATCCCCCAACTGATTGGTGTCAATCGTAAAATACCAACAACTATACGAGAATATATTATGGTTAATATTAAACAATTTGTTTAATCGAATGGTTTGAATGATAATGATGATATAGTATTTGGGAACATATGTATTATTGTAGAGATCAACATGCGATTGGTGATTTATTTAGTGACTAGGTGACCAATTATATTTCAAAATATGGTCGTTATAATATTGTTGATAATTAACTGGTCAAGGTAAAATGTATATGGTATTTTATTTGATCACAGAAAGATGAATTATCATTTGGAAGAATATATAATATTATTAATGAATTATGATGATTTATGTTTATTATAGAATAAAATATAATATATTGGTTATTATGTTTTACACAAATCCCCCAACCCATATATTCCTTAATGAGTGGAGAGAGAAAACGACCCCTCATTCTGACCTCTAGTATGCCCCTGGATGGAGACTAGCACTGAGGGTATAAAATATCATAACTGAGAGGAATTACCATCAATAATAACCTTTTTTGAAAGATAAGTTGAATCATCTACAATAAAATAAATTACATAATATAAAATAATTCAAAACTATCCCTTAATTAATGTGATAATAAAAATTATAAATATAAAATCCTCTAATGTAAATAACAAAAACCAATGATATAGTAGAGACAAAGAAACTATCAAATAGTTTTAGCTTGTAATGTCCAACTTGTTTTATAATGTCATCCTAGAAGTGTGAAATAGTTTTGTATATGTCTTATGAGAATATAGGTGTACACGTTAGGAAAACCAATTTATCTCATACACATGTAAAAGGATAATAGTATTAGACCAATAAGAAAGTAATATATCTAATGAGGACCTACAAAGGTATAATAACCTAACCCTTCCTCACCATGGTTCACTCACCAAATATGATGTGCAATTAAATAATATAATATGAAGCATATCGATTTAAATCTACCCCTCATCACTTTATCACTTATTTTCTTCTCCCACAATCCAAACATACTATACCCTAAAAGTCTCACAATTTCTAAACAACAACA
Organism: Viscum album; assembly: GCA_963277665.1. Taxonomy (NCBI): domain Eukaryota; kingdom Viridiplantae; phylum Streptophyta; class Magnoliopsida; order Santalales; family Viscaceae; genus Viscum; species Viscum album. The sequence continues at coordinate 1,651,944,149 of OY728142.1, forward strand.
CAAAAATAACATCTCATATCATGTATTGTAGGGTACCATGAATATGAAGGAAATCAATCTCATGGAAACATCCTGCCATGCAATCTACCCACTAGAATCCATCTTATTACATCATTTCCAAAGACACATGGTTCAATAATAATTAATCATATATCCTTTAGACCATGATAATTTTTTACATTTTGGTCATCACAACCTAATCATGTCAACAATGCATGGAGGTGGGAGTATGGAAGAGTGGAAATCCATCCACCCACCCTCTCACTCTTATTTTGAGAAGAATAATCGTAAAAGATGTTATGTCATCATATGGTGCTGGAAATGGGGGTTGTTCATATTGATATCACATGAAATATACAATGTATATAAATTTAGAGAAAATAACAAAAAACCCATCATAATTCTTTGTAACCATGGAATAAATAACGTCACAAGACACTCTACTTTTTATACAACTTATAGAAAAATAACCCCCCACATGAAAAAAATATCCACAAATAAAATTCCATATCTAAAACGACATGTACACAATTTCAACATTTAATACCACTATTAAATATTAAAATAATAGCCCCATTTAATTTATATATTCAAAATTTATTAGCATACCATTTCATATCATTTTCATGAATTTATTTCTATTATAAATTTGGTAACTAACATAACTAAGAACCATCATATATCCACTCCACTACCACACCTCCACTACCATCATAGTTCCACTACACTACCCCACCACCAACAACACTATATCCCCACTACCTATCACAAACACCACCATACACCCATGACATAAAATCCACCATACATACATCACATCATCACATCCAATCCATTTTATACAATAGTATCAACAATCATACCACAACACATACCACAACAATTTTTTTGGAAGAGGTAATTTCATCCAATTCATCTTCATTATTTGAGGGTGTTGTCCCAAAAGATATATGTTCTTGGGGAATCCATTTGATTAACCTAACGTACATGGTTAACAATTTATTTATGGTTGTATAACACCAATTCACAAAACATAGTAATCAATACATATATTAAATTGAAAAATAAGAGATACTAAAATTCATGATGATTAGTTATACTGAAAAAATAGACAATCTCAATATCATATTAGAAAGATAAAAATGAATTTTAAAAAATAAATATCCTTTTACAATTAATGTTTATATAATAATTATAGTTTTTTATCGTTTATTAATTATCTTCCCAAGAGATAACAATAGTAACCCATCCCACGTGATTCACAAATATTAAAATTGATGGAATTCATACCTATAAAAATTTATTTCATAATATAGCAACACCAAAATTCGGGAGTGGTGGTGGGGGGCGGTTCTCACACGAGGAAAACACATTTGGTGAAATCAAACCAACTACGACAATATGGATTCATACATATGTGGGAAGATTGATTTGGGAATTTATTTCATAAGGTAATTTAATATAGAAACATAAAAGAAAATATATTATCATTAAAAGTATTATATCTCAAACCCTTGGGATTTTATACTTGTTAAATTTTTTATTGATGTTAGAAATCATTAAATCCATGAAACATTAATATTTTATGGGTCGTTAGAAATTTTTAAATATGAATTTATAATTAATACACATTGAAATAACATTAAAATTCATTAATATATGAATTAAAACAATTATTTTCATAAGACATTTGAGAAATTTAAATTATATTATCTAATGTAAAACAAAATACATGGTTTAGGAGTTACTTTTGGTGATTCACGATTTTTTAGAATGAGTCAACATTTGTGAGTCACCATTATATAAAAATAAGTCACCATTGGTGACTCACCATTAGTTCAAAATGAGTCACCGTAAGTTCAAAATGAGTAATTATTGGTATGTCCCTGTTGGATCAAAATGATTCACCATTAGTTCAAAATGAGTTACAATTTATAAATCACTGTTATTTCAAAATTCATCACATTTGGTGAGTAAAAATTATTCTATATTCATCATTGTTGGTGATACACAATCATACTATTAAAAACAGAAAACGTTATATGGACATCCAAATCATCAAATTTTTACAAAATTATTTGGCTAGAAATTCAGGGACATTATATCAGATACCTTTCCAACAATTCACTCCATTGAGAATTCAATACCAAACCGTATATAAGGAGTGAAATTGTTTGAAAAACCACCCAACATTATAAATGTCATGGATATAATTCCATATAAAATTTCAACACAAATAAATACACCAATACCCTACGCCCCCAATAGGTAATCAAAAAATTGAATTTCCTAAAATATAAGAATCATAGAATTCCATCATCAATGTGAAGATATATCAGCTCTACGTGGAATAGAATCACCCCTACATGTTTAAGAACATCGTAATATAATTTATATTAATTTGGAAACATATATTTGTTTTTCCAAATTAGAACATTATCACACATCACATATCACACATCCCATCAGGGGGAAATATTCATATATAAAAAATACATCAAGGACCAGATTTCACATCATAATGAAATTAATAGAATCTAAAATCTCAAAACATGATTCAGTAAAAACCGAAAATTTGTGTCTCACACTCCCCTTTACATTCCACTAGGCCACCATGTCTCCAAATAAAAATACTAAGGGAATGGTACATGATAAAAATAAATTTATCAACGGTCTTGGATCTCCACTTGCTTCTCTACAGTATTCAAATCAAACTATATATCAAACTCTCCAATGTCAATGACTTGGGAGAAATCATTATAATATTGATGTATATAAGTGACATGGAATAACTAATTGAACTATCCCAGTTGAGGTGGATGTTCCAAAATATGAGGCACATCTCTAAATCTTCCCAAAAACATGCAAGGTCCAGTAAAATAAGGTGATAGATTAATCCTTTTTTTTTGAAATCATGTTTCCCATATTGTTGGGAAAATATCATTAAAATAAATCCCCACATAAAAAAATAAAATTTAATCATCATGTTTTTATAATATTACATGTTTAACATAGTGAGGCTTTCATCTTACATTTAACCAATTAACAAATATATGTCCTGTTATGAACCGCATTTGGTATATGAAAAATTGAGTACCCATCCTCTATCCTGTATAAATAATAATGGAAATGATTACTATACAAGGACATAAATAGGTTCATTTAATAGGATTATTGATATCTAATTTTATTATAACACTCATCCAAGGTAATGTTTCATTCCAATAATCCATTAAATTACAAGATTATTTATTACAACTTATCCTCTATCATTCAGAAAGTCTAATATTTATGTCTATAAATCTGAGGTCCAGAAGAGATGATATGGCTTAACTGGGAGAAACAATCACACTTAAATAACCTATAGACTCACAAGGTACAATTTTTGTCATGATATAATGTAATTTATCTCGGGAATCTATACAATCATGGAACATAATCCACATACATTTTAACAAATAGTCCATTTTACATGACTCCCTAATCACCAGAAGTGACCTTGTTTTATCAACTGATCCACAATTACCCAAATAACACAAAAACAATCTGGATATTTGGATAAACATGTGATATAATCTATCTATTTATCATCTCATTTCCATTTATGATAATTAACAGTCTACAAAAAACCTCTTGGAATACTATGGTCATCCTTTACTTATTAGTAAACCAAACACCGAACCAAAAACTCTTCCACATCCGATTTCATCCTAGACCATGATAAATATAACCTCAAGTGATGGTTCATATTTTATAAATATATTTGTATAAGTAATGTTTAGATATGAAACATATTAAGGAATTTATCATGCATTTATTCTAGATAAAATAACTAATATTTAAACATCATTCGTTTCCCACCATCCTCAAACCTTCCCTATCGAGAATTTATAATGAAAACACGATCTAGTATGAACTCTTCACCCATGTTTCCACAAAGAGATTACTATAAATTTCACGTAAAATATGACTAATCCATAATCATAAATAATAAAAATACCCCATCAAACATATAACATCTATGTGCATAGTTTCTATCTCGTTATTCTCTCTCCAAGAATCCTCAGACACCCAAGAAACATCCGTTTATTACATATTATTCAAAGAATCAACCAAAACATTTTCTATTCCAAAGGTCTATGCTATCATTCTATAATATTCTTGAAAACAATTTCCACCACTGGTTTCATGGATTCATATGATGTTTAGAAAAGGAGTACCTTGGACTCATTTGATCCATTAAGACAACAAAGGACACCCGAATAAGGTAATGCGCCCAAATCATCACTAGAAAGACACAATATGCTAGTATATGATCATGGGTAGAATTGTTAAAATCATGTTGAAATAACTATTTAAACCATTATGATATCTCTTCCTTATAAACTGTGATGAAACATCCTAATAAGACATGGGATTCATTAGGTAAACCTTAAAAACACACCCTCCCTATGGAACTAAAGCACTGGAGATCTGACCAATTACCCTTACAGGTATATGAATACTTCCTAGAACAGATCAATAGATAAATAATATGGGTCCTCTACGGTTAATGAACTCAATAGAGGTGTAACATAATTTAAATCAGAAACAAATCTCTGATAATATTTCGTGAGACCACGTACGATATGAACAGAAACCAGTTTCAAGGGTGCTATAAAGGAATCATCTTCCTTGACCCTCAAGAGTCTATAGCCACACATACCTGAAAAAAAATTCCAAAAAAAAATCCAACAATAATTTCCAAAAATGATACATGGAAATATTTTTATAAAGCTGTTGGTGACAATGAACATGAAAAACATGTCTGATATGATTTCCAAGCTCCACCTTCAGTCTCGATTAGACCAATATATCCCTAATTAATAAAATTATTAACCGGTATAGGGATGCATATAAAAATGTGTTCCTAATCCCCGTAGACATAGATAGTTCATTCAAATTACTAAAAATCATAACAATAGAATTAATGTATGCATACATAAATTTTATGAATTCATCTGAAAATCTCTATCATTCACCCTAAACTAGTGTTTTCTAGATAAATATATCATTCCTAGAGAATATACTAGTGACCCATAATTGTTCAAAAACAATATTGATCCTCGGAAGAGGATATAAATTCTTAATCATCAACGTGTTCAACCATATCTAGTTTATGGACATCCTAAAACTACTATCATCCTTCTCATTTAATATCACTAGGTCTCCCCATGTTGAAACACTATGTTATATGAAACCTTTATTCATATAATCATCTATCTAGAAAATCTACTCCCACTACCCATATGTTACCATCTGATAGGGAGCCATCATAATATGAGAAGTGTGAGGATGTATGTCAATACAATAAACAATGTTATACTGAGGGGAAATTGGAAAAACCTTCCCTGAAAAACATCCAAGAACACCATGACAACCTTATGAGCCTCCTCTATCCCAGTTTCTACTAATTCCATATACAACTAATCAGACAAAAATATATGTGAATCCATATGGAGAATTCAAACCTAGAAAACCATATCACCAATGAAAACCAACAGATTTAAATATACATCTGAGAACAGGAATCTCATATGAAATAAGATGATAATATAACAAACATAATAAAACAAGACATTTTCTAGGATGACATCATATTGATTAGTATAAGGAATGTATCCACGCACTGTTGATGCCACCCCATTATTACTAAATATCCTTGTCACACATCAAAATTGTTTTCCTATCCTTTGATTCATGTTTTCAACACTAGGTAAATGTGAATCCCCTCTATGTTATGCCATATATAATTTACTAGAGAGTGTGTTACAAGGTAGTGTTAATCTACAATATGAAAAAAATTTAAAAAAGGGGAAATGAAAAAATGGAAAATTGAGCGTACAAAGATTTATATTTAGAAAAATTTCTCTAGCAACATCTATTTTGTAAAACACACCATGCCCATATTCTATACCACTTCTCTGATGGCCACAACCATGACCAACCCTGGGTAAGGGTCCTTGCAGGAAAGTAAGTCCTGTGGTATATCTTTTCATAACACATATTCTCATAGGGAAGCATAATCATATTGTTATAATGCCTTTATTGATAACTTCTACTGATTTTGAAACTGAACATGTCCAACTCTATCAAACTGAGCTCAAGAAACCACTGGGTAATAATCAGAATGATGGTCATGAACATGACAAATGAAACACACTAGAGTAATGTCCACATTAAGGGTAAGTAAACTACTAGCACATGAATTAATGGAATATTTTTACGTGGAATATACGTAGTTAAAATACTCAAAGTCCCTATAATGAGAGGCTTAATACTAAAAACATTACTCCTTAAGTAACCCTACTATTTCCTCTCTTGTGGAAAGTACCCTAAAGAGTGTATATTTTAAATCACCACATAATTTTTTTGAATCTGCAGATATATTATAAATTTATTTTATGTAAATCTATATTGGATTGAATGATGGAGTGTCTCCTCAAGAAACCTCACTCAGGACTCATCAAGTGGGATTAGATTTGGGGAAAGGTTAGATGGTCCATAACTATGATCACATGATACCACATAGTTCTACAAAAATGATATAATTATATTATCTAATTTATCATCACAACATTCATGGATGAAGAGAGGAACTCCACCCCTAATACCTTCTGGATTTTGAAAGCCTGAAAATATGGAAGATTCATTATAATTCATTTTAATTCCATTTATTCTCTATAACCCTTCCAAAAAAAATGATCTCAAATAGGAACATAACGCATCATGATCCATGTACCCTTACTAGGTCTCCACTATGAAATTAGTCCAACTATCATGCTCATTCAATAAGAATTTATTCTGTGAAATAGATCATATGGAGCCCTAAAATTTCATGTCACAATTAGTCTCTCTAGCCTATGTCTTAAACCAATATCATTCAAAACTGCATCAATAGCATCAAAATAAATCCTCACTACGACTAAATATTATTCCTATTATATTCATAAACCAACACATCTTATTCCACCAAATCATGACCCCTACCTCTAAATATAATGACCCTAGAGTTCTACCTCTAGAATGTCCAAGATTTGAAACAAAAAATGAGTGTACAATAATCTAATGTAAGGGAGGCATTACCCACTATAATAATTTATGATTGGGAGATAATATGAACCATCTATGTTAAAATCCATGATATATTTCAAAATAAAATAAAATCATCCCACGATGCATTCATAAATATTAAATAATACATATTAGAGACAACAATGTAAATACCTATAAAAAACCAAGATCACCAACATAACAATTATACAATATTCTAAGATAATAATGACTTGTATAGTCTAATAATTCAACCTATAATCTTGAAATCATTTAATATAGATACATTTATTATATAGGTAAACATAGAAGTAAAACTAATATCCATCATTCACACATGAAAAGTGAATAATAATCCACCCATGAAAAAATAGTGGAACAACATAACACCTACCTAGTTATACTAATCAAAACCATCATAAATGTGGTCCACTAAATAAATAACTCATCATGTATAATAAAATAATATTATGTATATTGGTTATAGGGTAGTGTTGCCCACTTTCCCACTAATTTATTGCTCTAACACCCTCTATGTAGTATGTCCTAACACTCCCACCAATTTTGAATTAAATACAATCATATAAAATATAATAACTGGGGTAGTAGGGAATCATTAATATAAATATTTTCAACCTAATTAACTCATAAAACCATTCAAGACCCCTACTCGAAGCCACAACATCGAATCTCACCTGATGACAACTAGGCCATCACATACTTATCAAATAATATATTGATTATACAACTATTGTCATCATTTAATAATATCACAACCATATCATTAATTCATTGAAGAGGAAGTAGATAAGGGTGGGTTGCCATATATTCATCCTTCTATGAGGATATAGTGAAAAAGACCTAAAATAACTAGTGTCAGTACATGGTGTTCGTCTTGGGTGGGGAATGCATATAAATAAAAAATAATTTAAAATTTACAAACATATTTAGAAAAAAATAACATTCCCCATTCATAAGGGATAAAAACATGGAATAAAACATTTCATAAGACACACCATTCCATATTATAATTCTATAATAAATACTCTGCATTGGAAAAACAAATGAAAAAAATCACCATCATCATTGAATAACTCATTTTTTCAATTATCATATTTCATATCCTCAATAAATTCATCTTCAATGACACCCATTAATTTAGGTATTCAGACTTCCATTGAATCTAATTTAATATCATTATCATAAATTTATTTATATTACTTCTTCAAAAACTAGTGTAACCAACAACCATCATATCCCCTCTAGACAACCACAATCACAATCATAGCCCAACTGCACAACACACCACTTCCACCATCACATCCCCACTACATATGAAATCAAATTCCTAAAAACCCATCACATTAAATCCACCTCACATACATATAATCATCTTAGTTGATCCATAATACACAACATAATTCAATAAAATATCACATCACATTCCACATAATTTTTCAGTTTAGGCAGAAAAGGGTTCATTGAATTCTACTTCATTATTTATGGTCATTAAAAAAAATTCATATGATCCAAGGGAATTCATTTTATTAACTGAATATATGTGGTTCACCTTTTATTTAGGGTAGTGTTATGAAAATTCCAAAAATATTGTTCCTCACAATATATAATAAAACTGAAAAATTAAGGGATATCAAAATTCATGACATTTAGTTGAATAATAATAATCGATAATATAAATATGAAAATAAATTGTTATAATAGAATGTAATGAATTCCTCAAACCCTTTTGATTTATTTAAAAACGTTATTTTTATGGTTTATGTAATATAATATAATTATATAACATGAGTTACCCATCAATAATGACACTCGAAAAAGAAAAACATTGGAATTACTACAAGGTTGAACGGAGATATAGAATAAAATATCATCCTAAAAACATGGTGTGTGTGCATTGTGAGAAACCACTTATGGGTATGTGAATCCAAATAAAAAAATATAGAACCCTTGAATACAAGGGAGGAAATAATTAGAAAACTAATCCAAAGAGAAATAAAGACACAATGAACAAAGAATATATATTCTGTTTTTAATGAATTGATTTGAAACCAATGTTATTATATATAAGATTAAATTTCCCACTAATTTTTAAGATCATTAAATCCATGTGGAATAAAAATATAATGGGTCTTTTAAATTTTAATAAATTTTCATTTTGATTTATAACATTTTAAATGGAATAAGAATTAATTAATATGGGTATTAAAACCATATTTCATTATAAAAATTGTAAAAATTGAAAATATATAAGAATTTAATAAATTACATAAATTTTTAATGAGTCACCATTACTGATTAACCATTAGGTATAATTTATTCACTATTGGTTAGTAACCATTCACTCAAAATGACTAAATATTTGTGAGTCATCATTAGTTCAAGATGATTTTCCATTAGTGAGTCACTATTAGTTTTCAATGAGTCACCATTGTTGTGTAACCAATAGTTCAAAATGATAAACTATTGTTGAGTCTTCATTAATTCAAAAATAGTCACTATTTATGAGTCAATGTAATTTGAAATTGAGTCACCATTGGTGAGTAACCATTAGTTCAAAATGAGTCTATGATGGTGAATCATATTTAGATAAAAATGAGTCACCACTGGTGAGTCACTATTAGTTAAAAATTTGTCACTATTACTAAGTGACCATTTCTTCAAAACGAGTCACCATTGGTTATCCACCACCATCCTCTAAAACACCCCTATCTTCCCTTAGAATCCTTAATCGTCAATTTTTTTGAAATGTAACTAGATGACTTGTCTTTTCCATTATAACATGATCAGTGCATATATATTTTAGAATGATACATTAATAATGATTTTTTGTATTTTGGGACAAATGCTATGTGATTTAATCATTCTAATTTTTTTGTTTATATATTATGTTAGAATGTTTTGAATTATTTTAAGCGTAGGTATTTATGGAATGATATATGCGTATTTCATGGATATTCTCATGAAATTTTTAAATTTAGTTTGTTTATTATTAATTATAGGTTTTATTCATTTTTTATGATCACACATTATTCTAAACTTTTATATTTTTTAAATTCCATAGATAGGAGGAAAATATTGTTCTATTTATTGGATTTTTTGATTTATGTTTTTTTTTTCAGTTTCTTATGTCATAAAACTCTTGTACATAAATCTCATAATTTGGTGTAAAATATTTTATTCTGTAGATATTTATTACAGGAATAAATTATATTTTTCCAATAAATATATTTCCTTATTTTATATATTTTGTTATTTTACGAATTACACATCATTATTAAATTTAGTTTGCAAGAAAAAACATTTTTTTAACTTTTTTATATGGAAAAAAGTTTCATTTTAACCCATCATAGGATTATTGTATTATGATTTTTATCATTATAATGAAAATATTTTTGATAACCCTCTATAATTACACGGTATATTATTTTTTCTTCTATATCCATGTTATAAATCAAATCTAATGTTCTCATTCTTAGAAAGCAAATTTTTTATTATTCCATATAACCGTTTTACTTCATACTCTCTCTTTTCTAGTGAATTATTTACTGAACCTTTTATTGAACCAGTATTTCAATAAAGGTATTTTAAAACATAAAAAGGTATTATCCATGATAGAGATCAAAATTATAAAGATTAAATTAACTATAGAGTGAAATAAATTAAATATCTAAATATTTAAATTATGATAGTCTATGTTCTATATTTTACAATATATGCAAAACAAATAAAAAAATAGAAATACAAGTTTTTAACATTTAACCTAATTACCTATCTATAAGAAAGTGATAATTAATGATACAAATTTAATTGTTAAATATGTAATGTCCATACACATTTCTAATGTATTAACCAAATTTTTTCTATAAAATTAGTTTAATTTTTTTTGTTGTTATCATATCTTATTTTATTATATTGTTTTCTTAAAAAAAATAAATAGTTTTTTTATGAATTAATATGACAATTATTTTATTTATATTTTATATAATTTATTTTCTTTCCATATTATTTATTCTAAAAATTTATTTCAATTTTTAAATCCTCATATAAAATTTATTGAGAAGCATTTTTTAGGATTTTTTTAAATGTTTAAATTTTTTAGTGAATAATGAAGAAACCAAATATAATAATATATTTTTAATTTTCAGTGAGAATTAATAATTTTTTAAAATTATATATCAATATATCATTAGTACCCATTATGTTTTTATTATATAATAAAATAATATTGAATCATATTTTCACCATGTTTTGGTATAAGTGCATTTTTTTAAACACATTTGTCAATATAAATTTGTTTTTATGTGTTTTGAGTATATTATTTTAAAATTATTTATTCCAAATATAAATATAGAAAAATGAAAAATCTATTCAACAATTGGATTCATCTGGTCTATTATTTTTGAATGTTTATCTTTTAATAAGTCTTCTTATAAATTATAACTATAGAAATATTTTTACCACGATTAGGGTAAATCAGGTAGTGTAGGATAAAAAATATTATATGGAATGTAGAATGATCATAACACACCGAGTAACTAAATTTTATGATTTTACATTATACATAAACATTAGGAATAGGTTATTCAGAATATTATGGACATTTTTATGATATTATGATTTTTCAAGAATTTTACATAATGAACAGTCGATCATGTAACAATCCTATTTTAACAAATGTATTATTTTTAAATGAGGTTATGTAATGGACATGTTTGTATATATATTGTTTAGATATATAAATTATTTTCTTTCATCATGGTAATTTGTTTTTTATTTTAAGTGAATAACAAATTAAATTAAATTCTATAAAAATATTGATGAATTAAATATATAATTAATCTTAATATCATATTAATGACATTAAAAGTATCAAATTTTTTATAATAAGAGTTAAATAAAGTTATCCACATATATTATTGTTGAAAATAAATTCTTAGTGTAATAAAAAAATATTTGTTCTGAATTATAAGTGTTATCGTTGTATTATTAATGTCTTTGTAATGAATAATTAAAAAAATAACATTATTGATATCATATATTAATTTATTTTTCATTAAATGATTTAAAATAAATAAAATATATTATATTATTCAATGTAATTTCTATATGTTATTTAATATAATAAAAAAATTCCATTTTTATTTCTTTGTAACATTTATTGTATCTATGTTGACCCGCAATGAGTAAGAATCCTTGTCTTTAGGATATGATTAAATGTATTAATGAGGGATTAAAATAAATTGGTAATGGTATACATTCAGGATAAAAATTTTCAAAAACTATTGACTGAAATTATTTTTTTCCAAACTCATTTTATATTCTATATAAATCAATTTGGATCCATTTTGAATTGATAATTAGTGTATATTAACCTATTATTTTGAGTAATTCCAATAGTGCGTCTTCAAAATGTAATAAATGGGAACATCATCTCATCAATACTAATAACCTAAAACTCATTTTTATAGGAATTTACATACAAATATCCCTTTAATATATACCCAAAACTCATTATTTGGGTCTTTGAATAGGTAGAATACCATATTAGTGTTGTAAAGAAGATATGATATGGAGACTTATAAATAAGAGGTATAGTTTTTATCTTCTTGTATTAGTTTTCTTCCAATTCTAGTTCATTTAAATATTCATCACTCGTGCCCAAAAAATAACACAACAATAATAAATAAAATGATATTATATTGTTTTATTTTCATAACCTATATCTATATCTGATTGTATAAAATGGGAATGATATTAGCTAACCTGTGTGTGACGAACTACCGCCTCACAAATAGATGTAATTAATTTTCAAACATTCCCCTTCATGGATCAAATATAATGACTTGATTAATGTTTTGAAATGATTTTCATGACTTATTCTTCATTATTAAAGGGTAATATTTCATTTAACTTAATACCATTCCATGTAATGGGAATTGATAATGTCATTCGTGCATACTTATGAACAACCATATCAACGAAGCGAGGAGATTAATTTTCCGTCACCACATCATAGAGATGATATATATATATATATGTTCATTTAATGAAAAATTATTATATATACGATATTATTAGCATTTATGAAAGTAAAAATAATACTCACCATCCATACATAATGATCTTTGAAAAATAAAAATTTTACTCAAGCATACGTATGGCCAACCATCTCTATGATTGTATGGTAGCCAATTTTTTCTAACCATGATAAAAGAAAGGATTTAATTTTATAATTTATGAATAAAAATTTAAATTATTAAATATATATTATTAAAAAAAATTCATATAATGACCAATTCGACAATAGTTACCTTACCAGACCATTAATGACTTATTAAAGAAATATCAACAAAACATCTGATGTGAATTGAAGGAATTAAATTATTAAATATATAATGTTATAATATCAGATAATATGATAAATGATATTGAAAATAATTATTAAAAAAATTAATAATTGGCCTAATATTATTAATTAGATGAAGAATAATTTATATAATGATACAGACTCACGGTAATGGACATTCATTTAAAAATAAAATTTTAATGTTTATCCTAAAATCATTATCCTTACACATACATATTTTTAATAAAGTTCTTATGATGTGTTTTCAATATTTAATTATTATAATTTATTATCATTTAAAAAAATTACTTTTAAAAATTAATATATATATATATATATATATATATTTGTTTATTAATGAAACAATTGTATTTATGACTTTTCAAACAGAAGTATTCAATGAATTTTTTTCACATATACAGCATGATAATATTTTCCCACACTAATGACTAATTTTTTATGTTACATTTACATGTTTTCATGGTCACATTCTATGAATTGTTTTTTATTTTTTATGTGTTCATTTTTTTAAAATTGAGAGATTATAGTATAAAAATATTATGTTCCTGAAGATTTTTTTGTTACAATATTTCATCCATTTTGATTATGTTTTGGTTCTTGAGAATTTTTTATTATGATCAGTAGATTCATTTTCAACCAACTATTTGTTTTCTTTATTACCCATCTGATGAAATTTATATATTATGTTTTAACCATGATGGTTATATGATTTTTTATTATGATGGTTACTCTATTTATAACAATGAAGGTTATTCCATGTGTAATATTGAGGGTTACAATAGTTTTTTACATGATGGATACTCCATGTTTACACAAGATAGGATTATAATTTCCCTTGTTTCTTGTATAATTTATTTATTCTTGATTTGGGTTTTTGAACAATTAAATTATGAATTTTTTTTTTCATATTTTCCAGTTGAAATGTTATTTCATAGTCATGGAACTGTATTTATAATTGCAAACATTTCATGTGGTATCATGTTTTTTAATAGAATTTTTTATTTTATTTATATTTGAATTATTGAAAATTAATTTCTAACTCAAAATTTCAAATTGTTTTTCATAGGGTTTAATGATTGATTAGAGAAACGAAGAGCCCATGATGAATGTTGTATTGTTTCTTCATGAAAATAAATAATTTTTTTATATTAAAGAATTATGTTATATAGGGAACATATATATCATGTAAATTTATTTACATGTAATGTGTAGTTTTAATGAATATGATAATGCCCAAATTCTCTAAAAAAACATAAGGGTCATTAGGAATTAAATAATTAAAATTAAAATCTATGAACACGATGTCATGAAGGGATTATGTATGGCTCTTTACATAATATTATTTCAAATAAATCACAAAAAATTATATTATTCATTATTTGATATTTTTATCCTTTAATTCATCATATTTGATTGGAACCCTTTATTCCATTTGGATCCACACATCAATGATTAGATACACCACAAAAGTGATTCCATACATGATTATATTATAATGATTGTATATAATTATATTGATTTCAAATTTTAACAATTTCATAAATTTTATGATATAAATATGTTAATAATTTACATTTTTTACAGACTAAAATTTATTTTTACATATTACAAGTGGTAATGTGATTATGTATTAGGTAAATCATGTATAAAAACGTTCAATGTTATATAATTTTAGATAATATTAAATGAATCACATAACATTGTATTCTTATGAACTATAAAGGGTTAGTTTATTTTATGAATAGATAAAATATAAACATAAATCATGATTGATCATTGATATCATGAAATATGATCTTCTCAAAATGTTAATTTCTTAGAATAGCCTCATATAAAATATTTCTTCATAACTCAAGTAATTGAAAACATAAGAACGAGTTAATTAATAAACCTAGTCTAGTTAAAAATATATGATAATAATAAATTATCATATTATGAATAAGTGTAAGGTCATGAAGACATGATAATAATTTTAGGTATCATAACCGACCATCAAATTCTTATTACCATGGAATCATATAAAATGTCACTATTATAGAAAAATATAGAAGTTATAAGACTTCAAAATCGCTAATAATAAATCATGAACAATGAGAACACATCAATATTATAAGAAACATTTATTCATTGTATTTAAATGTATATAAAGATTTTATATAGCCTTTTTTCCATATAAATTAATTCATTGTTTATTGGGGATTCACCCCATTCAACCATTTCCTAATTTAATATTAACACTAAAGACTATCATATTAGATTGATCATCATACTGGTCTAGGTCCAATCCTCATGATTGTTCATTTAATACCATGTGGTTTAAATACTTACCTATGACATCTTATGGATTTATAATTTCAGGCACATAAATAACATATAGAATACAAAACTTATGTGTTCCATTATATCATAAAAATTCATCATTCCACCTTTTCATAACCCTATTATTTAAATATTTTTTTTTAAAAAAACCTAATTTTTTGGAAACCCCAACAACAATTTCATTGAGACACATTATTATGCAGCCCAATATAGAATTCAATGAAATTGGTAGAAATGGAATGTTAAAATACCTTAAATATGCCTCTAAATATACCACTGGCTACCAACTAGATGTGGGGGTGTAATGTTTTTAGAGGAGAGAATGTACCCCAAATATGAAGTGTCATACAAAAATAATTAAATATCATAAAAAAATATCATAATGAAAGTGAAGACATAGAGGAAGGTGATAATAATTTCCATAAAAACGATACAATTATAATAAACTAATAATGTAATGATGTTATAGAATGTAAAAAAATTACATGATAGAACAACACAAGAAAAATACTAGATCACTATATAAAATAATCAATGTCCTAGGAACAAATCACTAATATTATCCCATATAGAAAGTCAGGACCAACAAAAAAAAATAATCAACAGGAGGTTCCATTTCCATTTTCCAAACTGTCATCCCTAAAATCTTCTCGGGAGTCAAAAAATATCATTAATTTGGTGTGAGTATAACTTAGTAGGTCGATATAAGTATTTATAAAAAAACCATTCTGAAGAAAAATGTATCCAGTAAAGAAATAATCAGTTATGTTGAAATTTTCCACCCCATATCATTGTCTTGAGATGTCGATGAAGTTTTACCTAGATTTAAGTGACATTCCATGTACAACAAAGGTGTAAAATGAATGTCTAAGGGAATAGATACTAACGAGGAATAATTTCATGACTGATAATAAATCTACAAACCCAAAAAAATCTATAATTAAATCTGCCACAATATGATGAATGATAAAAATGAAATGAAAATAAAAAATTTTGTTGATCAAAATCAAACCAAAATGAAGTACCATTGCAGAAGACTTAAATATCAATGTACACAATAGAAGAGAATAAACCAACATGAATCGAAAAAAACTATACTATAACGCTCTATAATCAACATTCTCAAACAACACAAAACATAAATTTTGTCAGAAGGTGGTTCTAAAAATGTGTGATAAATTACCTTTTCCCAGGTCTGTGTAGAGAACATATGAAAAAGCACTAATGTAAAAAGTGTGGGTGAGTATTATAACTTAGAAGGTTTTCCCCCAATGACTTCCCTACTCACACCACTAGTATAGAAATGTTAGATACATTTATAAATAATATTGTTTTGTAAAAAATGTATAAAATATTTTATAACCGTGTATAAACCAATTCAATATCAAACAGTTTTCCACAAAATCTATTTTTTATTGAAATAAACCAAAAAATACAATAATTATTTTTCAACATTCCCATAGGGAATAACCATTTAATTCCACATATCCATACCATCAACCATCAATTAATCATCTTGATTGTTCCATACTCAGGAGAGGTATCTCACCAATTTACCATGTCATCACAAAGTAATTTTTTTTCATGTACCATTACACTTTTTGAACTCAGCATAAGGTCATATTTCAACCAAGCCTCGTAGTGCAATATTGTCACACAATTTCTCTATATCCCCAAAACTGATGACCAAACCATTTCAATAAAAGAACCTTTTTATTGAAAACCATTTTATATAAATCCATTCAAAAATCTAGAACTCTATATTTTAAGATCAACATTTTAATATCAAGAAACAAAAGTACTTTGAAAAAACAAATACTATGATTCCAAACTTTTTACAAAAAAACATTAACTCATCATTAAATGAGATTTATGTCATGAATTTCACACCAATTTAACAATATAAATCATGAAATTTATTTAATAGTAAACAAATTAAATATTTTTTCGCATGTTGAGTTGAGAGTGAAGCCACCTAGCATGAGATTTTTGGACAAAATGATAAACGACATGAAAAATATCCCAAACCCAGGTTGAAAACTCCACAAATCCACCTTATATGTATTCTCATATCATAAACCATGATAAATATAATCATATATAGAATCCAAAAGCATAGATCTTCTTCCAATGGGCATGGGTACAATAAATCAACAGATATGGTGATGTAGATCTATGAAATACACCAAAAATGTCCGAGAAGAATCCCTTACGGCGAGTAAATGTTTTCTAGTAATAAATGGAAGACTTTTTACCATCTTCAAATAAAATGGATAACCATACATGAATTTGGGGAAATAAATTTCTCATTTATGGGAAACATAGTTGAAAAAATGAGTGAGTTATTAGAAAAAATGAGTGACATCCACTTTAAAGAATTAGCTTCGTGTTTCACATGGGTTAGTCACACATTTATGACAACCATAAACTAACCATGTTCCAGCCACATTCATGTGTTTGAAACTCACAAGACCATCTCAAAAAGTCTATAAACCACGTTCCAACCATTGATAATCCACTACCTCAAAATATTGGAAGAAATTTTTCAAAATGTACAATTTCTACATAGTGGAAACACATTTAGGGAAAATCAGGCACTTCATGTGCACCATCCATTTTGACCAAATCTAACTATGAAATATTTTTGGGAGGCTTTGGATGGTTTTATAAAATGATGAACTAATCATGCACCTATAAAAATCCCAAATAACACTCCAAATGTTCTTCAAACTCTCCCTAACATCACACATACACATTATAGACATAAAAATAATAACAAATGGTTTACATACCAGATACTATAAGTTCTACATTCTCCCAACTATTGTTATTTAAATCCCTAAAATTTAATATACCATCTGTTCGATGAAATAGTTCCTTCCTTTTCCCATTAATTTCCTTCTCATTTTCCCATGTCTGTTCTTGAATCTAATTAATTTTTCACAAAATCAACAATAGACTGATTCTTTTTCAACAAAAGACATTCTCATTACTATCCAGAATCCAAAAAGTGATATATACCAATGAGGAATTAGGATATATGTTAAAATAATCCAATCTAATCAAATGGTAATTATCATGCTGATATTTTCTCAATTGAGATGTGTGAAACACAATGTGTACCGCACTAAAACATGGAGGCTATGCCAACTAAAATTCCTCCACTCCAACCCATTCCAATATAAAAAAGTCCTATATATCATCGTTATAACATGACCTATTTCCAAATAATACTTTATTCCAATAATTGGAGATATCCTCAAGTACACATGTTCACTAAATGAAAACATCAATGGGAATCCATGATGATCGACATTCGATTTATAACGACTCGAGGTCATCTCCATCTCCATTCTGACCAGCTAAATATTCCCAGTAGTTTTATAGACATTCCTTATACGAGAACTCCGCAAATAGAATATTCCCTTACCATGTGCCACCAAAATCAATTACACAATCCCAAAACAAGAATTCCAATGTTGGTATTGTTATTTTTTATTTCTTTTCCACCTGAGGGTGATACGCTATACACATTTTCAACTAAGCCATATGCGTTTTCTATAAGGATTTTTAGAAACTAGATGTTAACCACAAATATCAATTTAACACTATTGAAACCAATAATCAAGTTATCATTACATCATATTGGATATATATTATAGATAAATATTACAACCTATTAATTTTTAAATAATGATGAAATGGGAAAACCTAGTAAGACAATCCATTATTAGATAGACTACATTAGGCTTCAGAACCATTATTTACAGACCTATAAAAAATACATAACTATGATATCCCATTTCAACAGTTGAATATTTATTGACGATAATGTAACATCCCATAAATAATGTTCTCTCATAACGTTTTGACATGTTAATAATCATAAAAAAACTCATCCACCTTCTTTTGTCATGCCGACCCACAAAAACTGCACCATCAATGCCTTATACATCAATAATATTTCATTATAAATATCCCATCATTAATTTTTGTATGCATAAATAAGTTTTTACTCAAAATAAATTGGTACAACCATCTGTTCAAAAAAATATGAAAACAAAACTCCCATCCACCTTCCATACCTCAATGGTCTCCCCACCATTTAGTTTTGATCTTATATAATCACACTATACATTAGATGTTTGTGCCTCCATTATCTTATTTACCAAATCATGAACATGTATAACATGAAATTAAACTGCAACATCACCTCTGTGTTCACATTCCACATGTATGTCCCCTACGACCAAATCAATTGCCACTCATCTGAAGCCTCTATTTCCAATTAAGAATATTCCATATTTCTAAATGCCTCAAACTACTGAATTTTTATTACATGATTTATTTATCAAGTCAAAGTAAGTATTTCAAGATACACCATCCTAAATCTATGCCTTGGATTCAAATACAATTTTTATACGAAAAAACCAATATCCCGTGATCTGTATGTATAATAAAATTATCACCAAAGTGTTAATGATCCTATCTTTTCAAAGAATTGGAATGTGAATCCAAATCTATATTGTGTGTTGGTTAGTTCTTTTCATGAAACCTTAATTAAAATTTTATATAATACGGAACTTGTTCTCCAAGAATAATGACTCTCCCCATCCAATATTCTAATACCTCACAATACACCAGGTATCCTGGTCATAATTCTGGAAATATCAAGAAAGGTGTTGATCTAAGATGAACATTTAACTCTTGAATGGATTTTTGGTATTCCTTAAACCATTTTAATGGAACATTATTCAATTTAAAATCTATCATAGGCAAATATAGTCATGAAAATTAATGAAAAATGTTTCAGTAATAACAAGTTATACAATGAAAATTATTTATCACAGATACATTCATTGGTGGTTTCCATGAGGTAAAATATTATATATTCTCTAGATCCAATGAAACATGTCTTTTAGAAATTACATTTCAACAAAATTGTACACCTTATATCCCAAAATCACAATTTGATAATTTCTCATAAAACTGATGATCTCTATAAATTTCAAATGGTATCGCCATATTTTCATCATTCTAAACCCTTGCCACTGAATACAAAAATATTTCAACCACAAACACAATAACAGAACAATCTATATATCACTGAAATATATAATTCGTCAATATAATAAACTCATAACGTGTATTCGTAAGACCAAATGTAAATAACATATATACATAATAGTCATGTCTTATTTGAAAACGATATCTTTAGAATATCATCCTTCCAAAACTACAATTGGTGATAACATGATCAATATTCATTTTTTAGATAACCATTGATCATATCTCAACTTATATTACATAATACCAATGTGTGGATGTGGATACATATTCATTGTTGTAAAATGGTTATGACTATGATAATCTACACACAACCTTCGGGTTCCATCTATATTCTTCACAAGAAAATTTGGGCATTGCCCATAGGGATGTTATAGGTTAAATGAAACCATTTATTTTTATCTATTTAGACTGAAACTATAGATATCTTAATAATATTGGTTCTATTAGATTATATTAATGTGATATAGGGCTGGTCACTGGGAGGAGATCAATCTTAAACACCACTTCCCTTACCAGTTCCAACCCTGAGAATTTTCTAGATAACAATTCCAAAAATCAAATACAGGAGTGGTGGAAAACTACAATTTTTAATATCTTCCATTGACTCCTAATTCATGTCCATCATCTAGTAGTAGACCATTCCGACATCTGGTTTTTTAATCCTATTTCTCCTACCTTTACACTTATTTCTCCTCTAAAAAGATGCTAGATGCCACTATCACTGTAAAAAATAATTGTTTTTCTATAACAGTCATTGTGAGGCTTAAAAGTTATCAACCAATACATATCTATTACTACCTCATAGACATCCATATCAATAACATATCAATACCATTTTACCTCTACTCTATTAGTGGTTATAGAACATTCTCTACAAATAAAGGCTCAACATTCCCTTTGACCTTGATGAATTTGATGTTTTACCACAGGAGGAATCATCTCACATTTTAACCATAGAAATAAATAGTTAGATAAGAAATAATGGAATGTGTATCACTTTTTTTAATTAAAACTTATATAAGGGGTAAAATCCAAATAATCATAAATCTTATTTTAGACAGTCTTGCCTGATCATGCAAAATCACATTCTTATCTCCATATAATTTCCCCACCACTTCACATTTTTACTCATTTCCATTATATGATTCCCCTTGAAGAGGATTAATTGTATTCATAATTTTACGATGGCCATCTCTATTATTCAAAAATGATTTATTCCACATCACTCACCCCATAAAAGTGTATGGCTCCTGAGATATCTAATAAGTGTCTCTAGCACCTGATATTAGAGCACGGGAACAATATTATTGAAGATTTTATATCCAGTTGAAATTATGTAATTATATTTTTGGTGTTGTAAACTTTCACTTAATGTGGTTTAAGGAAACACATTTGGACCTTCCATCTTTTATCATGGATATCAGAGGATGGTTTACTGATCCATCCCTCTGATTCTGAATCATGCTACCAACTTTGAAATAGGTTTCTCTTCTCTGATTTCCCCCAACATTAGTGTTCCCACTAGTTCCCATGGGTATCCACATACTTCCTCCTCCTATATCTCATGATATTTGTCTTCTATCCAATGCATATATATTGACCATCTATGTATAATTAGTAACATAGAGCATGATAATCTTGGTCCAATATCTTGACTTATCCTGGATTCAAAGGTGTGTGCCTTCAGGGATACAATTTCCATATCCTCTGGGAAAAAGTAATCAAAATGATGAATAAAGTTCAATATTTTATGAAAAATATTTTTTTTCTTCAAACTATATATGTTTTTCATTATATGGATCTTGAACATGCGAGAATTGAATTTTTTGTTGAACATTAAATCAAAATAATCCCAACCATGTTCATGACCCACTATAACATTCATCCTATGTTCCCACCACTGGAATGAATTATCCTATAGAATATACATCGCTAGCCTCACATTAATATCTGATGGTGTATGGATAAAACTAAAGATATGATTTATCATGTTCCTCCATTCCTCTACACATTCTTGTTCAGAATCACCCCTAATGATTGGTGGATTTTGTTTCTAAAACTATATGGAATGATCAACTTGTGTTGTCTCATTCCTCCGATCCCATGTAGCCAAAACCTAAAAGACATGGACAATACTCTAATCTAGTTGATGGTTAACCAATGGCTTAGATGAAACCAAATTCTCTGAAGCTTCTTTTAGATGGTTTGTACAACCTCTACCAAGTTCCATTTTATATACGAATAACAAACAAAATTTTTCTCACTATCTAATAACTAAAGGCTCTGTATTTAAAATTTTACCACATATACTATCACAAAAATTCATTCCAAAATCAACCTTATACCATGTTCAATTTTTTTGAATAATTAATAGTATATTTTTAAAATCAAACCATTTTCCAAAAACGGAAAATATTATTTTTTTCCCAAAATCCGTCATTTGATAAAAAATCATCAACATTATAAATCTATACATTGATTCAAATATTTTCTCAAAAAAAAATGATGTATGAAATGATTGTTTTAAGTCATTACTATAATTCATGTGATGGTTATCTCATTGGATAATCCTGAAAAAATGAGATTTCAAAATACAAGATGTGTCTCCGAAATAGATATGTAGATAAATCCTTGTTATCCTTAATTTTAACACAAAAAGGATAGATACATAGTTTTGTTCTCTACATTTATTATCCCAAAAATATTCCCTTATATTATAAACACTCATGTAATAGACCAACAAACAATTATACTCTAGGACAAAAAATACTAATGACCACATGTTACATAAAAGAAGGACCAAGCTGACACCACTTTTCCTATACAGTCTTTTGACTGAACAATATTGATACCATTTTAAACATCCTTCCCATTATCATTGTCTTGAGAGGGTACTGAGACATTGAATGGTCTTAATAAACATCCCTATGATTCAAAATGTTATAAATAAATGTATATGGTCTTTAATACATATGGGGGATGATTTCCCCTCTAATATAAAAAATATTAACCAAACATGACCTAACAAAACTAACCACTATATGATTTAGGATAAAAATGAATAACAATTTGAAAATTTCATTTATCAAAATAATTCTAAAACCACATAACAAAACTGAAAACTACTTTATCAAGGTATATAGTGGAAGTCTATGGCCTAACAACGCTGAAAGAAAACTCTCTTCCAATGCTCCATAAGATTGAAGGTCTGAATACACCAAAGAGCTCATGTTTGAAGCGGTACTATAAAAAAGTGGTACACTTTCACTTTTACCATGTCTAAAAGATGTCATATTCCAATGATTCAATGTAATAAAGAAGTGATGAGTACTGAAACTCTATAGATTTCCACAATTACTTCCCTACTCATTTGGAAAAACCATTTCATTCTGTATATCCTTACCATCAACCGTGCATGCATCATTATGATTGTTCCATACTGATCAATGATTTCTCATCGATCTACCATTTCATTACATGGTAATTATATTTCATTTTCCATTCCTCTTTTTTCACTGATCATAAGGTCATGTTTCCACTAAGCCACATAATGAAGTATGACAACACACAAAAAATTAGGAAAAAAAATTACAAAAGCATTTAAGTAAAAATTACTTTTATTGAATTTTTTTCTATAAATAGATTTATAACTATAGTAAATAAATATTTTAAAATTAAACAATTTTAACGAATAAATAAATTAACTTTTCATAACCAAACACAATGATTCCACAATTTCACAGAACTATAAATCGACACATCTTATGATTTATATAATCATTTTAATAAAAATTTCACAATCACAATCTAGAAAAAAATCCCAATTTAAAACAAATCCAATCAGTTCTAGTAAATGGAGCTGATAGTGAAGCCACATACCTTGAGCATTTTCTTGAAAATGATAAACGGGATGAAGAACATCACCAAACCATTATAAAATCTCAATCAAACCACCTTATGTATCTTCCCTTTTCATAAACCAGGACAAATCTATGAATTATTAGAAGCTAGAAAATTATATATATGCACAACAAGAATATATCTATGAAAGAGGGAGAGAGATATAGAGAGGGAAATTTAGATCTTAAAAAACACAAAAACGACCAAGAAGGATAACATACCATGATGAAAAGACTTAAAATATCCCAGGAATGACATTATATCACATCCAAATCGATGGGGGAAATTTACATGACCTTTAGAAAAGAAAAATACTTTGTTAGGGCCACAGTTTTGCAAAAATGAGTGGGTTAGAGGTTAAATTGAGTGATATCCACTATTTAATGTGGTCATTTCTACCATCGCATGGTTTATTCACAAAGTTAAGAGAAATGTGTGCTAACCATTCTATAGAAAAAATATTAAAGATTAACCTTTCATGGTCATATGACAAGATCTCCATATCATGTTCCAACAATAAAAAAGCCACTTCCTCAAATAATCCAATGAATTTCTCAATGCACATAGTTTCTCCATAGTGGACACACAGTTTTGGAAACTTCGAACCGCATGTGAACCTTCCATTTTTCCTCAATCTCACTATTCATTATTTCATGGAAATGTTTCATTGTTTTTCCACACCATGAGAAATCTTTACAACTATAGAGAATTAAGAAAACACTCCAAATGTTCCCCACACACTCCAAAATGTCACCCATATAGGCCAAAACATTTTTTAATTTTTCAAAATATACATTAAGGAAAAGACGAATCCATACACAGACCCTTCAAAACCATAGTTCACATTATAGCTTTTACAATTCTAAATATCCCTTACAAACCAACATCAATGAGACTTAGACCCTATTTCAAGTAAAAAACAAAACAATGTCATCAATTCCTCGAGCCACGAACCTACATCAAACGTTTTCACTATGGGAACAGATCAACAGTAACTTTGTTGACACCATAATCACATAACCACTTACACTAACACATCTCTATTGTTCACCCAAAAAATCTCCATCATCACCATCGAATAACGTCAAGACACACATCACTGAACCCCAATCCATTTTCTAATAAAAATTCATCACAAGAAAATAATTTCATCTAACAAAAAAATTCACATCACCAGAGAAAATCAACGCCAATCCCTAAAGTCCTTGAACCAAGGAAAAGTGAAACCGACCACATTGAAATGTTAATTTTACCACCCTGTCATCACAACACCTATGATGCGGTAAACCATTTCCTCAAAACTCATTATTACATTTTCCATTTTCGCAAGACAACTCAAACATGAAGCTCCTCACCTGAACCACCGGGAACCCACATCCACAATGCACTACACCCCCGAAAAATTATGCGGATGATCACACCCATCTAACCTAAAAGGGGCCTGTAGTTTTGGAGGCTAGAGATGGGAACATGGATTGACTCACACAACAATCCACCAAGAAATATTCATCTCATAAAACCTTCAAAAATACACAAAAAAATAACAAAAATAGAATGCCCCAAAAATATTGAAAGAAAATAAAAAATCATCTATAAAAAAGAAGGATGAAACTGGAATTTAACCCAAAAGTAGGCCGTGACAATGGAAGTAGAGTGGATAAAACCCTATATTGAATAGAGAATGAAGAAACCGGGTTTGAATCCCTAAAATAGAGAGGCACATCAATGAGAAATCCACAAAAACCAATCTACTAAACCCAAAACCTCATAGGCTTTATCAATCCAGATCTGACCTCGAAAGGACGGTTGAAGCACAACGTCAGAGTGTAGAAAAGATAGACTAGATGAAATATAAAGCACCACTAATCTAATGTAATTGATGGGGTGGAATCCCTATGTAAGATGAGAAAGTAGAAGATAGGTAATATAGGGAGTATAAAAGAAGCGATATGGGAGAACAATAAGGAAACGTTAAGCAGGATTTATCATCGCCGAATGAGAGTGAAATCCTAAAAGGAGGATTGAGCTGATAGCCCGTCGCATCTAGGAGAGTGAGGCACCATTAAATGTCACCCATAAATATTATATAAAAAAATTCATAAGAAATGGTTACTTAAGAACAAAATGGGGTCCTAAATGTATTAATTATTTCAATAATTAAATATATAGCATATCCTATTTCAAAAACATGACATAATATCTCTATGAATGTATTATGAACATGCCAACCACAAAAATATCTATGTAAAAAAACATACTTTGGATCAATATCGTAATATCTATGAGATTAACTTAAAACCCAGCCTAAATACATAAAACAATTTTATAAACACAATTATCAATCCAGATCAAAGCCCTCTAAGAATTATTATTGTTTTTGGTCAAAACTCAATTATAATTACAAAATTTCTAGTATAAGTACGTATAATCATTAAAAGATTGTTTCAGTATGAGCCCACTATGTATGAACATAATAACATATACGTGTGCAAGTTTTTGGGATGATATAGTTATATATGCATGACATCATGGAAAAAAAATCTTGTCATACAATATTAATATGAAAATTTCAAATCATTTATCTCAATGATTTATTATGAAAATTGTAATTATTTATTCCCATTCAACATTTCTATTCAAATCTAAATTGATTAATGATTATATCGATAAGAAATAATAAACAATTTTTGGATTCTATAACTAGAAATTTTCCAAGGTCACATGTCATATTAAACATACATCAAACCATTATCAAATTACAATTCAAATTTGAAACTAAAGGAATTAATTTGATAATATCATTCAATTATTTAGTTAATTAGAATTCCTGCAATGAGGGATAAATCATTATATTTTTTAATCATGGGAATTATAAAACCATATGGTTAATGTTTAGATCCCATAACTTTAACCATATAAAAAATTACAACAGCCAACACATACAAGTAAGAATGCTTAGAGGATTTCAAATTCCATGGATTACACACCCAAATTGGACTTATTAAGGGTATTTTAAATCCAAAAATATCCTAGAGAATTCTCTATGATATATAGGAGAGGATATTTAGTAAAAAATAAAATATTTTATCCTAAAGAAATATTTAATATATAAGGTCAGTTAATTACACATTGTGTAATTTGATTGCACATCATGTAAATTATTTTAATTTAATTTACCAAAAAAATATTCACATAAAATTATTAATTTTTAAAATAAATGAAAAATTAAATGACATTTAATCCCTTTATAATATGTGTAAATGTCCAACAACAAAATTTTCAGTCCATTTTCTATTTAACTCTCCAAACCACTTCGAATAATTATCAACATAACAAGAACCCATTTAAATACATTGTCCAATTTATAACTAGAATATATTAATTAAAACGAGAACACATAATCAAAACATAGTTCATATTCCTAAAAATGGATTTCTATCTCCGTTGGACTCAACCACCATGACTCAAATGAAAAACTTAGATACAAACAGACCTAGAAAATTATGGGATCATACATCCTGACAACGATATGAAAACCCATCTCTATGTTGCTCCAATAATCACTGTGAGGTCTTAGTGAATGAGTCTGGAATCTTTTTTCATATATTAAACTCACGTTCCTAGATCTCCTTCATCACTCTCCCATGATTCCACTTCACTCCAACCAATGATATAGTATAACCCTCAAGATATTTCATACTTAGTTCTACAACCTGTATCAATTTATACTCAAGGTAATCATATAGACAACACTTCATGTCTATGAAATCTATCACATAAGGAGGGTAAGGATGATATCGTCATTGTTTTGACACATGGAACACATCGTTCATGGATTCATTTCACTATACATGGCCTCGGTAGTGCAGTAATATACCGACCAATGTTATTACATTAAACGATGTGGAAAACCTATGAAATAGATTTCCCTATTATTGAGATGCCACTCCTGAACCTAGGAGACGCCTGATGGAAAACATGCTGATATAAAATGAATTCAAGAGGTCATATTTTATGGTCATATTATGATTTATGCATGTTCTATTTAGTCACCAATTTCTATCTTAACACCTAAACCAGTTCATATGTTTCTTGCACAAGGCTAGGACCAAAAAGTGTTGAATCACCTAATAATGATAACCAATAGGTGAATGACATGACCCTCAATACAAATACTCAATTTCTGACATTTTTATTGATTACAAGATTCTATTCTTTAATGAAAACTAAAAAAGTGGCCTATATTTCTCCAATGAATGACCCAAATAAAAAAAATTGGGTTATATAAGATAAACCATGATCAGAACTACTCAGTGCCAAACTCCAGATTCATCACGGTATACAATATATGAATTACCTAACACATGTAAATTGAGGATAGGTGATGTGGTCAACATTCCATTTAGCTGTTGAAAATATATTTCAAAATCATTATTCCAAACAAACTTTACCTCTTTTGTCGCTAACACTTCATTGGTGCAAACAACGTGGGATAAATAATGGATAGAATGCTTGTAATACCCTACTAAACCAATAATGATCAATATTTATAAAATGATCTTAGGATGTTTCCAAGATACCTTGGATGTAGTATTATATGGGTCCACTAGTGTAACGTCCCAGATCCAGATGCCACCCAATAGTACCCTGAACCTGGTTGGTCACATAACCTCATGTCCATTCCCCAAGACTCCATATGTTTCCAACTATAATCACGGTCAAAGGCCTGATAATGGGTAAACAATTCCCTTATTTGTAGATTATTCACTGTGTAATAGCAATAGTAAACAATAGCGTAAGAATTAATATTATACAACAAAAGTAAATAACGGATGATTGATAGTAATATAACCAATTTAGAATATATAAATCATTCATGTGACATGTGTATTGGAAAGAATCCAATCATGTCACAGTGTTGGAATTAAAATATTGAAAACATTAATCTCTAGCATCATTGAATGCCTCAGCATGGCCCAATGTATCCATATCCAAAATCAATCATGAACCTGATGAATACGGGAAATTTCCCTTATCTATAAGTACAACCATATAATTTGTTGGGGCCTAATAGTAGGACCTAGAAAAGGTTTGAGACGAATCCTAGTAGGTAACCACCAAATGATAAGTGCGAGATAGTCAGTGAATATATATATAGAAGGAAATATGCATAAATGAAGTAATAGACAATGAGACACTCACAACTAAACTATCATACGGTTTTCAGTTACATTCATTTTCATTTATTAGTTATTAAAACCATTGAATAATGATTATCAAGATCAAGACAAAGATATGTATCCATATATATAATATTAACAACATAGTCTCAGAATACCATCTAAATAATAGGTAAGACCGAGTAAATTTTATTTTCTTTATCATGGTAGGATCATTACAATCATTCAATCCCTAACAACATCCCTAAATAAAATCTCTCATTCTTTGACCCCTTTTTTTATCATATCACTAAAAAAATACAAAATAACACCTTGGAAGCTGTCACAGTCAATACTGCTGGGTCAACATGGAATCAATAAATTATAAACAACGTCTTGGTATCTATCAAAGTCAATACCCTCTGTGAATATATAGCATAAATAATCCTTAATGACCTTATGGGTATCCCTCATGTTCAATAACCCTAGTTAAAAGTCAATACGAAGGCTCTCATGGTCCTATATAACAAACATTGACACCACCATAATGTTCCTTGTCCAAGGAAATCATGGTCTATTTGAATATCCTCACACATATTATAACAAAGAAACAAATGTAATCTCTATATATTACATGTCTAAAATTCACCAGCAAAACAAATTCTATTCATATATTCTATCAAATCCGTTCTAAAAATTCATGGCATTGAAACAAGGTATACCTAGTTAGAAACCGCGGCCAAACAACTATAAATAGTGATACTAGGGAAACATGTCCATTGTGTGTCCGGTAAAAAGGTAATATAACTTGATGCATTACCTATAACCCTTCCACAAGAAAAAAACCATTATTGGTGATAAATTTGGTCAAATTCCAAAAAACACAATTCACAAAAAATGGGTATTTAGAACATTAAGTAAATATAATCCAATAAAAATCAAGGAAAGGAAAAAAAACCTACCATGATATTGTATGAAGGAAACTCTTAAATGTAGGACCATAAAATCGTCATAGAACGACATAGATCTAAAAAAGGGTAAGAACATTCATCATTTAAATACTCACGAGAGAGGAGGAATTAGTATGAATGGATATAGATAAAGATATAACACATCAGATGGAATCCAATTCACCTAGCAGTGTCCCAATTGGAGGTTGGATAGAGAACCTAGAGGGGCTTGAAGTTCTTCGGCCATTTGTCACTCCCATGTATGAAACACATAGGGGAGAAGTTATTTCTAGACAAGAGATCTGATCCTTCCCCGATATAAAAAATGAAATGTGCATGGCATGTTCACTAAATGTAAAAACAAGGTACTAGCCTTAGTTATGCCCCACTATAGGTTCTATTCTAGGCCACCTACACATCCATTAACTCAACCATTACAAAGATAGAACTAGCTGAATGTAGTACCTTTATACACATCATTTACTCCTAAGTACATGGTGTGCACAAATAATATTCCCCAATTCTTCATTTTTTATAAAAAAACCGGAAATAATGACCCAAACATAAAATAAAGATTTGAGTTCTTACAAACTCCCCCCCCATAAAAAACTATTCCCTAAATTTCCCTTCTAAGGGAGGTGATCGATAAAAATCAAAAAACCTCGTCCACTGTGAACATACATTGGCATCACTCTCCCATGTTTTATCATGTACTCACCTGTGATGATATGGAACACATTCTAAAGGAATAGATAGGCCACGATTAACCTTCATTCTGTGATCCATAATCCATACAGGTTACTCCTAAAATGATGCATCCACCTACAACCCAACCTTTATGAGTGATAAAATATGATATGGTTATGAAAAGTAATTTCAGAGATGAGATGCATGAAATAAATCATGCATTGACTGATACCTCTGATGTAACTATAACCAAGAAGAAAATGGCTCGACACAATCAAAACCTTGAAATGGTCGGATGTATCTCAGCTCAAATGGCCAGTATAACTCCATCAATATTCCTACTAATAGGAAGTGGAAACCTTCCAGGATAATGTGCCTGTCATGATCATTTACACAGATCTTCCAGTGGAAAAGTTTCTTAAAAACTCTAATGATGGCCTACTCTACCACATATGTGACAAATAAATATTGGGTAACAATAATGTGGATTTCTATGACCAAACATCACACATTGATAGCACTATAATGTAACATGATCTTTATATGGTAGTTTGATAACCTGAATACTATCCCCACAATTAAATTTGTGTAAAAATTCATAAAGATGTTTCTTACTACTCCGGAAAGAACATACAGATCACCATTTTGAAATAACATGTAAAATGATCGGAGCCACTTTAAAATTATATCTTGTAATGTGTGGTTGATTCATCATGTCTTAGATGCCACTTAAATTGAACGAAATCACCTGTGATGTTATCTCATAACAATGATTGTCTATGAAACATATCTTCCAAGAGATTTCAATGGGTAAAGAAGATGATTTAATGCATTTTAGGTCGGTAAAAAATCTAACATAGTCAAGAACTCGCAAACCCTCCTACATCAGATGCATGAAATCAAAAATCATTTTCATCCCTCATGTTGTTCTCAATGTTCATCCATGATAGCTCATCATGTATCCCAGATTCCTACAGAATATCCCACCAATGCTTGGATGGCCAATGATGAATATACACAACAAGATTCACCATCAAATCTATTGTTCGATGAAGATGCTCGAAGATTGTCTAGACTAACTGGATCTAGAACATAGTTTCCTAGGGTCACAATTCCCTAGAAAATATAGGTGCTTACTGATACTAAAAATATATTTTCATCTCAGATATGGAAGGAACAATATGAATAGTGTTCAATTCCATGGATCAAATAACCCTTAGATAATATCATGAAATAGAAAATCCATATTCATATTAGGGACTATAGGATGTTCTGGTTCAGCTGCATTAGGAGCATGTAAAATTTCACACTCCAGATATTCATGTCACAATGGGGAGGTATCATTTTCAATAAAAACAGGCACACACATTATAGAGTTTGGTGACAAAATGATCGACCATATAAGGTGAAAAAAATAGAACTGGAAACTATTGGTTTCTATTTACATTAAATTCAATTATTCAAGCATGACATGACAACTCATTTAATTATCTTGGGAAACATATTTTTCATATCACAGTTATACTAGAATATGTATATCACAATAAAAAATAAACATGTCCCTATATATAAAAATGAATGTAAATACAACCCTATATGACTCTCATGAAGCATATATTTCGTCTTCTTCCATGTCTAGCTATGCATACATATCTCAAGAAATAAAAAGATAATAAAATGAAAACCTCACAAAATATGTTACTCACCCAAGGTGAAATATCACTAATAGTAAAAAGTATATAGTACAAACAACAACACCATCACTGGGAACTCATATTTCCCCTAGTACATAGGTTATCTACTAACATTAAAAATCTCAATACCACATACTAACAATTAAATGTCTCTTCAATACTTTTCCTGAACATTATGGAAAATTAAATTGAAACGTGATCCCCTTATAAAAATTTGTATCATCGCAAAATATGTAAATAAATAATTTTTCTATAATGGGATGTTTGTGACACCTCAAACATGACAACATATATACTATATGCTACCGACCTCTAATAGTGGTGTAATGTGTATAGTAGGGAAACTATACCCACTAGAATGAACCATCATAGAAGTAAAACAAAAAATATAAAAATATAGAATTAATAATCAGTGAAATGATATAGGGGAGGCTAACAATAAATAAAAATATTGAATTAAATGATAATAAAGTAATTATTTGATGATGATTGAACAATAAAACAAAAACTAGAAGGATTAATAAAATAGTCAAATTCCATGGTCCCAATCCCTGTGCTGATATAATCTCTAATATGTAACCCAACAGTAAAAAAGTAATAAAAAGTGTGTCCCTTTTCCCATGACCAATACTACCTCAATGTAATCTTTTCGAGTGAAAAAAGGTGGCGAAAATAGGGTGTGAGCATGACTGAGTTGGTCGAAAGAACTATTCCTAAACAAACACTATATGATATGAAGTGTATGAAATAATGCGATAGATATTATTATTAATTAACTAAATAATTAGATAAATACGAAAACCTACTTCAGTTCCATTTTAGAATATATATATATGAGCATTTATTACAAATATTCCAACTTTGACCATGTATCCAAAGTAAACAAACAACATCAGTGGAATGCAGGAATATCTATTATAATGACATACAACCATGAAAAATACAATATTACCATTGTATAATAAAAATAATCTATATGTCTAGGATCTGTATATGCGTTAAATATTTTCTGGTCAAAGACCTATAATCATTATAATATTAATTTTCTAGATCCCTATAAGAATTAAAGTATTGGTCTGGGTCAAGCCCCCTCACATTCATCATTTCATAGTATACATGTGCTTGTGCCCAAGACTATCCCATTATATTAGCATCTCAATATTCAAAAAATATGGTTAGAAAAAATATAAAACACAATATCAAATAATTTATCTCAACGGTTAAATAAGATAATTACTGTTATTAATTTACATGCCATATTCCAATTCAAATCACTTTATATTTATAATTATATAAATGAGAAATATTCCAAAAAATGAATATTAATGAAAATGAAATCACCCTAGGCCACGTGTAATGTTTAAAATAAATTATGCCAATATCCAATTAAAAATCCACTTGAAACCAATGGAATTAAAGGTGTAATATCAATAAATTATTTAATCAATTTGTTTGGACTCGATGTGGGAACAATCCTGATATTGCATAATCATTGAGATTATCAAACCATAGGGATATGGTTTAAACCCCAAATCTTAATCTACTGAACCCACAAATCATCCTACATCCAATTCCTATGATGAATATGATTTAGAAGATTTCAAAGAGGTTAAATGGATTTCTCATACAAATGGGACATCAACAAGGAAAATTGGAAAAACCAAATAACCTAGGGAATTTTATTGGGCCGAAAGGAGAGAAGAAATAGAGAAATAGAACAAATTTCAAACAAAAAACATGTGTAAAATATTTGGTCGAGAATTTACACATCATATACTATGGTTACACATCTTGAAAATGTTTTAATCATATTCACTAGAAAACCCATCAACAACGATTTATTTAATTCAAAACTATCAAAACTCTACATGACATATAATCCCTTCTCACAATGTGTAATTTTTTTTAGATATGTGTTAAGCGAATTTTACCTATATCTCTCCAATCCTACAATAATATTTTTCAACATACCAAGATCCCATTTTAACAAGTATTCCCATTTATACCTAGACTCCATTAATTCAGAAGATATAACATGCCTAAATATTAAGTCATTTTACCAAACAAAGATTATTATCTTTGAACAAGAATGGTCCACCAATGCTCAAATGAAAAACATAGAAAGAAATGTACCAAAAAAATACAGAACCTTACAAAATGTATACTCTATTATATTTCCATAATAATCAAGGAATTGCATCCCAGATGACTATATTTTGGAGTAGTCATGGTGAACTATAAAATACATGAAATTAACATTATGTTTCAAAACTTATAATAATGAAAATCTATTTTATAATTATAATATTTTATTTGGAGTATCACTATATATCAATTACAAGATTCTTCCTCATATTTTTAGGGAAATAAGGCATTTTAAATTGGTAACACAAAATGCTCTGTGAGGGTAATAATATAGACGAATCTATTAATAAATGAGAAATAATAAATAAAGAAATGAAAGTAACTAAGGAAAATGAAATTTAATCAACAACTATATCATAATACAGAATGAAAAAATGACAGTAAAATAGTTCCATATAAATAATTACATGATAAATAAACAATGCCTTAGATTTTCTAGATTATCTATTAATCATATGGAATATAAATAATAGAATAAATATAACATGATGGATAATTTGATATATATGAAAAATAGATTTGAGACGTTGTTCCTAAAACTCTAATACTACAGAGTCTGTGTGAAAGGAAATCTATATAAATGGGGATGTCCTTAACCAAAACCTTAAAAGGATTTTTCATGAGGCATATTTATGCATCGAGGGGATATAGAGGGAACCACATATCACATCATAATTTGAATGAATTCATCATATGAATGGGGTGAAAATAATAATCATAAAAAATAATATAAAAAACTATAATATGAAATGTTACAAAATTCCAATTTAGTTATCATAATAATGAACCATCCAATGTAAAATGATTTGTATCAACATAGTACATCCCTAGTCAAATTGATCATAAACTATGTTGAGAACTAATAATGTTGTTATAAATGGATTATAAACTCATTAAATTATAAGTAACATAAATATATTTCTTCTTAGATATGAAATTATATTAAATGATCATGTCAATATTTATATATAAAAATAAAAATAACAAATAATTATCATTTTTATTTATATTTAAAAAGTTCATTAAATACTTTCAAAATACTTTTCATTGAAGATAAATTTTAAAAATAATAAATTTATAGAATATTATTAAAAAATTTCTTTACAAATAAACTTATAAAAAAATTGATTATTAAAAGAAATGTCATCCATGATGGTGGGTATTTTCATAAATGTTGTATAAGTTAAAAAAAATTAATTTTACATAGTAAAATTGATTACTAAAGATACCTTTTCATAATATCACAAGAAGATAAATATAATAAACATATAGTTACACATCAGTAATTGGTAAATTTTTTATCAATTAATTTATCTAATGGTAATCCATTTTTTAAACCATTTTTCAAAATAGGTTTTTGGAAGGAAAAGAATTTTCTGCTAGAGAGGAAAATAATTCCTCTTATCAAAAAATGTATTCTTTTAAAATAAACCATTACGCATTGAAAAAAACGTCTATCATATGTACCATGAATGAAATATAACTAAATGTAAAATTTATATAGAGAAGGTAAATTAATTAAATATATAATATTAAATATTTAATTATATACCACACATAATTTAAATAAGTGTTGAATATGGGGTATGTCTTAATGAATTAAATTTGAAATGTGAAACTCATACCTTGAGTCTTACTCACGAAATAAATTATTTACCTTCTTAAATAATAAAATTATTTTAATTATTAACTATTTTACAAATAATTTTCAGGGTTTTTATTCCATTTATTCTAATAATTAATATATTTTATATTATTACATAATGAATTAATCTTACGTCATATTTTTGGATGGTATATTTCTTATCTGTCAAAATTGAGTTTATTTGGATTTCTATGGATATATAAGTCATTATATAAAAATATATAGAATAATATTAATTATATAACATTCATGTTAATTATTAAATAGTACCATTAAATCCAATAATGTATTATGTTTATGAAAAATGAATGATGTTGCAATCATGGAGATGGTAGGCCATTCATACACATTATTAATGATTCAATTTTTTAATGATCACTTTGAATGATGTTGAGTAATATTTTACCTTTGAATAATGATAATAATATCATATATTACTTATTATATAAATAAATATAGTTATATAAATCATCTTATGCGGTTTTGTTAGGAAAATATTTTCACATAACTTTGTTATGGTTGTAGTCCGAACATATATGAATGATGTATCATTATTCAATATAATAATTAAAATAATATATTATCCTTTCAAAATGATAAATTTCATTTGAATATTATAATTAAATCCTTTATATTAATTATATTCATTAACATTTTTTTATTAAATATCTTTTAAAGAACTTGTGAAAAAAGTATTGCATCGATTCGTGAGGTGGTAGTTCACTGTACAGACAAGAGACATTTCCACATCACACATGATATAAAAATATATATATATATATATATATATTAAAATGAAAAAGAGAAATTTATATTATAAATAATATATATAATTGTATCCATCATAATTCCAAAACATGAGTGGTTTTTATGCATAAAATTTCACATCAGTTTGCAAGGAGGTATTCTACCATACACATGAGTGATGTTATAGTTTAACATTTGAGTGAAGAGGAGAAGGATATAGATCATGTCCATAAAATAATTAAATATCATTACATTTAAAATTGTAATGTTATCATATAAAAATAATCGAATAATATTTTTAGTGGTGGAAGAATAACTAAATGAAAACACGTTGTCAGGAATTTTACCTCTTCTCAGACCACATTATTAAGATTATACATAATCGATTAATAGAATTTATATATGAAAATAGGATTCTCAAATTTTTGGATGGATTTTTGGTTTTCAATTGGATAGTCCTTTTCAGATCCATAATGTTTGTATGGTGTGAATATGAGAGGATAGGGTGTTTCCATTTATATGGGAGGTGAGTGAAAAAATTATCAATTTTGTAAATAAAAATTCATAACCATGATTTTCAAATGAAGAAATGTCCAAAATTGTTGTCCAATGTGTGAAATAATTTATAAGGTCTATATATGCCTATATATTATTTTTTGAATAAGTTATATTCCCATTTTATTACCTATTAATATTTTTAACACTTCATTAAAGACAAATTTACCTTACATGTAGTAATTGAATGTTACATTTTTTTACTATTAAGTGTGGCCAAATATTAGTATGGCCACATTAGATAATATAAATTATGAAGACTACATGTATAGAATATGTTTTTTTTGATTTATATTAACTCAATTGGAAAATATCAATTTAAAAATAATACCATTGAAATGATGGGAATGTGGTGTTTCAATGAGATATTGTTCAATAATTCACTTGATTTTTAGAAAAAGTCAATAAAAAAGTACTCAAATGTATTTAATTTTACTATTATATATATATACTTAATGTGAGGTTACTTTAAAAAAATTAATATATAATATTAATCTTTTAATGTCATTAAAAATTATATTTTCCATTCATATTTACCATTTTCACAATTCATTGAAAAATAATACATTTCAGGAAATATCAAAAATTCACACGAGGATCATTTTTTATTCTGCATTAAAAAGGGTGTTTATTTTTTAAAATTTATTTTTTAAAAGTGTTAAATTTTTATTTTAATTTATTTTCATAATGTTTGACTAAATATCATTTTTAAAAACAATGTTTTTTCAGAAAAAAAAATTTATTTTCATTCATATGATTATTTTAATATATCTAATAAATATATATCCATTGATTTTCTTTTATAGAAGAAAAAAATAATATTAATTAATAATTTAATAATATCCTTACCCTCAAACATTATATATTTTTTATAATTGTAACACTTGAATAAGAATATTTTAATTGAGTATTTCGTTCTATACAATCCTAGTGTTGTATACACTAGAAGCTCCTAGATAAACAAAATTTATTTAAAAATAAATATATCATAATGTCTCAAGAGTTTTCATTCCATTATTATCTTATTGTCACATTTTATACACACTTTCATATATGTTTTTCATTTTATAAAATCATATGGTGTCACATTCTTCCCCCTTTAAAAAATTTTGTTATTGTAATCTAATCTAGACCTTGGTTATCATGGTTTTTCAATTTTAAAATAAACTTCATAAAATCACACTCTATAGAAGTGTTAATAAAACAAAAACATGATAAGAGAGAATGGAAATAAAATCATCATATGAAAAAATAATCATATAGGAATATAAGTAAGAGAAAATTGGTGGAAACTAATTATTGTTACATTGATGAAATGAATAAACAATTATAGAGAGTTATTTAGATCATTTATAATAAAAAAGTGAATGATAGGTAAATATCATGGACCAAAACACTTTTAATTCTTAATTATTGTAAATATCATTAGTTTTTCATAATTGATGGTACTGTCATAAAATTTTCATTCAATATCACTTTCCCGTAGATGAGGAATTATTTTACCATCGAGACATAAAAGATTTGATAATACACATACATATTATATCTCTATTTCATAGCCACAATTTCATAATTTGGTTGTACATTAATGATTTTCCACTTCATTTACTACAATTTGAAATTAATATACATTATAAAATATTTCAGCAAGATAAACTAAAAATAAATTTAAAAGGATCATATGGTTAATAAAAGAGAGAAAATCATTCCATATATTTATAAATATATTCCTTAACTTATATGTAATCTCAAGATATGTAATATAATAATTTAATATCGAAAATTCAACAATAATAACATTATTTAAACATTATTATTTAGTTTTTGAATCATTTTACAATAATAAATACATGTTGACATGTATATCAAGTCGGTCAGTAGTGGGAAATAACCCCTTATTGTCCTTTATTTGTGTGTTCATGCACGACATCATTTTTATTTGTGATGTATTGTCACCCATCATGATGGTTTTTATTTATCCTAAAGAATATAAATATAAAATCTATAATTTTTGAAATTTTAATATCCATTATTTACTATAGAAAAAAAGATTACATAAAACATAATGGCTACTCGAAGATTCATAAAAACTACATCATCATTATTATCTCAACATTAGAAACATAGTATATATTATCCACCCTTAATATTTTTAACCAAGATGTAAAAAAATATATTGAATATATATTGTTGGTAATCTCTTCCAATCAAAATCTGCTATCATATCATTTGTGAAATGTTACACAGTTACAATTCTTTTGTATTTCATGATTAAAATAACAAAAATTTCATTATTTAAATTAATTCACAACAACTTTATAGTATCCAAATACTGAAGCACATTAGTCATTGTGAAATTACTATATCAATAGTTTTATAATTACATTTATCCCTTATCTTTTTCATAGGTATTTGGACCTAATTATAGTGTAATTATCTTTCATTGTTCACATTTCATTAATGAGAAATCATTGCATGTTGTCAGATTAAATATCTCCCTTTAAATCATGTGTATGTTGTTTATTTTTTTATGCATTATGAAAAACCTATTTCCTTTTAATCATGACCAATTTTTTTTCCTTTCATAGCCTTCATAGGTCGAATAATTCTCATTTCCATTTATCCCTTTATCAATATTTTTCACTTCCATTTTCTACTTTTCATTATTCTATTCTATATCAAAGGTAATGGAGAAATTTTTTAATATATTGGTAAAACATGATAATATATCATTATATATTGATAAATATATATATTTTAGTTCCCTTATAGTGATTGTAGTAATTCTATTAGTGAAACAGTAAATGTTTTTCTTTTGATTACTTGTGTAGCCCAAAACAACCATGTCTACCATTGAATATTTTCCTTCATATGTATATTATGTTTCCTATATATTTATTCTTAGACTCTGGAACCATAATTATATATATTTATATTTTATAATGAGGAATATAAATTTTTAAGATGATTAACATTAAATAATTCTATTACATATTTTTTATTTGTTCGCCATCCTTAGTGTTTTAAATCAATTACCGCCATTTATTTTCATATCCAAAGAGGAGAGAAATTTCTCAGAACATATTCTATATGTCACTACATTACATAGTGGGAAATATAATATTAATTGTTATTATCTATTTATCATAAAAAATGTATATTTTTTACCATGGAATGATATAGGGTTGTGATTTATTAAGTTGTCTAAAATCATTACCTCACAGAGTGGATCTGTAGGCTGCTACATACAAAAATGTTTATCACACATATCCCGAGTCATCTTCCAAAATATTGTTATAATTTGATTAGTTATTAATTTATCTCTATATCTAGATTAATTATATGGAATAATTGAGAAATATCAACATGTATACATGCATTGGTATAGTTCCCATAGTTTCTGTTATCCTCCACATAAAAATGAATGTATATATTAGATTATAACATAACATTATGAATCTTAATGTATAATACCAAAATTAGAGAAATATTTACTGTTAATTTAAATATTATTGAATAGAAAATCTAATAATCATAAATAAATTTTCACTGGGGATATAATTTTTTTGAAATACATCATAATGGATTATAATGAAATTATGAACTATCCTATTCATATCCCAATGTATTTTCCATCTAGAATTATAGTAACGACCACTATAATGAATCTTGTGATGATAATTTTCTAAACAATACACCTTTTTCAGGTTATTACACATAGTTATATCTGTTGTCGAAAAACATCAATTTGTACTAATTAGTCATGGAAGTACATTATAGAAAAAACTCCATAATAAAATAATTTTGGAAAATAAGGATATTTTGATATACAAATCATAAAATTATATAATTGTGTAATATTTCTTAATCAATGTTTTCATAAACCAAATTCTGAATGATTATAATACAGATCCTATGATACCATCAATAGAGACCCCTACCCTTCTATCCTAAACACAATGGATACAAGATTACATTGGAATATTATATAATGAATCACATATCATAGTTTAGAATAGTTTAATAGTATTATTATACATTATATAAATATTAATATAAAACAACATTTTAAATATAATATGACAAAAAAATTAATGATGATTTACATTTATCCCCTTAGCGTATCCCCACATTTAAATAAAAAAAACCTTTTCCTATCATAGGAAATAAAACATATGAAAGTGGGATATCATATGATCAATAAGTGTAAGATTAAAATATAATATATTACAAAATAAGGAAAAATAAACATTCAATGTTAAATAAGTAAAACATATGAAATTTAATTAATAATTGGCACATGAGATTGTAAGAATAAAATATGACCAACTAATTATTTATAAATAATCTCATTATAATTAATCCTAACCATGTATATTCTTGATAATGAAATAATTTCATGGAATATCAATAAATTAATTGATAATAATGAAATGTATAAAGATAAAAATCTAAAATATACAATCTGATGAAAACCCAACCAAATAAATAATATTTACAATATCATTTAAATATATATTTATTAACGAATAAGTATCACAAATAATATTTTTCATATATGTAATTTTTTTTTAAATATCACATTGAACATTACATTTAAAAATAAAAATTATTTTGAATCATACTATTTTTTTAGAAAAAAAATCATAAAATATTATCAAAATGATTTTCATCGAAAATAACCTGTAAAAAAGTTGGATATAAACCGTATTAGGAAAATTAGTATTTAAAAATAACATTATAAACATCAAATTCATTAATTACTAGAATTATCATCTTTGAGGTGGGTAATTACATACATTAAACAATTCATAAAAAGAACATTCCATTTGCATAGTGAAAATGATAGAATAATCAATTTTTAGAAAAATAAAATAATATTCCTATCAAACCATTTTTAAATAATTTATTTAAGGTTAAAGAAATGGCTAAAAAATATTTTTTATAACTTTATTCCATTTTTAATAAATTTTCATGAGACATGGTTTTGGATGCAAATGTATTTTTGGCCAAAGAGTAAAATAATTTAATATATTCATAAGAACATTTTCATGACCATTTTATGTACCAAAGGAAGGAAAAATGAACTATTAAATGCATAATTTCCAGAATTTTTAAATGATAGGAAAATATATTAATTCTAATATTGAAATATCAAAAAAACTTCCAAATTGAGACATAATAAAACAATACCGAATAATGATGAGATTGTAAAAAAACATAACAAATTATTGACATTAATATCATAATTCACATAAAATAAATATCATTAAAGGAAACACTAAATATAATTATAATAATTGAAATCCTGAAATGAAATTCAAAAAGGGTTTTATATTAACCACAAAATATAAAGAAGTGGTGAATATAGAATATGTCACACTGATGTATATGTGAGGAGAGAAGTTCTTTCCATGAGTTTAAATCAACATGTATTTTGTTTTTTTTCATAAATAATAATCTTATTTTAATTATCTACATTATTGAGAAGCTTTTTATATTTTATTATTTTATATATTATATATATTATAATTGTAAATATTATAATATAATAAAATATGTTTACATTGGATGTTTCAATGATATTTGGCTTATGTGACAAAAATTTATATGGTATGCAAACTATGGTCAAGGAGGAAATTATTTAAATATATGTAGATAAATTATCCCAAAAAATTATAATATTTATACATCAATAATATATTTAAAACCAATCATAAATTATTGTTCCTAAAAATAAACTATGTTAAAATAATTGAGATGGTATGAGGCATATACGAATAATTAAATATTCTATTTTTCGATGGCCAATATTTAAATTAGTTAGATTTTACATATTATTTAAAAAATAATCATAATTTCATATATTATATATTATATATTTAAATATATATTTATTTATCATCTATTTCGTTTGGTGATCAAAAGTGATTCACATCTTTTTTTGATGGTTGTAGACCACAAATAGGCAAAAGATGTTTTCATTCTTCATTGTAAGAAAAAAATGATATATTAGCTTCTATAAATGATTATTATTTCTTTAATAACATAATTATTTCATTTATATCACATATAATATTTTAAATTTTCTTTAATATTTGTTTTTGTTATGAATTAGTTAATAAGGAATCGCATTACTTAGTGAGGCTATAGTCTATAGTACACATGAAAAATATTTTAATATACCCTCT
Source organism: Viscum album (assembly GCA_963277665.1). Lineage (NCBI taxonomy): Eukaryota > Viridiplantae > Streptophyta > Magnoliopsida > Santalales > Viscaceae > Viscum > Viscum album. The sequence goes on from OY728142.1 coordinate 1,651,988,691, forward strand.
GAAATGGAATGTAAATAATTTAATTTTGATATAGTGAATGCACAAGTATAATTATTGTATAATTATCATATATCTACATTATATCATCAATTATACCCAACCATGAGAGTTGTTGATAGAAAACATGATGCATAAATTCGAGAGGGAGTAGTCTACCATTCACATGAGCGATGTTATTATTTCACACATAACGGTGTAGTAGTTAGATATAGATAATACCCTTAACATAATAAAATATTATTAAATGTGATATACTAGTATTATTATGTTAGAAAAAATTAACAATATTTTATAATGGTGGAATTAGAAATAAGTTAAAAGCATATATTTAAGAAATATTAACTCTTCTTTGACCACATATTAAGGATTATAACAAAATAATTCCTTTAATTTAATTGTTACAGAAAATAGTATTATATTATTGAGGTATTGTTGTTATAATTTATTATAATATATAATAACCTCTCCAAAAGGGTTTAATGTTTGAATAATATGGTTGAGTGGTTGTAATTTTGTAATTAAGTTTAGAGGCAAATTATTACAATTTAAATATAAATTGATGTACCCATATATTAACATAAATAATGTGTAAAAATAGATTATTATAAAGACATATATAAATTAAGGTCTAAATATCTCAACAAAAATAGATTTTATTTAGGTTATTAGGTCAGTTTAAAAAAATTTATTATAGTTGATTTGGAATTATCTCTTCTATGATTCCATTTGTTAAACAATCAATATCATGTAATATATCTCACACATGTAGTCGACACATTAATTTATTGGTTAAACTATATATTCAATAAGTTTTTTTCCCCACATTGACTAGAAGAGCATTTGATAGCTCTTTATATTGTGGGACCATAATGTGAGGCATATGTACTGGGATTAATATTTGATGAAAGGAATTGTTTTATTTTATTCACTTGTAAAATGTAACATCATATAATATTCTCTTAGCCTCAACACATAGGTCACACTGGAGAATGATGGATAACCATCAAAGGAATATTATCACATGAGTTTCTTGTTTTCCGATTAAGGAAATATTTTTCTATGGAAAATTCATAGATGGAATATGTTATTTTATTCATATAATTATTAATGCACTCTGTATATAATGTATCAAATAATATCCCATAGTGTACTATGATGTATGGATATTTAGTGGGTGTTAATTTGAAACAAATTATGTCATTAGTGGAAAATAATTTGATCATACTGCCTTAGAGTGTTATATCCCCTAAACAAATCAGTTATATATGCTGAAATAATTGTATAACACTAATTGGTTGGTGCACCCTGGGGTTCAAAAGATGTACCATCACATTATGTGATAGTTTTAGTGTATTTTTACAAAGAGGTAAATTAATGGATTAGTTTATTTAATATATACACAATATAAAACAATGGTTTATAAATAGTGATAATGATTTTTTCTGAATCCAAATCTGATTTCCATGTTGATGTGGATTTCATGAAGAATATTTTATATAGGGTTACATAGGACAATTCTGATATATGATATTGTCAGGGTTATTGTCAATCAGTTGAATGAGTTTTTTAGTTACATCTTAATATATGAGGAAGAATCTTTATGTTTTATGGGAATGAATAAAGGTCATTCTCTCATGTACTTACAAGGTTTTAAATTAGTAATTTCATATAAAAGATACCCATGCCACATATTATTTTTCGGAATGAATTATTGATTTTTTTAGGGACGAAGATGACCTTGAACGAAGTGTATCATCTTCAGAGTCATATTATATTTTATTTGAGGATTCTCACAATTAATGATATGGACTATGAAAATGTTCAATATAATAGTGTATATTTGGATGATCACCTATACATGGTGGAATTATCTTAAAAATTAATTTTCCACGATTACATATATTTGTGAAAATTTTAGGGTCAATATGGAAATCCATTCTACTCACTAGATTGTTTGAATGAAACAAGTGACATAGAATTTATTTGTGTTTGAATTGTACATCATGCGGTAGAGAGGGTGTATTTGAACACATATCTATTATTAAAATCACACACATAGTAGTATGGAGATGATGATTTGGGAATATTACCTCTAAATTTCAATAAGAGTGAACATGTTTTCATTAGGTTATCATCATGGTTGGGGAAGTGTCATTGTCAGAAATAAAGAAATTGTAACATAACAGTATGGAGACATTAAAATTGTTGATAATATTGAATAACATTGTTATTATTTTCCTGAACCACTACCTAAATAATGAAACCCCTCTCAGGCCAACAATGGGGGGTGATAGATAATGACACCTAGATCCTGCCTCTCATAGGCCCCAGGTGGGAGACTAGCTCTGATGGTATAATAAAAATACAAATGGTATGTATTACCTTATAAGATAACACATGGTTAATAGAGAGTTAAGACAGACACTGAAAAAATTGTTATCAGACTATAATATAAATGGAATCCCGGGTACACATAGAAAATGACTTTCAATATCTTTTAAAACTGAGTAAAACTGAATGTACCAAATGAAAGTAAAAAATGACGGTTACCAGGAAGTCCAAAGCGCTCCTACTAAATCATAATCATGTAGAAAAAAAATTTATCCCAAAACTAATATTACTGATATGAAAAATAATTTATATATATGTGTGTAGGGTTATTATAGTTGTATAGTCATTATAATCCTCCCCATAACCTCTTTTGAAAATTGTAAATAAAGCATAGCAATACAAAGAAAAAAACCAGTAAAACTAACTCATCACCAAAATAGGTATACAAAGATATCAATATAATCATGGTTAGTATCTCCATATATCAATCACCAGATCTTGTAATAAAATAGTGAATACTAAGGGTACCCCACTACTACATCCCCAATAGTATTCCAATCTACCCCAATGTCAGACATCCTAAGAATATCTCTCAGAAAAAACTAGCCCACATATTTAAGTACCTGAATCTTAATTTCTGGTATGGGTATTGTTTTTAGGTGTTTGAGGATAAATGGGATAATTTGGAAATTTAATAATTACACATCATTTACTAGGTTGTCTTGGGTATCGATGTACTTTCTATGTAATGGCTGAGAAATGGTCGTTTGGGGTGACCTGGAGACTGCCTAAAGTGGGGGCTTTTTGAGGCAGGTACACAACATGTACATTAAATGGACATTACATGTAATTTGGTTTTTTTACTTGATTAATTGGATCGGGCCAGGTCTAATCTCCATAATCATCTTCTTCTATTTTTGGTTTATCTATGATTGAACAAGAGAAATTAAATTTCTTTGAGACACCATTCATCTATCCAAGGTCCAATAAAGACTCAGGCAGGTGCGTTTGAATCCCAACTATGAGTTCTTCCTTCTTCTAGAGCCTCTCATCCCGATTTCTTCTCTCTCTCGAGTTACTATTTTTTTAATGTTTTTGGAATTTTTGTATATATATGATGTTTTTGGTTGATTCAAAGGCCTAGGGTAATCTATATTGGTCGTACTATGCCTAAGATGGTAGTTTGTTTCCATTCATTGTCTTTCTTTGAGTTTTATATGTCAAAGTTCTAATTACCCATGTTTCGGGTATTTTTTGTTTAGGAAATCGAACCCTATTTTATCTTCCATATATTTATTATTGGATTAAGGTTTATATGATATTATATTATGATAAATTTCTTGTTTATGGAAGATCCCAGGGGGGTTTTCCTTGTTGGAAAATTTAGGTCCCTTTGGTCCTAGTTTCCTATGAGGCATACCATGATACTTTTCATTTCACGGTAGGATGGAACTCTATTACTATTTCTTATTGATTGATTCTTGTGATATTCATTAGAATTGTTTACCAATTTATTGTTTGAGAGTATTTTGGGCTTCATGATATATTTTACACACAATTGAATTGAATAGGTCACTATGAACCAGGTGTAGTTAGACCACATGGGAAATTGAATTTGAGTTCTTCCTCAACTTGACTGATATATTTCATTAGATGATACAATAGTGGGGGTTGATGGTGAGTTCTCCCTCGTAGTGTCTATAGTTTATGTTATGATACCATAAGGGAAATTGATGTTGTGTGATTCCCAAGAGAGCCTTTAATTATTCGGGAATGTCCCTAGGTGGAATTGACAATGTATGCTACCTCATAGCATCCTGACTATTTATTGAATTACTTAGTAAGAGGGGTTAGACTGGGTGAGCTACCATGTGGGTTAATTGAAATATATAATGTTTTTTGACTCGTCTGCCTAGCCAATGAAAAAGTATGGACTCATTTATGGTGGGAGGTATTTTGATATACCTATTGTGATACATAAATAAATGATGAACATTAAATGGTAAGGAATGTAAATGAAAACTATATGAATTGGTTACTTTTATGTAATCATAGTTTCTCTGCTGCATTTTAATTATTACCTTATATATACTCTATGATTGTTAGGAATAGATCTTGTAGTGGTTTCCAACTATGATTCATCTCACACCCTATTCAGGTCCGTATTTTGGACCCAAACAAATTATTTGGTTACATTCATAGATAAGGTAAAGCACCCTTCTTCATCTGGTACATGATTACTGTGGACATAGAGATCATGATACCAAGATGAGGCTTGTGATGATGCTATATTTTAATTGTTTCATTTTCTATTTTGGTTTAGTAGTATATTTCCAGAATTGTGACTTGTTTGGATGCTTTCTTAGACATATGTAACATGGAGCATTAATTTTAGTTCTCCAGTTGTTTATTTCTATCAGTCGTCCGTTGTGTATTTACATAGTATGGTATTACTGCTTCTTATATTGTTTTTTATTTTTTATTCCTCTATTAATACTCTTCCAATGATGGAATTGTATCCCCACTATCAAACCCAAGGCCATCAATTCTAGTCAGCAGCCTCTGGAATTTCAGGAAATTCGCTTGAGGCCATGTGACCAACCAGGTATGAGGAACCTATGTGGAACCTTTGGGCAACAAATAGAACTGAAAAATTACAAATTGGTATTAGAGATGGTTATTTTATTCTTTGTCTTACTATTTATTACCTATAGATAGGGATAGGATGTAATATGTAGTTGGTAATAAGTTGTGCTTGGGAGTAGGTAACCCATGTACTTGGAAAAACCAATTTATCACGATTATTCCAATTTTATATCTTTTTAATTTTTACAGTTGATTTTATTTCACTATTGGGTGATTCATATGATTTTTTCTATTATCATTGATATTATTGATGTTCTATTTATTTTACAATGCGAGGAGATGAGGGTATTCCAACCTATGATATGGATCACATGTAATGCATTATTTTCCTACCATTTAAGGTGAATTGCTGATTTGATGATATTCTGATAGATGTTTTTCTAGATACGCTGGCTATTTAGATAGATTTTGTTATAGAATACCTTTTATTTGGTTATGTTTTTGGAAAAAAACTAAGTTTCATTTGGATGGATGCAAAACATTGGTCTGTGACATGTTATGGACCCTATTCAGTAAGAATTTTGTTGATCATATTGAACATTAACTAAATTGTGTTATGATATGACATGTATTTGATGCCATGATTTGATTTACAGGGAGTATGGGCCCTAAAGGATCACCATTTAGAACATTAATTGTTGTCTTAATGTTTTTATGATGTTCCAGAGTAGTTTCTGAGGATCACCATCTGAAAAAACCTAGAATACATGGGGTGTAATGATTAATAAACTCCATGTATAATTATATTCGGGATGTAAGTGATTTTCATAAGTACACATCGTGTACTTGTTTACATACTGGTTAGTTTTTGATCGTGTGACTGGTGTTCTGGGAATATACATATGGTTAGAAAATGATTGGGGGAATACGTTGTGTATTAGGAGTACATGTCATGTTGTAGAGACCATGTATCCATCTGTGTAACTAATGACACAAGTGGATGAACATGGAGTTGTACAAATTGTGTCCCACATGAACATGTTGTGTGAAAGTTGATTGTGTCTCCAGCAATGTGGCCAATGACGTGGGTCAGTAAAATCCTTCTTGTAAATGTCATGTTTGACAAAAACACTATGTTTAGTTTTTTTCTAAGGGCACTATGTCTTTATAACCATGTAGAAGAACATGGGAAGCAGGGAATGTTCAAGGACATGACATGTCACAGGATGAAAATGCTGTGTGTAGTGGTGTTACATGACCTGTATTGGTAGAAGTACACACCCAGGTTGAAAATTATGGGAATGCACCGTGATGAGGTTATACTCTTTGCGTAATCCTGTTTTGTAAAAGATGAATGTTTTCAGTTTCTTGTTACTTCTTTAAAATTATATTTTACAGTTTGTGATAATATTGAGTTGAGTCGTGTACTTGACCTTGCAGAGTAATGCCACCATGACGTCCTCTAGTTGATTTCCAAATACAAGGCATCGATCAAACACTAGAAATGGTAGACCAAGGACTAATAGCAAGTCACACTATCAATCCCTTCATTCCACCGTCCATCATACAAGATATTGGGGTTGATTTAGAGTTCTAAGAAGTAATCATGGGGATGATGCACACTTTCTAGGGTGCACTGCATCCTTCCCTATCTATGACAGTGTTTACACGGGTTTTTTCTATAACCATGTAGCACCCCGATATTTTATGAGAAATATTCTTTTTAATTTCATTAATGTCTTGTTTTGTACGCTACACCAAAAGGAGCTTTCAAAACATGAATCCTTGACTTGGCTTGCACTGAACGAAATTGCATCCTTCCACGATAGCGTGTGTTGTACGCAATACCGAGTTTCTCTAAACAACGATATGTAATATAAACTAGCCGTTATGAATAGTAATACCCACATTTAAAATTTTTATAAATTTTATCTTTCAAAATGGACTTCATTTTTGGATTCTTAATATCGAAATTATCTTATTGTGAAATTTTGGTACTTTTCGGATAACATTCATTTTCTGATGAATAGTGAAATTTACTAAATTTTAATTAAAAACAACCTTTTTAATAAAAATAATTAATAGTGATAAATTATTAATTTGAGTGGTTATAAAGAATATTTATAATATATTTTTATAATTTCATACAATGTTGTTCATTGGATGCAATTTCACAATTAAACCAGACATAACCAAGTGTCAATATTTTGATAGTTATTATCTCTTAAGAACACGCTATTTGTTTTGATGACGGGAATTAATTTTTAAATTAATTAATGCAACTGATATGTTTTGAATTTGGTAAAATAGACATCATTTTTGAGTTCATAATATCAAATATATCTTAGGCCTAATTTTTGGTATTTTTCTGGAAACTTTCATTTTTTGATGAATAGTGAAACCACTAAGTGGTAGTTAAGAAAAATGAATTTTTCATAAAACATAATTTTACCGCTTCTGTGAGTGGAATTTCAAAAATATGAGAGACACGGTTGATGTCATTAAGTAAAATGTGATTCAATGAGATGAAAATAATTTTTGTTGAATAGTAAAATTTTACTTTTTTTACCATGGTTAAAAGTAAATAGGGTAATTACTAGTAAAAATGATATTATTATTACCCTAACACATGTCATAATTCTATTGGATAAGTTTAATTCGACCAAAAACAACCTTAGGAATAAAATATGACTATTTAGGCCCCCTTGGATTAGATTAGGACATTTATTATTAATTTATTTAATGAAGGGTTAAAATAGTTTAAATCAATGTTTAATAAGTATATCATTTTTAACATAGAGTTATACATAAGATAAATTCGATTATAAATATTCATTAGAAAGATAAAACGATTTACTACATAATGATATTTTATTTGTAATTTTTAGACTTTAAATAATTTAATTTATTTATGACACAAAGATGATGCCGTAATTATCTTATTAATAAAATATTGACATAATTGATTATATAAATACCCAAATAAATATAATTTGAGACTTTTTTTGAATTACACTACTTTTATAGGTAAATATTACATGTTAATATTGATTTAATTAACTTTTTTCAAACTAATAATTCTGTTATAATTTTCACAAATATAAATTACTAAATAGTGTCAAAATTGACATAAAAATAGTTTTTAAAACAAATATTACATTATTAATTGTTATTTTATTCCTAAAAATATAATGTTCGGCCAAATGACTTATATAAAGTTATATATATTAATAATAAACAATTTGGGGTTCTTTTGGCTGATTATAGTATGTTTATTAACCTTATAGTATAAGAACATAAGAAGACATGGTAAAAGTAAAATTATTTAACTTAATGTTAAATCTAAATGATAAGGTTAAAATAGGAACCTAAACTAGTCTAAATTCTATTGGATGAGAGGATTTAGACCCATCCCCACCTTATCTTATAAATAAATCAATTTGGAGCTATTTAAAACCGAATTTGACTTTATAATAAAATAATATTTTAAGTTATTCCAAAGGTGCCCCTCTCCTCCCTTATAAATGGGAACCTCCTCCCTCTATTCCACACACCACTTTGAGCTTTCATGCTCGGCCAACCCCTGACAAATTATCTTATCCACTTCCCTAGAAACATCCTAGAGGTCCTGGTCTTCTTCAAAGACAAATTTTAGTTCCCTAAAAGGTGGTCTCAAAGAAGCGCTTCAAAGAAGAGGTAATGTCTGTTACCGATTATTTCAACTTTATTTCTTCTTCCACATATTATTCTTTAGTTTTTTCATTATGAAGTAATAAAATAATTATCATTCATATACTGATATGTTATTATATGTATGAAACAACCCTATTTCACCATCTATCTATCCTACGGAAAACGAAATCACCGCGCGTGCGTACGTACGACATACCGTCTCCATGTCGTGGTGTAATCTATTTTCCACCACCACCTTACATGGATGGGTATAATTGTGTAAATAATGACTATATATGATTATTGTAAATTGATATTGGTTCTGAAATAGTATACATACACTCCAATACAATTCCAATATCATGAGAATGATATCATCGCTCGTGTGTACGTACGGACTACCGTCTCCACGACGCGATGATATTCATTCTCCATGTTAACCATTCATGAATGATTATAAAGTATATATATAAGTAATAATGAATTATATGACATAATAATGATACTGGATTTATGTGTATAAATATTTATGTCATCTACTTAATTCCATTCAACTCAATAAGGAAACGAAAACAACGTTCATGCGTACGTACGGCCTACCGTCTCCATGAACAGTGTATTTCATTCCATTTACTGATCTATTATATATATGTATATTCTAAATATATATTATATATAAATCATTTTTTATATTCTGGAATTAAGTAATCATGATTTATGTAATCATATGAATAATTAAAAGTCAAAACACGAAAGACAAATGAAACGATTTTACCCAAAACGCTCTTTAACATGGAATTTTTAAAAGAACGGGTAATATAAAGCCATAAGTGAACCATATATGATATAATAAAAATGAGTATGATTCTATAATAAGTCAATGACATTAATTAAATAATTATACAGGAGGTTCGGACACTTACGAAGCAAATCCGACCTATGGTATGGGATAATTGTGCAAATCTCATTTTTATCCAAGATTGCTTATTCGTAAGTATTTAACGGGGTTATTTCTATCATCCATGTCCATGTTTTATAAAAGTGTATTCATGTATGTTTAAATTCCTTTTTACCCATTTTGACTTTTACTACATGGTATGTAAGGAATCGTTCTTTTATTTACGTTACGAGGTACTTTTTGGACTTTTCCGACAAAAGTACGAGGAGAATGTTATTTTTAACCTATACGGCATGAACATATTTTTACGGTTTTATAAAGTCTTATTTTCATGAAGCTTCCTCCAAAATATTTCATGACTATTTCCAAAAAAATCATATTCTTTTAAAATTTCATGACATTTTGTGAAAAGAAAATTATTTTGAATAAGAAAGGATATTTTCCTCAGGAATTCATTTCAAGTGTTTTATCAAAACCATTTTCTATCTAAGATGACATTATTTCATATGTGTATGTTTCATGTATAATGTCTCTATTATTTACATGGTTTAACTTTTCTTATTATGAAATGATATCCATTTATTTTATCTGGATTATGTGATGATGGGATGATGTTTATGAAACCCATTTTATTTGTTGGGTTATTATGAATGATGTATGTTTATTTTGTGGAACAAGTATGAATGATTTCATTATGAGATCGGTGGGACCTATATCTCCTTCCAAAGCATTGGGTAAAGATTTATATCTCATGAGATAGACATGGCTGGAATGGAAAGTTAAACCGGTTCTGTAATACAGGACTGGAACAAGGAGTGAACTCGATTCATAAAGTGACTTTTTCCACTAAGATGGTCTTGGCAGCAATGCCTTGGCTACTATGGAAATTATATCATGTGATTAATGGTTGCCAAAATTACATGTTTTATTCCCATTCTATTTTATCATTCATAATGTTTTTTTTATGATCTATGCCTTAGGTACTTCCATGTTTTATCTCATTTCTCAAGCTTTTGATGTTTAAACATTATGTTCATGTTTTTAAGTTCAAATGTATATGGTATGTTTTATTTTATCCATTCATACCCTTACTGAGAATTTGAGATCACCCTTTTTATGTTATCTTTTCCCCATGATATAAAGAAAGGTTTTAGGTAAGAAAAAAAAGGAAGATCTTTATGGGAGATGTTGAAGATTTTTCACCACGATTAGAAGATTTTATTCTAAGTTTCCAAAAACACTAAACTATTACGATCCTTGTGTGTCTACCTTTGTTATGTACTAAGTATTCCGCAAAAGTAATGTAATTTTCGTGTACGTTTATCTTAGGGTCTCTACAAAACATCCTTCCACACTCTTAGGGGAGGAAGGACCTGATGATGCAGAGTCATGATTAGAATCTTATATATCAATCATCGATCATCTCAAGATTCCTCCAAAGTGGAGGGTGAATCCTTTTATGTATATGCTATGTGATTCTGCAAAGAGATGGTGGGTTTTTATCTCACTAGCAGGTCTCTAGCGGGTTATGACTTGTGAGGAGTTACTAAAGACCTTATATGACTACATATATTTAGAGACATTGAGGACTGATTGATCTCGAGAGTTCTTGAGTTTGAGTAGGGTACTCTCTCAATTAGGAATTATTCTTATTACTTTACTAAGATTCATCACTTCACATCCATTATGGGGGTGATTAGTTGTTTCTTTAGAGGAAGTTTGAGGATGATCTCAGACTTGTCATCTGATCTTAGGTGAACATATTCACGTTGACATTCATATCATGTATAGTAAAACAATATCTAATTAACGAACATAACCTAATGGATTATAGGGTTGTGGGACATGGTGGTTCAACATCTAGAGTCTGTACTCTTCCAACTGATAGCAGGAAGCAACGTAGCCAGTTTGTAGGAAGAGATCTGAGTAGGCGGGATTTTTCTTTAGGAAGCTATGTGGTGTCATAACAGTGTGTACATGGATGTTATAAGAAATACCAGTTCCTGAGAGACCCAAGTAAGTTCTGATCATATGAAAAGATGGGATATATTCATCATTTCTGCAGTGACCTCCTCCCAAAAGTTAATGAGGGAGGATCTATTTTGACTCCTCATCGCAAAGTAGGACCACCAGTCCCATATAAGACTGGGGGATTGAGTTCTTAAGGTCGTTCAGGATGAGGTTGTGGTTGTTTCCACAATGGTAAGACACATGGTATTCAACATACACAAGGTGGATCAGCTTAGGAATCTCAGATAGCTTCACAAGTCTGTGATACAGGACATGATTTTGCACTGTTGTGGACTCAACAAGTGCAGGATCTCATAACATTTATTATTAGCAGTAAGATTTCGGTTTCCTCAGTTTTAGATTCTACAATTTTAGATACATTTTCTTCCCATAGCTTTATATGTGTTCCTTTTGTTGATATCCTTGGGATATTTATCTTTACTTATGCTGATATATTGACATTTCACACTCCCTCGGGGACTAGAACAGCCAACGTACATCACAGAAAAAATTTCCCTCATTAGGTTGGCAGGTGTCATTTTTTATGTGACCATTATGTATTTGTGATTACGGTAAATGAATTCATGTTATTAATTTATTGGTTAGTTATTTTCAAGGGATTTTTCAATTTCTATTGTTGTAGGGTGATTTACACATACACCGATGGATGATTGTTTCCATATAAGGGAGAAGGAGATGTTCAGGAGTGTAGAGTTAGACCCTAGAATAATAGGGTTAGAGGTGCTACACCAATGATTTCTAGACTGTATATGGATGACCAGGGGACATCACAGCTTAACCTTCCTCCAGTAGTCGATCATTTCTGGTTTAGCTTTCCAAATAAATTTTCTTTTTTCCGCCAAAGAGCGAGGTATACTTTTCTATTGATCTTGTACTTGGGAAACATTGATATCCATTCATCCTTATAGGATTTCTACACTAGAGATATAAGAGATCAAGATGTAGTTACAAGATTTACAGGAAAACAGTTTCATATAACCTAGTACGTCTCCTTGGGGTTCACCTGTCCTTTTTGAGAATAAAGTGTATGAAAACCTCGTGCCTTGCATTGATTATCTAATGATGAAATAGTTGATGGTCAATAACCAATATCCCTAACCGAAGATTCATGATCCCTTAGATCATCTTTGAGGAGCCCAGATGTTCTTAAAGACTAAATTTAGATCATTTTATCACCATTTTTGCATCACACCCTCAAATATACCTCTTACAACCTTTCAAAACTGGTATGGTCTATACAAGTGTGTGGTTATACCATTCGGTCTCATGAACATGCATGTCGTGTTTATGGAACTGATTAAACGAGTGTTCCACCCATACATGAAATATTTTCTGGTTGTCTTCATGGATGATATCATGGTGTACTCTCTCTCTCTCTCTCGACAAGACAACGGAAAACATCCGGGGAGTGTTTTTAGTACACTAAAATAGATTATTTTATATTATACACACTAAAAAATCCACATTAGGACGAACCCGATTAATTAGTTGGGTCATGTTATCTCCAAGACAAGAGTGTCAGTAGAACCAGAAAAAGTGAGAGCATTAGATTCTTAAGAGCTGTTGATGAACTTAATTTATGTACAGTGTTTTGTGGGGATGGTTGGTTACTAAAGGTTAATTATGCCAAAAATTTAATGCTTAGAATCTCCACCGAATTTCCTAACTAAGGATGGATAGAAGTACTTGTAGACAAATTCTTGAAATTCATCATATCAGGAGATGAAAGTAATGTTAACATCTTCACTGATATCTATTTTTTCAGAGCTGTAAATAGATACACTATTTACTATGATGAATTAAGTATCAGGCTATAAGCTGTGAAGGCCAAATGAGAGGAATTACCCATTGCACGATTTCGAGTTTTCTGCAGTTGTGCATGATTTTAGCGGTTGGAGACACAATATTTTGGGAGAGAATTTATTGGTTTTCAGTGACCAAAAATGCTTCAAGTATATCATCTCCCAGTTTGATCTAAATTTCCCATAGCAATGGTGGGTTGAGTACATTTAATCTTTTGAGTTTGATTTTTCTTACACACCTTGGAAAGGAAAACATAGTTTCTAATGTATTAAGAAGGAGGAATTAAATACATGAAATTATAGAGGTCATATATGAGTGGAAGCTTATGGATCTGTTCTATGATATTCATTTGGAGGTGTGGGTTGGATAGAGGCAGAAATTTATTTCTTTTTTAATTGTTACCCATACTACACTAGATCGAGTGAGAATGAGGTAGCTGTTGGATTCTGAAGACCTAGTACTATGAAATTTTTTTTAGGAGATGACTCTACTCTTGGATGGTCCATCGGTGTGGATGATATCTTACGATTTCATGGACACATATGGCTATGAGCAGACAATTGTGATGAGTTGATGTGGGATTTTATTTCCACATTTTGGGATGTTCATCCTAGTTCCACCAAGATGTATCAAGATCTACATCATCAGTACTGGTGGCTTGGTATGAATATATATTTATCTGGTTCTAATGAGGTGTTCCACCTATCAACAAGTGATGGCAGAACATCAACATTTGCTAGGGATTTCACGGAATTTACACATTCCATATTGGTAGTGGAATTATATTGTGATGGATTGTGTGAAAGGTTTATTGAGGATGCCTTGAGGGAATGATGCAGATTAGGTTGTCATTGATAGACTCAATAAGGTGTTACATTTTTTATTTATCAAAGAGTCCATTAGTGTTGATGAGTGATGAAGGTTTTAGATCTGAGAGACTATACTATTTCATAGGGTTCCACACTCTATCATTTTGGATAGGGATGCCTTCTTTACTTTAGGTTTCTCGCAAGGGAAATAGAAGGATATGGATACACTCGTACTTCTAATTGCATCTTACCATCCCCAGATATATGTCTAGTTAGAGTTCATGATTTAGGTGTTGGAGGACATACTTTTAGCATGCTTTCTAGATATTCGATGATCTTGGGAAAAGCACATATCTTGAGTAGTGTTTTCCTACAATAATATTTTTTATGAAACTATTCATATGGAAATGTATGAGGCTTTTATGGTAGGCCATGCCGATCACCCATAAGTTGGATGGATATAGGAGAGAGAAAAATAATGGGACCTCATCTTTTCGAGGATCCATAGAGCAGATGTAGTGGATTCAGAAGGGGATGGATATTGCATATTATTGGTAGAATTCTTATGTTGATCGACAGAGACGACCTTTGGAGTTCAAGGATGGAGACCATGTTTTCAAACATACCACAACAATGACAGGACACATAATGATTAAGAGATGGGGAATTCATTCAATGAGATATGTCGGGCCATTTGACTTTTTCATGACAAACTGGCTGGTGGCCTATCATTTACAATTATCTTAGACATACCGGGATATGAACAACGTCATCCATGTTTCTCATATATGGCGTTACATCTCAAACTCATCGTAGTTTTTTCAACCCGAGGAGGTTGAGTCAGATGTGTAAGAATCCTAGATTTAGAATCTTATCTGAATCACTGATCGAATCATGAATGATTGTCGTGGTTAGTCTATTCCTATGGTACATGTGCTAGGAAGTGAAAGCGAGTACAAGACGAGACATGGGAGAGGGAGGTTGATGTACGATCGTAGTGGCTCAAGATATTGGAGGATTCTTATTCACAACTTGGATAGGAAAAAATTGGGAAAATATTTTATTGGGGGATGTTTGTAAGAACCATGATCATCATTTCAGGTATGGATCTTGTTTTTCGGTGTATGATGAAAAATGGGAGAATTTGGAAATTTAATAATTACACACTATGTACATAAGAGTACATTTTGTGTACTTGGTTCTCACTGGTAGCCATGTAATGGTAATGTAACGGTCGAGACATGGTCGTGTGGGGTGACCCAGAGACAACCTAAAGAGGGGGCCGGTAGAGGCATGTACACGGTGTGTACATTAAATGAACATGCCATGTAATTTTTTATTTTATTAATCAAGCAGGGGTCACATATAATCTCTAGAATCATCTTATTATAGCCATGGTTCATCCAGGAGTGACCGAGAGTGATGAATATACTCTGTTCCATTATTCCCATGACCAGAGTCCAATCTGAACTCTGGAGGGCGCATTGGAATCCCACCGGTTAGTTATTTCTCCTTCTGTTGCTTCTCATGATTTCTACTCCCTCATGTGTTTTTTATGAATGAACATTATTGAAATTTTTATAGATCAATGATTTACGAGGTCAATTAAAAGGATGAGGTTCAACTATATCGATTTTACAACCTATAGGTAGTTTTTTTTCCTTTATTTGATTGTCTTTGTGTTTTATACGACAAAGAGATGATTATCCATGTTTCATGTATTTCGGGATAGGGAAATCGAACACTATTTTATATTTCTTTGACTGATTATTGGATAATATATTTGTTCATATGATAATATATGAAATTTCATGTCTAATGAATTCACCATGGGTTTGATTCCTTATTTGACTATTTTGGGACCTTTGTTTCGGGTTTCCAATGAGACATACCTTATTTACATACCTTTCTTGATAGGATGGAACCTATTGAATTTTTATGATTTTTAAATTCATGTGATGTGTTATGGAATTTTTAATACATGTAGTAGATGTGGTTACATTTGGCTGCATGATATTATTTATTCTATATTTAATTGCACAGGGCTATGAGATCGTGGTGACGTTAGAAAAAAAAGGGAATTAAGGTTGAGTGCTTCATTAGAGTGTCTGATATATTTCATGATATGAGACCACATGGGGGATTGATGGTGAGTGCTCCATAAGAGTGTCTATAGTTTACGTTTTGAGACCACATGTAGAAATGATGTTCAGTGGTTCTTTATAGAGTCTTTATTTATTTTGGAAAGACCATTTGGGGAATTTAAAATTAGTGCTTCCTCAGAGTGTCTTGCATTTTATTGCATATCATGGCCAGAGGGGTTAGAGTATGTGAGTTACCTAGAGGGTTAATGTAAATATTTAATGTTTGTGAAATGTTAGTCAAGACAAAGCACTATCTTGCATATGGTCATGTTAGGAAGTATTATGAGAATCCTACTGTGATACTTGACAAAGTTTTAGATATTATATGAAAATGAATGAAAATAGAAACTGTAGGAATTGGTTACATTTGTGTACACCACACTTCATTACTAGAATTTCATTATTACCTGTTATATATACTCACTCACAGTTTGGAACAGATATTTTGGAGGTTCCTAACTAGGATTCATCCCACACCCATGTATGGGTTAAGAATTTGGACCCAACCAGATTATATGGTTGTAGGTATAGATAAGGGAATGTGCTCCTCGTCATGAGGTACATGATTATTGTGGAGATGGATATCATGGGATCAAGCTTAATAATAAAATGTAGCTGGATTTTACATTTTTCTTTTGTATTTTGGTTTAGTATTGTATTTCTAGAATTGTGACTTGTTTGGATTCATTGCTATATATATGTGACATGCATCATTTATATATGTGCTACAGTTGCTTATTTACATCAGTCGTCCATTGTTTACTTACTTGGTATCGTATTAATGAATATACTGCTGTTTAATAATTTTTATTCCACTATGCATACTCTTCAATTGAGGGAATTGTTTCCCCACTATCACACCCAAGGCCCTCATTACTTATTCAATTCCTATATAATTAATTTAAATTTGATTGAGGCCATGTGACCATCCTGGTATGGGGCACCAATGGGTGAAACCTGGAACTAGGATGTTACAGTAGAAACCTTAGCGAAGCACCACAACATGAACCCCGTGAAACAAACCACCAAATACTTGTAACAAAATGCCACCATGATTTGTTTTGGGCATGGCCACACCCAGAATAACATTTATCATACATTGGGTATTATACCTTAACCCATCACAACCCATACAACGAGTAAGGAACCTCATGCCATCATTCCCTATACATGTTAAACCTTTAGTATAACTTATGAAACTATTTCCAAAAAACATGTGTGTGAAATAACCATAAAATATTAGCACCCTATAAAAAATATAGGGTTAAAAATAACCACCATTCATACAATAACATGAAACTATCATGAAAATGGATAAAGAAAAATGTGGGTTTTTAGTCATCCATCATCCCACTGAGATGTTGGGGGATCCACCCCTAGGGTTTAGAATCACTAGGGTGTAATTTACAATAAATGGTTGGGTGGAGAAACATATAGAAATTTAAAAATTACATGATATCATATTGATCAAAAATAAAATATAGGAATAACCTATTATCAAAATCAACTACGGTTAAAGACATTCAGACTCCATGCTTCCACTGTTACGATTTGATACTCTACGAGAAGACATTCATTTAACGAGATAATTTAATTTTTTTTATTTTTTTATTAGTTTCACATCATGTTAAAAAATTAATTAAACCTTAATTAACCAATATCATATTTTAAATTACATTACATCAATTTTCTCTTCCATTAATTCATAAGAAAGCCGAGTCCACAACTTCTCTAATATAGAACCTCTACATTACATCCCATCATGATCCAACCCCATGGGATAATAATTTATTCATTTAGTTTCTTCATAACATTTTATATGAAAATATACCGTATGAAAACACCATTATATAAAAAATATGGCATACATAAAATCACATCCATCTAAATCAAGCAGTGTAGAAAGGAAAGAGACCAACAAAATACATGGCCATAGTCCACATGAATGATTCAATAATTTATCCAATATTCATATCAATGGGTAAGCCCATCTTAAACTCATTCTGTATCTCTAGTGACCTCCCTGTCATCTCTATACATATCCCATTGAATGTCTCCACTCCATGCATTGTCTAATACTAAAAAATTTAGGCCTCCCTAGCCTCATACTAAAAACTCCCTCTAGGATAATCCATCATAGGATCAAAACCCATCTTGGCCTCCCCACCCAACATACCACAGAAGCCCCCCATGGTCTTCCATCACAGGAACACATCACATAAAATTCAGTGGAATAGAATTTATCCATCACACTCATGGCCATAAATCATGGCATAAAGTCTTCAAACAAAAGGACATATCATTGTTCTATTGCACAGTGAAAATGAACATTACAATAAAATGGGAAACATAGGCCATACAATGAAATTATCTTTTATCCAAAAAACAGGTACTCAATCAATCTTAAATAAAAAGATTCATTATTCACATGTTCCAAATATGTGAAAACTAATAAGAAATATATCATATTTATCACAAATTACATAAAAAATTCCATTAAAAGTTTTATCAACAAGTATCAGCATGCTTCGTCTTCATAAACAAATTCAATAAAACATGTTTACGTGAATCGATTTTAATATTTTAAAATTCCAATAATAATATCCAGATTCATTAATAATTCAACATTAATATTTAACCCAATTAATTAAAAAATAATTATAACATTACATTATTTACTAATTACACATGAAAAATAATGTATAATAAGAAAATAAAGAATATAAAACTATATTCAAATTCAAGTGGAAAACTGCTACCACAAAAAAAATGTTATGAGAACGATACTAATTCATCAATCATGATCATGTAATTATTTGATTAATTTCATTTCAATTTTATGGGATAAAAAATGATAAATCCATGATTTTACATAATTAAATAGATAAGAAACAGACCCCTTACTCAAAATGGTGTTAGTGTTCTTCATAACATTAACTACAAAATATAAGGACCCTGATCACCTCTTCTCCAAGAACTACATACACCCAAGGATGCCTCATAAAAACCATGCAAACAAAAAACCCAAAAAAATACATTAAAATAATTAGATCAAGCACCATCACATAGAAAATATGAATAGAAGGATACATATCAAAGAGACCACAAGAAAAAATGTTGACATTCCTAAGATAGAAGGAATATCAAATGAGGTAATCTAAGGATTGATACAATATGATAAATTACTTGAAATGGATAATAAGGGGATATAGGGTATCCTTGGATGATAGGGAGAGTCATTAAATCTATAGGGATATGAATAACCTGATTGGATAAAAATTATGATAACAATACTAATGGGGGGAATTACACAACCTGTAATATAATTTCACATTTTGTAATACTCAGGGATCAGTTGCCACTAAAAAACATGCCACCTCATCAATTAATTATTTTTCAAATGTCAATCTAGTACATGTCATTAACCCTAATTTCCCATAGTTTAACGGTTTTACACTGCAAGAAATTTCCCTTTTTCATGATTTTAGAAATCTAAACACTCCATATGTCCTTTGTGCCTCATCAAAGCACCTCGATATTTCGAAACATGAAAATGGTTGATCCACAAGGACACATTCCTATAAATTAAAAAACACATAACAAATTTTCATCCTCAAGATATAAAAACCAATAGATGGAATAGAAATGGTTCATCAGATTAGCCACCTTCCGAGATACCACTAATGGCTCTCATCACCATAAGAGGTCAACCACTGCATCCACGGAAATGGGGCTTGACATAATGAGTGTATAAACAACACATAAAGTCTGATCCATCTATAAAATGTGGGTAGAATCATCTCTCCAAATATATCTAATCAAAAAAATAATGTAGCATACCCTACACATCTTCACCACCCATGGAAAGAGATTAATCCATAATAATTATAAAAGACATTGTCCCAACTCAAATAGCAGAAAATTCATACCACCATGAAGCAAACATAATTATAAATGAAGAGAAATTTTTTTATATCTTGTTGTACTCAGTTCGTATAAGAGACACAACTTCCTAGGTAATATACTCCTTTCCATCATGATAGAACATGACATGATCCAACATCAAGATGGTGTACTATCAACAACATGGGGTTAAAAAGATTATCTTGATCATAAATGATCATCCGTGAGAACCTATGGACTCTCACCACCTAATCTAGATACATCCATGACAAAACATCCACTAGTCACAACACCTTGATCAATATAAATTTGGATGATTTATTCACACAAGCCAGATTCACCCATATAATGTCATATACTTAAGGAGAAAATGGTAGAATAGAAACAAAGTGCCTTGACATGTAAACCAGATTTCTATAAGAATCATCTAATTATTTCGGAAAAACATAAGGAACATTGTTCATAGTCTTAAACTTATGGAAAACCAATCATCTAGACACAACCGTTGACAAAACATGCTTCCAACTGGGCATGAAAATATAACATCTCAATTTTCAGTACCTCGGTATCATTCTAGGATGTGCTTCCAATGAGAAACAATGGAACCCTCATATAAACATTTAATGAATCTCAAATTAAATGAAAATCTTCCCCAAAAGAAATAATCATTGTTTTCAATCCCTACACCACCCATCATGGGAGTCACCTCATAAAATGTATTCTCTCTATACGTTCATCTCAAGATCACCCAACTAGACAATTATACTTGTTGAACCCGAGATGAATGCACCTTCATCTAAAAATGACATCATATTCCCTGTATTTATTCTATAACTTGATGTAATATGTAATGTTCTTCCATTTCTCTTTAGTAATCATTTTATTCACACACTGCATCACTACGCAACATCCTATTAATTACATTGACTACAATAATAACCATTCAAGGTTTATATGAAATGTAAAATTCATTATCCTATAATAACTACATCCACTAATGATGACTAAATTTCCTGTAAAATTTCAAGAAAACATACCTCATTCTCCTATTATGAGTAAAGTCTACAATACACTCACATATGGTGTAATGTCTCCACAACTTGAGGGAAACACCATCACTATGAACTTGATATCATGGAAGGCATAGTTACTCTCATGGGTACATAACTAGTGAGACACTTAAGAGATGACTAATATATGAGGAATCATAACACATACCAACCCAATATGTCTATAATCATAGAAAACATCTAACTAAATTCACTCAAATAAAAGAAAAAAAATAAAATGTGAAATAGAGACTAGACCCTCTCATGGACTAAGAAACAAAACTCTACTCTGAAATGTTCATGGAACTCCCAAAATGATAATTAAAACTCCTTGTGATATCTAATGAAAAATAACCACCATAGCCTTGAATTACCACACAACATCATCACAACCCATTATACCCAATGGTCCTTTTGATTTGGGATCAAACTGATGGTTTTCTCACTAACATAAAACTATTCTTTCATGTTGGAATCTAAAATGGAGAACAAATTCTTATTGAGACTATAGAGAATAAAATCATCAAGTTTCATCCTATAAATTTTAAATTCAATATCCTCAACTCAAAGATGATCTATTAGTGATACTTCTTGAATATCTTCTGCATGAACCTAACATGGACAATGACCTAGATCCATGACCACAAAAAAAGAAATATTAGATTCCATAAAACATTAATATGGAATACCTGTATATTAATTAAGTTTTTTATTTTTTGGTCAAATTTTACCTCAATCTACCCATTCAAACATAGATGCAAATAATAATTATTGATGATCATTTCCTTAGACTCTACCATGCACCTGGTATCCCCACATTTATTATCCATTATATGATTAATGGTTCATAAATCATAAAAAAGGGGTCCTATATATACATTTCAAAACAAGTCACATGTGTTTATAGTTCTTTATAATCATATGTAGAACCATTTATTTACTACACAATGCAACCTTACCATTTCCCAAAAACAAAATTTAACATATCCATCAACTAGAACTCTGATACCACTCCGTCTTGACGCCCTTCCCATAATTTGTGCCCTCTGGGCTGACAATGGTAAAATATAGAGAGTGACACCCAAATACCACATCTATTGGGCCCTGGGTTGGCGACATGAAACAAGGGTATAATGAAGACAATTATTAGAGGTATTACATGCAAAGAGAACACTTGCGAAATAGAGACTTAATATATACACCATCCAAAATGATCATATAATAAAATATAAAATTAATCCCAAGTACACATATATAATGTCTTGAATGAACTACTACAACTGAGGTGAAACTACCATTAAAAAATGAATGTAATGATGATAGAGACCTTGAAACCAAAACATCTTCTAATAATCCTGGAGCTATTAGTGAATAGCCAAATCTATAACCATTTCCAACTAACAAAAAAATCGTTTATATATATTTAGGGTTATTATAATAATATACTCAATAGGATCCTCACAAATGCCTCCCATAATTAAGGTAAAAAAATAATGATAAATCATATAGAACAATATGTGATACTAAATAATAAACAGAAAATGTATACTATGATACTAGGCTCACTATGTATACTCTCACGGTGTATCACATAACAAAAATTATAATACAATGAAGAATATCAATTATACCCTGCTAATACATCATAGTATATTTTCAACTCCTCCCCATTGTCGCACATTATGAGAATATACGTCCAATTGGGTAGCCCATTAACAAGTTAACGAATTTGAAAAACATACAACTTGTGAAAAAAACCACTACATACATCTAACAAAATGTAACTAGGTGGTTCTTGAGAGAAACCATAGCCCGCATAACATGTATCATACATCGTTATACGCCATAAACAAAATAAGGATCCTTCTTCTATTATAGCCTCTAAACATTATTCAATTAGTAGTCTTTAAAAAACTATATCCAGAATGCATGTGGGTGAAAAAAAACTATACATTATAGATCTATACTAACATATATGTGAAACAATATTCACCATGAATACCATAAAAAGTAACCACCAAAAGAAAATAGTGTTTCCAAATGGGTAGTCATTAATCCATCCTCCCATTGGGATGATAAGGAAAACACCCCCTAGACTGAGAAACGTTGGTAATTCAGTTACACTAACCAAAAGGATTGAGAAACGTATATAAACATAATAATTACATGATATAATTTTTTCCAAGACCACAATATGTGAATAACAATGTCATAGTCTCAATAATAGGTATCCTCTCTCAAACATCGTGATGCCACTACTATGAACTGATATCCTATATGAAAATAACAATTTGAAGAGATAAATTAAATTATTTTATTCTTTTTAATCATTTTAACTTTATTTTAATTAATACATTATACCTTAATTAACCATTAACATATTCCAAACTACATTAAAACTATGTTTCATTCCCTCTAGTCAAAAGATAATTGAGCCTATGGAATCTCGGAACTATAACCTCAGAAGTACATCCCAGTAATCTCCAACCACATAGGTTAAAAAGTAATTATTTTCTAACATAATTAAATTCCATATTACTTGATATTATATGAAAACAACCTAAGATACCAAACTCATAAATTAAACAAAAACATTGAAAGGGAATGATGATAAAAAAACAACCTCATCCCTTGCCCAAGATCAAATTAAAATGTTAATCAAGATTTTATAACAATGGGAAAGCACAAATTCAAAATAATATATCATATTTGGTTTATTACATAACACCCAAATTCGTATGCCTATGTATCATGAAAATCAATGAGTAAAATGATTAGACTACAACCAGGCCTCCCTGTCCTTCATACCATAAATTCCATCCAGGCTCAGCCATCATAGACCCACAACAAATCCTTACCTCCCCTCCCCACATACCCTAATAACCCTCCATGATATGCCATCACTGAATGCCATCCCATCAAAATTATTAGGAAACAAATAAAGACAAAAATCCCTTTATCATTAAAGAACATATCCATACTTAATAACAAATAATATCTCCTGGATCCTAAGAACATGCCACATGTCCTTTGCAATAAAACATAAATCGCAGGCCCTAAAAAGTTATTATATTTTATCATAAAAATGGTTCTCATTCAATATGGAATTATATGATTAGTTATTCAAATGTTCTAGAATTTATAATTCTTTGAATCAAGATATCATAGATATAAAAAATTATATAAGAAATTCATTTATCTATAATTTAAATCCTTTATCAAAAATAATCTATATGATTTATTTTCATTAACCAAATAAATTGAAAATTTTTACTTACATCAATTTTTTTATCGTAAAATTACAACAACCACAACAAGATTCTCTAACCATTCTCACCTAATCCTTTATCCAAATAATTAATAATATAATATAGATTTATAATATTTTCCAATTTTCAATGAAAAACTAGTCATAATAATCAAAACATAGATATCACACAATATAGATAATCAAGAGGCAAATCATTATCATAGAACAAACTACAATATTTACATACAATATATCAAAATTCATTAATCTGGTAAAAGTAATTATTATATTAATTTCATTTAAATTCTAGGGGATAATTATTTATGACACTCAATTTTAACATAATTAAGTAAGGATGTAATGAATCCCCTACATCAAAAAGTGTTTGAAATTTTTTTCCCAGGACAACAGGCCAATGATGTAGATCTCGATCACCTATCCTTCAAGAACTGCATCCTCCCAGGCAATCTGTACCCCAACGGTGCCCGATAACACAAAAAATTCCATTATAACATGGATATCACAAAATATCACATGGAAAAGGGTAACTATAGGAAACTGATCATCTAGACAGCAAAAAAATAATTACACATAACATGGAAAAAATAAGTATTGAATTTGGGAATCAAGGGATTGATCCTTGATGAAAAAATCCCCAAAATGTCGAATATGGTGCTTCTAGGTCACCATGAATGAGATGGAGAGTCCCAATAGTTGTAGGGTTATGAATAAACAAAGCATCTAAAATTTATTAAAACATTAATAGAGTATAAAATTAAACAACTCGTAATATTATTTCATAGAATGGAATCGTCAAGGGTTCGGTTTCAATAAAAAATATCATCACCCATTATTTTGTTTATTTTTTAAACCCTAATCTAATACACATTGTAAAAACTACATCTACTTTAAGAACTATTTTTACACAATATAAAATTTTTCTAAATCCATATTTTTGCAATCTAACTCCTCCAGACTTTTCATAAGCCTCATCCAAGCACCATGGTCTTTGAAAAAATGCAAAGGGTCGATCCATGAATATCTAGAAACTTAAAAATATCATGTCCGTGATTGAAATTATCATTTCTTTTATGATGTTTCTAGGGTTTTCAGCTTTATAGATACATGAATGACCTTTCTCATGTTACAAAATATGTGTAAATTGTGTTGGATGTAGATGAATCTTATGAAGATAATGTAGTGCATATAGTAGGCATAAGTGTGATTTTTTTAGGGAATACTGATACAACATATCCATATTCCATTGAATCATGGAATAATACTATAGTAATTAAGGGTGATGTAGATTGATGTTGAATATCAATGGTAAGATATGTTCGAGATATAACTCTATAGAAAACTCAAGATTATGCGAATTCAATATTAGGGGTTATTTATAAAATCGTCATATTAAAAAATTTATAAAACCTTATTTTGTATTATAAAAAAATTAAATATTTGTTAATTTAATAATGTTAAATTTTATTTTTTCCCATATGTATGACATTAGACCATTAAAAATGAATATATTCCCCTACAGCTATGTAGGACAAAATTTGGGTATTGTGAATAGGTAAGTAATTATTTATAGGTGTTTCAATGTGTGAGCCCATATAATCACGTGATCAAAAGTGGTACCTAAGAGATATTATATTTTTAAACAGGAATTTTAATTTATCCATTATGGTTGGCACTATGATTCCTAAATTTACAAAATGGCATGTAATGAGCACTATAATGGTACCTCTTTATTTTCAATGGCTATATAACTATAATTTTGAGAATTATAATGGTATGTATAGTTTTATGAACTATATTTGTATTAAATAAAACACATGTACATGATTAAAAAATGATTTATTAGGGTAAGAACATATTTGTCATTTGAAATAGATTTATTATTTAAAAAATACAATGTAAAAAATAATTGTTTTTCATTATTCATCCTATATTCAATTTCATAGTGTAAAAACATATGGTAAATATTTATTGTTACTCATTAAAACTCTTAATACTTCTTGGGGATGGTTATTCCTAGTCCACATATAGATTTCAAATTATTTTATATTAAATGGTTAATAAATTTTAGGGGGTTACACTGATGAGAGACTATAGTGAAATGTTATTTGGATAAAAAACAAGGACATTAACTTACTTTTTTTTTATATTATGTATTCCAATTTGTTTGAAAATCATTTTATAACAATATTGAATTTTTATTTGGACAGTTAAATTTTTTCATTTTAGTTTCCAAGTGTGGTTAAACCTTCCCTCTTCTCTATTCTTGATTGATACATTTTACAAGAAATAAAATCTATGTTGGAATATATTTTTTCTATAATCTATATTTCATATTAAATTTTCCAAATAGAACTATAGAATTATCAAAAATCAATATTAAATAATGACTAAATTTTTAACATTAATAATTATAATTCAATTAAAATATATAAAATGTTTTTAATGTATATTATTTTAGGGTACAATGGTTAAGACATTACAATGATGAAATTAATTATTTTGTAATTATCCAAGAATAAACATATTATCATAGGTACTGTTTGTATTTATTTTAGATAATATTAATTTATTTAGTTATTGGAATCATTATAGATCATCTTGAACCCTATAACACAGTCATGATTAAGAAAACGATTCCATGAAAACCAACGATGTTTATATCAAAAACCATAAGGTAGTTTGTTCCATAACATTTAAATATATCATATAATCATGTTTTCGTATTAAAATATAGATTTGGGATCATTTGTTTTCAATTGTAGAGTTTTATTGAAATTAGTTGTGATTTAATCACCTGATACACCATTATGATGATCTACTCTATGTGTATGATAAATATATTTTTTAATAGTCCTTATAATGGTCTAATGTTTTTATATTTCTCTAATAATATGTTATTTATTATATTTTGTGATGTAATTTTTATTTTCATCCACTATTTTTGTACTATAATTCTATGTGATGTTGTTCTTTGAATTCATGATAAGAGGACCATCTTGTATTTATTACCCATATAGTGGGTGTGTACATGATATGAGATAATGGAGAATTAGCACCATTACATTGAAACGAAGAATGATAGATTAATGGCCTAGTGGGAACATGATGCCTTGAAGTTATTGAATATTTGTGAAAAAAAGGAAATCCTGTTAGATGGCCATAACTTGTCCGGTCGTCAAACATATTTCCTAAAATGAGTCTAGATATATGACTATAAAATGATTTATTGCTTCATCTTTGTGTATGGATCTGGATTTTATCACATATCATTATATTTAATCCTTCATGGAGCTAGAGTCGATAATGTTAGGGCTCATGGTGTCTCAGTTAGAACCAAGGTGCTTGGTATAGAATTGTTTATGATTTTGTGTATTTTGTTCATATGATAGAATATACATTTTTTAATGTGTGTATTTTTTTAATGTTTTATTGGTGATTCCATACTAGAATTTATAACTCAAACAATATACATTCATTTTTATGTGTGTATTTACTTTGTGTATAGAGATCAAGGAATGAAATAATGGAAAGTGGTATATGGTTAAACCAATGAGAATAGATATGTTATTGTTACGTGGTTAAACTATGGATCATAATTTTATGAATTTAATTTATTTACATTCATCAAATTATATTATGGTTTGGAATACAACTCTAGGATCCATCATTTCTAAATATATTACTGGGGTTCAATTAAAAAAATCTTCATTAATAAAACGATCATTAATTTGAATTATAATATATTTATTCTTTTAAGGTCATGATACTAATGGTATAGTCTCCCCTTGATTGACATAGTACCATAACTACAATTCAACCACATCTTGCATATGAGGATGCCTAAATGAAATCTTTTAGATCTTCAACGTAGACCAATTTGTTCTTGTGGTGGCATTACATAACCTCATCACTTATACTTTCTGTATTAAAAAATATTGGATTTTATTCTATAAGACAAAAATACGATTGAACAGAAATAATTTTATAAATATAAATTGACTTGAGATATTTTTTTCATATCATCCCCACTAACATTTCATATTATTTTATGATAAATAATATTTCTTCTTGTTCTCAAATAAAAACAAAATAGTTATTTATAAATATTAATCGATTAATTTAATATATATTCTATCTTTGTTATGACATTTTATTTACAAAATTGTTCATAATATCATATTCTAAAGAGAAAATATAAATACATTTAAAATAAATGGTTAATAATGTTTTAAAAAATATTCTATATTAAAAAATTATAGATAAAAAATATTTTAAAAATAAATTGTAATATAAAAAAATTAAATAAAAATATTCATATGTAATTGATATAACAATTTTACCAAATAAATGATGAGAATATACTAATTTAATAAAATTGAAAATTCAAGAGAAATAATAATGTGTCATAGAAGAATTTGTAGTTAAATTGATTTCTTGTGGGTAAAAACAAATAATACTTATAAAGAAATTAAACTATAAAAGATAATTAATGTTACAATAATATAAAAACACAGATAAATGAAAAACGTCTATGTAAAAGTAAATAATAAATAATATACATAGATGAATCATCTTGAGAGATTTTGTAGATAATATATGGTTATGGGTTTCTATAATCCTTTTACTCTCTTAATGAAAATACAATTACTAACTACATACATTCATGTAACTACAATGATGATCACCATTTCATAATAAAAATGAGAAAAACTAGTATGTTGAAACATGTCCTTATAAATGTATTTATATATTAGTTACATAATGTTATCCAAAGGAAATATAGGGAACATAAATGATATTTTATACATGGAAACAAATTTCATAAACATTAATCTTTGTTCCCAACTCTAATTAATTAATTATTATTATGAAAGAGTAAATTTAATTACACAAAAAAAAGGTACATATAAAATCCCAAATAAAATCATCTAGAAGAACTAAAAAACATAAAAGATCAATATTTAATTAAAAAATTCAAATTTTTATGTAATTTTTTCTCTTAAAAATTGTAAAATGGGGATTAATACATACATTTGTTAGTATGAGACAAGTATGTCTCGATACAACATTGAGAAAAAATTAAATGAATTCTTTTAGGGATTTCACAATTAGGACATCGATCATTTATCTACTATTCAGAAAATAAAATTTTTTTCTAAGAAAATATTGCTTTTCATTTTCTAAAAAATAATATTGGACATAAAATTAAACATAATTCCATTAAAAAAAAATTTAAAACACTTTAAATAAATCCTTCATAACCATTAAATACCAATTAAAAATATGTGATTTTAACCAAATGTTTGAATTACAAACTGATTAACATGTATAAACAATGCTCAATAATTGAAATAATAACATTGATAAATTCTATTTGAATTTAAAAAAATGATAAATTAATATGTTTATTATTTATGGAATCATTTAAAGCTAATTGATTATGAAATAACCATTTTAAAGATTAAATATTCTAAATAACTTTTTAATTCATTTTATCCAACATCTAAAGGGACTAGAAATATATTTATAATATATAATAATTACGATCCATTGAATATCCCTTTTTAAAAACATTTTAATCACTATGGAAAGAAGTCAAGTATATTATCCATTAAAAATGACACCTATTAATCGAGTTAAAATAAATGTATTGTTTTGAATTCTCAAGATATTATTGTTTTAAATTCAGTGATTTTTCAATTTTTTATCATATGTAAATCCATATATAATTCCTCTCCTTTGATGAATTATTCGAGATTGGTTATTAAGGGGAGTCTCATAATCCATCAACACAAATAACTACAAGTTTAAATAGTAACATTGGCAAATGGATTGGAAATCATGGCCCTATATATGTGATATGATATATGAAACAAGTGGAGACGAAGAGGATGGATTAATTAAATGATAACTTACATTGATGAATCTACATGGAATAATGGAATCCAGCAATGAATTCAATCAACATGGGAGGCAGACATGCAAATTGGTCATCCTTGGATGTATATATCATATGGGAGATGTAGGAAGATAAATGAGATATTTAAATAAAATATGGTAAAATAAAAAAAATTTCCATGGTCAAGAAATGTTAGACATTTTAACAAAAGTTGTTCAAACAATGTAGCCATCCCCAATTAAATTAGTAGATACAACATAATATGTCCAAATAGTATCTAATAAACATGATTAGTAGACCCACACACCATGTAACCTCAGATGAATAATATTTGAATCCAAATATATTTTCTCACCCATTTGTTAGTTATATTATAATATCAGAAAGAAATTCAAGTAGATGTGTTGATTTTATTCCATCATTCATATAGAATACCTGAATTGATATCTAAAGGAAATTATTTAGTATTTTAAAATTTATATCCCAATAATTAATAATATCAAATTTAATCAATTAATTAACATTAAAATTCAATTAATATATATAATGGTTGATATTTTTCATTAATTTATTACATATTCATATAAAACTCACAAATAATAAAATCATCAAAACCAAATGATGTTATATAATTGAATATAATATAAAACTTTATTTTATTTTCATACAAAATATTAATTTCATCAATAAAATTTTCCAATAAAAAATTCCCCATATATACTTATCATATATAATACAATTATTTTATACCAAAGGATGTATGGAATAAAAGAAAATAGTGGTTATAAATTCGAGGTGTATGCAAAATATATTTAATTAATATAAATATAAAAATGTACAAAATCATTTAAAAAAGATAAACTAATAATAAAATACATAGTTTATTCTTTATATTAATAAAATCAAAATAAGATATCAGAAGTTATAACATTAAAAAATATGCCAATTAATTCAAACATAAAAATATGAATGGTCATTAAAAAATTTAACATACCATTAGAAATTTTTTTGAAATGAATAATCAGTATGAGTTGTGTAATAAAATATTAATTTTTCCCATTAAATAGAATTGGAATGTGGAACCTATATATCCATTGGATATGAAAAGAATATGTCACCATTAAAAAAAATCTATCAATCTATTATTTATAGGATTAAAAAAATCCACATAATATAATGGACTACGGTATTCACATGTTCCCCATAATATATGAATATAATTAGATATATTCCATTAAATAATGTTTCAATTTTTTTTATAATTCAGAATCCATAAAAAACAAAATAATATATCATTACATATTTTTGATATGTGAAATAAATTATTAATAAATATAATTATATAATGAATCATTCTAAAAAATATTACATAATATTTTTTAAGGTATCAAATATGCTATAAATATATGGATCAGGCGTTGTATAAAATCAAGCACTAAAAAATTCATGTACCAAAAGAATGTCGAGGTACATACATAAATGATAAAATAAATTCATAAATTTTTATGTTTTATTGAATATATATATATATAGTGAAAAATAATTATTAAGAAGAATTTTCATATATATTTTTAAATGTTGTTGAAAAATAAATCCTATAATATACTTTTAATAAAAATAATTAATGGTGAAACATAAAAAAAAATTATTTTATTAGTAAAAATAAAAAATTATTTTATTAATAAAAATAAAAATAATGTATCGTTAAAATTAAATAATGATATCATATAATGAAAAAAGTGTGAATAATACATATATTTTTTTACTTTTGATGTTATATATTATTGATGTTTTATACATAATTTTTTGAAAAAATTAAATAATAATGATATAAAATTTTATTTTCAATTACAATAATTATAAATATTTTATATTGGAAATATTATACATGGTTTACATGAAAAAAAATATTATTTTGTATTATTTAAAAACTATTTCCCAAAATGATAGTATTTAAATTAGTTATTAAATATTTTACATTATAATGTATCTTTTCATAGAATATGAATCCATCAAAATTGTTTTTTTATAATGGGAATAAATACCAATAAATTATATAGAATATAAATTTAATATTGAAAACAGGTAGAATATATAAAAATAAAATAATATAGCCATAGTAAGAAACATTTCAATAAATCATATGATAAAGTATCTATTAAAACAATTATATAGATTCTTAGTTTTCCAAAAAAAAACATTAAATCCATTCATAATTAATATTCATATGTTATTTATATAAAAAATATATTTTTTTATCTTATTTTACATAATACCTACAAATTATTTTTATTAAAAAATAGTTAATTGTTCAAATTTAACCTAATTTATGGGATTCTATATGTCACATTTTTTTCAATATTTCATTTGTATTAAATTCCATATCCATACTCAATAGTAATGTATTCACCAGCACAATAAATTTTATCTTGATGATATATATTTGTATGATAATGTTTTATAGTCCCATTTTTATTTCATGCCTTCTATGATAATTGTTCAGAATGAACGATATCCAATTCCATTTTTTTAAATATTGAGTAAAAAATATTTTCAACCATTCAAACATATGAAATATCATTGAAAATATGACAAATTACCAAAAAATAGAGGGAGGACTAAAATAATGTACCCCAAAGAGTCATCCCAAAAAATGGTAATAGATGTAGGGGAAAGGTATCCTGTTGATACAAACATTTTACACAGACTTGGAGGAGTGGCCTGAGAGGTGAGGAAATCAGCTATAATATTACCCATCCTCTATGTAAGAGTATTAACACAATATGACTATTATTAATACTAATATGAATTCTACCTTGTGGATTATCATTTAAATGATTGATTTTTTCCATAGTCAGGTGATATAAATTTCACCAATATGAAAAAAATACTTTTTATTAATTTTTGATTGCTTTTATGATAAAAATGAATATGGTTTGTGTTTTTATTGGGAATATGAGGATTTATATTTTAGTTATTTTTTAGTGTCATATTGACAACAACTTATTCCATGACATTTAATGAATATAATCTTTCAATTATATGGGAGTAATGATATCCATGAATTAGAAAAGCGCATGAATTCCCTTAACTTATAATTTTATTTGGTTATTTTTTGTAAATCTTCAATCATTTAGACTTAATATAATATTTTTAATCATTTTTTTCTTTTCCATTATAACATACTTTATACATCTGTAGCTCAATTCAATTTCCGAAAATGGAATATAAAACATTACACAATTTTAAATAAATACACAAAATATTTTTGTAAAATAATAATTCAATTTAATTTTTTATATTTTAAAATGAATTTTAAAATTTAATCAATTAATTTTTTTATCTTTTTTGAAAAATATCACATTAATCATTAATAGAAATTATTTAGATATCTTACCAATTGATAGTCATTATATTAATATAAATTTATTGCATTATGTGAATTCATATTTCGTAAATGTTTTTAAAATAAATAATTAAAATGGATTAATATAATATAATTACTTAGTATATAATAATTTAGATACTAATATAAAAAAAATAAAGAAGAAATTAATTATTTAATAAAAATTCTACATTAAATATTTTATAATTTTCAAATATTATCATATATATTCTAAAAAAATAATTTGACAATATACAAAAGAAATATAATTTATTTAACTTGTCATTGGGGGTTCTTAAATTATATAACTTCTTAGTGTTCTTCTACAAAACATGAACTGCCAGTATTGATATATTTTCTCAATAAATACATTTTAAAGATCATATTTGGATAATAAATTGTAAACCCAGTTTTTTTCACCATTCCTATGTATATATAAATTAGTATCATAAGGGGGAGAATAATAATTGTTATCTAGGATTATTCTTTCAGTAAAAAATACAATAATTTAATTATTAATATTTATATATTTAAATTCAATAGTAATTTTAAAATATCATCATAATTTTAATACATTATTTTTGTATATAATATTATATTATAGAAATGAAAAATAAATTATCAATTTAATTAAATTTATATTGAAATTATTTATTTCCCAAAGGATTAAATATTCCAAACTATTATTTATTTGGAAAGAAGAAATATATTAATAATCCCTATATTTCCAATGGTCATACAACATTAACTGTACAAAAAAATATACAATCTAACATATATTAATAATATAATTAATGTTATATACATTCTAAACATATCTTATATAAATATAGTGACTTTATTTCACACATTAGGTATCATCATGGGCTGGATCCTTATGAGATATCCTTATTTCAATTATTTTAATCATGTAGTATTTTTTTTTCTTGAATCCAAGGAATTTTAATTGGTAGATTGTTTATTATTAATGTTTCTCCCATATAATTTGGAATCCTATAAGGCATGGAAATAACAATGCAAAAACAGCAAGGCCACATGATTTATCTTACAACATAAAGGATATAATTAATTAATTAAGACCATTTGATTATATGAAATCATTATTCCATATTCCATAATTTTTTAAATATTTTTTTCATTTAATAAAGTACCAATTAAAAAAAATTATATACTCTGTAAAATTTTAAAATTATTATGATTACACTCTGTTTTAATGTATTTTATACTTAAATGATAGTTTTTTTCTCAAAATATAGTACAATTCTTTATATATTTATATATTTATGATGTTCTCAAATATATTATAAATGGAAAATTATGTTACATTTAATTATTAAGGTTTAATAAATAATTAGAATAAAGTAAGAATAAAATGATTTGTTTAAATTTGATAATTATATTTGTTTGTCTGATAACTAAATTTACCCCTTGAATAACATTATGTTATAAAAAATTTATATTTTTTAAATTATAATAATCACTTGTAAAAAATGAAATAATATTCTGATTCAACATATCAGAATTATCATATGTTGAAATTATTTGATTATCTAAAATATTGTATTTCTTAAGGAATATTTAAAATATGATCTTTCAAGTTATATTAATTTTTGATATAATATTTTTTATTACCAAATTATGAATCATTTTCAAAAACATAATTTTTTATTTTGTTAATATATATATATATATAATATTTTAAATTTTATATCCAATGATTCTCTTTTTTTGACTATATGTGTATTACATTAAAATTCAAAACTATTACTGCATCATATAATATAAAGGATTTCTTTTATAGTTCTTTATGAGATTATATAATATAAAATTCATGAAATTTATATTTTTCACATTTTTTCATGGATATATTTTTTTATTCCGCAATGGGGTATTTATTTCATCAAAATAAAATTTTAATGTAATTTTAATTAAAAAATAATTATTAAATTATATAGAATCTTTATTAAGGATAATTATTTCCATATATGTGAGAAAGTATTTTATAAATTTTAATAATAGTATAATTTATCTTTTTTCTTTTATGTAATTGTTTATGTAAAATGGTTAGGTAATCACTTTTAAGGTTAAATTAGGATTAAAGGGTTTTAGATAAATGATATATAATGCAATTTTTCCAAATGTGGAAAAAATTATATTTTGTTATTATAAAATGACCCTATAAATTTTTTTATAGTAATTTTCTATTCTTTGTTCCTCATTAACATGTTTATTAATTTTTAATATATATATATATGTTTAGAAATGTGACTTGTGTGCTAATCCCCTAGTATTTAAAATTCTATCCCCGCTAAAATTTTATGAAATATTTTATAAGAATTTAGTTTTTCCAATACGTAACAAAATATCCTGTAAACATTCTTCCCAATATCCAAATAAGTATATTTACTGTAATTAAATGTATCCATGATGGCCTATGTTGTATTCCATGAATGGTTTATTGAAGAAGAGTTATGAATCTGGAAAATGCGATTCATTCTAATTAATTATTCTACATCTATAAAATAATCTATAACCATAATGAAATTATATCATCATCATATTAAAAAAAATAAAGTTTCTTTTTATTAGGGTTTAATTTTTTTTATCTTTTTCCCAAAATGGTAAATGAAAATATCACATGTGCATATGCATGGAATACTACATCAAAAAAGAGATTTGTTTTCTTTTCCTTCACCTACTCACATGACTTGTCATAATGATGAAATTATTGAATATATATCATTTTAATTTATTTGTTAATATTTTATATTTATAATATTTTATATAACTTTTTACCCAATCTATCTATTTTAAATTGATAGTGCCCCACATGTATATCTGTTGAATACCACATTCATGAAGTGAATCGATTTTTTTAAACAACACATCAAAATAATGTACTTAATGATAGATATATTTAATAAATATTTCATTTATAACATGTTTATAAGTCTATTTTGTATGATATTCTCTCATTATTTGTTCCACTATGAAGAAACATGATTTTTTTAAATCATTCATATATACATCCCTCTCAATGAAATGATGAGACTAATTTTTCATGAGAACATTAAATGTTTGATATTAAATGATTAATTTCTTTATATAAATTTCTAATTTCACATATTTATGATTAAATAAGAAAAGGAACATAGATACCTTTTATGTTTGTTGACACACTGATAATGTTTTGAGTGTATACATCAAATGTCCATAAAATTTATACTATAGAGTAAACCATTTTCCTTATTAAAAAATGTAAACTAATAAAATAAAGATAATAATAATAATGAAATGAACTTGAAAAGGCTATTGTGAGTGTATAACTTTATTATTCTCGATATATGGATCCAACGAATCTGGATGAGTCTTAATTTATTATATTTTCATTTAAAATAAAGTTTTATATCATTTAATCTATATTTATTATATACACATGTTCTATTATAATTTTTTCGAATGTGATTATTTATACTTAAAAGGTTCATAATTTTTAATTTTTAATTTTTTAAATTTTTTTTGAAAAATGTTCCTTGAATATAATTTTTTATGGCCATTCCCTATATTTTTTATATATCTTAATAATAATATATGATGGTGTCAAATTTTGATTTCATTTCTAATTATTTTTTTGTATATTTTGTTTCAATTTTTTCCCGATAAGGGTATATTTGATCTTATTTTAATGAGAATATGTAATGTATAATATTTATGGGTTCAATATACATATATACGTATATATATATATATATATATTATTTAAAATCGAAATTATAAATTTGATATGTTCATGTCAGGATTCTTTTTAATAATACATGAATACGAATAAAAATTATTTATCTAATGATATTGGTTTTTCAATATATATCTCCCATGTGAATTGGGTAATAAATCGTCTTCAAATGTGAAAAAATGAGTGATAGAACTAGGTAGATTACCCATATGGAATAATCTATTATTTGGTTATTCTTATGCATGTTTAAAATGAGTTAAAACTGTTTTATGTATAAGATTCTCCTAATTGTAATGCGACTAATCCTAAAATGGGTTTATTTAATTTTTTTATAATATTACATATTAATGTTAAAGATAATTTATTTTTCATTATTTTTTATCAAATAGATGTTTTCATGAGTTCCAAAATGCCTATAGAATTATTTATTGATTTCTGAGATAATTTAAAGTGGTATCCTTTGTTTTCATTATGAAAATTTTTATATAATATTATGTAAATCATAAATTTATTTTCTATAGTATTTATTATTAAATGTTATATATAATTGTTAGAATTTAATAATTTCACTACACTAAAATGATTAATTATTTTTTAATAATGAAATCATTATTTCTCATCCCACTTTTTCAAATATTTTCCATATTACATACGGATGAGTAAAAATTTTACAATATAAAAGGTTAATTTATAGAGACTCATTAATGTATAAAATATTTATTTAATTAATGGATTATGTGAATTTGAAGAATCATTTTTCAAATAATATTGTATATTTAGATAATGTAATAATGTTCATATGTAATATTTTTATATAATTTACTAAAATTAAATACAAAAACACATGGAAGGTATCATGGTATAAAAAATGTTATAAATTTGGAATTAATGTGCTGATTGTATTATGTGTAATTGTATTTGGTGTTAGAAAAAGAATTCAATAACATAATATACCAAGAAGATTAATGGGAATGTATTTTATATGTTATTGTTACATTCATCTGTTAATAATTATATATTGGCATATATGTTTAGAGGCTTAGATACCCTTTGGAGTATTTATTTGATTAAATATTAATGTGATTAATTTTATTTGGAGGTAAGTGAATGATATAAATGTAT
Source organism: Viscum album (assembly GCA_963277665.1). Taxonomy (NCBI): domain Eukaryota; kingdom Viridiplantae; phylum Streptophyta; class Magnoliopsida; order Santalales; family Viscaceae; genus Viscum; species Viscum album. The sequence goes on from OY728142.1 coordinate 1,652,027,327, forward strand.
CCCATTAGATAAAAATTGAAAATATGAGTGAAAATTATTTGAGGATAATGATATTATATTCAGGATAATATATGAATAATAATGGTATCCTTTATTATTGACATGATAATGTATTTTTAGGTGTTGGTTTTAATTTACATAAATATTGTGTTATATTTTTTGAAGAACATATAATTTTTTTATGGTTTTATGGTGATTTTTGTTATTTAGGGAAATAATAACTATATTTTAATATATAAGTTATTCGGAAACATAAATTTATATTATGTGAAATTATGAGTTATTTATGTTGTCTGTAGACAAATTTCAAAATTATTTTTAAGGAATATGTGATTTTATGATTAAAACTTCTTAGCTTAAATTTAGTCGGGCATATATTTTAAGATCATTATATTAACATACTTGTGTAAAAATTTAAATTTAATAAGGTATATTACTTATAAACATTTGGATATTTGAGATCATTTGTTCATTTTAGATTTAATATTTTTTATCCTAATAACATTATTATACTAAAGGAAGAAGAAATATCATAACCCTATTTTGCTTATGTCCAGATATATTAGAATCTAAAATTAAGTTGGTTTAATCAATATTTCTTATTTTGTACAAAATAATGGTATAATTTGATATAAGATGCCAATAAAAGGTGTAAATTGATTTTATTTTTTTTATGAAATCATGTGTGTATATTTTCTAATATTCTCTATCATAACGGTAAAATATTCCCTCAAAAATAGATAAAGGTTCATTATAATTACAATGTTCTCCAATTTCCATAATTGTTGATGAATTGATGGAATATTCTATCATTCGGTAAAATTTTATTTTTAATGTGATGCCCTTTCCTTGATGAATAATTTTCACTTAAAAGTATAACACTGTAGATAATAACTAACATAAATTTCTTAATTTTTATCACACAAATCCATATCTTAAATTTTCTAAATATCTTTACTTTATATTCTTTGAATGATATTTTTCTGTATTTTTAAATGAAATTCGTATTTTTGTATTCATATTTTCAAAATGTTTTTTGGTAAACCATTTTATTATTTGGGATCCCAAAACACTGAAATAATCCAATAACGAATATATGTTTTCACATTAACATTCATCATTCATTAGGGATAATTTAGGTATTATTAGAGGTTTAATTTTTATATTTTTTATTATTATTATTTTCAATGTCTTCTTTCACTAATTAATAATTATTATTGAAATAATTAAAATAATATATTCTCAGTACAAGATAATATTACTCCAACAAAATTTCAATAAATCAGTGATAAAAATCATCATATTATTTTAAAATGTGAGATTAATTGGGAAAAATGTTTCTACCATATAAAAGAGAATACATTAGAACATGGTGATAACATATCACATCCACCAGGGTCATGGGTAATAAAACCATAACCAAATAATAAAATGGGTTCAATTCCTACCATTAGCCTAATTGTTGTCATATATGATTCTACGATGATTTTTATATATATCAATGTATATCAATAAAAGATATCATCTAATAACATTTTCTAAATCATTATAAATTTAAAATTGTTAACATCACTTTATGACATCATGGATATTCTATTAAAAGTATATATATTCCAATAACATGGTTTGTATTTTTATATATTGAATGAATTATGAAATTATATGTCATCTAATAAATTTATATTTATGTTACATTTTGAGATATATGTTGCATTGATGTTTTTATCAAATTAACGAACAGTATTATTAATATAATTTCAATAAATATATATTTGCTTGTTTAATTATTTTTTTCAATGAGTTGTAATAAAATATTTAAAAATTAAAATTATAAAAATTATTAATTTATTTTTCTAAAAAATAATATTTTTATTTATCATAGTCTATTTTATTTATTTATTTTTAAAATAATTTATTTTTGGGTGAATAATGAAAAATGGTTATTTTTAAATTATTTTAATTTTTAAATTATTTTATTAAAAATTTGAAATATTTATTATTGAATGATTTTATTGAGCATATAAATGTTAAGGGAGTCAAATATTTTTTTTTAAAAAATTATTTTGACATTGGGAACCATGCTTGAATTTTGGGAACATAAGATTGAAATTATTCATAATAGAAAAAAATGTTGGGCCCTTGATTTTAACGATGTAGTTTGAATGGTAAATTAATTTCATTTCTAGTTAACATTCTCTAAATACTAGAAATTATTTATAAATTGACCAAAAAATAATCGGGGTAATAATAATTATTTTTCAATTTAAAATAATTTTTATTCTTAAATCATTTATTTTTTAAACAACTACTTTTCATTCATCTTGGTTATTATGTTAAGTTATTTTTTGACTCATATATAATATTCATATAGTAAAATGTATTATATATATTAAATTAATATAATTTAATTTGTTTATATGCCCATATCATGACACCCTCACACCAATGGTGCCCCTCCTTGGCTATAAATTGAGATAGAGAGACAATAACCACGATTACCAACCTCCAATAGGCCATAGGATAGCGACCCTGACATAGGATATACAAATTTCACAAAATGCGAGGCATTTACCTTTTATAGTAACCACGATTATGATATAAGATATATAAACCACAAAAAACTCTAATATAAATATAAAAGAAATCTAAAATCAATCCCATATGATTTTTTTAAAAGAATATTTTCACCAAAAATAAAATAACAACAAATTATGTTCTAAGAGAACAAAGAAAAAAAGACAAACCGACTATCACACGTCTGGGCTAGTAAGGTCTTGTATGGTCCAATTAGTCCTCCTTGAAATGTAAAAGTATTTTTATATCAGTATGGTTAGAATACATGTATACTAAGTTGGGAAAACCCAAAGTCTTTCTTGAACAAGTGAAAAATAATACTAATTCCCCTATGAGATAACATCTAAATCTACCAAGACCAAGAAAGGAATTCTATCCATACCAACCTCACCAAGTCACACTCACCATGGTAATAATGTCTCGTAATGTTAAATAATAATCTCATTGATGTTTGTGTACCCTACACCACATCCCACTTGTTTACCACTCAAACACTAATGTCAAACATCATGTCACTTCCACACCCTTCCATAATCTGCATGACACAGCCCGCCCAAATACACAAGGCCCTTAGAGCGATTCCTCCAAACCTACGAATTCGAAGCTCCCCACAACATTACCACACATACCTAGGCCACAAAATTATGACATCCCACCAACAAACACTTGGGAAACAACCATAACACATCCGAAAGACGCATGTGAAGCACACCACATCACTTCCTATAGACACCTAGGAAAGCATCCCATGCCCAAAGACCCCTGCAACTCATAATCTCAAAACAACATTCTCGATGAATATTTGGTTAACAATGACTAGATTTTTGATTACAGGAGAGCCTCTATCCATCCATCCATCATTCCAATAGGATATTGAGAAAAGTAACCCTACCATGTGACGATGGGGGTGTTCGACACATAGTGTTAAACTATTGTGGGGTGCGAATATAAAATACAAGAAAAATTGATGTATAATTATTTATTTTCAAACACTCAAATTCAACCTATGGTTCCATTATAATTAAACAACCATCCCAAAAAACCGCCTTTTATTATACGTCTAAATGAAAAAATACATAACAATCCAAAATTTAATTAATAAACCCAGCCATCATATTTAACAATATACAATTATTTATTAAGAAAATCCATATATCCATTACATCCCTACCCGAAAAACTACCAACAACAACATGAAACCAACCACACATCATAATACAGATATAGGAAAAAGAACCACAATAAAGAAACTCACAATACATCCTTCTATGTTTAACACACATACAAACCACTTCAATCATAATTATTCAGTTTCATTCCTCCCATTCCATCCTCTCAATAAGAAAACCCCAAGATCATAATAAATCTCAGTAACACATATCATAAAACCAAACATGGTATCCCAACTGTATAACAAATCCACACCAATAATACCATGTGACAAGGATATAGCTCAAACAGAACTTGTAGCCCTTGCTGATCAAACAAATCCATCCATTCCATAATAAGACAATCACTCAACTAGGGATTCCATTACACCACCCATACGGCCCCACCTTATAGTTATTCTATCTAACTAATCTCCACACAAAATCCAAAGGAATAATAAAAAAAACATCACACAACCATCCCAAACAATGTTGGGTGTATTCAGATTTAGAAAACACCCGTTCTATAATTCCACTATGATAATATACATGTTATCAAAGAGAAATATTAACAGTGCGGCGTCAATTTATTTTACATGGTATACTTGGTTAATCAATTTCATATATACAATTGTTTAACACGTGAATAAAAAAATCCAATACAAGTTATCATGAGTGAAAAAATACCTCCACCCACCATGATTTTCAATATCCATACAACCCATATAACTCACAATATCAATACATAAAAACATAGAAGAGTGTGTCACTTTTCCCCAACCTCGATTAGTTTGTTTAAAGTTGATTTATTTATAATTATTTAATTTGGAATCATCTTACTTTAAATGAGATATATTCTTTCATGAACCAATCATGATACACAAATATGAGGGATGAAGGTATCCCTACATTATGAAATAGATGATCATCACATCCTCCTAATACTAAATAGGTTGTGTGTAAGGCTCTAGAGAAATGTGATCTATGTGTAAAATACTGATGCACAACCCAACATGGATGAATATATCTAGGGACACTCGACAACAATAGTAAATGGAAATATAAAAGGAAGAAATTTTATTATCTCTTGAAAGGCTATATCCTATATCAACAAAAGATACTATTTCAAAATCCATTAAAGCCAGATTGCGATTAAGACAACATATTTTGACTATCTAAAGTCCTCTCAAACATTAGGTATTTAATTATGTGAGTTAATTTATTAAAAATTTATAAGAAAACACTTAAACATGGTTTCTAAATAATTTTACATCCCATAAAATGTTATAGGGAAAAATATGGAATAATTAGAAATTTTGAAAAAATGTTGAAATTACATAATTTTAGTTGAGTACCCGATGTGGTCTACAACTAATTGGTCACAATTCGTTGACCTACAATTTTTTGAGTCACTTTATGATGAGTCACCATTTTTGTGAGTAACTATTTGGTGAGAAACCCTTCTTTTATTCAGCCTTCTCTAAATCACTGTTTGGTGAGTCACCATTCGAAGAGTCATAGTTCGATGAGTCCCCATTCAGTGAGATATTGTTTGGTAAATCTCCATTGGATGAATCACAGGTATGGCCCACCATTACTATCCACTGGTCTTGACTCACTGCTAGTGACCTTCAATTCCTAACACCCAACTAGGATACTAGAAATATAAGAAAACTCAGGAAATGGGCTACAATGACTTCCTAGAACACATCAATTACTAAATTTTTACAAAAGAATGTACTATGGTGGTATGGGCCATTAAATAATATACCATTAAATTTATTATCACCCTTTAGAATTACAATACAAGCTTTTAAGAAGGAGGTGACCGACGACCCATCCTCTAAGATACCTCTTAAGAATATTTCAATAATTGGAACACTACTAAAATATCAATGTTCAATGATTAACCAACCTATGTAGTTTAAAAGCTGGAGTGAAACCTCAACAACCACGGCCACATTATACAACATCTAATACACCAAACGACCATAAGACACACCACATACATACCAAAATCTACATTTTTGGACATATGAATAATAAAATTCCTCTATCAATTTCAAGATTCTATCTTCTTTGGTCGGAAATGACTCCCCCGCCTCTATTTAATCACATCCTTTTTAATGATTCTTTTTTATAAGCTTATTTCCCTTTTCTAATTTTTAGACTTTTAAACACATCATGGAACATTGAATCAACTCATATATTGACTAAAAAGGTTCATGCAGTACATTACAATGGGAAACACAAAAAGGAAAAAATTAGAATAAATCAGGGTACTAGTAATTCCTCTGTGTCACCCTTTCCTATGTACCCTACTCCAAGACACCATGTGACCATAAAAAATGATCCAAGGGAATGATTTGTCTATGAATCACCTTCTTCTGAAGATCTTGGATCACTATTGGCTTCTCCATGAAGGTCGTGTCTTCTTTAACATCAAACCCTTCCTTGTTAATGAAATTAGATTCATTGTGAAGATTATAAACATGAAGAGTGAAAATAATGATAGTGTGGCCCTTCTCAAACTTCGGTTGTATAACCAACTGGTATTCCTCCTTAAAAACTCTCCCCATCTACTCAAAGGATCCAATGAATATGAGTGAATGATTTTAACCTTCTCTAAACCACCTCTACCCACATCGAGCGGAAACATTCATGAATACATGGTCTCCAACCAAGAACTCTTAGGGCCTCCTCCTATAATTGATATAAGACTTCTTCTGGTCATATAATACATTAAACCACGAATAGAAAAGATGATCCTTATATGTCATTCTCTACACGACAATGAGACCAAGGAAATCTATCACCCCTACCAATGCCCATCACAAAGGTGAATGATAGCATCCAATATACAGTGCTTAAAATGGATCCATTATAATGGAAACGTGATAGATATTATTATACAAAACTAAAAACAATGGAAAGTGTCACACCAATTATTCAACAAGGTCCAAGAAGCATGGTCACTACATGTCCACCACTAGTTGGATGGTTTTCTATGTTTTCTCAAATGTGTGAGGGTGAAAAGTAGATCTTAGGTGTAACTATGTTAAAAAATCATATTACAAGATCTTCCAAACTCATGAGGAGAAACATCCTGATATGAAATAATAGATATCTGAATTCCAGGAAGCCACACCACATCATCCAAAAACCACATGGCCATGGAATCGACTTCACCTATCTCTTAATTGGTAAGAAGTGTTCCATTTTTTTCATCGAATCCCCTGCAACCTAGATCACATCACCTTGTCCCTGGACCCTGCGAAATCCAATGAAAAAATCCATCATCATGTCACCCTATTTCAACAATGGGAAATCTATGGGATATAACAAACCCTCGGGTTCACAGTCCTACCCTTGACCTGCTAGCACACTATGAATTTATCCTAAAACTACTCCACATTCTAATTCATCCCATGACACAAAAATATCACCCTCAAGACATGGTACATTTTAGAAATTATTTGTATTTCCTCTAAAATTGAGATATAAATTTCAAAGTGGACTACCTCATGCATCACCACTAGAACAAATACCTTTCTATAGAATATCACCTGATTTACACCATACACTACCCATACCTATAGAGCATAACTCTGGTCAACAAGATCATGCATCACATCTTTTTTTTGAGTCTCCCTACAAAGACACCACCACCAACTACATTGTAGTAGACTACTAAAATTATCAGAAATAGGAATCCTCTTCCACCATCCATTCCTGGATCTATGTGCAAGGCACCCAATTCCTCCATTACCTTGCAAGAGTCTGTATATTCCCAAACTACCACTTTCTGTTATTTTTTCAAAAATAATCAACCAAAAATTTTCCCTTTCATGATATTTAAGAGATTGTTATGTTATAATCATGGAGATGATCCATCCACCACTAATATCACAAGTACATATGTCAACAAGAGAAGATATAACTCATGATCCTATGATAAGTGAAGAGAATTTTCTTCTCCCTAATGAGGTGGCACCCCTACAATATCAGAGATATCACTTCCGTAACTAGCTCCAGATCATGGGTGGAATCGTTAGGTTTGTGGGGACAAAACTACCTAAACCCATAATTGATCAGTCACCACTATTTCATCAACACATATCCCAAATCCAAATGGGAATCATCAATAAACACATCATATATCTAAACTCCCTCTATCAAGTAGAGAACCGATGAACTAACTAACATACAATTCATATATAAGAATAATTCTAGTAATTGTTCAGTACACACAGAGTCCTATTATTTTCTTCTAATAGGTTTCAACAGGGATGATATTCAAAAGAAATCAGGTACAATTATCTAGTAATAACATTATAGACTATGAAAAATAGAAACCACTGCATCATTTTTGTGTTCATGCCATGAAAAAACAACATTGACCATCAACAAAATGACTTATACACTATTCTGTGACACCATATTTCCTTGTAAATGCTCCTATTATGACCTTAACATACACTTAGAAAATGTTCTATAGAGCTGGTGGTAGTAAAGAACCTCCATGATATCCATGATATGCTCGGTATTTTCATCCACTTAAATTGAGTGGATTAGGATATTATAATTGAATATGTTCCTTAAATGGTCTTGGACCTCATATAAAATAGTTTTCAAGTGCCTCATCAATATGGAGGGTGTGTTCATAAAACTGAATGACATAAGCATGATGTTGAAGAGCCAATACATGCACCTGAATGATGTCTTCATGATATCACCCTATTTCACCATCATCTAGATATATCCAGAACATAGTTCAATATTATATAAAAAAATTGATCCCCTCAACTGGTTTTAAAGATATTATATCTTTACGAGAGGGTAATGGTTCGTGGACATTACCTGATTCAACCTATGGTAGTCTATGCACCACCACAAAATATTTTCTTCCTTCATCGAAAAGAGGATTGGAGCACGCAAAAAAACAAAAAATAATGAATAAAAACCTTTAATGTAATATTATTTATATGATTTCTTAATTCCCACAGCTCTGAAGGATCCATCTTATAATGAGGCATAGAAATTTCACATGTAGCATGCTGTAAGTCTATTCAGAACTCAACATCACTTCAAGGGGATATACTCCCTACCTCCTCACGAATGATATCCATAAACTCCCCAAAAACATTGGTAACCTCCACCATTTCAGTATCTCCGAATTCCACTAAAACCATGTAAAATATTTATAGAAGAATACCCACATGTAAACTTCCCAACTTGAAACACCTCTCACAAACAGAAGCTACACGTCAACCATTAAAATCATAAAACAAATCACTACACTGGATGTATTAGACAGTATCATTCACTATATAAAACCAGTTGAAGAAAAAGATGACATTGTATGGCTGCATCTGTATTATAAAATATTCCAAGGAGACTGATATGTCCCCCTCAGTAGTCTACATCCCTAAAAAATATTACAGAAGTTGTTCTGACCTCTGACTCAAGTACTCATCCCCAGGGGTATGAGAATTGTCCCTACATGTATTCCAATATCATGGGATATATTGGTTGCATAAAAAGAGTGAAAATCTATAGAATCAAATGATTCTCCTGTACGATTACTGAACAAATTGATCATTACATAAACAATCCAAGGACCTGCTGTGAGAGCTTCCTCTATGACATGAAACATACCAAACATAGCTCATATATGCATATTTTAATGGCCACCTAATAGACCACACATTGTTTTATATCCCTGAGGAACCCTATGATGTCAGCCTATAACTACTCTATCCCTCTATGATGAAGTGTGAGCCTAATACAGTGGCTGCTGGAACTTCCCTACCAAAAACTAATACGGAGACATTCACTAGACCTACCCACATCCATGAAACTTAGATCAAATGGCCATTCAGACCTAACTTTTAAGAGGGACAGGGGATACTCCTATTGAATCATCATAGTCACAATTTTATAGAATAATCACGATGACTTGAAGGATAAAAAATAATTATTAATGTCAACTCCTTGTTGGTTGAAACCTAGAGGTCCCTATCACCTGAGAAATGATTCTGGTAGACATGACCCTAAAATAACCCTCATGGCTCTACTATCATAGCGAATCTCCTCATGAATGCATCCTATCAACTACCTCTACTTTTTTCTGGACATCTATGTGAATCAGTAAGGATATGGAAGTAACCACATAATATATATAAGGAAAAAGTTACTCCTAAAATCGTCTTGCACTAGACCCCCATCAATAAAGAGTTTCAATGAATATAAAATGAGATAATTTTACATGATCCCCATATCTTTTAGTGACATACTCACATGCTATAGGAAAAGTTTCTCTTACCTCGCCTTTCCTTCCTAGTCAATTAAAGGAATTATTCTTAGAAATAATTCTCAAAATCAACACCAAAATGTCACCCCCTCCTCTACCCCATGTACAAAATCCAACAATGACACATAGCTACCCTCATCTACCTAACTAAAAAAACCTAGTTCTCTGTCATAGCATGGATGAAGCTGATAGTGATCACAAGATCCTCAAGAATTCTCTCCATCTTCATGTCTGAAATGATTCCCTTGTACATTCACAACGTATGTTGATATAAACAACATAGATTCTTCTCCCAAATATCATACCTATCTACAAAGTCAACCCCCCATGATCTACTAATTCATCCTATAGAGCATCCAATACATGCACTACATGTGAACGATGGTCAGGTTCCATGACTAAAAAGGTAAACATTGAACACCTAAGCCCCAATAGTATGGAATTTTTAGAATTCATTTTCACTCATTATAAAATAAAATTTCCGAAATCCCCCAATTAAAACAAGAACCCAATTCATTATGTTGAATTTACCTTTCTTGGGGTATGTACCCTACAAACCGTGTGGCCTAACATGGTCATTCAGTATAATCAGATTCCTTGCATTGGATCATATGTGGAACTAAAATGCCATGTCCTAGCAAGTATTCTGTTCCATATGTCATGCACTACAATCACCTCGCATTGATTCCCCACTAACCCATTAAAACATCAATGTTACAAATTCAAATTTCCATTATATCTCTCGACCTTTCTCAGATAAAATTCGTTCAAAACCCCTCCCACCAATGTAGACCCTCCTCAGCTAGAAATAGAGAAAGATAACTTATGACTCATGGGCTCCACATCCAGTAGGCCCTAATGTGGAGAGAAGGATCAAAGGAATAAAAATATCAAAAAAGTTGGATGAATTACCCTTTTATTGTAAGAAAGATCAAGATATAAGATGTACCAAATGAAAAGAAACACCAATAAATATTTCAAATAGGGTCAAAATCCAAACCACATGCATATTTAAGAAATATATATTTCTACTAAAAATACCATAACTCCAATGTAAGTACCTAACAAACAATGCTATGTAGAAAAATAGAAACGGTCCCCACATCCACGATATTAATGTATAGTATGATTCATGTAGTCTTCCAAGAAAATGAAAAGAATTTCAAAATATGCAGTGTGATAATAAAATTATATTTAGTGTGGAAGAATCAAATTTTCTCCTGCACAAGTTAAAGAGGCATACTAATTACCCTATGAGAAAGCAGTTGAAATCAACAACACTTAGAATGGAATACAAGCCATCCCTATCTTCCATGGATCACTCAAAAAATAATGAATGTAATGTAATGAAATATAATAATATAATCAATGTTTGGGTACCCCCACACAACTTCCAATTTGTTTACTGCTCATACCCTAAAAAAATATCATGGGACATTCTCACTCTTCGACAAGACCCACGTTAAAACTTTCATGCACAAGCTTGGACCTCAATGTTAATTTCACAACCTAGGCATATGAATCAAAACACATCCCACCATCGTACACACAATCCAAAACTATTACTCATTATGCCCACAAAATCCTGGGCCACAACAACACTTCTTCCCTAAGACACATAGGAATCCCAACACATCTCATCCCATTAACACCTGGTTAATCATACATCACCCACAGTCACCTGGGCCTCAGAACCTCGCCATAACCTGCCCAAAGAATCACAAGGTACTAATGCCTATAATTTAAAGATGTGAAGAGCCAGTAACCAAACATCCATCCTCCCACTGGGATGAAGGAAATGTCACCCTCCCCTGTGATTATTGGATTATTCGACGCATACTTCTCAACTATGGTAGGGTGAATATAGAAAACATTAGGAAAATACATGTATTTATGTATATATATAGATATATTTACCATAATAAAATCAATAAAAACCTATGTGTTTTTCCAATACCAACAAACAACCCAGAAAACATCTTTTGTTACTACCTTGAAATGTACCACTACACAATAAGACACAATTCAATTCATAACACTAACTTACTTATTTAATAAAATATCATTTCATTATTATGAGGACCCTTTTATCCATTCCATCCCTACCCAAAAAACTAACAAACACATCATGAAAAATGACACACAAGATAAACAGTATTAAGGAAAAAAATAAAATTAAAGCAACTAACATTATATTTCTACTATTTTAAACAACCATACCAACCACTTCCATCATAATTATTCCCAGTATATCCCCAAAATCCATATTACCACCATTAAAACACCAATATAACAGTCAAACTCGTTAAAACATGTCACTACATCAAAACCAGATATCCCCAATGTATAACTACACCACACCTATCACACCTAATGACATAGACATAGCACACATAGAACATGAATCCCTATTACTCTAACACTAACCATCCATTCCACAATAATTCAATATCTCATCCTAATATTCAATTAAACCACTAATACAAATCCACCATACAATAATTCTCTCATCCCAAGCACTACACAACAACAATAGGCACAATACAGAACAAAACTACACACATTACACATTCACACCCAACAAGGTATGGTGTATTAGCCATAATCCATTTTTTTATTTTATAACATCTACTTTTGGAAAAGTGGGAACAGTACAGAATGATCCACAAACATAGTCATCCTAAAAAAACTACAGAAACCCTCATTAAATTTTCATAATCCAACATTCAAATTCCACAAAAAATAAATTCAAATCACCACATGAGCCATGTTTGATATGGATGTATCAACTTACTTAATGGTGAATACATGTTTAATCAATTTCATATTTATATATATATATATCCATTAAACACGTGATCAAAAACATTCCCTCATATGTTATTCCGACTTCACAAACAAAGGCCACCAACGACTATGAGTTTTTGTAGGCATAAAGACCATATAACTCACAATATAAAAAAACAAAATAGAACCATGCTTCACTTTTTCTTCGACCCTATTTTTTCGGATAAAGCTAATTCAATTATCATTATTTTGTGTAGATTAAAATTAATTCACATGGGAAAAATTTTTACACCGACCCCTCATGAAATACAAATAATTGGGATGATGATATCCCTACGTCAAGAAATAGATGATCAAAACCTCATCCTTATGCAAAGTAGGGGGTGAACAATGATCCAGTGAAACACAGTCCCTGGGTAAATCACAGACACATAGATCCTTAGAGAATTAATATTATTAAGATTTTTGGTAGAATTTATAAAGGGTAACATACAAGGAATAAAGGGTCTCAACATTTGAAATTACATACCCATTTCAACTTAATAAATGATTTCAAAATACATTAATGTTGGATCGTAATCAATACTAAATTTTTTCACTATATAAGGGCCTCTATAGAATTAGGGATTCAATGATATATATTTCAAACATGGAAACGTCTTAAAAACCCATAACCATGGTTTTAAACTAATATTACATAAAATAAAATGTTAAAGGAGAGAATCTAGAAAAACTGGAAATTTAGAAAAACTGTCAAAATGACTCACTATTAGGTGAGTCTCTAGTGTGAGAAACTTGTGATGAGTTACCATTCAATGAGTGAATTTTTGGTGAGTCACCATTCGGTGAGTCACATTTTTAGTGAGTCACCATTAGGTGGGTCACCATTCAGTGATTCACATTTTAGTGATATACTATTCGGTGAGTCATCATTAATTGAGTTATCATTCACCGAGTCACCATTCTGGGAGCTTCTATTGGTTAAATCACTATTGGTTGTCTTACTAATGTCACCCACTATTGAGATCCCTTTATCATGAATCTTATTCACCAACCTTCTAATCCTGATTGAACATTGGGAAACTAGAAATACTTCAATAAACATGAAATGATCTATTATGACCACCCAAAACAACTCAAAGAGTAGATGTTCAAAAAGGAATGGACTAGGCCAGTCTAGGCTATTAAAAAATCCTTTAATTTTTCTTCACTATAATACGTTCACATAGAAAAATGTTTTTTAACTTAGTTATACATAAATATTGATTAATGGGTTTAGATATGGTGATATAGCATAAGAAATCCCAAAAAAATGTGTATATAATTTTAGTGAGTTTTTATTAAACAAAATCACATCGTATATATTATTTTTTCATTTTTGACACAATAACATGAACAATTAATATTTAATATTTAAAATTTCGGATGAATTACACGTACACCACATGTCTTACATATTAATGGTTTTCTCACTCCTCGATACATGACACATTTTGAGCATTATTTATCATTAATTTCCATAGAAATTATTCCCCCAAAATATTTCTCAACTTATTTGAGATCCATGTGTCTCCAATAGAGAAAACATAGATGGATTAATTTGTCCTGGAGAGGTGTATTTCAAATCAATGTGATGTATTTCAGGTTTATTTTCTTATTATACATTCCTCAAATAATCCATAACAATGATAAAATAGTCACAGAAGATCAGTCTACACAATGAAATGTTATTTTTTACTATTATAAAACTCTTTTCTATATCACTTACAACATATGGGAAATGAAATCTATATTCATGTGTTCGCGTGGACAACAACCTCTTAGAAGGGATGTTTTTTATTTTATGTAATTTCCTCACACGAATTGGTGTAATAATGGAGTTTATGAATATTTATATCATAATTAAAATTTTAGGGTTTTATAACTATAATATATTACTAAAATTATATTCCATATAGATTCATTGTATATTTATAATGCCTCTCCTTAAAACACATGGATTACCACCTCTATGAAGTTAGGTGATTCATTTTTTATCACTTCATCCCACAGATGTAAATATGGATTTAACTGTTGAATAAATATTAAATTTATAATGTATTTTTTTGGTTTTAAAAAATTTACGTATTATCTAATTGATTAAAAGTTTACCAAGGAGATGAATGAAATTTTTTTTAAGGACTATGTAGGAACTATTGCCTTTCGGAAACAACATGTTTCAATTTTTATGACCACATAACATTGTTGTATCTAAATGTGTATTTAATATTTTTATATGTAAATTAAAACATTTTTATTATCATATAGATAATATATCCTTGACCGCATTTATAATGGTCAATTCATTGATATGGTTTTGAGATTATAAAATGACCGAGCCCAAAAAATTAAACCTGATATTAACCATTATCATAACATAATAAAAACACGTAACAAATAATTCAAAATAAATAAAAATAAAAAAATAAAAAATTATTTTTTCAATGAAACTAAAAAATATAATATTATTTTGATACACATAATATATATAATGTACAAAAATATATTGGACAAAATATATGGTATTATATATTGGACTGTTGTTTTTGATGGTTTAAATAACATCTCATCATTGTCAATGATGTTTTAAAATCTACAATAATAGTTTTTACATACAATAATGTTTGGAAATTGTTACTTTACTATATATTTCTCATTAATTAAAATTGATAAAATATTATTATAAATAGTAATCTCATGAACACCCGTGTGCATTAGTTATTCTCATCCCCATGTACAACATATCTCAGTGTAATGTAACCATAGAAAAATATGTTATCATAGATGAGAAACAGTTATTGAACATTCCCATTTCTAAGTGGTCCCTAACCATCATCAATATAGATTTATCAGTGTTGTTGTTGTAAATTTATCTCAGTGAAATTGGGATAAAACCATTATGGATCACTAGCGTACTAGTACATATCCACCATCCAAGATCCCCGAGTTTCCCACTTTGGGATAAATCCATTTTCATATGTTAAAAAAATCCATTAGAACATGAAAACATTAGTTATAGTCATAATCAACTCAATGATGTAGCGACACATGCTTTTCACTTCTTACACCAATCATTAAAACCATTATAATTTCAATAGAATAACATCACAATATTTAACAATGTTTTGCACACAAAATTTATTAAAACCACGATTTTAACACAATGTCCATACTAATATTCAAAAAAATATAATTTTTATCACTAAAAACGTTTTTATAAATCTATTTCAAGTGTTATATAATAACATCAATTTGCATACAATATAATAGACATGTAAAACTACCAATTTTACTCAAAAATGGTACCTAAAAATCATTTTATTATCCAATGTCACCAAAAACAAATTTTTCATCAAAATAATGAATTTTAAGTTTGATAAAAATGGAAATTAATCAAATATAGCTCATCTAGAAGTGGTTACACATGGATTCACATACCACAAGTGTCAAAACCCTTGAATATATGTGAGAAAGTATAATTGTACATCTGTCACACCAAAAGGGATGTAGATCATGTCTAAAACCACATAATTAGACCAAGAATCCCATGATCAAACCCTAGGTTCAAAACCATACTTGATAGACCCTAGTAACTTCAGGATGAAACAGTAAAAACCTAAATAAAATGGGAGGAAGAAGGAAGGAGACCCACATAATTAAGGGATCTTGATGAAATCATCCCATTTAAATTAATATAGGAATTAAAAAAAAATCCAAAAATGAAATTGAGGATCAAATAATACTGAAAAGGACATGTGAAAGCTAATATGGGGGAAATAGAGTAAAAATTGAATTCCTATTGAAGGAAACATGTTACCTCTTCAAATCTAGAAGATCTGAGAAAGCCTAAGAAGTTATGCCCTAATTTGCGATGCATATGAGCTCCATAGAGGGGGGGGGAAGAGAATGGATGTGTTCCTATGATTAATTGGCATGGTTGAGATATGGAATTACTAAATAAGAATAAATATTAATTATGTTATTAGATAAAAAAATTTATTAAAAAATGGAAATGGGTGTTCGAGATGACCTAATACCTCAAATAAGAACCCAAATTGACCATGATTATGGATTCCTAAATGTAAAAAACTGATATGGTGGAGTTATTATGTCAGGGGGAGTCATTTGGGAATTATAATGGGTGAAAAATGATGATAAAATGAATAGTTATAATAGAAAACATGTTGGTTTTTAAATCTTGAAATGCGCTCACTGTTTCACCAAATTCATGAAAACACACCTTTTCCTAAAAAAATGCATTGGGAACCCCTAAAACATTGAATGTTTCAAAAATAATGAAATGTACCATTAAAATAATTCATGGATGTAACAACTCTACCCACCATTAAATAATTTCCACCCCTGAAAGTCAATATAAATCTTGATAAGAAAAATAAGAATGTGTATACCTTCTCAACCCAAAACATCTACTCCCATGTCTCATTGTTACCATTCCCATGCATCCAAACAAATGGACTAGTGGAATAGATATTCCTCGAAGTATCATCTCTTGAAATTGCAATATTTGCACCAACCACTAAAAAATAGATATATCATGCTCTATATCTAGTCCTCCCAATTCATTACATGGGATCGGTCAGGATGTATTTCATCTATTGGGAGACATAGAAGATGTCATGGATGGATGTCAGCTGAGAAGGTAAGTCCAACATGTATTCTACTTTTCTGATATTCTCAGTGATCTTAAATGGTCTGACATACCGTAGGCTCAGATTCCCTTTCGTTCCCAGTAGACGAAGGTCTAGGAGAGGGGACGCTTTCAAGAATATGTTTTCACCCACAAAAACAATATGCCTCAACGCCTTTGGTAAACATATGGTTTATGGAAACTCAGAGGAGTCAATAATCCATGTCTAACCAACTTGACCTTCTCAAACATGTCCTGCAGCAGACATGGCCCTAGCTATGTGGTCTCACCAACCTTAACCCGACATAGGGTAGACCAATAAGGCCGACCATAAAGCACCTCAAAATGATCCATCCAAATAAATGATTGGTAACTGTTATTATAAGTTAAATCAACCAATCCCAAATGGATATCCCAAGAATATCCCAATCCATAACACATGAAAAAATAATTTCCACCAAAATATAATTCAACTGCACACTCGAATCATCCTTTTGAGGATGGTATGCCAAGCTCATTGTAATTTGAGACATAAGGCCTTATGAAGGCCTTCCCAAAAAAAGATGTGGAACAATGATCTCCATCTAAGAAAAAAACTGATGGCACACCGTGGAGCCTTATATCCTCCTGTAGATACAAACACCCCAACTCATACACTTTAGATTTTTCTCTCATCAGAATGAAGTGGACTGATTTTTTAAGATGATAAATAACCATCCACTATTTCATTCTCATCCAAAGGTTTGCGAGGCAAGAAAACGATGATGCCAAAAGAAACGTCATCCCACGTCCATGTAAGAATCAGTAATAACGGGTGGAAACCAGATAGAATATGATTCTATACATTCACCAACTAGCATTTGTAACATCTCAAAACAGTTTCCATGATGAATAGTCTCATACATGTCCATCAAAACTATAGATGGACATCATAATACGTCTTAGTGGCACCCAAATGGACATCCCACTGAGACTGGTGGCTATCTTGCATCACCACCATTTGAAGAGATAACAACACTACTGAATGGCCATTGAAGCTCATGATGCACTCTGGAGATTATGATCTATTAAAAGATGTATCGCCACCGTGAAAAAATTTCTTATACCACTCAAAAATATCATCACTAGGTTTTTCCCTCTGATGTAGCTCTACAAGAGAAGGAATCAACTGATTGATGGCCATAAACTCACTCCAAATTTTATACTTTTCCTTCAAATGCATTTGACCAGTTAGGGCCATAGAAATACACTCCTCATTGGACATCCTCAAATATTGTACTAGGTTTCTTATTCTCATGGCGTCAGACACCATGTTAACATTCCTGGGGTAAATTCAATGTCATATTCAAACCCCTATAAGTACTCAATCCTATAATACTGCTTCATGTTGCGGTCCTTCTATGAGAAGATATAGGTCACATATTTTTTTTCATAGTAGACCACAAACATTAACCAAAAAATATTATGGCGCCATGACTTCAAATCATGGATCACAACTGCTAACTCCAAGTAATGGGTCAAGTAAATATTTTAGTGTGTTCAAAGTTGGCGAGATCCATACACCACCTCTAATCATCCTGCATAAGCACAAACCCATGATCAATACATAAAGCATCATGATACACCAAATTCCCCTTTCTATCCTTTGTAAAAATTAGAATGGTGGAGGTAGTCAACATACTATTCAACCCTTCTAAGGATGTCTGACATTATAGGCCCCATAAAAACTTCACCCCTTTCTGGGTGAGTGTGGTCACTGGTGAAGAAATATGATAAATAACTCAAAAAAACCACCAGTAATAACCAGCCAGGCTGACAAAACCCCTGATCTCGAACACAATATTTGGCTGCTCCCATGGCATAACCGTTGTGATCTTCATAGGGTTCACTAGAACCCCCTTCTCTGATATCACATGCACCATAAATTTAACCTCCCTCATCCAAAAATTTCACTCCAAAACATTTGATAAAGGTGATACTCTTAGAATGTACCAATAACGATCAGCACGTGATTCTCATGTTCCTCCTCATATCCCGAATAAACTAGGATGTCATCAATAAACCCCATGAAAAAATAATCGATATAAAAACGGGACTTCATGTTCATGATTTCCATAATGACCACTAGAGTATTGGTCAATCTGGAGGGATTGACCATGTATTTGAAGTGGTCATACCTGTTTCGAAAGGTTGTCTTTGGGATATTTTCCTCTTTCACCTAGTGTTGACGATAAATGGATCACAAGTAAATATTAGAAAAAAAATTCCCCTTTAATAGATTGAAAAAAGTCATCTATTTGGTACAAACATTATTTGTTCTTGACTACTACGTTATTCAACTTTTGACAGTCAATTCACAACCACAGGGACCCATCATCCTTTTTTGCGAACAACACTGGAGAATCCCGTAGAGATACTCCTATGAAAATGAATCCTTTGGTTTCAAAGTTATCCAGTTGTAACTTTAATTCACTCATATCAGAGGGGTCTATGTTATTTGAGGGAAGAGATATCAGTTGTGTTCCTGGTGCCAGATCAATAGAGAACACCACATCCCGCTCAGGGGGTAATCTGAAAAATCATCCAGAAATATTTCTAGAAACATTTCCAATATATGAGGTATCCCACCATAACGACCATGACCATTTAAATCTATCAAAAGTGATGATAAATGAAAAAAATGAACTCCCAACTCTGGGAGTGTAAGTCCTACATGAATAAACCAATGATCACATTCCCTGCAAACAACTTGATGACTCCCATTAGGTGCCATGAAACATAGCCTATGACAATAGAAATCAATGTGAGCCTGATTATTTACCATTTAATCCATGGCATGTGTCAAATAAAATATTACCATATCTAAGAATAGGAGGTCCCAATCTATCTCAACACCTAACGTAGAATGTTTACAAAATGGGAACCTGAGACCCTGCTCATTCTTCTTTCCCAACAGGGTCACCAAAACCATCATAATGGAAAAAAGTCCTGTTGGAAAATTCAGAATGTTCACAAAATAGGTACAAATGAATGAAATAGATGAACTGGTATAAAAAAGAGAAACATATATAGATTATGAAATCAAAATTATACCTTGATCTTTCGACAGAACCACCTCTAATTATTGTAGTTATTGATTCACCCCATTGAGATGTTCGGTCTCTACTAGGGGACAATAGATAGACTGTGGATGTCCCATAAATTGGACCTTCCAAGAAGAAGACCCAACCCTACCACCACTACTACCAAATAAAGATCAATCCTTCCTCGATGGCTTTGACTGAGGTGGTAATCCTCTTGAAACCCCTAATCCTACCCCACTCGGATGTGGACATACCACCCAAAAAACGGATTG
The DNA here is from genome assembly GCA_963277665.1 of Viscum album. NCBI lineage: Eukaryota > Viridiplantae > Streptophyta > Magnoliopsida > Santalales > Viscaceae > Viscum > Viscum album. The sequence continues at coordinate 1,652,048,191 of OY728142.1, forward strand.
CAAGTGACCAATACCTCTACATTGATAACAAGGATTTAGTGGAAATGTGCATTCTGGTATAATGTGACCCAACCTCCCACATTGTTGGCACTGGACAGATCTCATATCAGAAACCATAAATGAAAAATGCCTAGAAGAATGGCATGGAATACCACCCCCTTTCCCCCCGCTCCTCTCGTTTCATTTTATTCTCCAAAGAGCTTCCACTTCCCACTACTGAAACATTACCAAATAAATAAGCCTTCAATTTTTGGTCAATATCCACCATACTTTCCTGAATAACAACCTCAACATAGGTCCTCAACATAAACATGAAAACCTGGAAGTATATCTCTGGTCGGAAGCCTCTCTTAAAACATTGGGCCTTCATTTGATCATTAGAGATTATTTAAGGATTATACCGAATAGGCTCATTGAAACAGTTGGTGTACTCCATAACAAAATGATCCCCCGAGACATGATTCATGAACTCTCGGAATAACTCATATACCAAGACTTCAGGGTAGTACTATTAATTGAAGAGGACCTAGAAATCTCCCAAATACATCTACTCATTCTTTTCAGTTTGAAGTACTGACTCCCAGCACTTACAAATGAGACCCTCCAATAGAAATGAGCCACAATTTACCTTGACCTCATCAGGTATGTCCAAGAACTCGAGCATGTGCTCGATCTTTTTGATCCATTCCTCTGAGTTTTGGGGGTTCTATGCTACCTAGAAATATTGGAGGCTTGTTTTTATGAACTCTTGGGAATTTTTATTATTTAGAAAAGTCTCACCTTCTCTAAAAGGATGTGGAATAAGAGTCAGTCAATGTCTTAGAGGTTGGAAAGACGGAACCATGACCTCTACTAGCCTCTAATCATGTAGTGAGGGAGAAATCTATCTGGCTTCCTCTTGTGGGTGCATGGGACCTTTTCAAGGATGCATTTTACTAAAAAAAGAGAACAATCACAAGAATAAAAATCAGTAATAAAATTCTGATAATTTCATCAATTACATCAAATATAAATAATCCAATTTCATTACAATAATGAAAGTGACAACTACCCCTGCCTTGCCTGAGGTCCAAGTGCATTTTTCATCCCACATGTCTCTCCTAGAAGGGAAGTCAAAAAAACAATTCTAGGGACCCATGGTGACTCGAGATCTTCAAATAGGTTATATCCAAGAACCCTAATCATGAACAAAGCTCTTATTATCAATATTCATAGCTCATGTCTTTCCTAACTCATCCCAAATTAAAAAATAACCAAAAAACAGTATCATGCTCTGATACTAATTTCTCACGAACCTAATCAGGATACCCTCCAAATAAGCACCATAACAACCCTTTGATGATTGAAAAAGGAAATTTTCTATACCAAAAAGAAGGAACAAGTAATTGGGTATCATATATTTTGGTTTGGGATGGATTTACCCAAGTATGGATAAATTGAATTGAAAAAAATCGATAAACTGAATCTCAAAATTCAGGCCAAACAACCTTTAAAGAAAATCCATAATTGAATAAATATTTTTAACTATAAAACAAGAGGTCCAAAGACACGTAAATGTAGAATAAAAACATCCCCAAATTCTACATTCAAGAAGGGGTCATCACCCACCAGAAATCTCCACAACACTGCACCACTGAAGGGAACTAGCAACTCAAACCATGAACACACAATGACTTGCATTTACATGTGTCAAACATGATCATGTCTAATTACAACCATGGGGTGTATATATGGTGTGAGCCTAATTTAAACAGGATACCACCAATACATTACATAGATATACAATACAATACAAAAAGCATGCCAGTTTTGATATGCATGATGTTGTGGAAATAATTTCTAAACAATTAACCTTTTAAATGTATATAGTTTTCAAATGGAATTTTCCATGAGTGAGCAAATTTTAGTAAAACATGTATAGTATTGTATTTTCATGCCAAAATAATCCATATTCCAATGATAAAGACAAAATAGTTAATGAGCACTAATCTTGAAAACACCCCTAGAGACTAGTTAGTCTCGTGCCCCTTGTCCATTTTATCTCAGTGTAAATTAACCATACCGATGTATATTATCATGCATGTGACACAAATAGGCAACACACCCTTACCCATATCGTCCCATACCATCGTCAATATATTTTTCTTAGAGTTTTCATTATCCATTGTTCTTAGTGACATAGGGATACAACCACTCTAGATCATTAGCATACTAGTACATATCTTCCCTCCTTGATACCCAACTTACCCCCTTTGTGCTCATTCCATATTCGCATGTTACAAAAATACATTAGCACAGATACACATAATTTATTGTCATAAGAATCATAAAATTGTTGATACACATGCTCTTCACCACTTTAATCACTCAATAAAACCATTATAATTTCAATAGAATCAATTCCAAAAACATAACATTGTTTTGCACAAAAAATCATTTAAAAAACCCAAATTGAACAATATTTTCTTAACCATGTTCTAAAAAATAGAATTTTCAGTACAAAAACATTTTTTATAAATCCATTACAACAATTATTAAATAACCCCAATTGGCATAACATAAAATATACATGTAAAGAACCCAATTTAAAACAAAATTGGTACCTAAAAACATTTACTCAACAAAAGTCACCAAAACTAAATTTAAAATAATAAATAATGAAAGAGAAGTGTTTTAAAAGTTTAAATTAAGAAAAGATAACTCTTCTAGTAGTGATTACACCTGGAAGAACCTACCATAAGGGTCAAAACCCTTGAATATTTCTGGGAATGTTCAACTACACCACCGCCACACCACATGGGAGTTTGATCAAGACTAAAACTACAAAGATAGACCATGATTCCCCTGATAATACCCAAGGATTGAATCCCCACTTTATATACATTACGAAATTCAAGATGAAATGCAAGAAACCAAATGAAAATGGTTAGAAAAGGATGAATACCACTTACTTGAGTGATCTTGAAGAGATCTCTCCATATACACCAGTATCTGAATTTACAAACAGCAGAAAAAGCAATTAATGTTCGAATAATGCTGAGAAGTACAAGAGAAAACAAAAATGGGGGACAAGATTAAAAATTGGAGGAGTTAGTATGGAAACAATGTACATCTTATAATATGTACAATTTGAGAATGCCTAAATGTTCTTCCATAATTCACGATGCATATATGCTCCAAAGTGGGGGAAAATAGAATTGGGGTGCACTAAGGGTTAGTGGGATTGGGTGAGTTTTGAGTAACCAAAAATTAATAAAAACTGAATAAGATATCAAATAGAAATTTTTTTATACTTTAAATGGGATTACGAGCTGACCCAATTTCTTAAATAAAAAACCAAATCCACCATGATTAAGTATTCCAAAGGGGTATAAACTGGTATGGTGGTTTTAAAAGGTCATAGGAGGAATTTTTTGATTTTTTTATGGGGGGAAATGTTTAAAAAAGTCATTATAAAAGAAAAAATATATTTTTTATATCTGGAAATGGGCATAGAGTTTGACCTTAATCATGAAAACTCACCCTTTCCTCCAAAATTTCATGGGAAACTCCCACAACCAAGAAATAATGGAAATAAAATGAAATATAACTTCAAAATAAGTCATGGACGTTCAAAGATTATATATTAATCCATAATTTATTTATTCAAAATTTATAAAAAATTATCATATTCCACTATTCATTAAAATATCATGTATTTAATAACGAATCCAAAAAATTCACCCTAACAATTTTTCTCTATGTTTAATTAAAAAAATGAATTCATTATTTATAAATTAATTTTCTAAATATGTTTTATATATTTTTTAATTAAAGTCATAATTTATATTAAAAATACATATTTTAAAATTATAACAGATTTTACACAATTTGATATATTACATATGGTCTCATTAAATAATATTAATATCATAAGACATATAAATAATATTTAAGGGTTATATTTTCTGAAAATAAATTTTATATTATATTATTAAAATAATTATAAAATTGTATTAATGACTTACAAAAATTTCAACACTTAATATATAATTTATGAACCATTTAATTACTTAGTCAATAAAATTTTTATACAATAATTTAATTAATACTATGCTTAAATTTTATTTATACTTTAATAGGTGGGGTTAGTATTAAATTAGATGGTGTACTATTTATAATGTTCAAATTCTTATTCATATGTTTGAGTTACTATTTCATCATTATAGGTTTGTTAACTATAAAAAATACTTCTTACTTCATTAATAATTCACATATAATGTTTGTTTTGGTCTCTAATTTATTTTATGAGACTGATACTATATGAAATTACAAAATAGGGGATAAATTCCATTGATAAATGTCTGCGTTCTTATAGTATGTTAAACTATGAATCATTTTATGGGAGAAATCCTACCTAGTAAACGAATATTATTTCTTTTCTATCACAATACTTCATATATTGATATAATTAAGGATTTTAGAATATTTAGGATAAATTTAAGACATTATTATAATTATTTTATTATGATATCACATATAAATTATCACTTTCCATTATATAGAGGATAAAATAATATCCATCGTGTGTATAAGGACATACTGCATTGCAAAGCGATGTGACTTTTTTTCCACATATGCATTAAATTAATGATATTGTTGTATTTTTTAATAGATATATTTTAAATATATCATATAAAAATAATTCTAGAATTATAATATAATGTCAAAATTCATACAGTACAATATCATATAAAATAATACTATTGGTTTTGTGTATCTATGTACTACCGCCACCACAGAGGTCTACGAAATGGTATACATTTTATTTAAACATGATTTATATTAAGGTTTAATTTTATTAATATACATTATATATATTATATTTTACTGATACTTTGAAATTGAATTAATTTTTAGTCTCCTCTCTTTCCAATCATCGAGAAAAATGGAAATAGTGGTAATGTGTATATATGACCAATTTTCTCCATGAATGGTGTAATCCATTTAATTTATAAAATTTATATATTCTATACTAAATAAATTTATAATGAATATATATATAAATATATATATATATATTAACGTAATTTTTAAAATTATGGAGATGATGAAACCATGATCATAGTAAATGAAAAATATTATTGAAGTAAACCATACATGAAAAATGATGCAATTATTACCCAAAAATTATATTGTAATAATTATTTTTTAAAAAACTTGTAATAAATTAATAAAAGTAAATAATATATTGTATGAGAGACAAAGTTATGCTTCTAAAATATATTTAAAATGAATAAATACTTATTTCATAAGGGGATCAAACATGTATTAAGGAATTAAAACCTACTTTATGTGTTTATCATCTCACATTTACTTTCTTAAGGCAAACAACATATTCACAAATTATTACTTTTTTTGATCTATATAATTGAAATTATTATAGTTTTTATAATTAAAACATTTTTTTGGTGAATTTACAGTAAAATATGTTGTTAGTTCATTCATGGACTTGTGAATCAAATGTTTTAATGTATTAAACGTTTATTTCCAAAACTCATCATTATTCGAGAGTGTTTTTTCTAATTCACCCATTGTGGAATTATTTGATATTTCAATATCAAAATAAATAAAATTTATTAAAATATTGATATTCATGTTATTTTTATAGAAAATATTTCAATTTAACCAATACATTTTAAATATAATAAATAAGAAAAGTTTTTAAGAAAATTAGACCATATTTATATCATTGATTGAAAATCCATTTAGATAAAAATCCATGTTTTCAAAAAATATTTTGTAATTTTTAATCATTTATATAGTATTTATTTATTAAATTAGTACCTATTTCTAATTTATGACAAATATTTTTAAATTCCACTCCCTGTCATCTTCAAGATACGAATCATAAGATTTTAGCAAAAATGTGATATAAATCTATATTCAATCATTTATGGATGAAAAATAATTTCACTCCATCAGGACTCATAAATGTTATAATATTATTTTATATGTATAAATAATTATGTTTGATTAAAATTATTTTAATTTTTTTGATCGTTTAGTTTCATAAGGTTATTTTCAATCTAAAATTTTTATTTTCCTCATAATTTTTTATATGATCAATTCATGAAATTTACATTCATAAATTATAAAAACATAATTATATATATTATACATTAGTAATATATGGTGTTTATGTAATAAATATAATTTTTCTAGATTTATTCTGATTTTTTTTAATTTGGTGGTACAATTTTAATATTACTGACTATTTTAAATTTATAGATTTGTGATTATTTTTATTTGGTCTGGGTAAGTATTTTTATTTTTTATGATTGTTTTTAAATATAACTGTTTATGTTTCTTATGTTTCACTCTTCTGATATGAGTAATTCATTGTAATATATATGGGAATGTAGTGTACTTGTAGAGACCCGAAGCTTATCGTACATGAACATTTCATTACATTTGCGGAATACTTAGTACATAACAACAAAACACACACACAAGGATCGTAATATTTTAGTGTCTTTGGAAACTCGGAACGTAATCTTCTAATCGTGGTGAAAGATCTCCAATATCTCCCATAAAGATCTTCCTTTTTCTTACCTAAAACCTTTCTTTATATCCTGGGGAAAAGAAAACATAAAAGGGTGAGCTCAAATGCTCAGTAATGGTAAACAAAAGAAAAATCAATCACATCATATTCATAAGAACATAACTTTTGGAAATCTTATCCTGCAAAAGAGAGAGCATAATTTCATAACATGGGATAAATCATAGTAGTGAAATGAAATCCCAATAATCATAACTTAAAACAAGAAACTTTGTGTCATACACACACAATCATAGAAATCATTTCTTGTTAGTCAAGACTCATTGTCAAGACTATCTTAGTGGACAAAGTCCCTTTCTGAACAGAGTCACCCTCGTTTCAGTCCTGTTTCACTGAACCGGTATAACCTACCATTCCATCCATGTCTATCTCATGAGATATAAAATCTTCACCCAATGCATTATATGGAGATATAGGTCCCACCCATCTTATAATGAAACCTTTCTTATGTGTTCCACATAATCATAAATCATACATCATCGCATAACACATGTAACAAAAATGGGATTCTTGAAACATCATGACATCATAAAACAAATCATATAAGGTAAATGAATTCATAAAAATAATTCCCTCAAAACATAATCAAATCAATGTAATAATAGGGATAAAAACAGAACCCTTTTATTATCTTAGATGGAAAATAATTTTGATAAATTACTTGAACTCCATTCTTGAGGAAAATAGTCTTTCTACTTCAAAAACACTTTTCCTTTCTTAACATGTCATAAAATTTTAAACTAAAAGAAGTTGATTAAAAATAAACTTGAATACTTGTAATGTATGCTTCTTGTAAATAATGTTTTAAGAATCCATTCATGCCGTATAAGTTTTAAAAAAACATTCTTCGTACTTTTGTCGGAAATGTCAAAAAGTACCTCGTACGAAAAAACGACAAAAGATTCCTTTCATATTCTTTACAAAAAATTCACCGAAGGGTAAAATTGGATTTAAACTATTGTAAGTGGATGGAAACAATATTACATATTTATGGAACATGGATGTGGATGATAAAATACACCCGAGTAAATGCCAAAGTAAAAACAATCTCGGATAAAAATGAGATTGTGATATTTTCCCTTACCTTAGGTCCGATTTGCTTTGTACGTGTCTGAATTTCCTGTATAATGATTTAAATAATGTTATTGACTTATTCCAGAATCATACATATTGATATGATATCATATATGGTCATATTCTTAGTTTCTTGTTAGTAATATTTCATTGTTACTTGTTACTCGGGTCTTTATTGCGTTTTGTTCTTATGCGTGTTTTGCCGAATAAATTCTTATTCTTATTTTAAGGTTATAGATACCTTATATCCAGAATGGTATTAGTGTAACATATATCATATTTATTCATTCAATTCATTTATATAATTACTATGTAATGATGATCATGTAGAACGAGTCGCATCACATCGTGGAGACGGTATTCCGTACGTACGCACGAGTGATGATATCGTTCCTATGATCGTGGAATTGTATTGGAGTATATATATATTATTTCAGTATCAATATTAATTTATAATAATCATAAATAGTTACTCATTACACCATTATACCCATCCTTGTAAAGTGATGGTGGAAAATAGATTACACCACGGCGTGGAGACGGTATTCCGTACGTACGCACACACGGTGATTTCATTTTTCCGTAGGATGGATAGAAGGTGAATTAGGGTTGTTTCATATTTATAATAACATATCAGTATGTAAGTAATACTGATGTTATTACTTTATCATGAAAAAACTAAAGAAGAAGAAGTTGAAGAAGAAAGAAATTGAAAAGATCGGTAATGGATATTACCTCTTCTTTGGAACGCCTCTTTGAATCCTCCACTTAGGGAACTATGATTGGTCTTTGAAGTAGACCAGGACCTCTAGGATTATTCTAGGGAAGTGGAGAGGAGAAAATGGCAGGGTTTGGCTGAGATTGAGTCCTCAAATTGGTGTGAGGAGGAGGGGAAGGAGGTGCCCTTTTATAAGGGAGGAGAGGGGCACCTTAGGAATATCTCAAAATATTATTTTATATTAAAGTCCAAATCGGTTTATAATGGTTCCAAAGGGTCTTATTTAAAAGATAAAGTGGGTAAGGGTCGAAATCCTATCAACCAATAGGATTTAGACAAGTTTATAGTATTATTGTAACCTTATCAATTAGATTTAACTCTAAGTTAAATAATTTAACTTTTACCGTGTCTTTTTGTTTTCTTTAACTATATGGTTAATACACTTACTATAACATGCCAAACTAACCCCAAATTGTTTATTATTAATATATATATCCTTATCTAAGTCATTTGGAAGAACCGTAGATTTTTAGGAATAAAATAACAATTAATAATATTTTATTTTATTTAAAAACTATTTTGTGTCAATTTTGACACTATTTGATATATGATTTTTTTGAATGCCATAACAGAATTATATGTTCGAACCATGTTGATTAAATCAACACTAATATATCATAGTAACATAGAAAATTATTTTAATTCATAAGAAGTCTCAAATTACATTTATTTTGGTGTTTATTACATCAATTATATCAATATTTCATAAATAAGATAATTATTGCATCATCATGGTGTCATAAATAAATTAAATTATTTAATCCCAAAAAATTATAAATAAATTCTCATGATGTAGATAATTTTGTTAGATTTTGTGAGACTATTCATGTTCGATGTTTTATGATGTTTATCACTAAGTTAAAATTATTATACTTATAAGATTTAAGAGAGTGACATGTTGTCACTTTCTTTGGTTTTAATAATAATTAAATTATTTTCATGGTGAAAAGTCCATAAAATGAATCTAATACGACCCTTAGTTGATATGGGTTTACTTTTAGCCATCAAATATAATTTTGGCATGTGTTAGGTTAATTTTATAATATTATATTTACCCTTAATTACCTGATTTACCTTTAACTATGGTAAATAAAATTTACCGTAGTTACTATTCATAATTCCCAAAAATAAAAAGTAGCCTATTAACATAATTTGGACCCACTGATTCAAAATATGGAATCCATTTTTTAAAATTAAATACACAGAAGTTGCAGAAATTAAATTAAAATTAATCCCATTGTCGAATAAAAACGGGTTTTTCTTTAAAACATTGCAAAAGATTGAATTGATTTAACCGAAGAATTCAAGGTAAAATCAATGCTAATGACATACATTATATTAAATGGTAAAAATATATTCTATTTATAATTTAAAACCATTAAATATTATAATTTAACCACATAATATATTATGATGAAAAAAGTTGTTTTTAATTAAAATATAGCGTGTTTTTACTATTCATTAAAATATGAAAGTTATCGGAAAAATATCAAAACTTTATCTAATGTAAATTTTTACATCCTGATTCAAAAGAAGAATTTTATTTTTTCAAATTGAACATATAAACATGTCAAAAAATAGATTTAATGTTGGTGCTCCATCAAAAGGCGGCAAAACTGCATTTTTTGAAAAATACTTATTTTACCTGAAAAATTTATTTTGTTCTTATACCATGTTCTAGAAAATGTGTAAGATGAATAATAATGTTATAAAATTAAAAATTTAGTTAATAATATTCATAACGGCTAGTTCATGATAATATTATAATAATATATCATTGTTTATTAAAACCCGTATTGCGTACAACACACGCTATTGAGGAAGGACGTGATTGCGTGTAATGCAAGCCAAGTTAGGGTTGCGTGTTGTGAAAGAATCCTTCATTGTTTCGTATAATAGAATCCAACCAAATTTTATTTATACATTTAATATATATATATATATATATACTCAATGTTGCGTAGAATAACTATTATCAAAATTGTATGTAACACGATCCAAGAATAGTGTTGCGTATACTGCAAGCAAATACACTGTTGTGTATAGCGCAAGGTAATATTGGTGTAGAATACAACCCAAGACATTAATGAAATTAAAATAATATTTTTCATAAAATCTCGGGGTGTTACATTCTACCCCCCTTAAAATGAATTTCGCCCTTGAAATTCGTTGGGGTTATAAATGGTTTACTATTTGAAAGTTTCTTTGACAGAAACGCACATCGTAAAAAGGAATACTGAAACTTATCTTTAAAAACTAAAGTATAAAACGTAATGGTTACCCAAGTTAACTAATCACTGGGTATCCACATAGGTGAAAATATGGATATGGAAGAGAAATCTAACCATCATGTTCTGATGGAGAGTGGTAGAGAACATGGCTATGGAAAATCTAGCAATCACAAATCCATAAATTTGTGACGATCTAAGGTACCATCTGATTAACCAGATATAAGAGCACTAGGACAACATTTTTGGTTTTCAAGATCGTTTCCCTAAAGTTGAAGAATTTTAATTAGAATAAATATTTACTTTATTTTGGTACAATCTCACTGTTGTTCGTGCCTTGAACAATTTCCACTTCATCTCTTAAATAAATGAAGTTGAATTTGTTATTCGTGAAGTGTTAGTATGACAGGTCATTCCATTTGTCTCAAACAAAAGGTTAGCAAAAGTTATTAAATATACATAAGTCATTCTTTAGTGAGATTAATCATATATGGTTCCTAAAATGGACTTATACTTCATATATAATACTGCTTAATATAATAAAACTAGTTTCTACTAAACAGGGACTTCCTGTAGGTCAGTGGTAGGCGATGAAGGCCAGTCGCACTTCAGTTGTGGGTTCGATTCCCATATCCTTGTCCGACGCGATGGGTTGTCGCCCGTCCTACAGGTTTTCCTTTTTTAAAATTATATTACTATAACATCCCATTAATAATATCGAAAAAAAATTCTATCCTTAAACAATACTAACTTATGTCCAACATAATCCATTCCAATAATTAGGCTTATCCATAATACTGCAGTCCACTCTCATAACATAGTGAAAATGATTACCAGATATTTAATACCATCGTCGATCCCCATATATCATAAGATATGTTTTTTTGGTCCCATTCCAAAAATTCAAAGTCCTTAATCATGTATTCTCTTGAATACCTTAGTGAAAACATGAATGTAGTTAAAAGTTAACACCTTCCACATACCAAAATCCTCAAAATTCTATATACTCACACCATGATATCACTTAGTCATTATATCAATCATGAGCTCATGAATACTATTAAACATTTCATTTTCTCGTTTTCCCTTCATTATGCGCATATCATCTTATTTCAAAAAAATATCTCAATCACTTTGAATACCACATCAATAAATATTGCAATACTCAATGATACAACATTATTTTGGAATCCCATTACATAAACACTTAATCATTCCACCACATCATTGTCATATTCAACATTGCCAATAGTGATCGCATGTGACTTCCCTTTGTCCTTTGCCTTCAGTGGTTGCTCATGTTGATCATCACTAACCCTTGGATTAGGGCATTTATTAGCATAATGCCCCATTTCCTTGCACTTGAAGCATTGAAGTGTTGGTGGTGTGTCCTCTGCAGTGTTTGCTTTATTCACATCATTAGAAACCCTTTTTCCATTACTTTGATACTCAGCTGCTCGATGACCTTCTTTTCCACACTTAAAACATTTTCTAGTCCCTTTAATACAATCTCCACCATGCTTCTTTCCACACTTTGTGCATAAGGAAACATTCATCTTCTTTTCACCATTATTCTGATATTTCTCCTTGAACTCCATCTTTCGTTTCTTGTCAAAACCATGAGATGGATATGTAACACCAACTTCCATTTCTACCTTGATATCACAACGCACAATTTCTTCATAGCTACTGAAGTCTCTTATAGCTAATGCCCTTCGAATACTTGGTTTTAAGCCACTGAAAAATCGATCAACTTTACTTTCAGGTTGGATAATAATGCCAGATGCATACCTTGCAAGTCTTGTAAAATTTTCTTCGTATATACCAACAGATTCATCATTCTTTTGCTTTAGTTCAAGAAACTCCTTCTCCATATTTGTTCGAAGAATATGAGGGCAATACTTATTGAAAAATAAGTTCTTGATCTCGTCCCATTCCATGGACTCAATTTCATCTCTTTGCCTTGTATTCTTGATAAGATTCCACCATTGATCAGCTTCATCTTCCAAACAATATACTGCTAAGATGACTTTATCATGTTCAGAACATTGAAGAACTGAAAATATCTTTTCAGTGGTACTAATCCATTGTTCAGCAACAAGTGGATCGGAAGACCCACTAAAAGAAGGTGGACGTTGCCTCATGAAGGACTCAATAGAATATTGTTCCCTTCTCTGCTCATTTGGATGTCCAGAATGATTCATAGATTTTGTAAGTATAGCAATAAGATTTTTCACTCTATCTCCCATAACATTTGTTTTTTCAGGAGGAAAATCATTGCATTGTCCATTGCATTGATCAACACGGTTCCTTCGGGTTCCTGCCATCACCTAAAACCCAAAAAAGAATAGTGTGAGAGGCAAAAATAATGCTAGGGAAAACAACATAATAAAGGGGGAGTTCAATATCTAACATCTTAGGTTTAATTCTATGATCGTTAGCGTAATTATAGTACTATAACCTATACTTATACTTAACCTTAGGGAAATCCCTAGACATACCTTAGAAATATCTCTAGGGATCTCACTAACGTTTTCGCATCCTAGTTTCCAAAGGTTGACTAATCCTTTCCTCTGATACCAACTGTAGAGACCCAAAGCTTACCTTACATGAACATTTCATTACATTTGCGGAATACTTAGTACATAACAAAAAAACACACACACAAGGATCGTAATAGTTTAGTGTCGTTGGAAACTCGGAATGTAATCTTCTAATCGTGGTGAAAGATCTCCAATATCTCTCATAAATATCTTCCTTTATTTTACCTAAAATATTTCTTTATATCCTGGGGAAAAGAAAACATAAAAGGGTGAGCTCAAATGCTCAGTAAGGGTAAACAAAAGAAAAATCAATCACATCATATTCATAAGAACATAACTTTTGGAACTCTTATCCTGCAAAAGAGAGAGCATAATTTCATAACATGGGATAAATCATAGTAGTGAAATGAAATCCCAATTATCATAACTTAAAACATGAAACTTTGTGGCATACACACATAATCATAGAGAATCATTTATTGTTAGTCAAGACTCATTGTCAAGACTATCTTAGTGGACAAAGTCCCTTTCTGAACCGAGTCACCCTCATTTCAGTCCTGTTTCACTGAACCGGTATAACCTACCATTCCAGCCATGTCTATCTCATGAGATATAAAATCTTTACCCAATGCATTGTAGGGAGATATAGGTCCCACCCATCTTATAATGAAACCTTTCTTATGTGGGCCACATAATCATAAATCATACATCATCGCATAACACATGTAACAAAAATGGGATTCTTGAAACATCATGACATCATAAAACAAATCATATAAGGTAAATGACATCATAAAAATAATTCCCTCAAAACATAATCAAATCAATGTAATAATAGGGATAAAAACAGAACCCTTTTATTATCTTAGATGGAAAATAATTTTGATAAATTACTTGAACTCCATTCTTGAGGAAAATATCCTTTCTACTTCAAAAACACTTTTCCTTTCTTAACATGTCATACAATTTTAATCTAAAAGAAGTTGATTAAAAATAAACATGAATACTTGTAAAGGAAGCTTCTTGGAAATAATGTTTTAAGAATCCATTCATTCCGTATAAGTTAAAAAAACATTCTTCGTACTTTTGTCGGAAAAGTCAAAAAGTACCTCGTATGAAAAAACGACAAAAGATTCCTTTCATATTCATTACTAAAAATTCACCGAAGGGTAAAATTGGATTTAAACTATTGTAAGTGGATGGAAACAATATTACATATTTATGGAACATGGATGTGGATGATAAAATACACCCCAGTAAATGCCAAAGTAAAAACAATCTCGGATAAAAATGAGATTGTGATATTTTCCCTTACCTTAGGTCCGATTTACTTTGTACGTGTCCGAAGCTCCTATATAATGGTTTAAATAATGTTATTGACTTATTCTAGAATCATACATATTGATATGATATATTATATGGTCATATTCTTAGCTTCTTCTTAGTAATATTTCATTGTTACTTGTTACTCAGGTCTTTATTGCCTTTTGTTCTTATGCGTGTTTTGCCGAATAAATTCTTATTCTTATTTTAAGGTTATAGATACCATATATCCAGAATGGTATTAGTGTAACATATATCATATTTATTCATTCAATTCATTTATATTATTACTATGTAATGATGATCATGTAGAACGAGTCGCATCACATCGTGGAGACGGTATTCCGTACGTACGCACGAGTGATGATATCGTTCCTATGATCGTGGAATTGTATTGGAGTATATATATATTATTTCAGTATCAATATTACTTTATAATAATCATAAATAGTTACTCATTACACCATTATACCCATCCTTGTAAAGTGATGGTGGAAAATAGATTACACCACGGCGTGGAGACGGTATTCCGTATGTACGCACGCGCGGTGATTTCATTTTTCCGTAGGATGGATAGAAGGTGAATTAGGGTTGTTTAATATTTAATATAACATATCAGTATTTAATTAATACTGATGTTATTACTTTATCATGAAACAACTAAAGAAGAAGAAGTTTAAGAAGAAAGAAATTGAAAAGATCGGTAATAGATATTACCTCTTCTTTGGAACGCCTCTTTGAATCCCCCACTTAGGGAACTAAGATTGGTATGTGAAGAAGACCAGGACCTCTAGGATTATTCTAGAGAAGTGGAGAGGAGAAAATTTCAGGGGTTGGCCGATCTTGAGTGCTAAAATTGGTGTGAGGAGGAGGGGAAGGAGGTGCCCTTTTATAAGGGAGGAGAGGGGCACCTTAGGAATATCTCAAAATATTATTTTATATTAAATTCCAAATCGGTTTATAATGGTTCCAAAGGGTCTTATTTTGAAGCTAAAGTGGGGAAGGGTCGAAATCCTATCATCCAATAGGATTTAGACAAGTTTAGAGTATTATTTTAACCTTATCAATTAGATTTAACTCTAAGTTAAATAATTTTACTTTTACCGTGTCTTTTTGTTTTCTTTCACTATATGGTTAATACACTTACTATAACATGCCAAACTAACCCCAAATTGTTTATTATTAATCTAGATATCAATTTCTATGTCATTTGGACGATCCTTAGATTTTTAGGAATAAAATAACAATTAATAATATTTTATTTTATTTAAAAACTATTTTGTGTCAATTTTGACACTATTTGATATATGATTTTTGTGAATGTCATAACAGAATTATATGTTCAAAAAAAGTTGATTAAATCAACACTAATATATCATAGTAACCTAGAAATTTATTGGAATTCATAAAAAGTCTCAAATTACATTTATTTTGGTGTTTATAACATCAATTATGTCAATATTTCATAAATAAGATAATTACTGCATCATCATTGTGTCATAAATAAATTAAATTATTTAATCCCAAAAAATTATAAATAAATTATCATGATTTAGATAATGTTGTTATATTTCTGGAGACTATTCATGTTTGAAGTTTTATGATGTTTATCACTAAGTTAAAATTATTATACTTATAATATTTAAGAGAGTGACATGTTGTCACTTTCTTTGGTTTTAATAATAATTAAATTATTTTCATGGTCAAAAGTCCATAAAATGAATCTAATCCATCCCTTAGTTGATATGGGTTTACTTTTAGACATAAAATAGAATTTTGGAATGTGTTAGGGTAATTTTATAATATTATATTTACCCTTAATTACCTAATTTACCTTTAACTATGGTAAATAAAATTTACCGTAGTTACTATTCATAATTCCCAAAAAAAAACTAGCCTATTAACATAATTTGGACCCACTGATTCCAAATATGGAATCCATTTTTTAAAATTCAATACACGGAAGTTGCAGAAATTAAATTAAAATTAATCCCGTTGTCGAATAAAAACGGGTTTTTCTTTAAAACATTGGAAAAGATTGAATTGATTTAACCTACGACTTCAAGGTAAAATCAATGCTAATGACATACATTATATTAAATGGTAAAAATATATTCTATTTATACTTTAAGACCATTAAATATTATAATTTAACCACATAAGATAGTATGATGAAAAAAGTTGTTTTTAATTAAAATATAGCGTGTTATTACTATTCATTAAAATATGAAAGTTGTCGGAAAAATATCAAAACTTTATCTAATGTAAATTTTTACATACTGATTCTAAAGAAGAATTTTATTTTGTCAAATTGAACATATAAACATGTAAAAAACTAGATTTAATGTGGGTGCGCCATCAAAAGGTGGCAAAACTGCATTTTTTTAAAAATACTTATTTTACCCGAAAAATATATTTTGTTCTTATACCATGTTCTAGAAAATGTGTAAGATGAATAATAATGTTATAAAATTCAAAATTTAGTTAATACTATTCATAACGGCTAGTTCATGACAATATTATAATAATATATCATTGTTTATTAAAACCCGGTATTGCGTACAACACACGCTATCGAGGAAGGTCGCGAATGCGTGTAATGCAAGCCAACTCAGGGTTGCGTGTTGTGAAAGAATCCTTCGTTGTTTCGTATAACAGAATCCAACCATATTTCATTTATACATTTAATATATATATATATACTCAATGTTGCATAGAATAACTATTATCAAAATTGTATGTAACATGATCCAAGAATAGTGTTGCGTATACTGCAAGCTAATACGGTGTTGCGTATAGCGCAAGGTAATCTTGGTGTAGAATACAACACAAGACATTAATGAAATTAAAATAATATTTTTCATAAAATCTCGGGGTGTTACATTACTGGTTATATATTAAATCTAAATTCATCAATAAGTTCCTTAAGACAAATTTATGACCAAATTACCTGAGTTTCAACTCAAAAATTAAAATAGTATTGTGGATGGGTTTGAATATATATCTCCTATTTCAAAAAAAAATGCATTCCCTAATTATGAGATACATTATTGTTTTCCATGTGATTATTCTATTAGTTAGAATAATCATGTATATTTTTCAAGATCATGGGATTTTATATATGGTTTTATATTATAATCATTTATTTATTAAGTGTTATGATAATTTTATTGGTTAAACATGATGTATTTAAATTATTTACATTTATATATCGATTATTTATATTCATTCATTATATCATATGATATCTGCAAACCCTTTATCAGGATATGATCAAAATAATATCTTATGTTTTATTTTACCCATGACACTAGGATGTGTTTTCTAATTTATATGCATTAATATCCTATGGGGAATAATATAATTCTAAAATATAAAAAATTTATATTATTTGTTGAAAATGTAATGTGTAATTCGAGTATATATCAAGATTTACAAGGCCACTAAACAATTTAGTTCACTGATATGTGATTACTTATATCATATTTATATGTAATAGTGTGTCTACAGGATTCAGTATACTTCGGTAAGTGTCCTTACATTATCACTCACAAAAATATCATTGATTCCACCATGTATATCAACATATTCTTATATTTCTCTAGTTCCTACCATTCTCTATAATTATGGATTGACAAAATTCTTCCATTATTAGACGTCACATATGGTAACCTCTACTGTTAGCCTACATTATTATAATAAAACCTAGTTGGAGACATTATATAGGTCGGTGTAAAAGGGAAACATTTGTGTAATTGTTCTACAGACTCCATTAGCCTACATTATTATAATAACACCTAGTTGGAGACATTATATAGGTCGGTGTAAAAGAGAAACATTTGGGTAATTGTTCTACAGACTCCATTGGACACCTAGGTGTAAAATAATAACTCCCTTTTCATTCATAACATACTTAGGGTGAATCCTCAGAAAGTCTATAGATCTTCTATACACTAGAGATATCAACTATTTTATAAAATTATAAACATCCTTAACATCTTAAATAATAAAAATGATATAGTAGTTAATTGTTTTATTTATCCATGAAAATATGATAGAACACATTATATAGGCTTACCCATTACCAAAATATATAATCCTAGGAACGTATACACATACAATGCACAATTCATTGGTATTTTAATTAAAGTCTATATAATATTAGTAAAGATATACATATATAGATTTTATGTTATATAAATGAAATCAATTATGTATTTTTCGAATAAAATTAATATATTATTAATTTTAATTAAATATATTGAACCTACAAAAATTATAGGATTTCTTTTTAATCGAATGTTAATCTATATGCCTATATCTAATGTATGTACTAACTCTCTCTCATGAATAGATATAGGAGAAAATATTATCAATCAAAAAACAATAATAATAGTGTAGAACTACTAAAATTTAATATCTCAATAATTCAAATAATATTTACTTCCATACTAACACATTTTTACAGTACAAGTACATTGGATTGGAACAATAACACCTTCTTACAAACTTTATCACCTTTATTTCATTATAAAACCAATCCATATATTGTATGTCTAAATAAAAGGGGGATCAAATACATATTTTTTTCATATATTTGATCTCTATGTTGGATCCTATAGGAATCATAAAATTTTTCCTACCTCCCCAAGAAAAATAAGTTTTGAACAATTAGTGTCGACTAGAATGACTTCCTGGGATGAATTTTCCTTCTACATTGAGATTACATTGATTGATGTGGGTATAACCCCTATACAACAATAATAAAAATCCATTAACCTATGTGAATACATTATATAATGGTTTTGGGGTAAATTTTTTATGATATATTAATTAATTTTATAGCCAAAAACTATTTGTAGAACAATAAAACCATCCAGATGTTTCATCAATTCCAACATCAGACCAATGAAAATTTTTTTTTGATAGAAACATATATGTAAGAGAGGAAATTACATATTCAATATCTTTTATGGTATGAACTATGTATGAAAAAACTACCCATACAATGTTACTCATGTTAGTTGTTATCATGCACTCCAAATAATTATATTTCCACTCAAGGAATGAAGCACCATATCCCATGTCATACATTTTATCCCAATTTTTACTCTAGACTCAATAATCATATAGAATTAATTGAGTAAATGGAAAAAAAATTATCACAATAAAAGGTTCTAATCACTTAACTTGTTATACCACTATTCCATTAATTTCAGCAAAAAATAACATGAAATGGATCCCATAAGTTCAAATTCCAAAAGACGATAAACCTAGAGTGTCCCATAATATTATTAGAATTTCCACATTCATAGAATAGAAAGCCATCATACCCCTCTAATGTGTCAACATAATATATACTATTTTGACTGAAGTATTAAATAAAAAAATCATTATAGATGGTATATTAATATATATCTTAAAAACATTCAACGTAGGATAAATGGTTTAGTAAATTTTGATATTATTCATAAAATAATATAATTTTAAAAAAAATATTAAATGTATTCAATAATTTAATTTTCATATAGTACAATTATGGTCATATAGTAATAAAAACTCACATTAATAACATCATTAAATTAAATGTAATAATCTGTGACATAATATTATCTTTATGGATAAATGTAGTGATATAAATAATGTTTCATAAATTAGAAAATGATAAGTATAAGGGTATAATAACATGACTATAAAATAATAAAATCATTTTAAATTAGTTATCTATCATTAGTCATGTATCTTGTAATAAGTATAATGTTTAACAAATGACTTATTTTTTAAGAGTATCATATTATTAATAATCAATCATAAAAAATTAGAATATATCAAAGTCATAATACATAGTATTATCAATAAAATAACCATAGAAAATAAATCTTTTTATCATTGATCATATCCATGGTTAACAAAGTCAATTAGTTTCACTCCTCACTCAATAATTTAATTATTTCCGGTTCACTTAAAATAAAATTATACTAGACAATATCTCATACTTAAAATGCTTTACTCCCAATTATATTTATTATAATTTTAGAGGATATCATTAATCAACCAATAAAATGGAGGGTTATAATTGACTCACCAATATACAATTCATAACATGATCACTTGTAGTTTTTTTTATTGGCACCACTATTCTTTTATATAATATATGACTAGACAACCTAGGTTTAAAATTTAACCACATGTAATATAATGTAAAAATTTGTTCCAAATATCTTCAAACAATCACAATGACATCATAGTATAACCTTTGTGTAAATTTTTTTATTGACCTATATTATTTACATTTTAATATTTTATACAAATAATTAATGTTGATATTATAATACGATCATTCATTATATCATCATATATTTTTTTTAAAAATGTGAAAAAATGATTTTCATAAAATCATGCTATGATCATGATCATTAAAATTCACCAAGAAACATGGATATAATACTAAAATAATAACTTAGTTGATAAATATTATTCCTTCATGATTTTTTATATAGTTCAAAAATACCATAAATTTTTTTAATAATTTTTTTTTGAAATCATTTAGGAAATATCATTTTCCTCAAAAATATTAGAAATCTAAAAGTCAAAAAACATTATAATTTCGTTTTCATGAAATATATTCCTAGAAATTTGAAATTACTATATTAATGAGAAGAACAATATTGGGGTCTGGAAAATATGGTTATACTGTATAGGTTAAAAGATAACATTTTTATTGAATTTTATAAAAATTATAAAAATATAATTCATAATATTTTTAAAATTAACTCATTTTGAACACATTAAATTTCAAATAGGTGAAAATGATTTATTTAAATAAAATATGGGTACACACATCTATAATAATACTTTTAAGGTTATGGAAATAGATATAATATTTCATCATCCAAAAAGTAAATACTATTTATTTTTATATAAAAAATCATATTATATTTTTTTCCAATGATAGGAAATAGTGAGTCATACATAAAGAGCACCATGAGTAACACGAAGAAAATAAGATGTTAGGTTCTTAATGGATAATTTATATATAAATCCCTCTATGTTAATTTAGCTTTGAAAATATAGAAATGAAATTTTATTTTGATATTAATCTAATAAAATTTTAATATTGTCTGAATGAAAATGTAATGAAGAAGGGAATTATTAAAAAAGTATAATATTCAATATTATATAAATTTTAAAATAAATTATTATATAGTATATACACAAAAACATGAATTATGTGGCGTATATAACATGTGTTTCATACAAATAAAATATAGATGATAAATAAATAATTATTGTCTCATTATATTTCAAACGTGTATAAAATTATTTAATTATATATATTATTTTATTATAAATATACTATATATATATACATACTTATAATTTCATACATGGTTTACTTATAACATCACATAACCCATTCATGGATAAAAATTAATTATCAAAATAATTTTTAGAGTAAATATCATTTATTCAGGTGTGTTTCCATTCAGTTGGTATAGTATCATTATTATGATAAGGAATCCATCATAAAAAATCATTAATCATAACCTATAAATTAAATTTATTTATGATATACACATTTATAACCATTATTATAATGTGGCAATAAAAACATAATTAAATCACTTAATAGAGAAATTTTTCCTTATGGATTCACATGTACAGTTTACTCTTTTCATTAGAAGGATAAAAATGAAGGAAAAAATTGTGGATTTATATTTATGAAAAAATATTATATATATTATTTAAATTTTTATCTATTAAAATTAATTTATTTCAGAAAATAATAAATATTGTCCCTTTGTTGAGGTAGTTTTCCACATATATGTACATTTAATGTTATAATTTACAAAAAATATAAGATGATAGGATAGTAGATAAAAAATTAAAATTTGTAGACAATAATTATTTAACAAATATCACTTATAAAAATTAAATATATAATAATAAAAATCCATAAATATGATTATGATTAATTAATGACATCTTTTCATGGAGGGGGTAATACACATAGATAAATAAGTGATTATTTCACTTCCAATGTGATAGAACATGGGTAGAAAATTATTTTATCATAATAATATTGACATATTGATACATTTATTATTTTTGGATGAATTATTTTATGATGTATAAAATATTTTGAGACTTAATGTAAGGGGTATTGAACTTTTAATGAGTTGGGTGAGATGATTTAATATTTAAAATGATACATATGTTGGAATAGAATTTATTAATATTTTAAATGATTACATGAGAAGAACTAAAAATCATAATTATGAAAATTAATAATAAATAAAATGTGTTGTTTAGGATTTTTTCATTATATATTTTGAAAAAAAGGAGTATATGATGTTTCATTTTATATTTTATATATGGACACAAATAAGATTACACAGTATGTATAAACTAAATAAATATTGTAGTCATGTTAAAGGGTACCAAACCATCCCATTCTGATTAATAAAAGTTTTTAGGGTTGAATAATTTCATCCATTCATTATTTGAATTATTTTAGAAACATTGTGGATCCTTTTAGAAAATTTAAACCCACTTTATAGAAAATGTAACCATTACCATGAGATCATGTCTTCTACCATGATAACATAATTATAAGATAAAATATAATTGGGTAATTTTAAAACAAATGACATATTAATTTAATATTTTGATTTCATATTATCAAATTAAAATCTATAAGTGTTATAAATCATAGTAAGTATAATTATGAAAACCCCATGGATTGTATTAGAAAAATACCCAATATAAAGGTAAATATCCTTTCACATTGAATGCAATTATGAATATTAATTATTTATATTTAAAAAATTGAAAAAGTAAGTGTAATTATTTTAAATATTGGATCAATTATAAAACCAAATAGAATATTAAAACCATAACATTTCATGAAATGACTAAATATATTTTTATATTTGAATGAAATATTATTTTTATTTATTAACATCAGGAATGGGATTAAAAGTACAAAATAACATTTTTAAAAAAATATTATTTCACCCTAGAATAATATATTTATGATAAAAATACACACATAATATAGGGGAAAATATAATTTTATTGAAATTTTATAGCCACACCAAATTTTTTCAACAATTATTTACAAGTTTAACCCTTATATATATGAAAAATCAATATAATGGTTATAATTAATAATGACCAAAAAGGGTGATTATTGAAAAATATTAAACTCATGATTGAAAAAATCGAATCCAATTTTCATGACTAAATTTAACGATCTTATTGAAAATTATTTTAATATAAATTCTAAAAATTCATAGAAAAATAGTATTAAAAAATAATGACTTTTTTTCATGACAAAATTGATACAAAAAAATATGAATGTACATTTGTATATAGTTATTTAATTTATTATTAATTAAATGATAATTAGGATATATGTGATCAAATTCAACGAATATTATGTAATTTATATAAAATAATTTAATGAAATTAAATTCCATTTTTTAAAAAATTCCTTTTTAATATTGATATTAAAATTTATATTTTTAGTAAACACAAATTATAAATATATAATATTGTAAAAAAATGATTAAAAAATTAGATAAATTACTCAAATAAATGGTATAAATTGATTATATTTTTTTGGCCACAACGCAATTAATTAAATATTTTAGGGAAACTTTTTTCGATGAAAAAAATTAATTTAATAAAAAATTTGTTCTTTTTAATGATTTATTAGTCTATATATTTTTATTATATATTAAATTTATAAATATTATTCATAACTATGATATTCATACCCACTTCATAAATAATATTTTTCTTATCATTTATTTTCCGCCCAAATTACTAGATCAATATTTTAACTTGCATTTTTTTGAAACCATCAATGTAATATTGACTAATAAATGATTTTTGGAATATGGTAAGTGTAAAACATTTTGATTTCTAGGAATAAAACATAACATGTAACATCCAAGGTAAATAAAGAAAAAGACATATTTCATATTTACTAATATTTGTGAATTAAATATTAATTTTACTTTATAGAGGTTGCTATGTTCGATAGTGTACCTCATACGCAACAACAAGATCCTCTGAAAACATACATTTCACACTAATAATATAATATTTTTATTTTATATGTTAGTAACTCATAGCCATTGTATTGGTGGTAATGAACAAATCTAACTAAAATATGATTATACATTTTTGTTAAATGTATTTACATTTATCCAATAAATTTTAGAGGTTTAAAATGTGAATAAATCTAATTTTAAGCATAATTTACATTAAAAGGTTGATTTACCGCCTTTTAATGACAAACCCACCTTAAATATAGTTTTGGTCACTTTAATACAATATTATTGTCCAAATAAAGTCATTCTATATAATGGGGACATCAAAATTTAATTTGGGTAACTTTTTGGTATTTTTCCGATAAAGTTCATTTTTTAATGAATCGTGAAAAATATTGTATTTTAATTCAAAAGTTCCTTTTAATCTAATTTATTTATATAGTTAGATTATATTTTTAATTTTTTTAAAGTGAAATTGAAATATATTTTTACCATTTAATCCAATGATGGTCTTTGGAATTAATTTAACTTTGAAATTGGACATAAACAAGTATCAATCTTTTGATAGTTAATATTTCTTAAAAACATGCTATTTGTTTTGATAACGGGAATTTATTTTAAAATTAATTAATTCCACTTATAAGTTTTGATTTTGGAAAAATGGAAATCATTTTTGAATTTGGAATATCAAATATAGATTAGGCTGAGTTTTTTGAATTTTTCTGAAAAACATCAATTTTGATGAATAGTGAAACCACTTAGTTGTAATTAAAAAAACCGAATTTTTCATTTAAATGAAATTTTATAACTTTTGTGAATTGAATTTAAAAAATCCAACATAAATGGTTGTTACCAAGAAATAAAATTTGGATCATTATGATGACAATAATTTTTGTTGAATAGTATCTTTTGACTTTTATTTACCGCGGTTAAAGGTAAATAGGGTAATTCAAGGTTAAATGAATATTATAATAACTAAAAATTACATTAACACATGTTAGAAACTTGTTGGTTGAGTCATTAACGACTATGGGAATCTTTGGGATGATTTTAGGAGCCCCATTGCGCCACTTTGGAGTGATACTGACAATTTAGATTAATTAATTTAATGTGGAGACAACATTGACATTAACAAAAATCATTTAGTAATTCATTTTTATATGTTGTTATATAAGTCCTATTTTTGAATATAAATATTATTTGGAAATCTAAAACGATTTACAATATCATGGTATTTTTGTTATAATTTTTAGACATCATATAAATTAAATTATTTTTTACACAATAATGATGCAGTATTTACCTCATTAATAAATGATTTAAATAAATAAGATTATAATGATTAAAATATTATCCAAAACATGTCCAATTCTTATTGTATGACTTTATTTCTATCATGACTCATCTTATCTTTGACTATAATGATTTTTGGACCATTAGAAACTAAATATAATTATATTATAAAATAATATTTTCACACTTTCCTAAAGAGCCCCTCCTCTCCCATAAAAAAGGAGACCACTTATAACCAATTACTCACACCTCTCAAGCTATTTGGATCGTCCAAAAACTACCCAATTAAGCTTCCTACATCCCTCCCCTCATCCTAGAAGCATTAACTTAGGAAGAAGACACATCAAGTGTAACGACCCATACATTACATACATTGTTAGTACTTCAAAATTGAAGTACACTTATTACAACATATAACAAAACCATGAAAGGACCGTATAGGTATAGCGTCTTTAGAAATTGGGAAACATATACAACTGGTTTATAAAGCATCTACATTATCTCCCATTTATTTCTTTCTATCTAGATTCCCTTTTGGCATATCCTACTTAATAACCTTCTTCCTGACCTTGGGAAAGAAAACATACAAAAGGGTTATCTCAAATTCTCAATAAGGGTAAACAAAAGAAATATCAATCAAACCATATTCATCATAACATTTTTAGAAATCTTAACATGAAAAAGAGATCATAATTTCATAATCATGGTATTAATCATTTTAGTGAAATTTAATCCCAATAATCATAACATAAAACGTGAAACATTGTGGAATACACAAAAAATCATAGAGAATCATTTCTTAGTAGTCAAGACTCATAGCCAAGACTATCTTAGCAGACAAAGTCCATTTCTAAACCGAGTTCACTCCTCGTTTTAGTCCTGTTTCACTGAACCAGTCTAACCAGTCATTCTAGCCATGTCTATCTAATGAGATATAAATAGTTAACCAATGTATTGGAGGGAGATATAGGTCCCACATATCTCATAATGATACCATTATTATGTGTGCCACAAAATCAAAAAACATACATCATTTCATAACCCATGTACTAAAAATGGGATTCTTAAAAATCCTGACATCCTAAAACAATTCATATTAGATAAAGGAATTCATAAAAATAATTCCATCACAATATAATCCAATCAATGTAATAATAGGGATAGAAACAGAACACTATATTCTCTTAGATGGGAAATAATTTTGATAAAACACTTGAACTCCATTCTTGAGGAAAATATCCTTTCTACTTCAAAAACATTTTTACTTTCATAACATTTCATACAATTTTAAAATAAAAGAAGTTGATTAGAAATGAACATGAAAACTTGTAAAGGAAGCTTCTTGGAAATAATTTTTTAAAAATCCATTCATGCCGCATAATTTTAAAAAAACATTCTTCTCATACTTTTGTCGGAAAAGTCAAAAAGTACCTCGTACGCAAAATGACAAAAGATTACTTTCATATCTTTTACTAAAACTCACTGAAAAAAAATTGGAAATAAACAATTGTAGGTGGTTGAAAATAATATTACATATTGATGAAACATGGATGTGGATGATAAAATACACCCCAGAAAATACCAAAGTATAAACAATCTCGGGAAAAAAAATCAGATTGTGATATTTTCCCTTACCTTAGGGCCGATTCTATTCGTAAGTATCCTAACTTCCTGTATAATGATTTAAATAATTTCATTGACTTATTACATAATCATACTAATTTTTATGGTATCATATATGGTCATATTATTAGCTTATTATTTGTAATATTTCATTGCTACTTGTTATTCGGGTGTTTTTTACTTTTTGTTCTTATGCGTGTTTTGTCAAATAAATTCTTATTCTTCTTTTTCGGTTATAGATTCCTCATTTATAGAATGGTATTAGTGTAATATATATCATATTTAATCACTCAATTCATTTATGTTATCATTATGCAATGAAAATCTTGTAAAGCGAGTCGCATCACATCGTGGAGACGGTATTCAGTATATACGCACGAGCGATGATATCGTTCCCATGATCGTGGAATTGTATTGGAGTGTATGTATACTATTTCAGAATCAATATAACTTTAAAATAATTATATATAGTTATTTAGTTTCACTATTATACCCATCCAAGTAAGGTGGTGGTGGAAAATAGATTACACCACGGCGTGGAGACGGTATTCCATACGTACGCACGCGCCGTGATTTCGTTTTCTGTAGGATAGAGAGATAGTGAAATAGGGTTGTTTCATACATATAATAAAATATAAGTATATGAGTGATACTAATGTTGTTAGTTCATAATTAAACAACTAAGGAAGAAGAAGTGGAAGAAGAAATAATGTTGGAAGAATCGGTAACGGACATTACCATTTCATTAAAGCGCCTCTTTGAGACCTTCTTTTAGGGAACTAAAATTGGTCATTGAAGAAGACAAGGACCTATAGGATGTTTATAGGTAAGTGTAGAGGAGAAAGTGGCAGGGGCTGGCCGAGCTTGAAGGCTGAAAGTGGTGTGAGGAAGAGAGAGAGGAGGTTCCCTTTTATAAGGGAGTAGAGGGGCACCATTGGAAAAACTAAAAATATTATTTTAATATAAAGCCATATTCAGTATTAAATAGCTCCAAATTGATTTATTTAGAAGCTAAGGTGGGGATGGGTCGAAATCCTCTCATCCAATATAATTTAGACAAGTTTAGGTTACTATTATAACTTTATCAATTAGATTTAACTTTAAGTTAGATAATTTATCTTTTATAGTGTCTTCTTGTTTTCTTACCCCATAAGGTTAATAAACTTACCATAACAAGCCAAACGAACCCCAAGTTTTTTATTATTAATATATATAACCTTATCTAAGTCATTTGGCTGAACCATAGATTAATATAATATTTGTTTTAAAAACTATTTTATGTCATTTTTGACACTATTTAGTAATTGATTTTTGTGAAAATCATAACAAAATGATTAGTTCGAAAAAAGTTAATTAAATCAATTCTATCATGTCATATTAACCTATAAAATTAGTGTAATTCATAAAAAGTCTCAAATTACATTTATTTGGGTATTTATAACATCAATTATGTCAACATTTCATTAATAAGTTAATTACTGCATCATCATTGTGTCATAAATAAATTAAATTATTTAATGTCTAAAAATTACAAATAAAATATCATTATGTAGGAAATCTTTTTAGATTTCTAATGAATAATTATAGACGAATTTATCTTATTTATGACCCTATATTAAAAATTATTTACTTAATAAACTTTGATTTTAACTATTTTAACCCTTCTTTAAATAAATTAGTATTAAAAGTCATAATCTAAACCAAGTGGGCCTAAATGGTCATATTTTATTCCCAAGGTTGTTTTTGGTCGAATTACACTTATCCAATAGAATTAGGACATGTGTTAGGGTAATAATAATATCATTTTTTCCCTTAATTACCCTATTTACTTTTAACCATGGTAAATAAAAATAAAAAGTTACTATTCACCAAAAAAAAATTCATCTCATTGAACCAAATTTTACATACTGACATCAACCGTGTCTCTTTGATTTTTGAAATTCCACTCACATAAGTAGTAAAATTATGTTTTATGTAAATTTTCAAATTCTCTTAGGAGGTGGGTAAAAGATGGGGAAAAGTTCAATAAAATTTTTATATATATAAAATTATTATAAAATTACTCCAATTAATTAAATTGAATTTATATAGGTATTATGTATCAATTTTGACCTAAAATAAACATAAATAAAATAAATACTTATTTAAATAAAAATTCGGTTTTTAAATAGTAACATAGTGTTTTCACTATTCATCAAAAATTGAATGTTTCCACAAAAATACCAAAATTTCACCCTAGGATAATTTCGATATTCCGAATCCAAAAACGAAGTCCATTTTGAAAAATAAAAATTTAAAAAATTTCAAAAAGTTGTTATTACTATTCATAACGGCTAGTTTTAATAATATTTTAATAGCATATAGTTGATTAGTGAAACTCGATATTGCGTACGACACAAGCTATCAAGGAAGGTTGCGATTGCGTGTAAAGAAATACAAGATAGTGTTGTGTATAGTGAAAGATTTATTTGATGATTTATATAAAATAAAAACAAAATATTTCTTATAAAAGTCTCGGGTGTTACATTCTTCCCCCCTTTAAATGAATTTCGCCCCCGAAATTTGTCACTTGTAACAAAAAGATGAGGATACCTCTCCCTCATCATATCCTCAAGCTACTATTTAGCTTCTTCTAATTTGTGGTTCCTCCATAAAACATTCACCAAGCAAGTGGTCTTGTTTCTTAGGACTATTTCACTACGATCGAGAATCTTTATCGGATATTTTTCATAAGAAAGATATTGTTCCAGCGGTACAACTTCTGAACTGAGTACATGTGAAGGACTAGGTATGTACTTTCTCAGGAGAGATACATGGAACACATCGTGATCTTGAGAGAGATTTGGTGGAATCACCAATCGGTAAGCTACCTTCCCAACATGATCTAGTATTTCGAAAGGACTGATATACCTAGGGCTCACCTTTCACTTCATTCCAAATCTCATTACTCTCTTCCAAGGAGATATTCGTAAGAACACTTTATCACCCACTTCAAACTCTAGGTCTTTTCTTCGGTTGTCGGCATAACATTTTTGTCGACTCTGAGCTGATCTTATGTGTTGTTGAATAGATCAGACCTTTTCTACCATCTCATCAACAAGATATGGTCCAAATAGCATTCTTTCCCCATCTTCATCCCAACAAGTTGGAGTCTTGAAATTATTTCTATATAAAGCTTCATAAGGATCCATCTGAATACTGGAGTGAAAGATATTATTATAAGAAAATTCCACCAAAGGTAGGTGTTGATCCCAACCACCTTTGAAATCCATAGAGCACGCTCTCAACATATCTTCTAGAGTTTGAATTGTCCACTCAGACTGACCGTCTGTCTGAGGATGATAAGCAGTGCTAAAACTCAACCCTGTATCCAGAGTATGATGAAGACTTCGCCAGAACTTTTAGGTAAACCTCGGATCCCAATCAGGTTTAATAGAATGTGGTACTCCATGAAATCTTACCACTTCCTTTACATATATCCTGGAATGCTGATCGAGAGTGAAATCCTCTCTAATAACAATGAAGTGTGCAGAATTTGTAAGACGATCAACTATGACCCAGATAGAATTATTTCCTTTGGATGTTTTAGGAAGACCTGTGACAAAGTCCACAGTGATGTATTCCCATTTCTATTAAGGTATGGGTAATGGTTGTAACATCCCCTTAGACTTCTGTCTCTCAGCTTTAACTTGCTGACAATCCAAGCATCGAGAGACATATTCTGTAACATCTATTTTCATGACATCCCACTAGAAGTAATCTTTCAGGTCCCTATACATCTCTGTGCTTCCAGGATGAATATAGAATGAAGAACTATGAGCCTCATCCAACATCAACTTCTTTAATTCAGGGATGGGAGGAACACAAACCTGATTCCTGAACATTATTATCCCATCAAATCAAGGTTGATTTTAGGAACATTTCTCACCTTATTTTGTAACTCTACATCTTCTTTCTGTGCCTCTTTAATCTTAACATGTATATATGGTTGAACATTCATTTGAGAAAGATACGATTTTTCCCTTCCATTATAATTCCAAGATCCATCCTTTGTAAATCCACAAATATTGGATCTTTTGTGATCCTTATCATGGATAAACTAGCATGGTCTTGTCGACTTAATGCATCTGGCACCTTGTTTGCTTTCCCATGGTGGTAATGAATTGAGCAGTCGTAATCCTTAATCAGCTCCAACCATCTTCTTTAGCGCATATTCATCTCCTTTTGTGTGAAAATATACTTTAAACTTTTATGATCAGTATAAATATGACACTTTTCTCCATAAAGATAATGCCTCCAGATATTTAATGCAAAGATTACTGCAGCTAACTCCAAATCATGAGTTTGGTAATTTTTCTCATGGATTTTCAACTATCGTGAGGCATAAGCTATCTCCATATCATTTTCCATTAGAACACACCCCAATACCTTCTTGGATGCAACACTGTAGATCACAAACCTTTCTCCAATACAAGGCAGTGTGTGTACAGGGGCACTGGATAACATTCATTTCAACTCCTTGAAATTCTCTTCACATTCCTCCGTCCACACGAACATAACTCCTTTTCGATTCAACCTAGTGAGTGTATTAGATCATCGTGAAAAATCTTTCACAAAACGTCGATAATAACCAGCCAAACCAAGAAAAGTTTAGATCTCAGTTACTGTTGTTGGTCTCGACCATCTTTCGATAACCTTTGTTTTTGCTGGATCCACATATATCCCCTCTTTTGAGATTATGTGACCCAAAATGCAACTTTATTAATCCAAAATTCACACTTGGTAAATTTGGCATAAAGATTCTCCTTTATCAGGGTCATCAATATAATTCTCAATTGATCTTCATGTTCTTCCTTTCTCTTAGAATATACAAAAATATCGTCTATAAAGAGTACCACAAACTGATCAAGATAGTCTCTAAGGACTCTATTCATCATATCCATGAAGATAGCAGGGGCATTAGTAAGACCAAATGGCATCACTATAAATTAATAGTGTCCATACCGTGTACGGAAATCCATCTTTGGTATATCCTCCCTTTTGACCCTTAATTGATGATACCCTAAACGAATATCAATCATAGAAAAGTATTGAGCTCCACGTAGTTGGTCAAATAAGTCATCAATGCTCAAGAGATGATATTTTTTCTTGATAGTGATCTTGTTAAATTCTCGATAATCAATGCAGAGTCTCATTGATCCATCTTTCTTCTTAACAAACAGAACATGTGCTATCCAAGGTGACGCACTAGGGCGTATAAACCCCTAATCAATATTCTCTTGGAGTTTCTTCTTCAATTCCTGCAACTCAATTGGGTCCATTCTATAAGGTGTATTTGAAATAGGTACTACACCCGGTACGAGTTCTATGGAAAACAAAACTTCACGATTTGGTGGAAGACCCAACAATTACTCCGGAAAGACATCATCAAACTCCCGTAAAATGGTAATATTCTTAATCTTGAGTTTCTCTCCAACCATTTGAGATAAATAACCCTCATTTAGTGGAATCAAGACCCATAATATGGAAGAGATTTCAACAGGAAGGTTATGTTCATCCTTGCATCGATAAACGATCAAAGATTGATCTGGAATATGAAATGTGACTTCCCTTATTTGGAAATTGATATGAGAACCATAAAGAGAGAGCCAATACATGCCAAGAATCACATCAAATTTTACTATAGGTAGGATCACAAGATTTTCAAGAAGAACTTTCCCACAAACTTTAATCGGAGAAGAATTACAAACTTTTGATGCGACTGTTGTGCCATTAGGCATTGTCACAGCTAACTCAACATATAATTGTTGAGGTAATACAGTGATACCCTTAGAAAAGTCTTCCGAAATAAAGGAGTGGGTGGATCGAGAATCAAATAAAACATTTTCTACTTTAGAGTGGATGGTAAGTGTACCTTTCACCACAACGTTATCGTACTCCACATCACCGATAAAAATTGGATGTGACTTTCCTTTGTCTTTATCCTTAAGAGTTTGTTGACGTCAATCATCATCAACAACCCTTGGATTAGGGCATTGATTGGCATAATGCCCCATTTACTTGCACTTGTAACACTGAAGTGTAGGAGGTTCACTCTGGGTAGCCTTTTCTTTGTTCGCATCACTAGACATCTTCTTCCCTTTATTGCGGCATTCTAATGTCTGATGACCTTCCTTTCCACATTTGAAACATTTACTTGTCCCTTTAAGACAACTCCCTCCGTGTTTCTTTCCACACTTCGAGCATAAGGGATAACTCATATTCTTTTCAGTGTGCTGTTTATATTTTCCTTTGAATTCCATTTCCCTCTTCTTATCAAACCCATATGACTGATGGGTTACTCCAATCTCCATCCCACCTTTGAGAGCACATCGAACGATTTCCTCATATTCATTGAAGTCTGTTATGGATAATGCCCTTCGAAGACTTGGTTTTAAGCCACAAAAGATCGATCGATCTTACTCTCAGGTTGGATAATATTACTAGAATCATACCTTTCAAGTCTTGTAAAATTTGCTTCTTAGGTACCAACAGATTCATTATCCTTTTGATTTAGTTCAAGAAACTCC
Source organism: Viscum album (assembly GCA_963277665.1). Lineage (NCBI taxonomy): Eukaryota > Viridiplantae > Streptophyta > Magnoliopsida > Santalales > Viscaceae > Viscum > Viscum album. The sequence continues at coordinate 1,652,082,284 of OY728142.1, forward strand.
TTCTCCATCTTCATTCGGAGAATACGAGGGAAGTACTTATTGAAAAATATGTTCTTGAACTCATCCCATTCCATGGACTCAATTTCACCTCTTGGCCTCGTGTTCTTAATAAGATTATACCATTGACCAACATCACCTTCTAAATGATACACTGCTAAGATGACTTTATCATGTTCAGAACATTGAAGAACTGAAGATAACTTTTCAGTAGTACTGATCCATTTTTCAGCAACTAATGGATCAGTAGACCTGCTGAATGAAGGTGGACGCTGCCTCATGAAGGATTCAACAGAATGTTGCTCCTTCCTCTCCTCATTTGGAAGTCCTGCATGATTCATAGCTTGAGAAAGTTGTGTGATCATGGCTACAAGATTTTTCATTCTGACTCCCATAACATTTGGTTCATCAGGGGGACAATCAATGCATTTCCCGTCGCATTCCGCATTAACACGGTTCCTTTGAGTTCCATCCGTTGAATAAAACCAAGAAGAATAGTGTGAGAAACACTAATTATAATAGTAAAACCACATAATCAAGAATAAAATTTCACACTTAAGGCCTTAGCCTAGGTTATTCATGGCCATTTCTAAAAAACTAAGATTGTGTTCTATTCTTAGACTTACCCTTAGGAATCTTACTAAGGCATTCACATCCTAGTTTCCAAAGGTTGAATATACCTTTCCTTTGATACCAACTATAACAACCCATACTTTACATACATTTTCACTACTTCAAAATTGAAGTATACTTATTAAAACATATAATAAAACCATGAAAGGACCATATAGGTATAGTGTCTTTAGAAACTGGGAAACATAAACAACTTGTTAATAAAGCATCTACATTGTCTCCCATTTATTTCTTCATATCTAGAGTCCCTTTTGGCATATCCTACTTAATAACCTTCTTCCTGACCTGGGGAAAGAAAACATACAAAAGTGTGAGCTCAAATGCTCAGTAAGGGTAAACAAAAGAAATATCAATCACACCATATTCATCATAACATTTTGGAAATCATAACCTGCAAAAGAGATCATAATTTCATAATCATGGGATAAATCATAGTAGTGAAATTTAATCCCAATAATAATAACATAAAACATGGAACATTGTGGCATACACACATAATCATAGATAATCATTTCTTAGTAGTCAAGACTCATAGCCAAGACTATCTGAGCGGACAAAGTCCATTTCTGAACTGAGTTCACTCCTCGTTTCAGTCCTGTTTCACTGAACCGGACTAACATGTCATTCCAGCCATGTCCATCTCATGAGATATAAATAGTTACCCAATGCATTGGATGGAGATATAGGTCCCACCCATCTCATAATGATATCATTCTTATGTGTTCCACAAAATCAAAAATCATACATCATTTCATAACCCATGTAATAAAAATGGTATTCTTAAACATCGTGACATCATAAAACAATTGATATAAGATAAATGAATTAATAAAAATAGTTCCATCACAACATAATCAAATCAATGTAATAATAAAGATAGGAACAGAACCCTATATTCTCTTAGATGGAAAATAATTTTGATAAAACACTTGAACTCCATTCTTGAGGAAAATATCCTTCCTACTTCAAAAACAGATTTCCTTTCTTAACTTGTCATACTATTTTAAACTAAAAGAATATGATTAAAAATAAACATGAAAACATGTAAAGGAAGCTTCTTGGAAATAATTTTTTAAAAATCCATTCATGTCGTATAAGTTTAAAAAAACATTCTTCTCGTACTTTTGTCGGCAAAGTCAAAAAGTACATCGTACGAACAATGACAAAAGATTTCATTCATATATTTTACTAAAAAATCACCGTAGGGTAAAATTGGATTTAAAAAATTGTAGGTGGATGGAAATATTATTACATACTGAAGAAACATGGATGTGGATGATAAAATACACCCCAGTAAATACCAAAGTATAAACAATATCGGATAAAAATGAGATTTTGATATTTTCCCTTACCTTAGGTCCGATTTGCTTAGTAAGTGTCTGAACATCCTGTATAATGATTTAAATAATGTAATTGACTTATTACAGAATCATACTCATTGTTATGATATCATATATGGTCATATTCTTGGCTTATTATTAGTAATATTTCATTGCTACTTGTTATTCGGGTGTTTATTACTTTTTGTTCATATGCATGTTTTGTCGAATAAATTCTTATTCTTCTTTTTAGGTTATTGATATCTCATTTCCAGAATGGTATTATTGTAATATATATCATATTTATTCACTCAATTCATTTATGTAATCATTATTCAATGAAAATATTGTAGAATGAGTCGCATCACATCGTGGAGATGGTATTCTGTACGTACACACAAGCGATGATATCGTTCCCATAATTGTGGAATTGTATTGGAGTGTATGTATACTATTTCAGAATCAATATCACTTTAAAATAATCATATATAGTTATTTATTTACTCCATTATATCCATCCAAGTAAGGTGGTGGTGGAAAATAGATTACACCACGACGTGGAGACGATATTTCATACATACGCACACGCGGTGATTTCGTTTTCTGTAGGACGGATAGATAGTGAAATAGGGTTGTTTCATACATATAATAAAATATCAGTATATGAGTGATATTGATGTTTTTACTTCATAATGAAACAACTAAATATGAATAAGTGTAAGAAGAAATAAAGTTGGAAGAATTGGTAACGGACATTACCTCTTCTTTGAAGCGCCTCTTTGATACCTCCTTTTAGGGAACTAAAATTGGTCATTGAAGAATACTAGGACATATAGGATGTTTCTAGGGAAGTGGAGGGGAGAAAGTGGCAGGGGTTGGCCGAGCTTGAAGGCTCAATGTGGTGTGAGGAAGAGAGGGAGGAGGTTCCCTTTTATAAGGGAGGAGAGGGGCACCTTTGGAAAAACAAAAAATATTATTTTATTATAATACCATATTCGGTTTTAAATATCTCCAAATTGAATTATTTAGAATATAAGGTAGGGATGGGTCTAAATAATCTCATCCAATAGAATTTAGGGAAGTTTAGGTTACTATATTAACCTTATCATTTAGATTTAACATTATGTAAGATAATTTAACTTTTACCGTGTCTTCTTCTTTTCATACACTATAAGGTTAATAAACATACCATAACAAGAAAAAAGAACCCCAAGTTGTTTATTATTAATATATATAACCCTATTTATTTAATTTTTCCAAACCATATATTAATATAATATTTGTTTTAAAAACTATTTTATGTCAATTTTGACACTATTTAGTAATTGATTTTTTGTAAAAATCATAACACAATTATTAGTTCGATAAAAGTTAATTAAATCAATATTAACATGTCATATTAACCTTGAAAATTAGTGTAATTCATAAAAACTCTATAATTACATTTATTTGGGCATTTATAACATCAATTATGTCACTATTTCATTAATAAGTTAATTCATGCATTATCATTGTGTCATAAATAAATTAACTTATTTAATGTCTATAAATTAAAAATAAAATATAATTATGTAGGAAATCTTATTATCTTTCTAATTAATATTTACTGTCGAATTTATCTTATGTATAACCCTATATTAAAAACGATTTACTTATTAAACATTGATTTTAACTATTTTAACCCTTCTTTAAATAAATTAATATTAAATGTCCTAATCTAATACAAGTGGTCCTAAATGGTCATATTTTATTCCCAAGGTGGTTTTTGGTCGAATTAAAATTATCCAATAGAATTAAGACATTATATAGGGTAATAATAATATCATTTTTACCCTTAATTACCCTATTTACTTTTAACCGTGGTAAATAAAAGTAAAAAGTTACCATTCACCAAAAATTATTTTAATCTCATTGAACCAAATTTTAATTACTGACATCAACCGTGTCTCTTGGATTTTTTAAATTCCACTCACAGAAGCGGTAAAATTATGTTTTATGTAAATTTTCAAATTCTCATAGGAGGTGGGTAAAAGACGGTGAAAAGTTCAATAAAATTTTTATATATCTAAAATTATTATAAAATTACTCCAATTAATTACATTGAACTTATATAGGTATTATGTATCAATTTTGACCTAAAATAAATTTAAATTAAATAAATAATTATTTAAATACGAAGTCGGTTTTTAAATAGTAACCCTGTGTTTTCCCTATTCATCAAAAATTGAAATTTCCAGAAAAATACCAAAATTTCACCCTAGGATAATTTCGATATTCTGAATCAAAAAACAAAGTCCATTTTGAAAAATAAAAATCTACAAAATTTAAAAAAGGGGTTATTACTATTTATAACGGCTAGTATTAATAATATTTTAATAGCATATCATTGTTTAGTGAAACTCGATATTGCGTACGACACAAGCTATCAAGGAAGGTCGTGATTGTGTGTAAAGAAAGCCAAGATAGTGTTCTGTATAATGAATTATTCCTTTGATGATTTATATAAAATAAAAACAAAATAATTATTATAAAAGTCTTGGGTGTTACATCAAGAAGTCCTTTGGTTCAAACCAAAGGGAGTTACACAAATTAAAGGTAACAGATTCTCTTAAATTGTTTTCTTTTATTTTACTTCTCCATCCTGTAAATTCTTTTTATTACTTTCTTTTGTAACAACAACTATATCCAAAATATACTATGATTTTTTTATGAGAATTATTAAAACTACACTTACACACACCTCCATCGAATGGATGATGAACATAATGTTTCTATTGATGGAAAATTAATGCCTCACGAAATGCTGATTGTTCAAATATCTCCAACCGCCACTCATGGTGGCCATTATGATGGAACTGTATTTATATATGATATATATTAGGATTATGTTTTCTTTATGCTTCTTTATTTTTCATTTCTAGTACACCATTATGGTCTCCATAGTGGGTAAATACGATAATATCATTTGAGGAAGTGCGGACTACCGCCCCCTAAATGTGATGTGACTTGTTAATGCCTTATGTGGAATGTATAAAGGATATAGTTAATGATATTATATATGATATTATACTGGAATTATAATATACCTATGTATTATTATGTTTTAATTCCATTAAAACAAGAAATATAAATGAATGTAGCGTTCATGCGTATGTACAACATACCGTCTCCATGAATGTTGCATTTCATTTCTTATCTCTAAATGTTATGTACTATTATAAATACATGTATATACTGGATATATATGTTATATATGATATCTAAATCATTAGTATCATTCTATATATACTGAACATTTGACCACATGAACAACATGTAATTAATTCCATCCACAGATAACCCAAAATCAACTTATTCCTGATTCATAAGATCATCTAACTAAAAATAATTAGAAATACTAACCTGGGACATAACGTAGTCCAGTAGTAGTTGATAAATACTAGTCGCACTTGGGTTGTGGGTTCGATTCCCACAGCTTCGTCCGACGCGACGGGTTGTCACACAGATTATGTGTTGTCCCTTTTCAAAAAAAACATATTTTTATAGCATTCCCAAAAGAGATAAATTCATCAAAAATAACTGGGTGGTTATTAACTTCTGGTCATACGACTCAGTTGATAACAACGTGGTAAAGGGATTCATCTCACATTTATTCTTGTGATATTCATGCTATATTTGCCACTATTTTCTTTTTTGTGGTGTATGTACTGCCCATGATTGTACGATTTATGTAATATACTTTCATTTATGAGTTTTTACATCTTCATTTTATGATCCTTCTTTCATGTGGCATATGTTTTATAAATTACAAAATCGTTAAGAGAACCTTTCACCCTCCTCTATATAAAAGACTTCCTTTTGTTATGTATTTTAATTTACATCTTATTATATTGGGATATGTTCTTATATATCCTTATTTATGTAAACGTTATATACAAGTGATAATATTCCGTTATTTATCTCATCAACTCATTTTCTAAATTTTAATGTGACGTCGTTAGGCACTCTAATTTTTACAAGGGAACCTCTTAACACAATTTCAATTCTCCAGGTTCAACTTGTACTTCTTGAATATGCCATCCAATGAATAGTTGTGAATGACCTATAATTTTTTTACACATAATATCCACTTATATTGGGTGTATTTATATTTTTCACACATAATTATGTGATTGATTTATCCTTAATTTAAGGATACCATCATTATAAGGGATTTCATCTAAATTTACATTTCCATTGAGACTTCATTGTTGTTATGCACCAATTCACACTTATATGGTGTATATATTGTACTATGACATATTATATCATGAATCCCTTTATGCTCATGATATTATAATGTTCTGATTAAATGTTATTCCTCAATTATTTGTATTCAAGTGTCTCCCTTTTTATTAAAAAACTATTTAAATAAAATATCATTTTAAATGTTTTAATGATTTATTCTTCTAAATATTTCTCATTAATGTCCTTGTTTTAAAAACGGGTTTTAGTATTTATTTATATGGACATTAATGTTTTCAAATGATAATTCATTTAAAAGCCTCAATGTGTTATTGGACGCTTTGATTAAATAATCTATTTTTATACAGTTTTTGATAATTATTTGAGAAAACTTTGTTTATTTCAATATCAGGATTTGAAATATTGGAATTTGGAAATGTTATCTTTCCATTATACATGTGTTATAATTTCTGATTATTTAATGGTTATTGGGAATTTTTTATGTATATGGGTGGTTCTGTGATAATCCTAGGGGAGGTGATCCCGAGTTAGCTCTCCAATGCACTGGGTAACGTGATGGAGGTAATCGTGATGTTTCTCCTATGAGATTTACGGAATATAATGTGATGGGTATTTCAAGTGTAACTCCCTAAATAGTTGTGATAGCTACAATGTATGTTTTATAGTGATGCTATAAGTAACCTTAATGATTTATTATTTGTGTGTGTTATTCATAAATCTTATGATTTCATAAGGTATGTTATGATAGAAAAGTATAGTTTCATGGATTTGTATTTATTTTTGGGCGTTCCTTATATTATAACAGTTACTGATATTTTTATACTCATCCCATGTTGTTGAATTTTTTTCAATAGGACTTAAATATGAATATGTTAAACGATGGGATCAAGTAAAAGTCATGCTGCATAAAACTTGGAACTAGACATGTGTCCTTTTAAGAGTTTTTATTTCATGAAAAAATGGATACAGAGTAGAAGTGTCTACTTGTAATATTCATGTTGTTATGTAATAGTTATGGCCTAATTATCTAAGACTCTAATCCTGAAAAGATCCCAAATGTGAATTATTCGTTTAATTCAAGATTATGTAATGGTTATGGTGGGGTCCTTACATTACAAAGATTTTATATTATAGGAAAAATATTGGGATGTGGAAATATATATATCATAGTGAATAATATATTTTAATGAGTACTAGATATTATTAGATAATATGATCATGTGAGAAAAATTGACTACAAAAATATGAAAAAAAATAAGGAATGTGAATATCATAAAATTCATATAAATGAAGGTAATATGAAAAAAAAATTATTCAAAAATTATTTATCTATTGTAGAGTTATTAATTTATATTTATGATATATAACATGATAAAATATATATACTTCATTTATTTTGTTTCATAAGCCTGATTTCATCTTATTTTTCTAATATGAAAAATTTCACCTTAATAACAGTATGCTACTAAAAAAATATAATATTCAATATAAATTTTCCTTTCATTGTGAAATAATAATTTCAAGCCGTAATATGTTGTATCCATTAATGGATATTTTTTTATTCACCATTCAATAGAAATTTAAAAAAATATAATAATTTGAATGTGTTAATATAATATCCATTATTAAATAACTTCCCAAACATGAATAATAACAACCATAGTTAATCTAAAATATTCTTAAAAATTCATAAACATTAAAATAATTAAAATTTTAATGAATAAGATCAAAAATGGAAATATTTGATCACATATTTTCATGAGATAAATTTATCAATTATCTGCAAATAACTGTAATCACCCATAATATCAAATTACAAAAATGTATATTCTATCACCATGTTGTATCAATAATATAGTAATAAATTTCATACATAATTAAAATCAAAATAAAATGGAAATAAAATAATATCTGCTTCTAAATATTAATTAAACCTATATTCCTCAAATATTCTCCCATTGTGAAAAAATATATTCCATATAACATTATCATATAATTCACAAAATATAGTAGAATTCATGAAAATTAACATTATTCAAAAAATGATTTAGTTATTGCAAAATCACATAGTATTATATATAATAAATCATATATTCTAGATCTATTCTAACCATTTTGTCACAAATAAACATCAATGATCATATTTACCTACTATTGATCCATTTATATCATTATTTTCCAAGAAAATATAAACCAATTATTTATCAAATAAGAATTTCACATATTAAACTTCCCACTTTTGTATGTGTAAAATATACATTAGAAATCCATAAAATTCAATAACACTAATTCATCACATAACAATTAACCGAATTAATAATTCCTTTTATATTATTCCAATATATAGATTTATAAATGAAATAAAAGTAAATCACAACACTGAAAACCCTATATGAATAAATTTTAGTAATTAAACATCCATCATAATACTATAATATTTTTTTCATTATAATTAATAATACTACCTTCATTGAATAAATTCAAAATTATTTAACGTTTGTACAAAAATAACTTATTTTCATAAATTAAATTATTCTTAATATTTTTTCAATTCTAATGATTTAATTATTTTTTATAGAACAGAATTTCATTATAATAATTATCAATATATATAATATACATTACTAGTTATTTGATATATTTCCTTAGGTTTTTTCCAAAACTGTATACATGTGGGATGTTGAATGATATTTCTCTATGGAAATTATGAACTAAAATCATACTATACACAATTTCCTTTTTATAATGCGTATCATGAAAATAAATCAATTTAATGTTATCAACCATATAATGATACTTCATGTTATTAAAAACCACATGTTGTAATATACTTTCACCCGTTTAATTTTGTTTCTCAATGGGAATCACTTAATATTATATCACATTGGGAATTAAAAAAATGTGACGTGCATCCATCCACTGACTAAAAAATACAGATATTGCATAAAGATATTCATTGTGATAAATCATATAATTAATTTTAATCATTCATATAAATAAAAAATTATATATCCTTGTTTTCAATATATAACACCTTATCCTTATCCATGGTTATTTGTGGTAATTTTCAATTGTAATTATTCATAATTATTCCTAAATAAATGTTAATTATATTTGAAATATCCCTTGAGAGCGTCTATATAAATGTGAAGTGTTAGACCCAGTAATCGTTAATTAATAATTATTGATTCAATACCTAATCATATAAAACTATGGTTATTTACACATAATTTATTTATTCCATATTCGCATACAATTTCCACTAATGAAATAGGGATATATTTTCTAAAAAAATAATCCAATAGAAATTTTACCAAAAAATCTCTATTTGTTCTTCTATATAGTCTTATACAAAGGATTTTAACTAATTATTTGATACAATAATATAAAAAATTACTCAACCCCGCTATTATACCAAATCAAGAAACCAATTCATTAAATAAATAATTATTACACTATTTTAGATAAATATTCACTAGAACAATTGATAATAAATTCCTTAGAACCAAAAATATTTATTTTAATTGGAGAATAAATACATAATAATATTTTTTTTCATGAGTTATATTCAACATATACCCTATTGATCCTATTCCATAGTACACATGGTAAAAATACCCAATAAAAAATCATTATAAAATTTATAATGGAAAAAATGATCATAACATAAAATATTCTAAACAATTAGTCAAAGAATTCCTATTATGTATTATTAAAGAGGTAACTATCATAACATAACACAATAAGGATAAGAGTGTGAAATATTTACTAAACAATCATAACCCATGATAATATAGCATAAATATAAGATATATTTATTTGGAATAAAAATTAATATATGAAATCATTTCAATATATAATGATAACTAACATGGATACCATAGTGGAATGGTTTCACCAACCATTCCATTACTTACTCGGTTAATGATCCCGCCCAATTCAATCATAGTGTACTTATTCCAAAACTCAATAGGTTTCAATCCCAATTATAGTTATTATAATTACATGATATATAATTCATTACTCAATTCATATATGTGACATTAAACCATAAAATTCATGTTTTTTATTATCTTTATGTAGTTTTTATAAACTAACCAACCATCCTTGTTTTATGATGTACCCACACATATTTAGTTTATAACATAACCATATATTATTTAAAAAAATGCTAATATCTATGAAAAAATAAGAAATACCATTCCAAATTTATCATATAAATCAAAATCATAGTAAATGCCTTTTGCAAAAAATCCCACAATAACATAATCAAAATCCATCTAGAGAAATTAATGGGATCATATCATAGGAGATTTAATTATTTCATCATTTATTAAATAACCCAATAGAAATAAATTTCTAAATGAAAGAATATAAGGACCTGCCCTTAAACATTAAATATTATTGAATTATGTTAATAATTCACATTGAGGATCTTTTCACGTTTAGAGTTTTAGATAATTAGGTCATAACATATACATTACAACTTGAATATCACATACATCTACCCAGTTTACATATTGTTCTCAAAATAAAAATTCTTGAAAAAAGAGTCATGTCTAGTTCCATGTTTTAGACAACATGACTTTTCCTTGATCTCATCTTTCACCCTATTCCACTTAATGCCCTGTGAAAAACATTTCAAAAACTTTGGATGAGCATAAAAAGCTCAGTAAGGGATACAAAAAGAAGAAAAACCGTTGGTTTTTCAAAACAACAAGAAAACAATGAATACTTTATCATAAGTAATACTTTTGACCTTTATGAAATTGAAAATACTCATCACTGAATAAAAGATCAAACAATACTCATGGCGGCCAAATGACGCTGTCACCGCTTATGTTAAAAGGAATATTTTTTTTCATTTAGTAAAACACTTCATAGAAAAAATATTCCCTTTGAATGAAATAAAAATTCAATGTTTTTTATTCAGCATATAAAGACAGTCATGTATTAAAACAAAATATGCCTCAATTAATGGAGATTGAGACGAAGTCCCTTACCTTATGTCTGACATGACCCATATGTTATTTAATCTCCTAAATAATAAACTAAATTTAATTTCTACATACATAATAAACTTTTTAAATATTATCATTTCCTTTATATAAATTATTACCATGTTATAAACATTATGTAATCATTTTAGTTAATAATTTTCATTTTGTCGATATTTGATACTTGAGTCAAAATTTGACTTCTTAAATTACAAGTTGTTCATGTGGTCAATATTTCATTATATTCATAATGATATTCATGATTTATATACAATATAGATAATATATATCTAGTATATACATGTATTTAAAATATTACATAACATTTGGAGATAATAAATGAAATTCAGCTTTCCTGGAGACGGTAAGATGTTTGTACAAATGAATGCTACTTCCATTTCTATTTAGTATTGGAATGGAATGAAAAATTAATGATACGTAGGTATATTATAATTACAGAATAATATCATATACAATTTTATTAACTGTACCCTTTATACATTCCACATAAGGCATGAACGAGTCATATCACATTCAGGGGGCGATAGTCTGCACATCCTCAAATGAGATTATCATATTTACCCACTATGGAAGCCATAAAGGTTGTATATAAATAAAAAATAAATAATAATAGAAAAAATATAAATATAATATATATCATATATAAATATAGTTCCATCATAATGACCACCATGAGAGGCGGTTGGAGGTATTTGAACAATCATCATTTCGTGATGCAGTAGTTCGCCGTCCACAGAAACAATATGTTCTTTACCCATTAGATAGAGATATGTGTAAATGTAGTTCGAATACATCTCATAAAAACAACCTAGTATATTGAGGGTATATTTTTTGTATTAAAATAAAGGAATAAAAATTGTTTAGGGTGTTAGAGATGTAAAATAAAACAAAATAATGTAAGAGAAACTGTTACCTTTAATTCGGGTAACTCCCTTTGGTTTGAAACAAAATGACTTCTTAATGTTTATTCTGCCAAAGGTAAGGATTATAGGTGGAAAATTTGGATATTTAGTGATGATTTGGGATAGTTTTGGTTGAACTTAGAGGCTTGAGAGGTGTGAGTATTGGCATAGAAGTGGTGTCCTTTTATAAGAGGGATGAGGGGTTCTTTAGCAAGGTTTGAAGCAATTATTTTATTATAAACATATATTCAGTTAAAAAAGGTCCAAAAATCATTATTGTTGAATATAAGATGACTCAAGGTCAACATGAAATTATCCAATAAAAATTGTATAGTTTTTGGATATTAATTTAATCATTATAATATTATTTATTTAAATCATTTATTAATGAGGTTAACACTACATCATTATTGTGTCATAAATAATTTAATTTATTTGATGTATAAAAATAATAAAACAAATACCATAATTTATCAATTATATTTATATTTTTAATAAATATTTATAGTCTAAGAGATAAATTATATGACCCATGAAAAAATTGATTTACTAAAGTATATTTGTTTATGTCATTTTTGTCTTTACATTAAATTAATTAATATAAAGTGTCATTGTCACCCTCAGGTGGCTCCATGGGGTCCCAATATCATCCCAAGGATGACCATGGTCATATATGTTTCAACCAATAGGATTAGGACACATGTTAGGGTAGTTTTAAATTATTATAATAATACGTGTTTCCCTTATTCACCATATTTACCCTTTAACCATGGTAAATAAACTTTTTACTGAACTAAATATTCATAATGTCAATAAATAAAAGTTCCTTATTTATAAAATTTATCCTCTTGATTCCAAATACTGAATCCATTTTTTCAAATTCAAAACAAATTAGTTGTACAAGTTAATTTAAAATTAATTCCCGCTGTTAAAAAAATGCGTTTTTTTAAGAAATATTAACTATCAAAATATTGACACTTATTTATGTACAATTTTATAGTGAAATTACATCCAATGACCAAAATTGGATTAAATAGTAAACAAATATAATTACACTTTATAACTCAATAAAAAGATAATATAACCTTATAAAGTTATTATATTAAAATGCAGTTTTGAATTAAAATATAGTATTTTTTCACTATTAATTAAAAATGAATTGTATCAGAAAAATAAAAAAATTTCATTCAATTTAAATTTTGATATATTGATTCTGAATAATAATTTTATTTCATCAAATAGAACATATAAAAGTGATAAAATCTAGATTTATAGAGGGTTCTCCATCAAAAGGTGTTAAATGGACCTTTTAATGAAAATTAGAGTATTTCTGCTCAAAATCAAATTCTTTATTATTTTAAGCCTCTAATAATTAATTGATAAATTTAAAGACATTTAAAAAAGATATATAATCATATTTTAGTCAGTTCTATTAATTCCATCCAATATAAGGGATATGTGTTAACTATCATTTAAAAAAATATTAATATATTATTAATGTGGAACGTATGATTTCAAAGAAACTCATTGTTGCGTATCAGGTACATCATCAAACATAGAAATTCCTATTAAATTATAATTAATATTTAATTCAAAAATATTTTTATAAATTAAAATCTCATATTTCTTTATTTACCGGGGATGTTACATCCTTCCTCCCTTTTGGAAATTGTGTCCTCACAAATTTATTCACATATCAAATAAAAGGGGGTATTTACCTTTCATCGAATTTTTATATTCCTACGTTCCATCTTCAACCATATGGTTTTTCTACAAAACCATTACCTGGTGAATTAACGTATTCGTCAATAATTTCTCTCTTTGGTCAAGAATATGGACTGGTTATTTCTCATCAGAGAGATTATCATCCAATCGAACTACTTCTGGTCTCAAAACATGAGAGGGATCTGGCATATACTTTCACCACATTGAAACATGAAAAACATTTTGTAATGGGAGAAACGTGGAGGTAAAGACAATATATAGGGAATAAATCACACATTATCTAGGATTTCATATGGTTCAATGATCCTCCGACTCAAATTTCCTTTCTTAACAAAACACATCACATATTTCCATGGATAAACATTGAGAAAGACATGATCACCTAACTACAAAGAGAGATCCTTCCACTTGTTACCTAGATTACTTTTCTGCTTGCTCTAATCCGTTCTCATGAGCTTCTATATAAACTAAACTTTCTCTTCCATTACATCTACCAATATTGGTCCCATCATCTTCCTTTCACCTACTTCATCCCAAAAATATAGAGTTCTACAATAGTTTATATATGATGTTTCAAATGGAGTCGTTTGAATACTGTAATGAAAGATTTTATTATAAAAAAATCAACCAAATAAATATGTTGGTCCCAACATCCCTGGTAATCTAGTGAACATGAACGTAACATATCCTCCATAGTCTGAATAGTTCATTCTGACTGCCCATATGATTCCAGATGAAAAGTTATACTAAAATTTAATTCAGTACCCAACGACATCTGAATCCCTGTCGAAAAGTTAGAAGAAAATTTGGGATCATGATCAGATACAATGGAGAGATGAAAACCATGCAACATGACAATATTTTTAACATACAACTGAGAATGTTAATCGAGAGAAAATGTATCTTGAATAGGAAGTAAATGAGTATATTAAGTCAATCTATCAACAATCACTTAGATTGGATTGTAACCTTAAGATGTATTTGGAAATCCAACAATGATGTCCATAAATATATTTTCACATTTCCACTCTGGCACCGGTAATGATTGAAACATTCTTTTCAGTAACTACCACTCTTCTTTAACTTTATGACAAGTCAAACACTTTACAGTAAAATCAAAAATATATCTTTTCATTCCATCCCACTTGTAATACTCCCAAAGATCACTGTACATCTTAGTACTGCTAGATTAAACTAAAAATTTGAAACTATGAGCTTTACATAACAACTCATTCTTCAACTATGAATGGCACACATAATATTATCCAAATCCTTGAAACACAATCACTATCTATGTTAAAACCATTCAATATACCCTTCTGAACCAACTCTTACTTTTTTTTGAAACTCAATACCTCCCTTCTGTTCTCGCATAATTATATCTAATAAAGATGATCTCACTAACACCTAAAACATATTTGAAGAATTTTCGGCACCAACAAATTCTATGCCAAATTTCATTAAATCAAAAAACAACGTATCTCATTCAAAATGTGGCATGGTTAATGAAGAATTACTTTTTCGACTCAAAGAATCATCCACTTTATTTTTTTTCCCGGATGGTAATGGATCATGTAATCATAATCCTTCATTAATTCCAACATTACCTCTGTCTCATGATCAATTATTTTTGGTTGAATATATACTTCAAACTTGATTGTTCAGTATATATTTCACATTTTACTCTATATATTTGATGCCACCATGTTTTTAAAGTAAAAAACAATAGCTGATAATTAAAAATCATGTGTATGATAATTTAACTCATATGGTTTCAACTTACATAAAGAATAATTAATTATGTAATAATTACACCTAAGGATGAAATCATTACCTTTAGATAAGCTTCAATATAAATAATAATCTCCCAATTTCTGGAAGGAAGGGCCAAAACTGAATCATTCACCAATTTTCATTTCAATTCTTGAAAACAATTATCACATTCTTCTATTTAAATGAACATAACAACTTTTCGAGGAAACATAGTATGTGGGATAGATAACCATTCAAAATTATCAAAAAAACCTCTAGTAATAAAATTCCTAACCATAAAAACTACAGAACATGATTAAATTTGTGGGTTTGGGCCACTCTTAAACAAATTTTTTTTAGCAGGATCAACAATTATTCCATTTTTTTTGAAACAATGTGAACACAGAACGAAATTTGTTGTAACCAAAACTCACACTTGGTCAATTTCACAAAATATTTCTTTTCTTTTATGGTTTTCAATACATCCCTTAAATTAATTACATGTTCCTATTTTCTTTTATAATAATCCTATATATCATCAATGAACATAACCAAAAACATATCCAAGAACTCAAACAATATTCTATTAATAAGATCCAAGATTATAACAGGTGCATTGGTTGACCCAAAAAGCATAACTGCAAATTAATAATGGCCATATCTAGTATGAAATGCGGTCTTCAGAATATCTACATCCTTTAATTTTAACTGATGGTACCCCAACATCAAATCAATCTTCAAAAAATATAGAGCTCCCTAGAGCTGATCAAACAAATCATCGATATGAGCCAAAGGATACTTTTTTTAACAATGATGTTATTCAATACTCTATAATCAATGAAAAGTCTCATAATATCCTTTTTAACAAATAAGATAGGATCACCCCATGGTGATGTTCTAGGTTGAATAGAACCATTATCTAATAAATCTTGCAATTTCTTTTTTAACTCTAAAAGTTCAATTTGATCCATTCGATAAGGAGGATATGAAATTGGATGAGCATCAGGAACAAAATAAATAGTAAATCCCACTTTCCAATCAGGTATAATACCAGGAAACTCATTAGAAAAAACATATAGATAATTATTTACCATTAGAACATCATAAATATGAACAGTTCCTATGTTTTAAAATTATGAGCTAGGATTCACTAATTTCCATCATTTTCTAGTTTCTCATCTTTCTAATATGTTATAAAAAGTAAGGGATCATTTTTTACACATGCTAAAAATATTTTTGAAAATAAACCTCTTTATCTCTATAGTCAATATTAGCATGATAAAAAGATATCCAATCGATGCCCAAAATAACATCAAACTCTACTAGTGGGAAAATAATGTGGTTTTTAGGTAGATTCTTTCAGTACACAAGGAAATGAAGGTTCTTATAAATTTTTTTGTCTCAATATTACCTCTAGGTGATTTTACAATAAGCTGAAGATTCATATATTGATATGGAATTTACAATTTACTAGATAAAATCACCAAAATGAATAGACGTGTAGACCCAAAATCAAACAACATATTGGCATAATCTGAACAAACAAACAGTGTACCTGATACTACTTCATTTGATGGCCCAACATCTACTTAAGTAGTTGCAAAGGACTTCACCACACATTTATTCTTGTAGTATGGTTTCTTTCCCTCTGTTGAGTTCATCCCTGGACACTCATTTTCATAAATACCCATTTTATTGCAATTAAAACAATTTACTGTTGGATTTTCATTTACTGTTTGATCATATACATTACAGTTACAAGTAATATGACCATACTTACAACACTAGAAACACATTCAAGACTTTGATAAAAAGTATCCAGGATGCTTTTTACCTCACTTTTCAAAAGATGGATAATTAGTTCTCTTACATCCATGCTTCTTTGATGAATTCTTTTCCATTTCATACTAACTAGACCATTTATTTTGTTGTTTGTCAAAGAACAACAGATCATCGAAAAAACTCCATTTCCACCTTCTCTGAACATTGAACATGTTTTTCATAACTTTTGAAATCACTAGAGGCTAATCCTATTTGATGTCATTTCATAAGTCCTGAGTAAAATTGATTTTCCTTAATATCATGATCTCAGATGATATTTAGAACATACCATTACATTCGAGTGAATTGCCTTCATAAACAGCCACAATGTTGTCCTACTGTATCAATTTATGAATTGTTTTCCCAAATTAAGTCGAACCACTATAGGAGCGTATTTCACAAGGAATATACCATTGAATTAATCCCAATCAAGAGCATCAATCTCTTCACTATCCCTAATATTGTTCAACATCGACCACCACTAATAAACTTCACCTTAAAAAGTTAAATAGTGAGACTAACCATTTTATGTCCTGAACACCCCATGACATCAAAAATTTTATTTAGTACTTTAATCCACCCTTCATCTAACACATGTCATATGAATATCCGAATGATGGGGGTGTTGCCTCATGAAATACTCCACTAATGACATATTCCTATGTGGATGATCGGGCTGATCTCATGCATGGATACCATCACCATTTATAGACAGATTCAATTGTGCCATCACTACAACAAACTATTCAGTTTGGATTCCGACCATCATAGGTTTCTGATTGGGAAGGTTGTCTTCCTCTTGATGACGTCCCAACATAGCTGCCCTGTTTTTTCATCTGTGGAATACCATTCTGAACATAGAAATATCTTAGTCAAAGAAACATGGTAATATTTAAATTCTATCATTTAAATATTAACATAAATAAATTTATGGAAATTAATTTAACAATACCATTACTCCTAAATTTATCTAAATCGACCTCAAATACCAACTATAATGACCCAAACATATACATTTCATACTTTTGAATTATGTTAATAATTCACAATGAGGAACTTTTCATGTTTAGAGAATTAGAGAATTAGTTCATAACATATACATAACAACTTGAATATTACATAAATCTAGCCAGTTCCCATTTTTCCTCAAAATAAAAATTCATGAAAAAAATAGTCATGTATAGTTCCATGATTTATACTACAAGAATTTTCCTTGATCTCATCCTTGACCCTATTCTACTTTATGTCCTATGAAAAACATTTCAAAAACATTGGATGTGCATAAGAAGATAATTAATGGATACAAAAAGAAGGAAAATTATTAGTTTTTCAAAACAACAAGTAAACCATGAATACATTATGATATGTAACACTTTTCACCATTAGGATGTATTAAATACTCTTCACTGAAGAAAATATCATTGAATACCCTTTTGTAACAAAAATATTACCATAAAACCCATATAAATAACACATAACATATAAAGGTATCTTGGGATGTAAACATACATAAATGAAATAACCATACTGTCGACTTGCGCACATATTATTAAATGGAATAGCCATACGGGTGACTTCCATACCCAATGAATTGCAGTTTATAAGGTAACCACACATCCTAGTTTATCCCAACATCGTCCATCATTTGTTTTATCATGTAACCACCCATAAATTGTCCAAGTACCATTATTAAATGATTACACATACAACAAATATAATGGAATGAAAAAATTTCTACATTTCAATCACATTATATCTCTTAAATATAATGACATAAAAAATCCTTTACCAAACCATTTTAAATACCAAAATAAATAAAACAGTTTATGGTATTTGTTTTCATTTTAAAAAAATTACGTATTGTTAAGGAATTCAAATATCAAATAATACATGTAGCGGCTGAAGGTCGTTGTCACCGCTTGCATTAAAAGAAACATTCTATTTTTCCATTTAGTAAAACACTTAGATGAAACATAATCCCTTTGAATTAAATTAAATTTCATAATTTTTTATAAATCATATAAAAGAAATTTGTGTATTAAAACAAAATATGCCTCAATGAAAGGATATTGAGACGAAGTCCATTACCTCATGTCCGACTTTACCCGTTCATTCTTTAATCCCCTGAATAATAAACTAATTTTTATTTATACATGATTAATAACATTTTTAAATGTTATTATTCCTCTTATATCAATTATTACTATGTTATAAACATTATGTAATCATTTATGTTAATAATGGTCATTTTGTTGATATTTGGTAGTTTAGTCAAAAATCAACTTCTTATAATTACATGTTGTTCATGTTGTCAAAAGATCATTATATCAGTAATTATATTAATTATTTAGATATATCATATATCATATATATCTAGTATATACACGTATTTATAACAGTACATAACATTTAGAGATAAGAAATTAAATTAAATTTTCATGGAGACAGTAAATCATATATATGCATAAATGCTACATCCATTTCTATTTAGTATTGTAATGGAAGTAAAATTAATGTTAAATAAGTATATTATAATTTTATTATAATATGATATACAATTTCATTATCTCTACCCTTTATATGTTCCATATATGGCATAAACAAGTCATATCACATTGAGGGGGTAGTAGTCTGCACATCCTTAAATGGGATTATCGTATTTACCCACTATGGAAACCATAAAAGTATTCTATAAATGAAAAATACATATGAATATAAACAATAAAAATATAAAATATAACATATATAAATACAATGCCATCATAATAGCCACCATGAGATGCAGTTGAAGATATTTGAGCAATCATCGTTTCGTGTGGCAGTAGTTCATTATCCAGAGAACCAGTATGTTGTTTACGCATTAGACGGAGGTGTGTGTAAGTTTACCTAGAATAAATATCATAAAAACAACCTAGTATATTTTGGATACTGGTTTTGTTATAAAATAAAGGAGTAAAAAGAGTTTACGGGGTTATAGAACTAAAATAAAATAATATAAAACAAAAGAATTTAAGAGAAACTGTTCCCTTTAATTTAGGTAAATCAATTTAGTTTGAACCAAAATTAATTTTTAAAGATCCTTCTTACTAAGGGAAGGATT
Organism: Viscum album; assembly: GCA_963277665.1. Lineage (NCBI taxonomy): Eukaryota > Viridiplantae > Streptophyta > Magnoliopsida > Santalales > Viscaceae > Viscum > Viscum album. The sequence goes on from OY728142.1 coordinate 1,652,102,796, forward strand.
ATGTATTGAATAAAGGGAACATTAGAGCTTATTTGGTTAGAGGTTGGATGAGCCAAGGGGCATGAGAGGTGTGAGGAATGGGTTAGAAGTGGTGTCATTATATAAGGGGGAGGAGGGTCTCTTTAGGAAAGTTACAAACAATTAATATATTATAAACTTATATTGGGTTTCAATATGACCAAAAAATCATTAATGTCAAAGATAAGATGACTCATGATCTAAATAAAATCATCCAATAATAATTGGACATGTTTTGGATATTATTTTATTCTTTATAATCTTATTTAAATAGATCATTTATTAATGAGGTAAACATTGCATCATTATTATGTCATAAATAATATAATTTATTTGATGTCTAAAAAATATAAAAACAACCATAATTTAAGAAATGTGTTTATATTTCTAATTAATAGTTATTTTCTAATATATACACTATATAAATCCATGTAAAAAAATTGATTTACTAAAAGATATTTGTTTATTCCATTTTTGCCTTTACTTTAAATTATTTAATATAATGTTTCATTATCACCCTCAAGAGGCCCCATGGGGTCCCCAAATCAACCCATGGATTTACATGGCAAGATATGTGTCAAAAAATATGATTATTTCACATGTTAGGGTAATTTTATATTATTATATTAATATTTTTAACCATATTTACCAGATTTACCCTTTAACCATGTTGAATAAAATTTTTACTGAAGATAATATTCATAGTGTGTATAAATAAAATTTACCTATTTACATAATTTGGACATACTGATTCAAAATATTGAATCCATTTTTCCAAATTCAAAACACAGAAGTAGAAAAAATTAAATTAAAATTAATTCCCGATGTCAAAACAAAAGGCGAGTTTTTAAGAAATATTAACTATCAAAATAATGACACTTATTTATGTCAAATTTCATAGTGAAACCACATCCAATGAAAAAACATGGATAAAATAGTAAAAAAATAATATAATTACACTTTAAAACCAATTAAAAATTTAATCTATCCTTGTAAATAAATTAGATTAAAATGTGGATTTCCATTAAAATATGATATTTTTTACTATTCATTAAAGATGAATTTTATCATAAAAATACCAAAATTTCTTCCAATTTAAATTTTGAATTCCCGATTGCAATGAATAATTTTATTCAACCAAATAGAACATATTTAATTTAATAAAACTAGATTTATGGTGTGTTCCCCATCAAAAGGTGGTAAATTGACCTTTTAATTAATATTTCAGTGTTTATGCTTAAAATCAGATTCTTTCTTATTTTAATCATATAATATTTATTGTATAAATGTAAAAACATTTAACAAAAATGTATAATCATATTTTAGTTAGTTCTATTCATTCCTTCCAATACAACGACAAGGCATTAACTACCATTTAAAAAAATAATATTATATTTTTTGTCTGTAACGTAAGATTTCAATGAAACCAGTTGTTGTGTATCGGGTACGCCATCGAACATAGAAACCCCATTTAAAGTAAAATTTATATTTAATTCAAAAATATTAATAAATACAAAAATTTCATATTTCTTTATTTACCTAGGATGTTTCAAATAACCCAATGATCATCATCATTATATTTCAACCAGAATAGTGGATGACATCTATATGAAATTACACCATTGTATCATAACTATCTTTCCAAATGATGACATAGATGAATCATACCATCATAATAGTACTCAAACCTATCATTACAAGTATTATTGTTATAGGGGTATTTGGAATATAATTCTACATAATTTAGTTTAGTCATTTTATTGAAAATATCATTGAAAAATGTGAAAGATATTTCAAATCAATTATTATTTATGATATTGGCAAATTACAATCATAATATATATGTTAAAACAGATCATTCTTTTCAAATATTTATAATAATTTATAAAGTTAATGTTCATATTTTTTTTTAAATGATTTGTTTTTATATATACTAAATACAATCAAATATACTGAAAAAAATTTAAACACTTCATGTATAAATAAAAATGTCAAAAAATTAAGAGTGTAGTCATGATGGAAAATGTCATTAAAGTAAATATGAAATAATGTTAGTCTTAGATAAAAATATTTTCTAAATAATTTTATGTCTTACAGTGTATAAAATTTTACTAATAAATAATAAATATGGGAATTAATATTGAAATATAAATTACATAAACAATTATTTCTATAGAAATTTAGAATAATGAATAGAAAAAATAATTGATATTTAATCATAAAACCTTTACCACATTAAAAATATATCAATTAAAATAAAATTATAATGATAATTGTATATGAACTTCTAGATTACAATAAAATTAATTAGATGGATTATAATAGAAATAAATTTACATTCTTTAACTCTTAGAATGAAACATGTATTGAATATTTCATATGATTATATTTAATGAATGTTAGGTGAAAATTCCTTACCACATGTCCCATATTGTTTTGTATTACACCGAAAATAATATATAATATAAATGTGTTTATTATAAATATATTAAAACTGTTATATATTCTAATAAAATAATAAATGGTAAAATCAAATAATTTTATCATCCATTAATAAAATTACATCATTAAAATAATCAATAAAATATTTTACATCAGGTTTTTTCAATGAGTTTCGAATCAAATGTTTTTGTCCTTACAGATTGATCATTACTCGATCATATCCAAAATTATATAAATTTAATAAGTGAAATTTTAATAAATTTTAAAAAAAATTGTCAAAATGCATACAATCATGTTATGAAAAATAATTACTTCACCTCATGGAGATGTCGGAACAAACGTACAAATTATTGATTTTTCCACTTTTTGATTTATGGAATGAATGAATGTGTAAACTGAAATATTATAATTTAGGAATTATAGTTATATAATATATATAGTATATAAACATTTAACACATCATAAAAACCCATAATTACTGATGGTAATAATTTTTTTTACATTCATACATGGATGCAGTAGTCTACACATGTGCACAAGAGATACATTCATTTACAATTTAATAGAAAGGGGATGAAAATGGATTCCTTATAATGCTAATAAAATTAAATTAAATTTATGAAATTGTAATAATTGATTTATTTTCAATACACGGTATTGAAATGATGTAGATGAATATGTAAACATTGAACAAGTCAGGTATGATGAAAACCTATACAATGATAGTACTCTTTTAGCATATACTATAATCATTTTTCATGGTGGTATAATATGAAGATTAGAAGTTGAAGGATGATTTCATAGAATCTATTAGTGTTTTGTTAAATGGATTGGATAATCTATAGGGTTCAAAACTTTTTAATAATGGAAAATATGAGATTCCCTTTTAAATGTAATGGAAAGGTCAATATTTGGAATTACAAAAAATATTTCAAAATTATATATATTATAATAATATAATTTTTCTCAAAATAATAAAATGTTCATATATATATAAAATTTTATATAGTTCATTAAGAGAGACCAAATAACATGTATTCACATGATAGATACAATTTTTTTCTTAACCTTCAGTTTATCATCCATAAAACATAATTTATCCTTCAAGAAAATAAAATACCATATTTACAAGTTATCATAATTATATAATCAAAAACCAATGGTTAATTATAATGAAATATATAAAGGGTTTTTAATGTTTTTTAATAAATACTTTTCATCATAAAAATCTATAGTTTGATGAAATTACATTTCATATAATTATAAAAAATTAATTAAAACATTTCTTTTGAAATTAGAAAATTTATGTGTAACAACTGTTTCCACATGAAATAAAGAGTGATGTTGGAAGAAATTATTATCTTGATAAATAATAAAAAATTGTTTTCTGTCAATTTGATAAATAAAACAAAAAGTATAACCTTAGGCCCAAATAATTAAATTCAAAAACAACAAAAATACTTTCATCATTAATAACATATAATTTTTATTCATTACGGTCAAGCATCTGTTTTAAAATCAAAGAATAATGGTTTATAATATACCAATGAACTCAAAATAAATACATTTTTTCAAAACCCATTCATCTAATAGGATACAAGAATCAATTATAATTATATTAAAACATTATCCAATAGATTTATCATTTTTTTAACAGTTTTACCCTTACTGAGGAGAAATATCATAACCATGGTTACAATTCATATTAAAATATTGAAGATGAAATAATGAAAAAAAATTCAACATAGTAATTTTAAATATGGAATCATTTTTAATATCTAAATATTTATAATTTCTTGAAATAAATATTAATATAATTATTTAAATCCTAATGAAATTAGCTTTAAAAAAACTATGTTGGATGCAAATGTTTATTAAACCAAATATTATGAATATCCTAATTCATATGTAATTTATTTTATTATTTATAAGTTTATGATAGTTTTTTTTCTTATGATTAATGTCAAAATCCTATGGTATGTTTAAATTAATTTATTTATTTAATGGAATTATTATTTTGAGAAAAATATATATATTAAATTATTCCATAAAAAAGAAATCAATATTAAAAAACACCAAGGAAACATCACATAGAGTATAATAATATTTTGATTTGAGACATTATATAACCAACTTGAAATATAATTTTAATGGAAATTTTGATATTATGTATAATGTGTGAGTGTAAAATTCAACTAAATCCATTTTAAATTTAAAAAATTATGCATAAATTGACATTATTGAAAATTGAATAATTTTTTATAGTGAATTAATAAATAATTCATAAAATTTTAGAAATTAATACATATTTCTAGAATAATGTTTATTTTTATTAATATATCTAATATATTGGATATGTTATTACAGCACTTTAAAATAAAAATATTTTTATTATACATAAAAGTAATCTTAAAGCACCTTATTTTATGTTAAGAAAGAAATAATGCAAACAATTTTTATGAAAATTGTATTTTCTCATTATATATATATATATATATATTTACTTTTATACCACAATATGTTATCTTATATGAACCTCGTTCACCCATATGAAAGTCGAAGGATGAAATTTTTTAAGAATGATATACAATTATATGAACATCCCAACTCATGAGTAAAAAAAACATAAACCAATGAAAATAATCCAATTAATTCCCACTTTCCATATCTATAATATCGACTCTATAATTATGGAATAATGGTTCTAAAAAGGGAAATAAAGATATATTGTAATTAAAATATATCTAGAGATGGATGGTTTAGAACAATCATGAAATATATTCATTAAAGAATGAAACATAAATCTATAAATATATGGGAATTTTGGATCAAAAATATGAATTTATAAGATGCCGATTACTCCTATGATGATCATGGTTCTGGTGGAAGTATGAATAATGAAATAGAGGTGGTTCAAAAAAAACAAAAAATACATTTCTTATTTTTTTTAAACTGCACAACAATATGCTAATAGTGCTACTAGAATGTCATTCAATGAACATATTTAGAGTTACAGGTCTAGCCAATACTACGTCACTCACATTTTTACAAACATTATCACATGACAAATGAATAATGTTTAAAAAATCCTTTTTCTAGTCTATTGATTTTCAATTACATAACAAAAATTTCAAGAAATATTCATTATGTCAAAGAACTATTATAATTTATATAAAACACATTGAAATTCATGGTAAATTTCACAAAGGTGTTTTATTTCATGTTTGTATGAATATTTTCATATTTAATTTAAATAAATATGTTCTAATTTAGTCTATCAGAACTATAATATAAAAAATTAAAATCCAATCCAAAATATAAAAAATTTCAAAAATACTGAAAATTTTACGGAATATTAATAATATACATGTAAAATAAATATTTTTAATAAATTTTTATAATAATAGTATCTATAATATTTATAATATTTTTTTTCAAATGAAATCCATTTGAAATGGTAAAAAAATCAAAAAATATCATTTTTAAGATATTGAAGTAGGATGTGAAAAATTTTAGATTTTATTAATAGTAATATAAATAGGCCAATTATAGAATATGATAGGATATGAAATAAGCTATTCATTAATTTCAAATATTCTACTAACTAAAATTATAATATTTATTTAATGAGGTAAAATTCATATTGATTTACTATGTTTATGAAATTTTAAATTAATATTGAGGTTTCTCTTTGAATGAAGACTATAAAACTATATGGAATGATAATTGGGAATATTATTATCATTTTTTAATTGAATATTTGACGTTGAATGAATATATCATTCCAATATCCCATATTTATATACATTAGTGGATTATATCTATTAATAATGTGATTCAAAAATTACATCATGATTTTAACTATAAATTTATGAAAAAATATTATATAAATTTAATCTATGGGAGTTTACAGGTTTAGTGTAAAATTACCTAGTGAAAAATTATTATTCTTATATGTAACATTATATAAAACATAAAAATATTATAAACTCTATTAAAATTTTTATTTATCCCATGCACAATTATATCACCACATACGGTTTCATTAACATATCAATCAAATTATATAATTGTAGAATGCATCCAATTAAGGGAAAAAAATTTAATTGAATATAATAATGGAATCAGAATAGAAAAAGATCATGTACATGAAAACACGACACCTGGCATACATATATTGAAATTATATCATTAGGAACAAAATTGAAATATTGCTACAACATTGACATGGGATATTCGAAAACAGGTCACCTATATAATCATAAAATTTTTTAGGATGAATCTAAATCCCATAATAAATTATCAATATAATTTATTTAATGATAAATTCTTTTTTTTTTACAATTTTGAATGATCATTGAATTACATTCAGATCTATGACTTTAGTTTGAACATAATTATGAAGTCTATAGTGCCTTGAAATTCATTTGATAAAAATATATAATTTTTTTTTCAATTAATTTTTTCAAATTAATGAAATATCACATATAATATGTCTTATATGAGGAATATGATAAAATAATTTATTCCAGGATATAGGGTTTACCCAATGTGTGATGTAAAATTTGTGAGAATCTGTTGATTGGTAACAGTAAATGTGCTGAAAATTTATTTATTTTTTATTATAAATCATTACTAAAATATTCAATATCTCCCAAATGGCATATCATATGAGAAATATGGTACCACTATTAGACATATGATGAGGATGTTACCATATGTGATGCATACCATTTAATTATATCATATATTTGATCAAATCACACATTTGAATAATTTATCTAATATATCTATCTAATAATTTTGAAAAATAATGGGATATCATTCGATTGGTGTGATATATGAAAAAACTAAGATATCCATTAGGTCTAAAATATGGTTTTTACAATATGTGCGCCATAATTTTTGTGTGTTTTGGGAGTTTGGTCACATCACATGTTGGGATAATAATAAATATATTATTTGTGTATGTTGTATTGAAAAAAATAGAAAACACCTATTTAATTAAATATTGTAAATTGACTACTGACACTTTTCCATGTGTAAATATATATTTGGAGTTTAAGTAATAATATTTATATTATTTCATTCTTATTAATAAATTAATACATGTGGTTAATGATTATTTAGTCACTATAATGAATATTTAATGCATGTCATCATTAAAATTTAAACTGTGGAAATGGGTTGAGGTTTATAAAAAAATAATTAATATTGATTTCATTTTATTTTACAATTTTTTAAATTAATATCTATGATTGGAATTTTAAAAGATTTATATATATATGCATCTCTATGTGTATTCATATGTATATGCATATATATGTGTGTTTAGTTATATATAAATGTATATGTGTGTTATGGTGTTTATATATATACATTCACATGTGTAGTGTATTTATGTATGTTTATTTATATTACATATATATTGTTAATATAAATCTATATATATGTGGGTTATATATATTAATATATAAAATAAATTTATTATTCATATTTAATAATGGTGTAATAAATGTTTTTTGTTTGGTTTTTGATAAAAAACATGTAAGAGGTGATTGCGGTATAACACATGGTCATAAAGGTAAATATGAGTTATAAAAAATAATTGATTTTTTGAAAAACAATTATATGATATATTAAAATAAATTTTAATTAATGATTTATTATGATTATCCTAAGGGGTTTTCACGGGAGGTTCTCTTCCTTTCCCCTCACACCACAATCTCACCTTCTCTCCCATATTCTTAATTTTATTATGTTATATATTTTTTTATTATTTCATCCAAAATTATATCTTCAATATCATTCTATAAATAGATAATAATTTAATGTATTAGTTTCTCTTAAATTCATCTCAATGAGTAAAGATTTAATGATTAATTTTCCAATGGTATGGTGATTAAGTGGTTAAATTAGAATCGAACATCATATTTTATCATCAAATCATTATTGAACCATAAGTAGGAAGTTATATTCCATATTTGTCAATATGTTATGATTGATTCATGAAAATAATTTATGTTTCAATTTCATTATACAATTTTCTATTATTCTTTCATTTGTTTGTGTAGCCCCAATACATACCATGGTATATTTGTTCCATGTGTTATATTTTTGTATATTGTTGCATTGTTTTTTTTTTCTGTTGAAATTATTAATCTTCCATCAATTCCTGATGTCTTGAGATGCCTTCCTTGTATATTTACTCAGGAATATGTGGGATTATTACCACAGATGTCATATAGGTACATGATAAAGGTGGACTATTGTGTGGTTGATATCCCTTAGATAGGATGTCTGTTCATGGATTGTGATGATGATAATGTTGGCCTAAGTATAAATAATAGGGCACAAAATCCTTTAGGATTGAACAAAGGAACTATTTTAGTGTTCTGATGGTCTAGTGGTCTTCCATGCGGGACATGGAATATTGGGGACTAGACATGACACATCAGGGAATGTGACAAATTAAGTGTGTTACCGTTGATATGAGTTTGTATTCCAATCCATGATCTGGTATGTGACATGATGATATACCATTACCATGAAATGTATTCCGATTAAATTAATAGTCCATACTATAACTGAAAACTCTATAGGGTTTTTGAGCACCATGATTTGGGCCATTTGATTTAGTATTCTAGGCACCATTTGATGGTCCATTCTCCTTGAGTAATTCCATTATTATTCATCCTTCATAAGGCCAAGGATGGTGTTATTGGGGGGTTTTGATGTCTTTTTTAGTGTACTACTACTCAGTTATGGATGTTTTTATTACACATCCCATATTTATTATTATTATCGAATACTCTTGTAATACATAAGTATGACCTATAAAGATGCATTATTAGTATACTACTGAGTCTTGTACTAACACCCTACTTGGTTATGTTGATGTATATTTATATTTCATGAGAGAATCATCTATTTCAAAAGTTCATGTGGTACATGGATAAGTAGTGGAAGAAGATATTTTAGTTGACATATATGGAATACTGATAACCACTATATTTATGTATTTATATTTTATGATTCCTTGTGTAATAGACATGATTTATAATTTGGGAGTTGATAGTTATTTGTATATCATGTTTAGTTCACAGTCAACATGTATTTAGATTGTGTTTATTTTTATAAATTGGATATTTAATTCCCCTGTTCACTTTGACAGAGGGTATAGTCTACCAATGGTTCTACTTGTGACCCTTGATGATAGTCGGAAAACTCTTTCATAGGTTTAGGAGCGCATGGGGTCATATTTATCCAATCTTGGAATCTAAGTTTTTGTTAATAATTTTTTTAAAATGTTTTTATCGATAAATAATCACTAAATTTATTCTAATATTACCATTGGTAGTGATAATATAGATATGAGGGAGGGTATTTGGGACCTGGGTAGGTGAGCTTTCATAGTGCCTAAATAATATTGTAGAGTGGACCACTATGTTTCCATAAAAAATGTAATTTATGTTTTATTGTTATGAATTTCAAACTTCACCATATGTGATACAATTTATATTGATATGTTATTTATGGAGTTTCAAGGTTGTTAATGAATCATGATTAGGATAAAAGTTTGACATATTGGTAATATACATATTTTTTTAGACGAATTGATATTTAATTAAATTAATTTATTTTTTCCATCAGTTCGAGTTCGTTTCGTTGATTGGGTTATATTTAGATTTGTGTTGTAATCATGATATATCAATTTAGGATGTAATTAATTGAATTAGTCATATTTTTTTTGGTGTTAAATATATTATTATTTTAACTAATGTACATGGATAAATACCATGATTTTTTATTGGAGGTGTATTACATGAGATTTTTATAGAAACTTGGGAAAGTATTATGAGATACCATATACTAGATATTATCAATTTATGTTCATAATGTTTCTCTTTTTATGATGATGTGTGATAAAGAGTGTGTTATTCAATCTTAGTGTCTTCTGTTGTACGAATAAGACAAATATATTATTGTTATTGGGGAAAGAATTAATTTGAGGGGAATAATTGTAACATTCTAAAATTTATAAAGACAAATATCCCTCGGGGAAAATAAGATATGTTTTTACATTATCATTTTAAATTTTAATAAAAAATTAATTGAATAAAATATTATTTACTGTTTTTAATGGTAAAATATTTGCATACATTCCAGAATATTCAATGAAATATTTTTGGATTTATAATCTAAAATATTGTGTAGTTATAAGGCTTATAGAGACTTTATATTTATTTTAGAAAATTAGAAAATAAATTATATAATGTTTGTGACCTATATTATTTCTAAAATAATTTATTATTCCCAAAAAATAATTTCAATAGAGAAATTTGAAACAACTGTTAGGGTAGTAATGTGGTTTTTATCTTAGGTGTGATATCACATATGTGAGTATCATTTGTTTGGTGACATCACATGCGAGATAAATTTATATAATATTATTATTATTATTACATGCAAAAAAATCATAAAAACCCAAATGTGGTATCATATTAGAAATAAAAAACAACCATTATTATTATTACTAGGAAAAAAATCATATACCCTGCATTTCCCCATGGTGTCGCGATGGGGTAAACCCCTATGGGTTGACCCACAAACGTGGCTATGTGCCACATCATCCCTACCCGGACGTGTTGTGTTTGGGTATCCTTGGCAGCCCACGCCACCAGGGGTGGCACCACCAGCTTAGTCCAGCGGATGGACCCGCTGCTCAGCAAGCTGACCCGCAACCTGACACCTAAATTGTAACCCATCCAGGTCGGGCCGGGCTCAGCGGTCCAGGTTTACCTGAGTTGGGAAAGTCCGACCGTGGCTGACCGGACCCGGACCTAGTACTGCCCAGGAACACAAAAGGCCCTTATCTTGAGAACGTTACATCCGTTTTATGAACCGTCTATGGTGTTGGGATCCCTGAGGAAATATATACGATTTTTTTACTCCATTAGTTTTTTTTGAGAAATTTGGTGTACAACTAGGCTGGATGGAACCCAAATCTAACCGGTCCCTCGACACTAAAATCCCAATAATGCACAGACCAGGTGTCCAATTGATATCCTGTCTGTTGCGTTGGAACCCTTATGATGTGGAGAAACATTGGGTTTCATCCTTTGGATAATGTTTACCAGTTTTAATAAGACAAATGGCTTGAGGAGTGGTTTTCACTAGGGTACTACGTACATAACGTGACAACTGGTTGAGAACTTATGACTCCTTGACGATGGCCTAGTGCGAGTAGCTCTGTGTGACCCAGCATGCCCACAGTGGTAAGAAGATCTGTGTGACCTGGCATTCCCATGGTACCCATCAAGGATTAGTATCACAGCAGTTCAAGGTTAGTGGGAAGCAGCTCTATGTGACCTAGCAGGCCCACTGTACTCGATAGAGGAGGAGTTCTCCAGCAGGTGAGGAGTTCAAGTTTTGTGACTATAGATTCTATGGTTACTACCCATGAATATACATTATGGGGACTTCAATGGATATTAAGATGTGGAGAGTGGATAGAGGAGCGGTTATCCCAAGAAGAATATGTATGGAACCATGTGGATGGTTGTGACCTAAAGAATACATGACGATTGGCCTAGTGGGAAGAGACTCTATGTGAACCATCAATCCCACAGTGGATAGAATCTCTATGTGACCTAACAGACCCACAATGCTCGATAGGAGGAGTACCTCATTTTTTCCATGGTGGGAAATAGCTTAGTGTGACCCAACATTCCCACGGTGGGAAGCGAATCTGTGTGACCTGTCAAGCCCATGGTACACATTAGGGATGGGTACAACAACAGTTTGAGGTTATTGGGAAGCAGCTCTGTGTGACCCCATAAGCCCACTGTACTCGATAGAGAAGGAGTTCTCCAGTAGCCATGTAGTTCAATGATGTGATAACCCATCTATCGTTGTCCAAAAGTGATACCTTGTGTGAGTTGACTTTTGTTGTGTACTTTTACCTTCATGGTGTACCTGTGTTGTACTTCTACATGTGTTTTGTTACCTGTGGGGTACTTATACCATCTGGGTGTTACCTTTGTGGTATTAATTCCTCGTGTTTGAGATGATTATATCTTGATAACATAACAATATTTATGGGAATATACATAAGTATACTAGATGTATTTTTTTGTGATATTTATATTGTGGAATTCTACGAGACCTATGGGGGTCTCGGGGTCCCTACTGAGTAACTTCATACTCACCCCGGCACTGGCATCACCCACACCATGTTGTGACTTGTTCCGATGTTGAGCAGTAGTTCTAATTCTAGAGGAAGACAGGACCAGGTGGTACATAGAGGAGATGAGCTGATGTGGAGATTTGTGGAGATGATATGTACCTCCCCTTTATGTAGGATACAAGGCGGATTATCCAGGATCTTCTTGTACTCATAGTTGTATCTGTACTCTCCAGTTGTACTTGTACTTTATAGTTGAGCTTGTATTTATGGACAATTTAATTTCAACTCTATATTTTCAATAGAGATTACTTCATGGTTTCTTCTAATTGTGATCCTGGGTTGTATGTTTGTATAGGTTTAACAGAGATTCCATCCCATTTTTTGGATACTCTTTTTTTGTGCTAGTCACCAGCCCCTTGCCAATGGAAGGTGGGTTTGGGGCAGTCACTCGCAGGCCCAAGGGGATGGGTCATGAAAAAGCTGTATCAGAGGAGTTCGGTTCTACCAAAGAACTAGAAATCCGATCATTTCAATAAAAGAATATTATTATGTGTTATAAGTGTGGTTTTCAGTTTGGGGAGTCCAGTGTGGGTGTGGCGGCTGACGTATCCATACACCAGGGCCCTAAATTATGATTTTTGAATCAGTGCACAAAAACACAGATTGTGTGTGTTTTTGAAATGTTTTTCATTTGATTTCATTGGAGTCTTCTCAAAAGGTATAACTTAATGAAAATTTCACACCTGTTCTTTATCAGGATGCTTCCACATAGTCATCCATCTAGGATTCTCGAGAGAGTACATGATGACGGTCCCCCAACCGATGTGGCTCTGGTGTAGGGCCCTCATACTGTGTTGGAACCTTCGACTGGTTTACCCGCAACAACACCACCTGTTGGGTAGTCATTACCACCAGCCGCACGGGCGGATTGTGCATGCCGACTGATGGAATTGCATGATTTCTAGTGGAAGAGACCACTAATATTTCAAGGTGAGACAGATTCCCAGTCATCCGAGGACTTGTTAGAGGCTAGGGATATAGTTTTCAACCTAGTTGAGACATCAACAGATCAGATGGTGATCTTTGATTTTAGTTTTATTAATGTGTTACCATGAGGATGGACCACATGGTTAGGGGTCTTCATTACTTGGAATGTTTCCCAAGATGTTACCTTTTCATAGTGTGCCATCTATATCACTTCCCATTGATCAGTGGTTACAACCGGTTGTACCGATAGATGACACATGTAGTCTTAGTGCCTTACATGGGTTTCGACATCAGATACCCCTCAGGTTTCGAAACAAGGCTGACTAATAGGAAGCTGAGGACTGCATTGAGGAGGTGGCTGAGAGTTTCTAGAGCTTTTACAACTTCAAAAATAGAATATTTTGGTAGCTGAGTATTCATTGTGGCATACCAACCATTCCGTGTACTTAATGAATATGATATGATCAGTGATTTGGGGATCATACTTTTGATCATGGTGTGTTTAAGGACGTCTGATCCATCACTATTCTTCTATGAATTCCTACATATTTTATGGTTATAAAGAGAACATTTTCGGTTGAATGTTCTTTGGATGAGTGGTTACAACCAGTGAATGTTAGTAGTGGAAAAGAAAAAAAACTAGCGCCAGTCTTAAAGACTTGGGCATTTAAAATTAGTTTCTAGAAGAAGAGGTGTTAGGTATGAATGAATCAGCAGGGCTGCAGATGTGGAAGAAGATCTAGCAGAACATGATGAGGTTGTGTACATTTTGAAATGTCACAAACCACCCACTATGTGGACCCCACTAGGCTCAGGGAGTGGGACGACGGGAAGGGAGTAGTTGTATGCGGTCAATTAAAGCAACCAAAGGGCACTAGGAATGATTCAAGGTACATTCTGTGTCTAATACTAGTTGTCACACAAATAGACATAGGTACCAATCATTCCTTCCATCCAAAAATCATGTCCAAGACCTAGAGTTTTCGATTAAACTATTGACATGGACCTCACATATGGAGATACCTTTTGGAGGATACTCGATAATCACACATACACCGATGGTGTGATCTGACCCTTGAGGTGATATTTTCAGTTGGAATCTAATTTAGGCATTTTTAATGACTTACAATGTTAGTTCAGGTATAACAGGAAATCCGTAGTTCATAATCAGATTGACTGTATTATGGAAAAGGTTTTGTTTTATCTACAACATGGGAATAGTGTTTTACCTGGTCGGAGAAAAAAACCCTTATAGCACTGGACAAACTCATGAATATGATTGTGTAGCTGATCACTCTGGAGTCACCCTGCCTTACCATCGTGGCAGGGGGAGTTTTGAGTTTTCAGATCCCAATAGTAGTGGCAGAGTGTGGGGAAATCTTTTAAAAATATGTTTCTAGGATTAGCTCCTCGAAGGGAGAGGGACTTCTGTTTTGTCTGAGTAATACCAGAGTTTTGAACCAAACTTCTCGAGGGTAGTGTATCCCTTTTTAGCTTTGGTGATGAAGGCGAATATTTTCTAGTGGATGGAGAAATTTCAGCAGATCTTTCAAGAGATGAGACATTGGCGATTAGTAGAGTTTATTTTGGACTACATCCTTGAGATAGTATATACTCATGGGATGGGAAATGTGGTTGCAGACACACTATAGAACTGCTGAGTGAGGCATCAGTGTAGGTATTCCCACATAGATATGCATTGTGAATAGAGATAGAGCAGCTTACCCTTATTCAATGATTGTCACTCCCCTACTCCATCAGCGAGTCAGGGAGGCTCAACTTGGAGATGTTGACTGCGAGGCTCTATGTGATCAGATATCCTCAGGTTAGGCACATGATAGATTTTCTAAAGGTGTGGAGCAGATCATCCACTTCAGAGGATGTCCCATGGTACCAGTGGAACTTCAGGAGGAGGTGTTGAGGGGTTCCATACGTCCCCTCTAGAGGTACATTATAGTGTGGTGAAGATGTACCTGGACATCCGACATCAGTATTGGTTTCCAAGGATGAAGAAATAAGTGGTTGAGTTGTATCACGATATCTAACTTATCAGTAAGTGAAGACTACATAGGGTTGGAAGAAGCCTTATGATGACAGGATATAGAGACCCTTGGAGTTCCAGGAGTGGGACCATGAATTCTTATTCACATCTCATCGATGGGAAATATGGTGATTTGGTTGTGGATGCATGTTATCAATGAGGTTTATCAGTCATTTTATGATATATCGGATGATAGGCGAGGTAGAATACCGGTTGGCCCTTCCACCATAGTTGGAGTGGGTGCATGATGTATTCCACATATCCCAACTAACAAGATACATGGATGACCCATCTCACATCATCGACCATGGTGAGCTGTACTTAGACGATGCGGCGACGTTTACGGAGGATCTAGTAGTAATTGAAGATCAACATGAGTGGGTCCATCGTGGGTGGTTGATACCTCTAGAGCACATTTGTTGGAATCATGGGAACATCTAAGAGAACACATGGGAGCAGGAGGATTATATTCATGCTCAGTACCCCCATTTGAATCCTCAGTCTATACTGTGGATTTTGGGGATGAAAATCCCTAAAGGTGGGGAGAATGTCATGTCCCAAAAATTTTGTATATTTTTTTCAATTATATGGAATAATTTGGAGACTCTAAAATCTAATGAAACATGATTTTGAGACCATTATTTCCTGGAATGGTCCATAGAAATTTTGTTAAACATTATATAGCACACATAAGAATCTTTCCTAAAATAGGGGGATAACTCTTAAATGGTTGCTCAGATTAAATATTTGAGGCCTCCGCTGAACTCGTGAGGGTATAATTTCTTTAGTCAGAAACTATCATTGGCTGGTGCAGGCGGTGACTGTTAGTTTTTGGTTGTAAATAAAATAATTAAATGAGAATTATTTTATTGTAAAATCTATAACATGTAAAAAATAACTCGGGATAGAAATCTGAGAGTATTGTTGGTTTTGTTGGGGCGTGTTTCACTTAGACAGATCCTATCCTTGACAGGCGCGGGTCGATATTGACTGTTATTATTTTTCCAAAAAAAAATTAGGTATGACTTTTAAATGCATGAGTCTCATTTTATAACATTTAAATCAGTGATTGGATTAAAAATCATAGGGCACCATTGAATCAGCAACACCGAGGTTCCCTTAAAGGAGGATTTACATTGGCCCCTGTAGGTCCAGAGAAGAAAGTTTTTTTGTGACTTTTAAAAGAAAATGAAATAATATAATCTCCATATTTTATTTCTTTTTGACCAACCGACAATCGAACGTGTGGCACCAAGGGCGAGTCAAGCCATTAAATTGCTTAACCCTTAAAATATTAAGTAAAAACGTCTTTGGAATTTAAGAAGGTTCATATTAAATGAACTTTTTATAAATTCCATGATCATTACATAACCTCCCCCTCCTTTATTTATATGGTTCATGGGGGGAGGAATTGGTACAGCTTCATTAAGTAATGAAACTCTGATAAAGTGCAGCGTTTCCCAACACATGGAGGATAGAGCTGGATTCAGCAGGTAGTGACGAGCGACCCTGAAATGTGAACCAAAGAAAAATGATAGATCTATATCGTTGGAGGTTTTTTGTGGGATCAACGAATTCCAAAACATCCTAAAATGAAAATACTCTACAATGAACTTGATGTAAGGGGTTTATTTGTTAATGCTTTTAATTGATTTCCTCTACCCCATTCTTGAATAACACAGAGAACACTGGTCAACTGACTAAAAGGTTGTCAAACGATTCATTCGTCCGTGAAGGAGGAAATTGAGTGGGATCATGTGGTGTTTATCTGGTTTTTTAATTCAATTTTTATTAAACCATTAACTCCCATTGTATTATGAGATATCAAGGAGGGCACGAGGCTAACCAACACGGCTCAAACCCTCAGCGATATTTGTTATATCCTTGTGCCTCAGCCGAAAACCGACAGTGCGACAACCCCAATTAGCTACATGGTGGATTGAGAATCAATGAAAATCACAAGAAGAAGTTGCAGTGGTCATCGGAGTGGCCAGAACCGGCCAGATGTGGAGGTGGCGCGGTTCATCGTTGCACACCGCCGAAGAACAAGGAGGGTCATGGCTCGTCTGACACATCGACCAGAGGATAGGTCGGCTGATACAATGGCCCATAGCGACAGAGCCAGTGAAGAAAATGTGGGGTGGGTCACTCAAGGGGCGCCCACGCTGCTGTAAGGATGCAGTCTGTTTTGGTCGTGGCGGGAACAAGGTGTCGTCATATCGACCGGCAACCGTTGGATGGGGTGCTCGATAGCGGTGCACCCGAAGGCACAGTCGCAGCTCTTCGGTCGTGGCACAGAGGACCCACGGTGCCCAATGGTTCCACTATGGGGTCAAACATTGTGGGTTGACCCACTAATGTGGCTATGTGCCATGTTATCCCTACTCAGACATGCCGTGTCAGGGTATCCCTGGCAGCCTGTGCCGCCAGGGGGGGCACTGCCAGCTCTATCCCGTGGACAAACCCGCCCCTCAGCAAGCCAACCCACATCCCGAAGCCTAAATCATGGCCCATCTAGGTCAGCATGGGCTCAATGGGCCAGGTTTACCCGAGTTGGGCTAGTCCGACCGTGGCGGACCGGACCCAGACTCAGTACTGCCCATGAACACAAAAGGGCCATATCTTGAGAACCGTAAGTCTGTTTGATGGACCATCTATGGCATAGGGATCCTTGAGGCAATACAGACCATTTTGATTTACTCGATTAGTTTTTTTTTGAAAAATTTGGAGTATGGCTAGGCTAGATCGCACCCAAATATAATCGGTCCCTCGACACTAAAATGCCCATAATGCATTGACCGGGTATCCTATTGTCGCTCTATCTGTTGCGTTGGAACCCTTATGATGTAGAGAAACATGGGGTTACATCCTTTTGAGTCTTTTTACTAGTTTTAATAAGACTGAAGGCCTGAGGAGTGGTTCTCTCTAGTGCGCTATGCATAGAACCTTACAACTGGCAGAGTCCTTAAGACTCCTTGATGATGGCCCGATGCAAAGCGGCTCTGTGTGACCCAGTAGGACCATGGTGGGAAGAAACCTTATGTGACCCATAATACCCACGGTGCCCATCAGGTATGAGTACCATAAAAATTCAAGGTTAGTGCGAAGCGGCTCTATGTGACCCTGCAGTCCTACTGTACTCAATAGAGGAGGAGTTCTCCCATAGGTGAGGAGTTAGAGTTTTGTGACTGAGGATTATATGATTACTACCCTAAAATATACCTTATAGAGACATTGATGGATATTAAGATGTTGCAAGTGGCTAGAGGAGTGGTTATCCCAAGAAGAATATGTTTGGGACCATGTGGTTGGTTGAGACCTAAACAATTATTGATTATTAGTCTAGTGGGAAGCGGTTTTGTGAGACCCATTAGGCCCTTAATGGGGAGCATATCTATGTGGCCCGACAGACCCACGATGCCTGACAGGAGGAGTAACTCAGTTTGGCCATGGTGGGAAATAGCTCTTTGTGACCCGACATGCCCATAGTGGGTAGCGACTCTGTGTGACCCGTCAAGCCCACGGTACCCATTAGGTATGGCTACCACAATAGTTTACGGTTATTGGGAAGTGATGTTTTGTGACCCAGCAGGCCCACTGAACTTGATAGAGAAGTAGTTCTCCAGTATCCAAGGTTTTCAATGATGTGATAACTCATCTATCCTTGACCTAAAGTGATACCAGGTGTGAGCTGAATTGTGTTGTGTACTTTTACCTTTGTGGTGTACATTTATTGTACTTCTACATGTGGGGTGTTACCTGTGTGGTACTTCTACCATTGTGGTGTTACCTTTGTGGAATCCATTCCTCATGTATGATATTAGTATATCTTGATAACATAGGTATATTTATGGGCATAAACATAAGTACATTTGATTTATTTCTTTGTGATACTTCTATTATAGAACTTTAATAGACCTACGGGGGTCTCAGGGTCCCTACTGAGTAACGTCATACTCACCCCTGCATGGGATTCACCCACACCTTGTTGTGACTTGTGCCGATGTTGAGGAGCAGTGCTTAGTCCAGTGACAGCCCGGACCAGGCGATACACAGATGAGATGAGATTACATGGAGTGTTGAGGAGATGATCTATACCCACCCTTTAGGTAGGATACAAGGTGGATGATATGGGAGATGGTTGTACTGTTAGTTTTATCTTTACTTTATAGTTATACTAGTAGTTTATAGTTAATCTTTTATTTATGGAAAATTTACTTTCAGTACTATTTTTTCAATAGAGTTTACATCATGGTTGCTTTTAGTTGTGTTCTTGGGTTGTGTGTTTGTATATGTTTAACGGAGATGCCATCCTGTTTTAGGGATACTCTATTTCAGAGCTTGTCACCAGCCCCTGGCCTATGGAAGGTGGGATCGCGGTAATCACAACACAGGCCCTGGGGGACAGGTCGTGACAAAGTTGAATCAGAGTAGTTCGGTTTAACCGAAGAACTAGGACACAAATTGTTTCAATATAGCAATATTTTTATGTGTTATGAGTGTGGTTTTCAGTTCGGGGAGTCTAGTGTAGGTGTGGTTTTAAGAACTCGGTTCTTATTTTTGAGGTACGAGTTTATTCTTTTCACTTTTCCTTAAGTGTTTTTGAGGAAATAAGGAAAATGGGGAAAATCCAAAATTTTGGGACTACACGCCGTGTACTTTGGTCGTGTGGGATGAGTACACAGGGCGTGTAGCCTTGTTGGTGACTAAGGGTGTAAAAATCGACAACACGCCGTGTAGTGGTCCTTTACACGTCGTGTAGTCAGTTGGAAGGAAAATAGTAAGGCGGTAGATAGCTGTGCGACAGAACACATCATGTACTCAAGAAGACAAGCTGTGTAGTCATGTTGGTAGATAAATAGTTCCACACTGGCAGGAAACTGCCAGATGAATAGTTAAATGAAGGAAGTACACGTCGTGTACTCAGAAGTACACGCCGCGTGCTCGGAAGTACACACCGTGTACTTTGTTTTTTCTCTTAAAATGGGCAGTAGCCTCCTCTGTTCATAGAGAAGGTATAGAATGGGAAGGAGGAGTGGAAGAGGGAGGCAGGAGATATGGAGATCTTCCAGGTGCACATCGGGAATCCGTTTCCGCCTCGGATGATCTTGTTTGAACCACACGGGTCAGCCCTCCACTCTTCTTAAGCCATTGTTTGTAATTCTTCCCCTAGTTGAAGTCATTTTCGTTTAAGAGAGTTTTCTTTCACCTAAAATCTACCTCAATCTGGGACGATTCGTGGAACATCGTTCGAGTATACTGATCAGGGGCATTTAAAGTAGGTGGCTTGGTGTTAATTTTCCAACTGTTGTGCATTTGTGTGAATTATTGTGCCACAGACCCATGTTGGGGTGTCGTGTGGATGAGGCCATAGCTGTTTAAATACCTATAATTGTATAGGTAATTAACTGTGATTTTAAAATGGTGTTTGGGATTGCTTCTTGGATCCAGGACCACCCCGGGGTTGCGTTCCTCTGTTTAGCCGTTTGGCCAGGATACCCAAGGGTATGCTATGTTTAATTATGAATTAATTTTTACATGAGAGGAATTGTATTTAAATTGAATGTTTATATGTTGGAAAATTCCCAGTTACTTATTCATGAGGGAGGTGTTTACTATAGCTTGAGGGAGTGACTGTATTTGCCTGAGGGCAAGGTTACTATTCCCCCTTAGGGCAAGGCCCGGGGGAACGATTCTGATCACCTAAGGGTTTCGTTTCTATTTGGCTTGAGGGAGAGATTCTGTATAGACTAAGGGAATTCCAGAGGGCGTGGTTTTACTAAATTAGCTTGAGGGTAAGATTCTGGTTCTCCTGAGGTCTTGGTTCTTTTGAGCACAGAATGTTACTAAATTAAATGGTTAATATTAATAATGAAATGGCAATATAATTGGTAAAGTTGGTTACTTATGAGTACTACTATTTTTATTGAATTTTACTACTACACACTATTTCATGATTATACATAGTTGGTAACGGGCATTTGGTGGGTTCCTACTGAGATTTATTTCTCACACCATGTTTGGGCCATGATTTTATCCCCAAAAAGATTATATTGCTGCTGATGTGGATAGGGGAAAGAGTCCCTATACAGGTACTTGATTACTGAGGAGGAGTAGAGGATCATTGGACCGGGCTGATTATCCTATAAAAAAATATTTTTTAGTTACATTTTAATGGTATTAAATGTTCATTTTTGATCTTATGGGCCTGAGTTAGTGCATTTTCATTATGAACATCCATTCTCATCATTTGTGCACTTCATTCCTAATATACACCAATTTAGGCCCAGTGAGTCATCTGATTCTAATGAATGTAATTATAAATAATTTAATTTTATATTTTTTAAACTTTATCTAATCTTATATTTGAAAATTTTTCATTCAGGGATCAATGGATGATTCATAAACGATAATAGTGATATTTGGAGATGAATAGAAGCAATTCTATAGAAGGCAGATTGGATACCAGCCCAGTTATGATACTGTGGGGCCCAACATACAGGCCTAATGAATCCTAAATTTTGTGGGATGATAGAATCAATGTTTAGGAACAAATAACTCTGTAGTATATAATGCTAATTCGGCCACTATTGTGGTCATTAAGGCGCCCATAGTTAGAGATTCAATTCTAGGCCAGATTCTGCGGCCCAGAAAAACAGCTTACTAATTTGATCATATCCTGTAATTCACAACTCCAAATGGACCCAAATGTTACAGGTGGTTATAAGACATCCGAAGATCCATTTTTGGCTTCTATGGACCACTCTGATTCTGCCATCTATAAGGTCATACAAATGCGTCTGTTCGGTGAAGGAAAGATGACTGCCACCTTGGGTCAAGGGTGGAAAAATCAGCTCTCCCTTACTTTCCACCCACCTATGGCCTACCAAAATTAATTGAGGAGACTTGGACTGTTGGAGGATCGACCCAAGGGCTCAAAAATTCATATTTAAGGCAGTGGTGTTGGAGTATTGAGGAATCCTTGAGCTTGTTTTCATCTTAATGTTATGTTTCCAATTTCTCTTTGTAATGTTCTTCCTTCACATGTAAGTTGTTTTAATTCATCCTTGTTTCTTAATAAAAGTTATTCTTCTCTTATTATTATGTTGTTCTCCTTATCAATTTGATACCGTTCGTTCATGGTGTGAACTTTTTCATACCAAAACATGTGTGATTATCACACAACGGTGGAGTGATTGTTATTTTATTTCGTTTTTTTACTTCTCCATTTCCTCCCTCATGAGTCTACTTTCTGCTTCCATTGAAACCATAGAATCAATGGAGGGAAAACCCACTTATGGGTTGATCCAAGGGAGGACCAAGGGGCTGGTTTGGATGTTATTTATCACCTTATTAATGTATAATCACTTATTTAATAGAGATTTTTATTTGACGGTTTTTAAACTCCATTGTCCTTGTTGAATTTAGGGCCACACACTTCATGTGAAAATACGAACCTTTACCTTGAAGTGATCAATACATTGATCCTTCAAGTGTATAGGTGATTAGTATTAAAGGGTGTAGGCATTAAACCAGTAAATGATTATGTTTTTTATCTCCATAAATGAACCCATCTCAAATTAATGAAATTGAAATCAATAAAAAGAAAATACGTCCAATCCACCCCGAGCGATAACCTAGGATCAACTCATTCTTTTATATTGAATTCACTTAAATCTGTTAGTTGTACATTAAAACCATATAAAATCAACCCATGTTGTCCACTTCATAACAAAAAAAAGACCATAGAATGTACATGTCTATACATTTCATCTTAGGTCTCTGAGGATTCGATAACCCAAGCTAAACTACAAGGACCGTTCTACCTTCATCTCTTGGGTAAATTTGAGCGAGAATCAAATATTGGCGCCGTTGCCAGGGAACCAAGTAAGTCATCTAAACACCAAATATATTCTTCCCCATTTCTTATTTTCTTATCCAAATTCTCTTTTCTTGTCCCTTTCTCGTTTTTTTTCTTTTGGTTAATGTCTGCCTACACCCGCGATCAATCAAACCGTCTAGTTACGGTGGATATTCCTTGGGTTGGGGAGACAAGTAAACCAAGGGAACACTTTCCATTAGATCCTAATCTTCCAAACACCCCCAAGTCAAAAATTGAGCTCATTTCAATGGAAGTCATTCAAAGAATCCAACTCATAAATCCGGGTGGAAACCAAAATGGAAACCCAAATGAGGCAGCCCCAAATGTGGGGAATGCCGTCGATAAAACCATGAATGACTACCTCACACCTTATTGAACCAATGCCCCCTCATGAATTTGACACAATTACCAAGGAGATTCCAACTAAATCTTTATACCCCATGTCCTAAGCCACCTTCCCACATTCCATGGAATGGAGTCTGAGATGCCCTACATTCACATTAAAGAGTTCAATGACATTGTAGAAAGCATGTGTCCCCCACATCAACTAGAATCAGCTAAGATGAGGCTATTTCCTTTTTCTATAAAAGATCGAGCTAAAAGTTGGCTAAACAATTTGAGACCATCATCCATAAACTCTTGGGACCAACTACAATGAGAATTCTACAAAAAATACTTTCCCCACCACCAAACAATTGCACTTAAAAAGAGCATCCGAAACATTTTTGAAAAAGAGGGAGAGTCATTCTATAAAACATGGGAAAGGTTCAAAGAGACTCTAAACATGGTTCCACACCATGGTTTTTCTATTATTGAACAAGTGAGAATTGTATATGAAGGGTTGGGTCTGGGGAACAAACGATTGATTGACATGATGTGTAATGGAACCTTTAAAAAAATCCCCAAATGATGCGTACGAGTGTCTAGAAAGTCTTTCTGAACAAAACCAAACATGGGTAACTTCACCTTATTCTGAAAATCCACAAAGAAATATTGGAATTCATACACTTAGAGAAGAGGATATAATTAGGGCTAAACTCGCAACACTCTCGATGAAGGTTGAAGAGATAGACCTTAAGAAGGTCCATGAAATCCAAACTGTAGACCTTGTTTGCACAATTTGTGACAAACATGACCATAAGATAGACAACTGCCCAACTATTCCACCCATCAAGGATGTTCTTTTAGGAGGAAATGTAGCAGAAGTAAATTCTTTTAACTTTAAAAAGCCTCAATACCAAAACAACATCAACCAAAGGTATAATGATCCCCCAGGCTTCCACTGGAAAGATAACCAACAACCTAGCCAACCACAGGGACAAAATCCTTACCCCCATCAGAACTACCAAACCCATAACTAGTTTCAAACCCAACCTATCCAATACCAACAGCCACCGGTCCATTTTCAACAAACCATCCCACCTCCAAAATATCCCCATGGGATAAACCAACCTACTCAAGCACCCACCCAAACTGTTCCACAAAGCCTACTAGAACAACTGTGCAAACAAATGGAGAGGATGAACTCAGAATTATCTTCCCTTAAACAAGAACTTCAAACCATAAAAACTGGAAAGGCACCCATGCCTACTCAGGTGGTTTCATCCCCAACTTCAAGGGGAGAGTCATGTTTCACTCAAACAACTCATGAACAACTAAAGGTTGTGACTGTTTTATGAAGTGGGAAATCGATTGAGAAACCTAAACAACAAATTTACAACCCACCTGATGATTCAAACGTGGTTGAAAATTAAAATGAACCACAAGATCAAACTGAGGAAACTGATAACAATGTGAAAGAAACAACTCTTCAACAAACAAACCCACAACCTGCACCATTTCCTCATCGCATGAGGGGGAAACCCAAGCCTGAACTAAATGAATCATTGAGGGAAATCTTCTCACAAGTCAAGCTGAACATTCCCCTTCTTGATGCCATCCAAACCATACCTGCCTACTCAAAGTACCTTAAGGACTTGTGAACTTTAAAAGAAAATTTTCACATAAAAACCATGTCCTTTTGGCTGCTAATGTGAGTACAACCATTCAAGGGACCATTCCTCCTATGTTGAAAGACCCAGGTTGCCCTAAAATCAATGTTGAACAAGGGGAACGAAAAGTGGTCAAGGCCTTGTGTGACCTAGGTGCTAGTGTCAATATCATCCCATATGTTGTGTACTGCCAGTTAGGCCTAGAAGTGCTCCAAGACACATCTGTCACACTTCAGCTTGTTGATCGTAGCATTAGGGTTCCAAAGTGGATTTTAAATGATGTTTTGGTAAAGGTTGAAAACTTCATCTACCCTGATGAATTCATTGTCCTTGAAAACCATCCAAACATAGGAAATAAGGAACAAACCCCAATCATCCTTGGCCATCCTTTTCATGCAACAATAAACTCGGTTATCCGAGTCCGAATTTGGATCATGACCATCACCTTTGGGAACATGAGTCTAGACTTGAACATCTATAATGCATGCTCACAAATAGCGTATGGATAGGATATTCATGAAGTAAACATGATAGGAAGCATTTATAATGAATCCATAGAACATCAATGAATATTTTCTGAATTTTTAAGTCAGGATGAGATTGATTTCCTTTGTTCACGTAATGGATGTTTATCTCCTTGGCTTGAATCAACTTCAAATTTCTCTTATGATGAATTCATAGGTCCAACAATCAGTGAAACCTTTCATGAAACCACTTTCATGGAGACCACTCCAATTTCCCTCCCAAAATATGATGAATCAAATCTAGTAGCTGAAACATCTACATGTCGGGAATCAATCCTATCTAAAACTCTAAAAAAAGAAATTGATCTTGATCCAATGTCCCAATCTTCTGCTGAAATTCTAAACCAACCTGATCTTGAATTGAATGAACTTCCTGCTGCACTAAAGTATTCCTACCTAGGGGAAAATAAAACACATCATATTTTCATTTCTTATTCTCTTGAATCCAGTCATGAGAGGATGCTTCTAGATGTCCTTAGGTAGCATAAGAAAGCCATTGGTTGGACCCTTTCTGATATTCCTGGGATTAGCCCAGTTATCGGGACTCATAGGATTGTTCTAGAATCTGATTCAAAGCTGTGTCATCAACCTCAACGAAGACTCAATCCTAATCTCATGGAGGTAGTAAGGAAGGAACTTCTGAAATTGTTAATTCTGGTATCATATATCCCACAGCTGAGAGTGAATGGGTGAGCCCAATCCAAGTGGTTCCAAAAAAGGCGAGAATCACAGTGATAACCAATGAGGATGGAGAGATTCTTCCAACAAAGGTGAGTAGTGGATTGAGGGTCTGCATTGACTACAGGAAGCTAAACTCATTCACCAAGAAGGACCATTTCCCCTTACCATTCATTGACCAAGTCCTTGAGAGAGTGGCAGGTCATGCCTTCTAATGTTTCATAGATGGGTACTAGGGGTATAATAAAATTTAGGTCTCCCTAGAGGATCAAGGGAAGAGTACATTTACATGTCCATTTGTAATCTTTGCCTTCAAACTCATTCCCTTCGCGTTATGCAATTCCACTGGAACCTTCCAGCAGTGCATGATGGGAATCTTCTCAGACATGGTAGGTAATTTTATAGAGGTCTTCATGGATGACTTCTCTATGTTTGGGGATATATTTGAGGGATGTCTGACGAATGTAGAGAGAGTTTTGTCAAGATGTGATCAAAAGAGTCTAGTCCTAACCTGGGAAAAATGCCATTTCATGTTTAAAGAGGGACTAGTTCTAGGCCATCTGGTCTCAGGTAGGGGGATTGAAGTTGATAAAGCCAAGGTTGACATCATTTGTCACCTTCCATCACCCAAAACTGTCAAGGAAGTAAGGTCTTAATTAGGACATGCTGGTTTCTATAAAATATTCATCAAGGACTTTAGTTTGATCTCCCGTCCCCTTTGTGATCTCCTTGTAAAGGATGCTCTATTTGTTTGGATAGAAAGCTGTGAGGGTTCATTATCAAACCTCAAATCCTCTCTCACCTCTCCTCCCATTATGAAATCTCCAAATTGGAACCTTCCTTTCGAACTTATGTGTGATGCCAGTGACATTACTGTAGGAGCTGTGTTAGGACAACGTTGTGATAAAAATCCTTATGTCATTGCTTATGCATGAAAATCCTTAAATGATGCCCAAATAAACTACACCACTACTGGAAAGGAGTTATTTTCTATTTTTTTGCTTAGAGAAGTTTAGGTCCTACCTCTTAGGATCCCCAATCACTGTGTTCACTGACCATTCTGCACTAAAATACATCTTCCAAAGACAATATGCTAAGGCTAGACTGATTAGGTGGGTCCATCTCATACAATAATTTTACCTCACAATAAAGGATAAAAAGGGCGTTGAAAATGTTGTAGCTGATCTCCTCTCTAGGATGGAATACCAAGACAACTCAAATCACCTTTCTGTGTCTGTTTCGTTTCCGGATGAACACCTATACTCTGTTAGTGACTGCCCTTGGTATGCTGACATAGAAAATTTCTTAGTGACAAGAGTCATTCCAAAATTCTTAGGGACTCAATATCGAAGGAAATTTATTTCTGATGTTAGACACTGTGTGTTTGTTGATCCATACCTCTATAAGTTCTCACCTGACCAAGTCATTAAGAGGAGTGTTCCAGAATTTGAACAAGAGTCCATCCTTAAATTCTGTCATAGTGAGGCATACAGATGTCACATTTCCTCTAAGAAAACATCTTCTAAGATTATTTAATGTGGTCTTTTCTATCCCACCCTCTCAAGGTACTCCTACACATTTTGTAAAAGCTTTCCTAGGTGTCAACAAGTAGGGTACATCACAAAAAGGAATCAAATGCCACTCACTCCCATCTCAGTGGTTGAAATATTTGACTGTTGCGGAATTGACTTCATGGGTCCCTTCCCATACTCTCGGGGATACCTATACATACTCTTAGCTGTTGATTATGTCTCAAAATGGGTTGAGGTCATTCCCACTAAGGACAATGATCATCGAGTTGTGATTCGATTTCTGAAAGAGAACATATTTTCAAGATTTAGAATTCCTAGGGCTATAATCAGTGATCAAGGAACCCATTACTGCAACCGCCCATTCTCTTCACTCATGTCTAAGTATGGTATTTCTCATAGAGTTTACACCGCATACCATCATGAAACCAATGGTCAAGCTGTGTTAGCGAATAGAGAGATTAAGAAAATTCTTGAAAAAACTGTTAACCCCTCTAGGAATGATTGGTCTGAGAAACTCTTAGATTCTCTTTGGGCCTATAGAACCATATATAAAACCATTTTAGTAATGTACCCATATATGTTGGTTTATGGTAAAGAATTCCATTTTCCAGTGGAGATTGAACATAATGCCTTTTGGGCAATTAAGAAAATGGATTATGACCTCTCATTGGCCGGAACAAAAAGGAAATTAGATCTCAATGAACTGGAGGAACTAAGGATGTAGGCTTATGAAAATTCAAGGATCAATAAAGCTAGAGTTCAAGCCTACCAATCTATTAATATCAAGGTAAAACATTTTGAACTGGGAAAACATGTGCTCTTGTTTAGTTCAAAACATCATTTACACCCGAGAAAGTTAATGTCTAGATGGTCAGGTCCTTTCATAGTGCATCATGTATACACCCATGGGCCAGTAGAGATTCAAGATCCCACTAGTGGTCACATTTCCACGGTCAATGGTCAATGGTTACAAAAATTCATTGAATCATTCAATAAATATGAAATAGATGTTAAGTTAATTGAGCCAATCTATGAACCAGGAAAAAATTGATAAATTTAGGATCTATGTTGGGCTAACGACGTTAAACAAAGCGCTGCACGAGAGGCAACCCGTGGTTTTTATGTTTCTAATCTTTCTGAATCATCTTTATTTTTCAAATAAGATTAATTAATCATTTTTATATTTAAAAATAAAAAAATACACTTTTGACCTGTTCTTCTATTATGAGTATGGATGGGTACGAAAGGGGAGCACCATATTCATCCGTGTCACGTGGTGTGATCCTGGAGTAATACCTTACCCAAAAATTTAAAAAGAATACAATGTATCATCAGTTTATTTTGTTGTATTTTTATTATTTTATAGGTTAAGATAATAATAATAATAATAATAATAATAAAATAATAATTAAAAAAGGGGACATGCCATAGGCCGTGGGGAAAACCCCGTCACAACCGGCGAAGCCGTGGGGACTCGAACCCGAGACTGAAGGGAGACATGGGAGCGCTCTTACCACTGACCTACAGATTAATGTGCTTACTTATTCTATAATTTTTATATATATTATTATATTTTAATTATATATATATATTGTTTTGTTTTGTTTGTTTGTTTTCCTTTTTCCACTAGGGAACTTTGCAAGCGACATGGATATCAAAGGACTAAATTCGAGCGACAAGAACTTAAAACTTCAACCACCATGTGACTTTATTCCATGATCCTCATATTTAAATTTCCTTATTGAACTCCCATTTTATTCCTCTACCCCATTCTAAATTTTAATTTTACGAAACTAGGGACAGTTTCATTCTATGTTGGGCGGTGGGGAAACAAAATGTTTTTTTAAAAAAACAATGATAAAAAAAGAAGTAAAATTGCATTATCATTCATATAATAACACATTTTCTCAAATTAAAACTACATAGAAAATAAATTTTATTTCCATGACTCTTAATTTAAATCATGATTACGTTTAAGAGCATTGATTTTGGAAGTTTTGTTGTCCAATGAAAATTTTCATCATTTTTATTTTCATTCATTAAATCAAAATTCCAAAATGCACATCCTCTAGACTGTGGGGTACTAATTTGAATTTTAGGGGTCCCATAATAAATATCAGAGGAAGGTTTGATTTTTATGAATAATATTAGTACTCAACAAAATAAATAAATAAATAAATAAAAATAATTTTTATTTCGAGTCTAGAGCAATGGATTGATAAAATGCGAGGCTTTCAGAACTTGGGGATCGTGACTCCAGAGTTGTCTAGCCCTGAGTTTTTCAATGTATCTCTATTTATGGTAATTTGTCTTTGTTTTTGATTAAGTTAACTTGAGATGATGACCGAGTGTGGGGGCTTCACTTGGTTCCCTAAGGCCTTTGAGTCTGGGAGTCATCAGCAAAGTCTTGCTACATGGGTTAGTTTGATTAACTGCAATCTCAATTACAATAGCAACATTGCAAAAACATAATCCAAAAAAAAAGAGGAATGAAGAATATTCATATTTGGATTAAATGTGATTCCACACAGCGCTTCCATGATTTCCCTCTTGAATGTAAATGAACCCCCATTTCAATTGTGATTCACAACACATCATTACACCTAATTGAGTTGGATGAAGTATGATGATGGATTTGATCAAAGGAATGGGAATGGGATTGGGATATTCTTTTTAAATTCATCTTGTTTTAAATTATCTTGATAGGTTATAAAAATATATTTGCGTGCAGTTTACATTGTGAGCATTGTTTGTTATAATGTGTTTGATGAAAGGAATTAAAATACAATCATTGAATTATTTGCTCGGGACTAGCAAATCTCATGTTGGGGGTGTGAATATCCAATAAAAACATATTTTTTAATTACATTTTAATGGTATTAAATGTTCATTTTTGATCTTATGGGCCTGAGATAGTGCATTTTCATTATGAACATCCATTCTCATCATTTGTGCACTTCATGCCTAATATACACCAATTTAGGCCCAATGAATCATCTGATTATAAGGAATCTAATTATAAATATTTTAATTTTACATTTTGGTAACTTTAACTAAACTTAAATGTGAACATTTTTCATTCCGGGATCATTGGATGATTCATAAATGATGATGGGGATATTTTGAGATGAATTGAAGTAATTCTAGGGAAGACAGATTGGACACCATCGCACTTATGAGACTGTGGGGCCCAATATACAGGCACAATGAATCCCAAAATTTGAGGGATGATATAATATATGTTTAGGAACAAATAACTCTTTAGTAGATAATGCTAATTCGTCCTCTATGGTGGCCATTAAGGCGCCCCGAGTTATAGATACTATTCTGGGCCAGATTCTGCAGCCCAGAAAAACATCCTACTAATTTGATCATTTCTCTGAATACACAACTCCAAATGGGCCCATATTGCCCAGTAGGTTAGAAGACATCCTGAGATCCATTTTCTATTTGTATGGACCACTCTGATTCTGCCATCTATAAGTTCATACAAACGCGTCTGTTCGGTGAAGGAAAGTTGGCTGCCACCTCGGGTCAAGGGTGGAAAAATCAACTCTCTCTTACTTTCCACCCACATATGGACTACCACAATTAATTGAGGAGACTTGGACTGTTGTAGGCTCGACCCAAGGGCTCAAAATGCCTCTTTAAGGCAGCGGTGTTGGAGTATTGAGGAATATTTGAGCTTGTTTTCATCATAATGTTATGCTGCCAATTTCTCTTTGTAATGTTCTTCCTTCACATGTAAGTTGTTTTAATTCATCCTTGTTTCTTAATAAAAGTTCTTCTTATATTATTATTTTGTTCTTCTCCTTATCACTTGGATACCGTTGGTTCATGGTGTGAACTTATTCATACCAAACCTTGTGAGATTATCACACAACGGTGGAGTGATTGTTATTTTATTGCATTTTTTTACTTCTCCATTTCCTCCCTCATGAGTCTACTTTCTGCTTCCATTGAAACCATAGAATCAATGGATGGATAACCCACTTATGGGTTGATCCAATGGAGTAGAAACGGTCTGGATTGGATGTTATTTATCACCTCATTAATGTATAATCAAATCATTAATTGAGATTTTTATTTGATGGGTTTTAAACTCTATCGTCCTTGTTGAATTTAAGGCCACAAACTTCAAGTGCTAATATGAACCTTTACCTTGAAGTGCTCAAAACTATTATCCTTCAAGTGTATAGGTGATTAGTATTAAAGGGTTAGTCATTAAACCAGTAAGTGATGATGTTGTTTTGTCTCCATAAATGAACGCATCTCAAATTTAATAAATTGAAATCATTAAAAAGAAAATACGTCCAATCCACCCCGAGCGATATCCTAGGATCAACTCATTATTTTAAATTTAATTCACTTAAATCTGTTAGTTATACTTTAAAACCATATAAAATCAACTCAATATGGCCACTTCATAGCCAAAAACAGTCCATAGAATGTACTTGTCTATAGGTTTCTTCTTAGGTCTCTGAGGATTCGATAACCCAAGCAAAACTACAAGGATCGTTCTACCTTCATCTCTTGGGTAAATTTGAGCGAGAATCATAGGCTGAGGCTCGCGATGCTACCGACTATTTTGTTTAATTTTTTTTTCATGTACTTGTACTTTACTGTTTTGTTGTGTAACATGTTTTGGCTACTTTCGTAGAATTAAGGAATGTAACACCATTATTTATACACTGGTTGGTTATTTTTACTATAGTTTTTTAATTCAGTTGTGTATGGATTATGGATTCATCTATTTTTGTAAGTTTTACTTCTTTCTGCTACGCTACACTTTGACAAATGAGGGCATATTTTCCCCACTGTCATACCTAGGACCTCGCTGCTAGTCGGCAGCCTCTGGTGTTTGGGAAAATGCTCTTGAGGTCACGTGGCGAATCGGGTTCAAGGTACCCGTTGAGTGGCACCCAGAACGGGGATGTTACAAAGTGGTATTAGAGGGGTTCTTTTCATTGACATACTATTTGGAGCCTTAGTCAGGGATAGGAGGGGTACGATAGTTGGAATAGGCTGTGCCCGGGCATAGCTAACCCATGTGCAGGGAAAAGTCAATTTACCTCGTATAGCAATTTTATAGATTTTTTCAATTTACAGTCGAAATGATTTTCACCAAAGGGTGACACACTTGTATTGTGTTGTTATATTTTATTCACGGGTTCTATTTAGTTGCAACTCTATGAGATGATGGTATTCCAACTAATTCATCATTTAGGCATATTTTATAAATCACATGCCATGCATAAATCCATGCCATGTAGGTTCATTTGAAATTGCATGTTATTGTGATAGTTGTTGTGCTAGAAAAGCATACTGTAGTGATAACTGCTTGATAAATACCTAATATGTGATAGGGTATTCTTGTATGAGTCGATTTATTGAATGGATGCCAAACATTGGTTTTGGGAGAGTATGGTCCCCTATTTACTGGAATGTGGTGGATCATTGACTGTTTATTTCGGTATAACAGAGATAAGATGTAAAACATGGATTCGTGTGGAGTATGGGCCCTCAAGGAACGGAATTTGACACTTAGGTGTTGTGTTTAGGAATTTTCGGGGTTCTGGGGAATTTTATGAGGCATACTGTCCGGAAAACCTAGTATACACGCCGTGTAGTCCTTTAGACACGCCATGTATGACCTTCTATTCGGGAAGAAAAATAAACTTTTTGAGTACACACCGTGTACACAGAGTACACGCCGTGTAGTCTCTTCCGGTGTCACAAACCGTGTGGGTGGTGACATGGAGATTAGAAATTCTTGGGTCGAACACACCGTGTAAAGGATGTAAACTCCGTGTAGTGTTAACCCGGAGTCCACCCGTTTAACTAACAACACGGAAGGAGGAGACTTAAGACATACACGCTATGTCCACTGTGGAAAACTCTGTGTAGTCTGACCTGGGGACCCAGCCGTGTAACTAACAACACGGGTTGGTATTATCCTCTTGAGAACACGCCGTGTGTATATAGAACATGCCATGTAGTGTGAGCCATGTTTCCAGCCGTGTAACTAACAACAAGGGTCGGAGGAGCTTGTCTAGTACACGCCGTGTATCTCTAGGACACGCCGTGTCGTCTTGTCCGATGACAGACCGTGTGTTATAGCCGTATGGTTGGGAAACAGGGTGGTATACATTCCTTGTTCAGGTGTCGCACGCCATGTAGTATCAATCCATGTAGTCGGCCATGTCAAAAATTACATGGAAAGTTGGAAAATTACACCATACACGCCATGTAGATGATATACACGCTGTTAAGTTTTGTTGAATGGGAGCCATGCAGCTTAGCCATGTAGAATGACCCAGGAAGGGAAAGGGAAGTCGAGTACATGCCGTGTAGTCAGTATAAACGTCGTGTAGTCTTGTTTTGAAAATTTTAAATTCCTTCTTCCTCCCATTCCCTTTTGGGATTATTTGTTTTCGGTCTTTAATAATCTTGTTCTAAAGCATGCATTTGACCTTGTAGTGTCCTTCCTCCGAGATGACCTCAAGTTGTCCACCCGGAGAGTGGCAACAATTATACTTCATAGATGGTGGGCCATAGGCTACCAGTTGATCCTCCAGCAGAGCCAGATGCAGTGCCGACCGTTATAACAGACACATGCGTAGATGCGCAGTTCCTTGAAGGCTTTATACGGTTCATGAAGACATTTTAGGGAGCACCGAAGGCTGCCACATCTATGGATAAGTGTACACGTATCTTTCAACAGTATCATCCACCTACGTTTTCTGGGGATGGAATACCACAAGCTGTAGAGTCTTGGTTCAGGTCGATGCAGACTATTTTCGAGCATCTTGAGATGCCTACATGGAAAAGTTTCAAGCTCACGACTTACATGCTACGTGATTCTGCAAAGATGTGGTGGGATGTTACCATCTAGTCAGAGCATCACAAAGACGTGGCATGGGAAGATTTACAGGTAGTATTCGATGACTTCTTCTTTCCCGAGATGCTATGGGCAGACAGAGCTCGATTGTTCATGAGTCTACAACAAGGAGCTATGTCAGTGATGGATTATTCTACTCTCTTTACTGAGCTTTAGTGTTTTCTGCCCGTTCTTGTGGGTGATGAGACACTGAGGTCCAGACGCTTTGAATATGGTCTCCGATATGACATCCGTGTGCGGGTGAATGTTTTTAGGTTGCCTTTAGTATATGCTATTTTGAATCAGGCACTGATTACAGAGAGAAACCTATGGGATTCTAGTTGTGTGGGCCAGGGTGGTTCAACAGCAGTTATTTGTACTATTTCAGCTGGTAACAGGAAGAGATAGATGGACTTCCCTCAAGGTGGCAGTACCAGCCAAGCAGTTCCTTAAGGTTCCCACTTAGGTGCTACTAGTGTGGTAAGGAGGGGCACAAAAGACCGCAGTGTCCACGTGATCAAGTGGAGTGTCAAGCTTGCGGCAAGATGGGTTATCTGCAGCACTTTTGCAGGGTGTTTCTACCAGTGGCTAGTTAGAGGGGTTCTGTAAAAACTCCGCGTGTGGGAGAAAGGCCAGTGGCTTCTTACCAGTCAGGGAACTGGAATACGTCAGGGCATATAGGTAGAGTAGGTGTTCATGGTCGTGGAATCCAGACACCAAGATCTCAGAGGCAACATGGCATGACAGCTCAGGGTATGCAGGCTATGTCATAGGGCCGTGGCACTGGGCAGGCATATGTAGTGCAACAGACTCAGCAGGAGCAGGATCCCAGACCTTCTACAGTAAGAGGTACTCTTCTAGTAGCTTCCGTTTTATCTTTAGTACTTTTTGACATGGGTGATACACATAGTATTATATCTATGTCCGTTGTGGAAAGCCTTGGGATCTGTGTTTCTACTTCTTCTAATATCATGATGCTAGAAACCCTGATGGGGATTAGAATGACTGGTGTGTGTCAGTGCAAGGAGTGCCCCCTTGAGGTTGGTGGGTGTCACTTTATTTTTGAACTCTATGTATTAGAGATGGCAGCCCATGACGTCATTCTTGGGATGGAATGGGTGGATCCCTTTCGAGACTTTGTAGACTTCTATCATCACAGGGTGCGTATCACATCACGAGAGGGTGAGGAGTTTCTATATAAGGGAGAATTCGATGTTCAGGCGGGTCGAGCTGGACCAGAGCATCCTGAGCGAGGTGGAGTCACAGCCCAGATTACGAGTTTATATTTGGATGATCAGGGGACCTGTCAGGAGGATTTCCCTCCAGTGGTTGATTTTTTTACGGATGTGTTCTAAAATGACTTTTCAGGTCTACCTCCGGAGCGTGATGTGTATTTATCTATTGGGCTTGTTCCAGGAGTAGCACTGGTGTCCAATCCTCTTTATAGGATGGACACTCTTGAGTTGCAGGGGCTCAAGAGGTAGTTAGAGGAGTTACAGGTAATGTGTTTTATCCAACCCAGTAATTCTCCTTGGGGTTATCCGGTCCTTTTTGCGAAGAATGTGGATGGTAACCTCAGACTCTATGTGTATTATCGGAAGCTGAACCGGTTGACGATTAAGAACCAATATCCATTGTCGTGGATTTTTTATCTTTTCGATCAACTTCGTGGAGCACGAGTGTTCTCGATGATTGACATGAGGTCAGTATATCATCATCTGCGTGTGAGACCATCAGATATACCACTTTCATCTTTTCGTAGTAGATATGGTCTCTACTCGTACTTGGTTATGCCTTTTGGACTCACGAACACGCCATCAGTTTTCATGGATCTGATGAATCGTGTGTTCCATCCCTATCTAGATTCTTTTGTGGTAGTATTCATGGGATACATCTTGGTGTACTCTCACATTCGACACGACCATGCCACCCATATCGAGATCGTATTGAGTACACTGAGAGAGAATAAGCTACATGCTAAGCTCTCAAAGTGCCACTTTTGGATGGACCAGATACACTTCCTAGGTCATATCATCTCAGAGGCAGGAGTTGCAGTAGACCTAGAGAAGGTGAGAGCAATAGTTTCCTGGGAGCAGCCTAAGAATGTGTTTGAGGTACAGAGTTTCTTAGGGCTGGTTGGTTACTACAAACGCTTCATATAGGACTTCTCCCACTTAGCAGTTCCCTATACGGGTTTGACTAAGAAGGGTGTGAAGTTTGTTTGGTCAGAAGTTTATGAGATAGCCTTTCCAGACTGGAAAGGAAGGTTTACATCAGCACCAATCCTGATACTTCCAGAGCAAGGGAAGAGCTATACAGTTTACTATGACACATCACGTATTAGGCTAGGAGTTGTGTTGATGCAGGGCGATTGAGTGGTTGTGTACGGTTGTCTGTAGTTGAGACCGCATGAGAGGAATTACCTGGCGCATGATCTCGAGTTGGATGTAGTTGTGCATGCGTTGTGCTATTGGAGACTTTATCTATTGGGAGAACGTTTTGTGGTTTTTAGCAACCACAAAAGTCTCAAGTATATCTTTACTCAGCGTGACTTTAATCTGAGGCAACGAAGGTTGGTTGAATACCGTGAGTCCTTTGATTTTGAGCTTGCCTAAAAACCTAGAAAAGGTAATGTAGTAGCTGATGCACTGAGCAGGAAGACTCAGATATAGGCAGTGCGGGAGGCCAGTGGTGAATGGCAGCTTATGGATTTGTTCTCTGAGATGCATTTGGTTGTGCATGACAGTCAGGGGCCAACCTATCTTTCCTAATTAGCTATAACATTACCCTCCTGGATAGAGTGAGGATGAGACAACTATCTGATTAATAAGGCCTGGTTCTATGGGAGTCAGTGGTAAGTGAGGACCCTCTACCTGGTTGGACGATAGGCGATGAAGAAATTCGGCCTTTCCATGGATGAGTATGGGTTCCAAGGGATATACACGAGGAGTTGATGAGGGAGTTTCATGCATCAGTCTGGGCAGTTCATTCAAGAGTTACTAAAATGTACCGTGGCTTGAGGCGTCAGTACTGGTGGCTAGGTATGAAGAGAGAGATAGCTGGTTTTGTTACGAGATGTTCCACCTGTCAGCAGGTAAAGGCAGAGCATCAGAGGCCAGCCGAACTGTTACAGCAGTTACCCATTCCGGAGTGGAAATTGGATGATGTCACAATGGACTTCATGACTGGGTAACCGAGGTCACATAGAGGCAATGATGTAGTGTGGGTTGTTGTGGACGGACTCAGGAATGTAGCTCCCAATGGGACGATCAAGGAGAACATCAGAGTTGACGATCTTAGGAATTCGTATATCTGAGAGGTCGTTCATCTTCATAGAGTCCCTCATTCTATCGTTTTAGATATGGACGCCCATTTTAACTATCATTTCATGTAGAGTTTTTAGAGGGAACTGGGTACAAAGATGGTTTTGAGCATAGCTTACCACCTCCAGACTGATGGCCAGTGAGAACGTATGATACAGGTGCTCGAGGACATGTTGTGTGCATGCGTCCTAGACTTTTGGGGCTCTTGGGAGAAGCATATACCCCTAGTCATGTTTTCCTATAATAATAGTTTTCAGGAAACTATTGATATGGAACCATATGAGGATTTATATAGTAGGCCATGCCGACCACCTTGGTGCTGGTTAGAGGCAGGTGAGGCAGCTTTACTGGGACCACTTCACGTGTAGGAGAATTATGAGCAGGTCCAGTTGATTCAGAAGCAGATGGCTACCGCACAGTTTCGTCAGAAGTCATATGATGATTGTCACAGCCGACCTTAAGAGTTCGTGGTTGGGGATCAGTTTTTTTAGTTTTTTGCCAAGTTTGGGACACAGGAGGATCAGAAGACCGAGTAAAATTTAACCAAGGTATGTGGGGCCATTTGAGATTCTGTAAAGAGTCATATCGGTCACCTATAAGTTGATGTTACCACATAGGTACCTAGACATGCATGACAACTTCCATGTATCTCAGTTGCACAGATATCATTCAGACCTGTCTCACATCTTTCAGCCAAAGGAGGTTGAGCTTCTGGAAGATGCATCCTTAGAGGAGCATCTGATCTGTATCGTTGATAAGAGAACGAAGGTTCTT
The DNA here is from genome assembly GCA_963277665.1 of Viscum album. Taxonomy (NCBI): domain Eukaryota; kingdom Viridiplantae; phylum Streptophyta; class Magnoliopsida; order Santalales; family Viscaceae; genus Viscum; species Viscum album. The sequence continues at coordinate 1,652,142,057 of OY728142.1, forward strand.
CAAGGCCGGTCAGTTCCTCTTGTACCGGTGATATGGCATCATGGCCGGGTGCAAGACGAAACCTAGGAGCGTGAGACCTACATACATGTTCAGTGGCCGGATTTGTTCACGGCTATATCTTCACCACACTTTAAAGGGTAATTTGGGGATGAATTGCAGGGGGGAAGTTTGTAAGAACTCAGATCTTATTTTTGAGGTACGAGTTTCTTCTTTTCTCTTTTCCTTGAGTGTTTTTGAGGAAATAAGGCAAATTGGGAAATCCTAAATTTTTGGACTACACGCTATGTACTTTTCTACATGCCATTTACTTCGGCCATGTGGGATGAGTACACAAGGCATGTAGCCTTGTTGGTGACTAAGAGTGTAAAAACCAATTACACACTGTGTAGTGTTCCTTTACACGCTGTGCAGTCATTAGGTAAGAAAATAGTAAGGCGGTGGATAGCTGTAAGACATAACACACCGTATACTCAAGAAGACACACTTTGTAGTCATGTCGGCAGATGAACAGTTCCACACTGGCGGGAAACCGCCAGATTAATAGTTTAATGAAGGAAGTACATGCCGTGTACTTTTTTTCCCCTAAAATGGGCATTATCCTCCCCTGTTTACAAGGAAGGATTAGAACAGGAAGGAGGAGCGGAAGAGGGAGGCCGGAGCATTTGAGATCATCTAGGTACACATCGGGAATCTGTTTCCACCTTGGATGATCTCGTTTGAACGCACGGTTAGGCCATCCACTCTTCATAATCCATTCATACCAATTCTTCTTCTAATGGAAGTTATTTTAGTTTAAGAGAGTTTTCTTTCACCTCATATATACCTCATTCTGTGATGATTCGTGGAATGTCGTTTGAGTATACTGATCAGGGGCGTTTAAGGTAGGTGGCTTGGTTTTAATTTTCCAAATGTCGTGCGTTTATGTGAAATAATGTGCCACAAACCCATGTTGGGGTGTCGTGTGGATGATTCTGTAGCTGTTTAAATACATATAATTGTATAGGTAATTAAATTTGACATTAAAATTCTGTTTGGGATTGCTGCTTGGATCCAGGACCACCCCGGGGGTGCGTTCCTCTGTTTAGCCATTTGCCCAGGATACTTGAGTGTATGCCATGATTAATTATGCATTACTTTTTTCCTTGAGAGGAATTTTATTTAAATTTCATGTTTATATGTTGGGCATGTCTCGGTTACTTATGACTGAGGGAGGTGTTTACTATAGCCTGAGGGTGTGACTGTATTAGCCTGAGGGCAAGGTTACTATTCTGCCTGAGGGCAAGGTCTGAGGGAATGATTCTGATCACCTAAGGGTTTTGTTTCATTTTTCCCTTAGGGTGAGATTCTCTATAGCCTAAGAGGAAGTCTGAGGGTGTGGTTTTACTAAATTAGCATGAGGGAAAGATTCTGGTTCCCTTGAGGGCATGGTTCTGTTTAGCACAGAATGTTACTAAACTAAATGGTTAAAATGAATAATGAAATGGAAATATAATTGGTAATGTTGGTTTCTTATGAGTATTACATTATTTATTTCATTTTAATACATCATACTATTGAATGATTACACAGAGTTGGGAACGAGCCTTTTGGGGGTGCCTACTGGGATTTATTTCTCACACCCTGTTTGGCCATGCGTTTTGGCCCAAACAGATTATATTTCAATAGGTGTGGATAGGGGAAAGAGTCCCTATACAGGCACTTGATTACTATTGAGGAGTAGGGGAGCAGAGGACCGGGCTGAGGCTCGCGATGCTACTAGCTGTTTTGTTCTGTTTTACGTTCATGTATATGTACTATACTTTATTGTTGTGTAACATGTTCTGGATGCTTTCTTAGAATTGAGGCATGTTTCACCATTATTTATACATTGGTTGGTTATTTCTACTGCAATTGTTTAATTAAGTTGTGTATTGTTTATGGATTCTGCTGTTGTTTTATATTTTATTTCTTTTTGATGTTCTACACTTTGACAAATGAGGGCATAGTTTCCCCACTGCCAGACCTGGGCCCTCACTGCTAGTTGGCAGCCTCCGTCGTTTGGGGAAATGCGCTTGAGGTCACGTGGTGAACCGGGTTCAGGGCACCCATTGAATGGAACCTAGATCTCGGACATTATAGTGTTGGTTGATGTATCCATAAACCAGGATCCAGAATTATGATTTCCAACTGAGTGAACAAAAACACAAATGCGTGTGTTTTTGAAAAGTTTTTCTTTTGATTTCATGAGAGTCACCTCACAAGGTATAACTTAATGAAAATGGCACACCGGTTCCTTATCAATATGTCACCACATATTCATCCAACTTGGATTCCCAAGAGAGTACTTGATGATGTTTCACCAAGAAAAATTGCTGTTGTGCATGGCCCTTATACTATGTTGGCACCTACAGGTGGATTACCTACAACACCACCACTTTTTGGGTAGTAGTTACCACCAGCTGCGCTGGAGGACGGTAAATGCCAAATGAGCACATTCCAAAATATCCAGTGGTAGATGCCACTGAGTTTTCAAGGCGAGAAAGATTCCCAGATAGTTGAGTAATAGCTGGAGGCTAGGGATATAATTTTCAACCTTCTTAAGACAATAGTAGATCAGATGGTGATCTAAGCTACTAGTTTTATCAGTGTGTTACCATGAGGATGGTCCACATGGTTAGGAGGCTTCAGTACTTGGATTTTTTCCCGAGATTTAACCTTTGGGTGGTGTTCCATCTATAACACAGCCCGTTGGTAAGTAGTTACAACCGGCGGTACCGGTAGATGAAACATATAATCCTAGTGTCTTACACATGTTTCAGAATCAGATACCCCTCAGGTTCCGAGGCAAGCCCGACTCACATGCAGTTGAGGACTGTCTTGAGGAGGTGGATGAGTGTTTCTAGAGATTCTACAACTTTGAAAACACGACATGTCGGTAACTGTGTATTCATTGAGGCGTACTGACCAATCCTTCTACTCGATGAATACGATATGATAAATGATTTGGGGCTCAAACTTTTGAGTGCGGTGTGTTTAAGGACATCTGAGATACAAATCTTCCTCTATATATTTTTATATATTTTAGGGTTCTAGAAAGAACCATTTTTTTGAATTTTATTTGGCTAAGAGGTTACAACCAGTGAATGTTAGTAGTGAAAAAGAAGGAAACTAGCACTAGTCTTAGTGTAACAGCCTGAGATTTTATGAAAACTATTCTTTTTAATTTTATTAATGTCTTGTGTTGTACGCTACACCAAAAGTATCTTGCACAACATGCATCCTTGACTTTTTTTGCATTATACGCAATCGCAACCTTCCTCGATAGCGTGTGTAGTACGCAATACTGAGTTTCATGAAACAACGATATACTATTAAAATATTATTAAAACTAGCCGTTATGAATAGTATTAACCACTTTTTAAATTTTAGAAATTTTAGCTCTCAAAATTGACTTCATTTTTGGATTCGGATTATCGAATTTAGCCTAAGGTGAAATTTTGGTACTTTTCGGATAACTTTCATATTCTGATGAATAGTGAAAATTACTAAGTTATAATTAAAAACAACTTTTTTAATCAAAATAATTAATAGTGATAAATTATTAATTTGAGTGGTTTTAAAGTATATTTAGAATATATTTTAACAATTTAATACAATGTTGGTCATTGGATGTAATTTCACATTTAAACCAGACATAAACAAGTGTCAATCTTTTGATAGATATTGTTTCTTAAAAACATGCTATTTGTTTTAACAGTGGGATTTAATTATAAAATTAATTAATTCAACTTCTATGTTATGAATTTGGTAAAATAGACTTCATTTTTGAATTCGGAATATGAAATATAGCTTAGGATAAAATTTTGGCATTGTTCTGAAAAACATCAATTTTTGATGAATAGTGAAACTACTAAGTGGTAGTTAAAAAACTGAATTTTTCATAAAACATAATTTTACCGCTTCTGTGAATGGAATTTCAAAAATCCGAGAGACACGGTTGATGTCAGTAAGTAAAATGTTGTTCAATGAGATGAAAATATTTTTTTGGTAAATAGTAACTTTTTACTTTTATTTACCACGGTTAAAAGTAAATAGGGTAATTAAGGGTAAGAATGATATTAATATTACCCTAACACATGTCCTAATTCTATTGGACAAGTGTATCTCGACCAAAAACAACCTTAGGTGTAAAATATTATCATTTAGGCACAGTTGGATTAGATTAGGACATTTATTATTATTTAATTCAAAGAAGAGTTAAAAGAGTTAAAATCAAAGTATATTTACTAAAACATTTTTAATATTGGGTTGTACATAAGATAAATTCAATTGTAAATATTCATTAAAAAGCTAAAAAGATTTCATAGATAATGATATTTTATTTATAATTTTTATACTTTAAATAAATTAATTTATTTATGACACAACGATGATGCAGTAATTACCCTTTTAAGGAAATATTAACATAATTGATATTATAAATGCTCAAATGAATGTAATTTGAGACTTTTTATGAATTAAACTAATTTTATAAGTTACAATGATATATGAGTGTTGATTTAATCAACTTGGTTCGAACATATAATTCTTTTATGACTTTAACAAAAATCATATATCAAATAGTGTCAAAATTGACACAAAATAGTTTTTAAATAAAATATTATATTATTAATTGTTATTTTATTCCTAAAAATCTAAGGTTCGGCAAAATGACTTATATAAGGATATATATATTAATAATAAACAATTTGGGGTTCGTTTGGCATGTTATAGTAAGTGTATTAACCATATAGTGAAAGAAAACAAAAAGACACGGTAAAAGTTAAATTATTTAACTTAGAGTTAAATCTAATTGATAAGGTTAAAATAATACCGTAAACTTGTCTAAATCCTATTGGTTGATAGGAGTTAGACCCATCCCCACTTTAGCTTCGAAATAAGACCCTTTGGAACCATTATTAACCGATTTTGACATTAATATAAAATAATATTTTGAGGTATTCCTAAGGTGCCCCTCTCCTCCCTTATAAAAGGGCACCTCCTCCCCCTCCTCCTCACACCAAATTGAGCACTCAATATCGGAAAAACCCTGCCATTTTCTCCTCTCCACTTACCTAGAATAATCCTAGAGGTCCTGGTCTTCTTAAAAGACCAATATTAGTTCCCTAAGTGGAGGATTCAAAGAAGCGTTCCAAAGAAGAGGTAATATCCATTACCGATCTCTTCAATTTCTTTCTTCTCCAACTTCTTCTTCTTTAGTTGTTTCATGATAAAGTAATAACATCAGTATTTCTTATATACTGATATGTTATTATAAATATGAAACATCTCTAATTAACCTTCTATCCATCCTACGGAAAAAGGAAATCACCGCGCGTGCGTACGTACGGAATACCGTCTCCACGCCGTGGTGTAATCTATTTTCCACCATCACCTTACAAGGATGGGTATAAAGGTGTAATGAGTAACTATATATGATTATTATAAATTAATATTGATACTGAAATAGTATACATACACTTCAACACAATTCCACGACCATGGGAACGATATCATCGCTCGTGTGTACGTACGGACTACCGTCTCCACGACGCGATGAGATTCATTCTCAATGATTATCCATTCATGAATGATTATAAAGTATATATAATAAGTACTAATGAAATATATGACCTAATAATGATACTGGAATTATTTATATTTATATGTATGTCATCTACTTAATTCCATTTAATTCAATAAGGAAACGAAAACAGCGTTCATGCGTACGTACGGACTACCGTCTCCATGAACGGTGTATTTCTTTCCATTTACTGATTTATTATATAAGTATATTCTGGATATATATATATATATATATAAATCATGTTTTATATTCTGTAATTATGTAATCATGATCTAAGTAATCATATGAATAATTACAAGTTAAAAACATGAATGACAAATGAGACGATTTTACCCAAAACGCTACATTAACATGAATTTACAAAAGAACTGGTAATATAAAGTCATAAGTGGACCATATATGATATAATAACAATGAATATGATTCTGGAATAAGTCAATAACATTATTTAAATCATTATACAGGAAGTTCGGACACTTACAAAGCAAGTCAGACCTAATGTAAGGGAAATATCACAATCTCATTTTTATCCGAGATTGTTTATTCGTAAGTATTTACTGGGGTGTATTTTACCATCCACATCCATGTTTAATCAATATGTAATATTATTTCCATCCACATACAATTGTTTAAATCCATTTTTACCCTTATGTGAGTTTTTAGTAATATCTATAAAAGGAATCTTTTGTCATACGAGGTACTTTTTGACTTTTCCGACAAAAGTACGAAGAATGTTTTTTTAACTTATACGGCATGAATGGAATTTTAAAACAAAATTTCCAAGAATCTTACTTTACAAGTTTTCAAGTTTATTTTTAATCAACTTATTTTATTTTAAAGTTGTATGACATGTTATTAAAGGAAAAATGTTTTTGAAGAAGAAAGGATATTTTCCTCAAGAATGGAGTTCAAGTGTTTTATCAAAATTATTTTCTGTAACGCCCCGACCCCAGTTACCCAGAGTCGGTGCATTATTACATAACATTGGTATGATCACAAGAAAGATCATATCTCGAAAGACTGATTGGTTTAGTATTCTTGGAAACACTAGATACATTCATAAATCTTTCATTACATCAAAAAATGAAAAACTACTACAAAAACATATTGTCTCCATAATCCACACTCATATCCCCACATAATATCCCTGTAGGTCATTCATAATTTACTTCTTCACTTCCTGGGAAAAATAAAACATAGAAAAGGGGTGAGCTCAAATGCCCAGTAAGGATAACAATATAGCGGAAACATTCATAAATAAGAATAAACATTTAAGGCAATGTATAACTAAAACAAAATCCTTTTAAACTTGAACATTTAACATAGTATGGAATAAATAAAATGAAATAATTCCATTTAATTATTCACATGGTTATTCTACTTATCGAATAATCACATGAAAAATCAATAACCACTTTCATAATGATGGAATGCATAATTCCAGACTATCATAACCACATAGCCAAGGCCTCGTGCCAAGACTACAAATAAGATTTTGTCAAAGCCTTGTGCCAAGACACTAGTTTGTCTCATAAGACCTACCGATGCATCGATGAGCTATAGCGGGCTCCACCCGTCACTTACTAAGTCCAATGCATTCCCATATGAAAAGGTTTAAACATAACATAAACATTCGTATCAAAACTAGCATACGAAATGTCAATAATTTCACCATAAACTATGAATGGTATAAAAATAGCACATCCACAGTCAAACATATCACAAAACCTTCAATACAATATATATGTTTTGTATCATAATAAATCAACTTCAAATAATCTTAAAATCCATCAAAGGATGTTGACATAGATGAAATAAAAATTCTTTTTAAAGAAATATCTCCTTTTATTTTGAAATCATTTAAGATCCATATAAAATAAAACATTTTCTTTGAAAATATTCTTATAAGCTTGTAAGGGAAGATTTGATGATTTTATAATGGCGGAAAATAGCCGCACCCGCCGTATAAGTTAAAAAACATTCTTACCTTAATTCTGTCGAAAAGGTTAAAAAGGACCTTGTTTCGAAAACGACGGAAAGATTCCTTTATAAACCTCTTATAAAAAGTCAATCAAGGTTATAAATGACTTTAACCCATATTATTGTAAATAATAAATATGTTTTGAAATACATATCGAAGAAACATGGATGTGGATGATAAAGAAATCCCAATAGATTATTACATATAAACAACCTCGGATAATGAAGAGACTGTGAAATAACCCTTACCTTGTACTTTTCCTTGGTTGGGGTAGGTTAACCTCCTGTATAATGGTGAAATAATTGTTACTAAATTATACAAGAATCATATACATTAATATGATATCATATATTATTTTTTAATATCGATTTATAATAATATCTTAGTATTATCGTTGTTGTGGGTGTTAACTTACTTGTTTTCTTTTTTATGTTTTGTTACGTAAGACCTTTTTGTAAGGGATAGGTTGTATATTATTCATATCCATAATGATATCAAGTCCTTAACATCATTTTTAAATCATCAAATGATAATTATATTTGAATGGATACGATGGAGAATGAATCTCATCGCGTTCGTGGAGACGGTAGTCCGTACGTACGCACGAGCGACAATATCATTCTTTTGATATTAAAATAATATATAAATGGTTTTTATAACATATATAAAGAATAATTATCATGTTTTATTTATTATTTACATGAGTTACATATCATTATTATACCCATCCAAATAATAATATATTGAATGACAATTACACCACGACGTGGAGACGGTAAGCCGTACGTACGCACGTATGGTGAAATGTTATTAAAAGGGTGGATATAATACTTAATATGGTTGTATCACAGTATATATATGATACTGAAGTTATTATTTTAGAATGGTAACAACAAATGAAGAAGAAGTGGAAGAAGAAATGAACTTGGAAAAGGGTGGTGAAATCATTACCTCTTCTTCGGGTTCTTCCTTTTGATTTGATCAAAATGGCTCCTTAGGTTGGCTTTCTAATCAAACTAAGGCCTCTAGGTTGTATTGAGGGATGTTGGGAGATTATTTGGGCAGAGTTTGGCCGAACCAAAAGGCTTTGATGGTGTGAAGAAATGAGAAGGAGGAGTGCCCTTTTATAAGAGGGGTGAGGGGCACCTTTGGAAAAGCTAGAAATATTAATTTATAATAAATTCATATTCGGTTTCTAATGGCTCCAAAGTTGATTATTCAAATTTTAAGGTGGGTATAGGTAGAAAAACACTCAACCAATAGAATTTAGACAGATTTTGGTACTTATATTAACCTTATCTTTAAGTATTAACTCTAAGTTAATTAGTTTCACTTTTATAATGTCTCTTTGTATTTTTATATAATATGGTTAATAAACTTACTATATACATCCAAGAGACCCCCAAGTGGTCCATTAATTATTAACCTATAATGATATAAGTCTCTTTTCCGAACCTTAGATTTTTAGGAATTTAATATCAATTAATAATATAATATTTGTTTTAAGAACTCTTTTATGTCAATTTTGACACTATTCAATAGTTGTTTTTTTGTGAAACTCATAACAGATTGATTACTTCGAAAAAAATCAATTAAATCAATCCTAATATATAATATTATCCTATAAAATTATTTTTATTCATTAAAAGTTTCATATTACATTTATTTGGGTATTTATAATATCAATTATTTTAATTTTTCAATATTATAGTAATTACTACATCATCATTGTGTCATAAATAAAATAAATTATATAATGTCTAAAAATTATAAATAAATTATCATTATGTATGAAATCTTTTTATCTTTCTAATGAATATTTATAATCTAAAATCCAACATATATAACCCTATGTAACAATTGTTTTTCTAAAATATATATGCTTGTGTCATTTTTGTATTCATTTTACTTAATTAAAATAAAGTGTCATTATCACTTACAAGTGGATCCATGGGGTCCCAAAATAGACCCAAAGATTCCCATGGTCGACCATGTATCAACCAATAGGGTTAAGCCACGTTTTACGGTAATTTAGTATTATTATAATATTATTTTTTAACCCTTATTTACCGGATTTACCCTTAACCATGGTAAATAAAATATTTACCGCAGCAATTATTCAAAATGTCTAAAAACAAAAGTTACCTATTTACACAATTTGAACATCCTGCTTCCAAATATGGAATCCATTTTCCTAAATTCAAAACAAAGAAGTGGCAGAAATTAATTTAAAATTAATTCCCGCTGTCAAAACAAAAAGCGTGTTTTTAAGAGATAATAACTATCAAAAGATTGACACTTGTTTATGTTCGGTTTAATTGTAAAATTATGTCCAATGACCAAAATTATATTAAATGGTAAAAATATATTATAAATATATTTTAAAACCACTCAAATTCATAATTTATCACTATTAATTATTTTGATTAAAAATGTTGTTTTTAATTAAAATTTATTAATTTTCACTATTGATCAAAATATGAAAGTTATCCGAAAAGTGCCAAAATTTCACCATAGGCTAAATTTGATATTCCGAATCCAAAAATGAAGTCCATTTTGAAATATAAAATTTATATAATTTCAAAAATTAGTTATTACTATTCATAACGGCTAGTTTGATCGGTTGTGATGTGTGTTAAAACTCGAAGTTGCGTACAACACACGCTACTGTTTTATTCAAAGGAAAGCGTACCATGTAAGCTTGGGATGTTTCATTTTAAATTATTTAATGTCCCCATTTAGTCAAAAAGTTTAAAATATTGTATTTAAAAAGGTTTCACTATTAAAAGTTGATAAAAGTGCAATACTGAAAATGAATCTGTTCTTGCATTATGACTAAGAAACTCATAATATGGATTCTAAAATTATATGGATTATATAAAGTTTAAAATGTAGTTAATGCTATTCATGACCTCTTTTAATGGCTTTTTTTTTGAAAGTCATGGTGTGATTGAACTCGGTGTTGCGTGTAGTGCAAGTTATTGAATTATTTTGAAGAAATAACACACTATGAAATCATGGGGTGTTACATTCTACCCTCCTTCAATAAATTGCGTCCTCGCAATTTGAAATTGTTCTTCAAAAATAAAAGGTTGAAAATAGAAAATATATTTGGGGGAAAACCCACATCGGAAATTGGGTTACTAAAATTTAGTCTTAATATGAGGAAAAGAGAAATGAAAGGGTCACCACCAAATTATGATCTCGATTAGAACATTGGTGGCAATTAGAGGCATATAATTGGAGGAAAAAAGTAAATATTTATAGGTAGTGATTGAGGTCATCAATCAGAAACAAGTATAAAATTGAGGTCCTTAAACTCATCAATCTATGATGATTTGAAATACCATCGGTTCAACAAAACATAGGGTATTGGGATAACACATTTTTGACGTTTTAAAATATCTTAGTTGAAATCCCACATTGAAAAATGAATTAATGAGGCCTCTATTTAAAACAAAGAGTGGAAAGTATGAAGATTACTGAAAATAACACATACTAGGGTTCCGTGTAGGAAAATATGGATATGGAAGAAAAATATAACCATCAATTATCTGATGGATAGTGGTAGAGAACATGGCTATAAAAAGGCCAACAATCCCAAATCCATAAATTATCGATGATTTAAGGTACCATCTAGGAAAGCATTTTTGTTCTAAGTTCCTTTTATTAATGTTGAGGAATTTATTTATGAGATTGGATAAGATCATAAGGAGATATACTTACTTTATAATTAGAGTTTTATCCGTTAATAAATTTCTACCACAAACTCATCTTTCACTCTAAAAGATAATAGAATGTAATTTTTTTTTCTATTTATACTATTCGTACAGGGTTCCAAAATAAATGAATTTATAATTCATCTACCAGATCTTTTAAAAAAACTACATTATTTAATCCAGGACATCTCGTGGGCCAGTGGTAGGTGATACACCCTTGTCGCCCTTCGGTTGTGGTTCAAGTCTCGCAGCCTTGCCGGACGCGACGGGTTGCCGCCCGACCTCCGTGTTGTCCTTTTATGGCAATCCAAAATGATCCAAACTAGAAATATCCAAAATACTTCTGTCCAAACTCACAGTCCAACATTTATAAGGAAGGTAAACATAATGTAGATCCTTTTTACCCCATGATAGCATATGAATACCTTCATCATGTATTCTTTTAATACACTGAAACATCCTGAATTACCATATTCCTTATTGATTACATTCATTCTCCCTTATTCCATATAGAACGTTGGATATACTTCATTAATCCAAAAATGTTTTAAACCCCAACAATGATGGAATACAAAAATCATTAATCAGTTCCAAGGTAGTCAAGAATATCCCATATAATTTATCCAAAATAATCACATATTATTCCAAAATCACTACCTCAGTATCAGAACTATATTATGATTTGTCATTCTCTCAACCATATATTTTCCAAAAAATTATCCTGCTATTGAGTCACTTTTCTTTGTTCCACACAATCTCAAGTCCTTAATGAAATAGTACTGCAGTACAATCCTTATTTACTCCATAATTTTTATAAAAAGTACATTGTTGATACAACACTCAAATGACATAATCAACATAAGAAGTCTAATCATTCCTCTTCATCTATGGTAGTATCATAACTTGATTATTATCCAATAGCATCATTTGCGGCATAGTCTGATGAATGGGACATAGGTTCGCATAGTGTCCAAACTCCTTGCAAATGAAGCATTGTACATTTGAAACCATTTTCTTACCTTTGCAGTCACGTACTTTGTGCCCTTTTCCTCCACACTTATAACAAACTTCCATTCCTTTTAGGCAAGTTCCAGGGTGTTTCTTTCCACAGTTACCACGTATGGGAAAATTCTTCTTTTCCCTCTTCCCTTTATCCATCTTTCTCTCTTCCATCCTTTTCTTCTCTTTCTTCTCTTCAAAGCCATAGGACTCAGTAAACTCTTTACTTATCTTATCAACACATGATATTATTTCTTCATATGATGATAATACATGGGAGACTATTTCTCTTATAAATTCTAGCTTAAGACCATGAAAGATATGATCCTTCCTTCTCTTTGGATCATGTTCATTTCTGAAGTTCTCATTCCTTCTACTGGGCGCCATTTCTAAAAAATGGCATACACTAGATCAGTTTATGAATCAAAATACATAATCCCGTACTTATAAAACACTTAACATAAATTGAACTATTTATGGATATAATCCATAATCATAAAAATGTTTTCTTTGAGGATGTATATACTCATAAACCCTTCATAATGGTTTGTAAAGAAAATGAGAATTATCCTAAGCATATCCCCCGGGAGTGTCGTAACCAAGAGTGCAGCAAGGCCCGTTGTCATGCACCAGTTCCCGTTCGAGTCTAGCTCAAAGCGGTGTTTTCGGGTTTTACCCCTAGGTACATCTGTGCCAGAGCCGCCTCTACCTGCTCGTATCCAGAAAGGGATGTATTGCTTGGAAAACTCACAAAATCTCTACAATACAAAAATTCTAGGAAGTTCTTATATATTAATCATCAAAGTTTATCTTAGGTCTACGTGCTCTAATCAGAGTTTATCTAAATCTATCTTCCATGGTTTGTACTAAACTTCCTCTGATACCAACTGTAATGCCCCGACCCCATTTACCTAGAGTCGGTGCATTATTACATAACATTGGTATGATCACAAGAAAGATCATATCTCGAAAGACCGATTGGTTTAGTAGTCTTGGAAACAGTAGATATATTCATAAGTCTTTCATTACATCATAAAATGAAAAACTACTACAAAAACATATTGTCTCCATAATCCACACTCATATCCCCACATAATATCCCTGTAGGTCATTCATAATTTACTTCTTCACATCCTGGAAAAAATAAAACATAGAAAAGGGGTGAGCTCAAATGCCCAGTAAGGATAACAATATAGCAGAAACTTTCATAAATAAGAATAAACATTTAAGGCAATGTATAACTAAAACAAAAGCCTTTTAAACTTGAACATTTAACATAGTATGGCATAAATAAAATGAAATAATTCCATTTACTTATTCACATGGTTATTCTAATAATCGAATAATCACATGCAAAATCAATAACCACTTTCATAATGATGGAATGCATAATGCCAGACTATCATAACCACAGAGCCAAGGCCTCGTGCCCAGACTACAAATAAGATTTTGTCAAGGCCTTGTGCCAAGACAATAGTTTGTCTCATGAGACCTACCGATGCATCGAGGAGCTATAGCGGGCTCCACCCGTCACTTACTAAGTCCAATGCATTCCCATATGAAAAGGTTTAAACATAACATAAACATTCGTATCAAAACTAGCATACGAAATGTAAATAATTTCACCATAAACTATGAATGGTATAAAAATATCACATCCATAGTCAAACATATCACAAAACATTCAATACAATATATAAGTTTTGTATCATAATAAATCAACTTCAAATAATCTTAAAATCCATCAAAGGATGTTGACATAGATGAAATCAAAATTCTTTTTAAAGAAATATCTCCTTTTATTTTGAAAACATTTAAGATCCATATAAAATAAAACATTTTCTTTGAAAATATTCTTATAAGCTTGTAAGGGAAGCTTTGAAGATTTTATAACGGTGGAAAATAGCCGCACCCGCCATATAAGTTAAAAAACATTCTTACCTTAATTCTGTCGAAAATGTTAAAAATGACCTTGTTTCGAAAACGACGGAAATATTCCTTTATAAACCTCTTATAAAAAGTAAAAAAAGTTTATAAATGACTTTAACTCATATTCTTGTAAATAATACATATGTTTTGAAATACATATCGAAGACACATGGATGTGGATGATAAAGAAATCCCAGTAGATTATTACATATAAACAACCTTGGATAATGAAGAGATTGTGAAATAAACCTTACCTTGTACTTTTCCTTGGTTGGGGTAGGTTAACCTCCTGTATAATGGTGAAATAATTGTTACTAAATTATACAAGAATCATATACATTAATATGATATCATATATGATCTTTTAATATCGATTTATAATAATATCTTAGTATTATCGTTGTTTCGGGTGTTAACTCACTTGTTTTCTTTTATATGTTTTGTTACGTAAGATCTTTTTGTAAGGGATAGGTTGTATATTATTCATTTCCAGAATGATATCAAGTCCTTAACATCATTTTTAAATCATCAAATGATAATTATACTTGAATGGATACGATGGAGAATGAATCTCATCGCGTTCGTGGAGACGGTAGTCCGTACGTACGCACGAGCGACAATATCATTCTTTAGATATTAAAATAATATATAAATGGTTGTTATATCATATATAAAGAATCATTATCATGTTTTATTTATTATTTACATTAGTTACATATCATTATTATACCCATCCAAATAATAATATATTGAATAACAATTACACCACGACGTGGAGACGGTAAGCCGTACGTATGCACGTATGGTGAAATGTTATTCAAAGGGTGGATAGAATACTTAATATAGTTGTATCACAGTATATATATGATACTTAAGTTATTATTTTAGAATGGTAACAACAAAGGAAGAATAAGTGGAAGAAGAAATGAACTTGGAAAAGGGTGGTGAAATCATTACCTCTTCTTCGGGTTCTTCCTTTTGATTTGATCAAAATGGCTCCGTAGGATGGATTTCTGATCAAACTAAGGCCTCTCGGTTGTAGTGAGGGATGTTGGGAGAGTATTTGGGCATAGTATGGCCGAACCAAAAGGCTTTGAAGGTGTGATGAAATGATAAGGAGGAGTTCCCTTTTATAAGAGGGGTGAGGGGCACCTTTGGAAAAGCTAGAAATATTAATTTATAATAAATTCATATTCGGTTTCTAATGGCTCCAAAGTTGATTATTCAAATTTTAAGGTGGGGATAGGTCGAAAACCACTCAACCAATAGAATTTAGACAGGTTTGGGTACTTATATTATCCTTATCTTTAAGTATTAACTCTAAGTTAATTAGTTTCACTTTTACAATGTCTCTTTGTATTTTTATATAATATGGTTAATAAACATACTATATACATCCAAGCGACCCTCAAGTTGTCCATTAATGATGAAACTATCATGATATAAGTCTCTTGTCCGAACCTTAGATTTTTAGAAATTTAATATCAATTAATAATATAATATTTGTTTTAAGAACTCTTTTATGTCAATTATGACACTATTCAATAGTTGATTTTTTGTGAAACTCGTAACAGATTGATTACTTCGAACAAAGTCAATTAAATCAATCATAATATATCATATTATCCTATAAAATTAGTTTAATTCATTAAAAGTTTCATATTACATTTATTTGGGTATTTATAATATCAATTATTTTAATTTTTCACTATTATAGTAATTACTGCATCATCATTGTGTCATAAATAAAATAAATTATTTAATGTATAAAAATTATAAATAAACTATCATTATGTAGGAAATCTGTTTATATTTATAATGAATATTTATAATATAAAATCCAACATATATAACCCTATGTAACAATTGTTTTGCTAAAAGATATATGCTTGTGTCATTTTTGTATTCATTTTAACTTAATTAAAATAACGTGTCATTATCACTTACATGTGGATCCATGGGGTCCCAAAATAGACCCAAAGATTCCCATGGTCGACCATGTATCAACCAATTGGGTTATTCCACGTTTTATGGTAATTTAGTATTATTATAATATTATTTTTTTAACCCTTATTTACCGGATTTACCCTTAACCATGGTAAATAAAATATTTACCGCAGTAATTATTCAAAATGTCTAAAAATAAAAGTTACCTATTTACACAATTTGAACATAATGATTCAAAATATGGAATCCATTTTCCTAAATTCAAAACACAGAAGTGGCAGAAATTAATTTAATATTAATTCCCGCTGTCAAAACAAAAAACGTGTTTTTAAGAGATAATAACTATCAAAAGATTGACACTTGTTTATGTTCGGTTTAATTTTAAAATTATGTCCAATGACCAAAATTATATTAAATGGTAAAAATATATTCTAAATATACTTTAAAACCACTCAAATTCATAATTTATCACTATTAATTATTTTGATTAAAAAAGTTGTTTTTAATTAAAATTTAGTAATTTTCACTATTCATCAAAATATGAAAGTTATCCGAAAAGTGCCAAAATTTCACCTTAGGCTAAATTCGATATTCCGAATCCAAAAATAAAGTCCATTTTGAAATATAAAATTTATATAATTTCAAAAATTAGGTATTACTATTCATAACGGCTAGTTTGATCGGTTGTGATGTGTGTTAAAACTCGAAGTTGCGTACAACACACGCTACTGTTTTATTCAAAGGAAAGCGTACCGTGTAAGCTTGGGATGTTTCATTTTAAATTTTTTTATGTCCCCATTTAGTCAAAAAGTTTAAAATATTGTATTTAAAAAGGGTTCACTATTAAAAGTTGATAAAAGTGCAATACTGAAAATGAATCCGTTCTTGCATTATGACTAAGAAACTCATTATATGGATTCTAAAATTATAAGGATTATATAAAGTTTAAAATGTAGTTAATGCTATTCATGACCTATTTTAATGGCTTTTTTTTTGTAAGTCATGGTGTGATTGAACTCGGTGTTGCGTGTAGTGCAAGTTATTGATTTATTTTGAAGAAATAACACACTATGAAATCTTGGGGTGTTACATTTTCCATCTAAGATAATAAAGGGTTCTGTTTTTATCCCTATTATTACATTGATTTGATCATGTTGTGATGGAAATATTTTTATGAATTCCTTTATCTTATATGAATTGTTTTATGATGTCATGTTGTTTAAGAATCCCATTTTTATTACATGGGTTATTCAATGATGTATGTTTTAAGATTTTGTGGCACACATAAGAATGGTATCATTATGAGATGGGTGGGACCTATATCTCCCTCCAATGCATTGGGTAAAGATTTTATATCTCATGAGATAGACAAGGCTGGAACGGTAGGTTATACCGGTTCAGTGAAACAGGACTGAAACGAGGGTTACTCGATTCAGAAAGGGACTTTGTCCACTAAGATAGTCTTAGAAATGAGTCTTGACTATCAAGAAATTATTCTCTATGATTATGTGTGAATGCCACAAAGTTTCATTTTTTAAGTTATGATTATTGTGATTACATTTCTCTACCATGATTTATCCCATGTTATGAAATTATGCTCTCTTTTGCAGGTTATGATTTCCATAATGTTATGTTCTTATGAATACGATGTGATTGATATTTCTTTTTTTTACCCTTACTGAGCATTTGAGCTCACCCTTTTATGTTTTCTTTTCCCCAGGATATAAAGAAAGGTTTTAGTTAAAAAAAGGAAGATCTTTATGGGATATGTTGAAGATCTTTCACCACGATTAGAAGATTTTATTCCGAGTTTCCAAAGACACTAAACTATTACGATCCTTGTGTGTGTGTTTTTGTTATGTACTAAGTATTACACAAAAGTAATGTAAAGTCCATGTAAGTCAGGCTTCGGGTCTCTACAGTTGGTATCAGAGGAATGGTTTAGTCAACCGTTGGAAACTAGGATGCGAAAGCGTTAGTGAGATCCCTAGAAATATTTCTAAGGTATGTCTAGGGATGTCCCTAAGGATAAGTATACGTATAGGATATAGTCCTAGAACTATGGTAACGATATTAGATTAAACCTAAGATGTTATATATTGAAGTTACTCCCCCTTTGTTATGATTTTTTGCCTCTCACACTATTCTTTTTGGGTTTTAGACGATGGATGGAACTCGATGGAACTGTGTTGATCAATGCAATGGAAAATTCAATGATTTCCCTCCTGAACAAACAAATGTTATGGGATATGGAGTGCAAAATCTTATTTATATACTTAAACAAGCTATGAATCATTCTGGACTTCCGAATGAACAGAGAAGGGAACAATATTCTATTGAGTCCTTCATGAGGAAACGTCCACCTTATTTTAGTGGGTCTTCTGATCCACTTGTTGCTGAACAATGGATCAGTACCACTGAAAAGATATTTTCAGTTCTTCAATGTTCTGAGCATGATAAAGTCATCTTAGCAGTATATCGTTTGGAAGGTGAAGCTGATCAATGGTGGAATCTTATCAAGAATACGAGGCAAAGAGATGAAATTCAGTCCATGGAATGGGACGAGTTCAAGAAATTGTTTTTCAGTAAGTACTTCCCTCGTATTCTTCGAACAAAGATGGAAAAGGAGTTTCTTGAGCTGAAGTAGAAGGATGATGAATCTGTTGGTATATATGATGAAAATTTTACAAGACTTGCAAGGTATGCATCTGACATTATCATCCAACCTGAAAGTAAAGTTGATCGATTTTTCAGTGGCTTAAAACCATGTCTTCGAAGGGAATTAGCTATAAGAGACTATAGTAGCTATGAAGAAATTGTGCGTTGTGCTATCAAGGTAGAAATGGAAGTTGGTGTTACATATCCATCTCATGGTTTTGACAAGAAACGAAAGATGGAGTTCAAGGAGAAATCTCAGAATAATGGTGAAAAGAAGATGAATGTTTCCTTATGCACAAAGTGTGGAAATAAGCATGGTGGAGATTGTCTTATAGGGACTAGAAAATGTTTTAAGTGTGGAAAAGAAGGTCATCGAGCAGCTGAGTGTCGAAGTAATGGAAAATAGTTTTCTAATGATGTGACTAAAGAAAACACTCCAGAGAACGCACCACCAACACTTCAATGCTTCAAGTGCAAGGAAATGGGGCATTATGCTAATAAATGCCCTAATCCAAGGGTTAGTGATGATCAACAGGAGCAACCACTGAAGGAAAAGGACAAAGGGAAGTCACATGCGATCACTATTGGCAATGTTGAATATGAAAACGATGTGGTGGAATGATTAAGTGTTTATGTAATAGGATTCCAAAATAATGTTGTATCATTGAGTATTGCAATATTTATTGATGTGGTATTCAAAGTGATTGAGATATTTTTTGGAAATAAGATGATATGCGCATAATGAAGGGAAAACGAGAAAATGAAATGTTTAATAGTATTAATGAGCTCATGATTGATATAAGGACTATGTGATATCATGGTTTGAGTATATAGAATTTTGAGGATTTCGGTATGTGGAAAGTGTTAACTTTAAACTGCATTCATGTTTTCACTAAGGTATTCAATAGAATACATGATTAAGGACTTTGAATGTTTGGAATGTGACCAACAAAACATATCTTATGATATATGGGGATCAACGATGGTATTAAATCTCTGGTAATCATTTTCACTATGTTATGAGAGTGGACTGCAGTATTATGGATAAGCCTAAAGATTGAAATGGATTATGTTGGACATAAGTGAGTATTGTTTAAGGATAGAAGTTTTTTTTCGATATTATTGATGGGATGTTATAGTAATGTAGTTTTAGAAAAAGGACAACCTGCAGGACGGGCGACATCCCATCGCTTCGGACAAGGCTGTGGGAATTGAACCCACAACTGAAGTGCGACTGACCTTTATCGCCTACCACTGGCCTACAGGAAGTCCCTGTTTAGTAGAAACTAGTTTTATTATATTAAGCAGTATGATATATGAAGTATAAGTCCATTTTAGGAACCATATGTGATTAATCTCACTATAGATCGACTTATGTATATAATTTTTGCTACCCTTTTGTTTGAGACAGATGGAATGACCCGTCATTCTATCACATGATCTGCTAACACTTCACGAATAAAAAATTCAACTTCATTTATTTAAGAGATGAAGTGGAAATTGTTCAAGGCATGAACAACAGTGAGATTGTACCAAAATAAAGAAAGTATTTATTCTAATTCTAATTTTCAACTTTAGGGAAATGATATTGAAAACCAAAATTTTTGTCCTAGTGATCTTATACCTGATGAATCATATGGTACCTTAGATCGTCACAAATTTATGGATTTGTGATTACTGGATTTTCCATAGCCATGTTCTCTACCACTCTCCATCAGAACATGATGGTTAGATTTCTCTTCCATATCCATATTTTCACATATGTGGAAACCCAGTGATTAGTTTATTTGGGTAATCGTTACATTTCATACTTTAGTTTTTAAAGACAAGTTTTGGTATTCCTTTTTACGATGTGGGTTTCTATTAAAGAAACTTTCGAATAGTAAACTATTTATAACCCCGACGAATTTCGAGGGCGAAATTCATTTTAAGGGGGGTAGAATGTAACATCCTGAGATTTTATGAAAACTATTCTTTTTAATTTTATTAATGTCTTGTGTTGTACGCTACACCAAAAGGAGCTTGCACAACACGCATCCTTGACTTGCCTTGCATTACACGCAATCGCAACCTTCCTCGATAGCGTGTGTAGTACGCAATACTGAGTTTCATGAAACAACGATATGCTATTAAAATATTATTAAAACTAGCCGTTATGAATAGTAATAACCACTTTTTAAAATTAATAAATTTTAGCTCTCAAAATTGACTTCATTTTTGGATTCGGATTATCGAATTTATCCTAAGGTGAAATTTTGGTACTTTTCGGATAACTTTCATATTCTGATGAATAGTGAAAATTACTAAGTTATAATTAAAAACAACTTTTTTAATCAAAATAATCAGTAGTGATAAATTATTAATTTGAGTGGTTTTAAAGTATATTTAGAATATATTTTTACAATTTAATACAATGTTGGTCATTGGATATAATTTCACATTTAAACCAGACATAAACAAGTGTCGATCTTTTGATAGATATTGTTTCTTAGAAACACGCTATTTGTTTTAACAGTGGGATTTAATTATAAAATTAATTAATGAAACTTCTATGTTATGAATTTGGTAAAATAGACATCATTTTTGAATTCGGAATATGAAATATAGCTCAGGATAAAATTTTGGCATTGTTCTGAAAAACATCAATTTTTGATGAATAGTGAAACTACTAAGTGGTAGTTAAAAAACTGAATTTTTCATAAAACTTAATTTTACCGCTTCTGTGAATGGAATTTCAAAAATCCAAGAGACATGGTTGATGTCAGTAAGTAAAATGTGGTTCAATGAGATGAAAATAATTTTTGTAGAATAGTAACTTTTTACTTGTATTTACCACGGTTAAAAGTAAATAGGGTAATTAAGGGTAAGAATGATATTAATATTAACCTAACACATGTCCTAATTATATTGGACAAGTGTATCTCGACCAAAAACAACCTTAAGTGTAAAATATTATCATTTAGGCCCACTTGGATTAGATTAGGACCTTTAATATTATTTAATTCAAAGAAGAGTTAAAAGAGTTAAAATCAAAGTATATTTACTAAAACATTTTTAATATAGGGTTGTACATAAGATAAATTCGATTTTAAATATTCATTAGAAATCTAAAAAGTTTTCCTACATAATTATATTTTATTTTGAATTTTTAGACTTTAAATAAATTAATATATTCATGACACAACGATGATGCAGTAATTACCCTTTTAAGGAAATATTAACATAATTGATTTTATAAATGCTCAAATGAATGTAATTTGAGACTTTTTATGAATTCCACTAATTTTATAAGTTACTATGATATATTAGTGTTGATTTAATCAACTTGTATCGAACATATAATTCTGTTATTACTTTCACAAAAATCATATATCAAATAGTGTCAAAATTGACACAAAATAGTTTTTAAATCAAATATTATATTATTAATTGTTATTTTATTCCTAAAAAACTAAGGTTCGGCCAAATGACATATATAAGGATATATATATTAATAATAAACAATTTGGGGTTCGTTTGGCATGTTATAGTAATTTTATTAACCATATAGTGAATGAAAACAAAAAGTCACGGTAAAAGTTAAATTATATAACTTAGAGTTAAATCTAACTGATAAGGTTAAAATAATACCCTAAACTTGTCTACATCCTATTGGTTGATATGAGTGCGACCCATCCCCACTTTAGCTTCGAAATAAGACCCTTTGGAACCATTATAAACTGATTTTGACATTAATATAAAATAATATTTTGAGGTATTCCTAAGGTGCCCCTCTCCTCCCTTATAAAAGGGCACCTCCTCCCCCTCCTCCTCACACCAAATTGAGCACTAAATCTAGTCAAACCCCGGCCATTTTCTCCTCTCCACTTAACTAGAATAATCCTAGAGGTCCTTGTCTTCTTCAAAGACCAATCTTAGTTCCCTAAGTGGAGGATTCAAAGAAGCGTTCCAAAGAAAAGGTAATATCCATTACCGATCTTTTCAATTTCTTTCTTCTTCAACTTCTTCTTCTTTAGTTGTTTCATGATAAAGTAATAACATAAGTATTTCTTATATACTGATATGTTATTATAAATATGAAACAACTCTAATTAACCTTCTATCCATCCTACGGAAAAAGGAAATCACCGCGCGTGCGTACGTACAGAATACCGTCTCCACGCCGTGGTGTAATCTATTTTCCACCATCACCTTACAATGATGGGTATAAAGGTGTAATGAGTAACTATATATTATTATTATAAAGTAATATTGATACTGAAATAGTATACATACACTTAAACACAATTCCACGACCATGGGAACGATATCATCGCTCGTGCGTACGTACGGACTACCGTCTCCACGACGCGATGAGATTCATTCTCAATGATTAGTCATTCATGAATGATTATAAAGTATATATAGTAAGTACTAATGAAATATATGACCTAATAATGATACTGGAATTATTTATATTTATATGTATGTCATCTACTTAATTCCATTCAATTAAATAAGGAAACGAAAACAGCGTTCATGCGTACGTACGGACTACCGTCTCCATGAACGGTGTATTTCATTCCATTTACTGATTTATTATATATGTATATTCTGAATATATATATATATAAATCATGTTTTATATTATGTAATTAAGTAATCATGATCTAAGTAATCATATGAATAATTACAAGTTAAAAACACGAACGACAAATGAGGCGATTTTACCGAAAACGCTACATTAACATGAATTTAGAAAAGAACGGGTAATATAAAGTCATAAGTGGACCATATATGATATAATAACAATGAATATGATTCTGTAATAAGTCAATAACATGATTTAAATCATTATACAGGAGGTTCGGACACTTATAAAGCAAGTCGGACCTACGGTAACGGAAATATCACAATCTCA
Source organism: Viscum album (assembly GCA_963277665.1). Classification (NCBI taxonomy): domain Eukaryota; kingdom Viridiplantae; phylum Streptophyta; class Magnoliopsida; order Santalales; family Viscaceae; genus Viscum; species Viscum album. The sequence goes on from OY728142.1 coordinate 1,652,165,795, forward strand.
TTTTTATCCGAGATTGTTTATTCGTAAGTATTTACTGGGGTGTATTTTACCATCCACATCCATGTTTCATCAATATGTAATATTATTTCCATCCACCTACAATTTTTTAAATCCATTTTTACCCTTCGGTGAGTTTTTAGTAATATCTATAAAAGGAATCTTTTGTCGTATGAGGTACTTTTTGACTTTTCCGAAAAAAAGTACGAAGAATGTTTTTTTAACTTATACGGCATGAATGGACTTTTAAAACAAAATTTCCAAGAATCTTACTTTACAAGTTTTCAAGTTTATTTTTAATCAACTTCTTTTATTTTAAAGTTGTATGACATGTTATGAAAGGAAAAATGTTTTTGAAGAAGAAAGGATATTTTCCTCAAGAATGGAGTTCAAGTGTTTTATCAAAATTATTTTCCATCTAAGATAATAAAGGGTTCTGTTTTTATCCCGGTTATTACATTGATTTGATCATGTTGTGATGAAAATATTTTTATGAATTCCTTTATCTTATATGAATTGTTTTATGATGTCATGTTGTTTAATAATCCCATTTTTATTACATGGGTTAAGCAATGATGTATGTTTTAAGATTTTGTGGCACACATAAGAATGGTATCATTATGAGATGGGTGGGACCTATATCTCCCTCCAATGCATTGGGTAAAGATTTTATATCTCATGAGATAGACAGGGCTGGAACGGTAGGTTATACCAGTTCAGTGAAACAGGACTGAAACGAGGGTTACTCGATTCAGAAAGGGACTTTGTCCACTAAGATAGTCTTGGCAATGAGTCTTGACTAACAAGAAATGATTCTCTATGAATATGTGTGAATTCCACAGAGTTTCATGTTTTAAGTTATGATTATTGTGATTGCATTTCACTACCATGATTTATCCCATGTTATGAAATTATGCTCTCTTTTGCAGGTTATGATTTCCAAAATGTTATGTTCTTATGAATACGATGTGATTGATATTTCTTTTGTTTTCCCTTACTGAGCATTTGAGCTCACCCATTTATGTTTTCTGTTCCCCAGGATATAAAGAAAGGTTTTATGTAAAAAAAGGAAGATCTTTATGGGAGATGTTGAAGATCTTTCACCACGATTAGAAGATTTTATTCCGAGTTTCCAAAGACACTAAACTATTACAATCCTTGTGTGTGTGTTTTTGTTATGTACTAAGTATTCCGTAAAAGTAATGTAAAGTCCATGTAAGTCAGGCTTCGGGTCTCTACACTTAGAGACTTGGGAGTGTAAAATAAGACTCGAAAAGAAGAAGTGTTAGGGAGAGATGAGTCTGCAGGGTTACAGACTTGGAAGCAGATCTAGGGTAAGAAGATGAGGTGGGGTGCATTTTGAATTGTTACAAGCCACCCCCTATGTGGTCCCCACTAGGCTCAGGGAGCTGGAGGACGAGGAATGAGAGTAGCTGTATGAAATCAAGGAGAGAGACCAAAGGGAACTAGGAATGATTCGAGGTACGGCCGGTGTCTGCTACTAGCATCCATACCAATACACATAGGTAACAATCATTCCTTCCACCCATGAATCATGTCCAAGACGTAGAGTTTCCAGTTAAAATTTTGACATGACCCTCACATATGGAGAGACCTTTTGGGGGATACTCGATAATCACACATACACCAATGGTGTGATATGATGCTGGTGGCGAGATTTTTAGTTGGAATCTCTTGAAGGCATCGTCAAGGACTTTCAACGTTAGTTTGGGTATGACTGGAAATCCAGAGTTCAGACTTAGACTGGCTGTATTAGGCAACAAGGTCGTGTTTTATCTATGTCATGAGAATAGTTTTTTACTTGTTCAGTGAAAAAAAACCCATGTAGAACCGGATAAAATGATGCATAAGAGAGTGTAGCTAATAAATCCTGATTTGGCCAGCCTTACCCTCATGGCAGTTAGATTTTTGAGTTTTCAAATCCCAACGGTAGTGGAAGAGTGTGGGGATATCTTTTGAAAAGTAGTTTCTAGGATTACCTCCTCAAAGGGAGAGGGACTTCTGTTTTGGCTAAGTACTACCAGAGTTTTGAACAAGTGTTCTCGAGGGTAGTGGCTCCCTTTTCCGATTTGAAGAAGAAGGGGGAACTATTATTGTGCATGGATAAATGTCAACAGAGCTTTGAATATATGAGTCATCTATGATTGACTGAGTTACATCAGGAATATGGCCTTCTGGTAGTATATACTCATGGGAAGGGGAATGTGGTTGCAGCACACATCTACAACTGCTGAGTGAGGCATCAGAGTAGCTAGTTGCACTTTAGATATCCTTCATGAATAGAGATGGAGATTCTTACCCTTACTCAATGACTGTCACTCCCCTACTTCATCAGCGAGTTGTAGAGGCAAAACTTGGGGACATTGACTTAGAGGCACTGTGTGCTCAGATATCCTTAGGGTAGGAAGTTGATGGATTTCATAAAGGTGTGGATCATATCATCTTCTTCAAAGGATGTACCATGGTACCTGTGGAATTTCATGAGTAGGTTTTGAGGGTGTTCCATACGTCACCTCTATAGGTACATCCTAGTGTGGTGAAGATTTACTAGGACATCTGGCGTCAGTATTGGTGGCCAAGGATGAAGAAAGAAGTGGTCAAGTTGTATCACGATGTCTCATTGTCAGCAAGTGAAGAATACATAGGGTTGACAGAAGTCTTATGCGGACTGGATACGAATACCCTTGGAGTTCCAGGAGTGGGAGCATGAATTCTTGTGCATCTCTCATCAACGGGGACTATGGTGATTTGGTCATGGAATCATGTTATCACCGAGGTTTATCAGTCATTTTCTGATACATCATATGATAGGTGAGGTAGAATACCGCTTGTCCCTTCCACCGTAGTTGGAGTGGGTGCACGATGTATTCCACATATCCCAACTAAGGAGATATGTGGATGACCCATCTCACATCATCGACCATGGTGAGCTGGACTTAGATGATGGGGTGATGTTTACAGAGGATCCAGTAGAGATTAAAGATGAACATGAGTGGGTCCTTCTTGGGTGGTTGATACCTCTAGTGCATGTTAGATGGCATGATGAGAACCTCAAAGAGAGCACATGGGAGTAGGAGGATCATATTCATGCTCAGTACCGCCATTGGAATCCTCAGTCTATATTGAGGATTTTGTGGATGAAAATCCCTAAAGGTGGGGAGAATTCCATGTCCCGAAATTTTTGAATAATTTTTTTAATTATATGGAATTATTTCGAGACCGTGAAATCTAACGACATGTGATTCTAATACCTTGAGTTCCTGTAATGGTCCGTATATATTTTGTTAAACATTAAATAGAACGCGTATGAATATTTCCTCAAAAAGTGGAATAACTCTTAAATGGTTGCTGAGATTAAATATCTGAGGCCACTGTTGAACTCGTGAGGGTATGATTTCAATAGGTAGATACTATCATTGGCCCATGTAGGCCACCAGTGAATGTTAGTTTTTGGTTGTAAATAAAATAATTAAGTGAAAAATATTTTATTGTAAAATCTATAACTTATAAATAATGACTTGGGATGGAAATCTAAGAGTACTCTTGGGTTTGATAGGGTGTGTTTCACTTTGGAAGATCCCATCCTTGACAGGCGCGGGTTGATGGTGACTGTTAATAAATTTCCAAATATTTTTAAGGTACGATTATTAAATGAGTGACCGCCATTTTCTAACATTTAAATCAGTGCGCGGATTAAAAATCAGAGGGCACCATTGAATATGCATCACCAAGATTCACTTGAAGGAGAATTTAATTTGACCCCAGAATGTCTGGAGAATAAATTATTCTTCTAAATTTTAAAATAAAATGAAATAATATAATCTCGCTATTTTATTTCTTTTCAACAAATGGACATGCAGTAGTGTGGGACCATGGGCCTTTCAACCCATTAAATGGCTTGATCCCTCAAATATTAAGCAAAAATGTCGTTGGAATTTAAGAAGGTTCATATTAAATGATCATTTTATAAATTCCATGATCGTTACTTACCCTACCCCTCCTCTATTTATATGGTTTTTGAGGGGAGGAATTGGCACAAATTAATCATGAAATGAAGATCTGGTAAATTGTAGCATCGCCCAACACTTGGAGGACAGAGCCGGTTTCAGCGAGTGGTGGAGAGTGACCCCGAAACGTGAACCAAAGAACAATGATCGAGCTACATCGTTGGAGGATTTTTGTGGGGACGATGAATGCCAACTCTTCCTCAAACGTAGACACTATCCGATGAACATTATATAAGGGGTTTATTGTTAAATTCTTTTAATTGATTTCTTCTACCCCGTTCTTGAATGACACAGAGAATGCTGGTCAACTGACTAAAAGGTTGACCAGCGATTCATTCATCTTTGCGGGAGGTCGTTATGGGGAATCCTGTGGGGTTTATCTGGTTATTTAATTCAATTAGTATTAAACCCTTAACCCTCGTGTTACAAGCTGACTCTAAGGGTACGAGCCTAATGATACCGACCTGAACCCTCCTCTATATTGGTTACATAATTATTCCCCCATATAATACTGACAATGCAATGGAACCGATCGCTTACATGGTGGATAACACGTCAAAGCATGCCATAAGATTAGGCCGCGACAGAAAGTCGCGGTGGCGTTGGAGCGGACGGAACCTACCGGCCATAGAAGAGATGCAGCCCACCGTCACGTGTCACCAATGAATATAAAGGGTTGTGTATTTTCATCCGCGACAACAAAACGAGAGGGAAGCCAACACACTGGCAAGCCATGACCGAGCTGGAAGAGTGAAGGTAGGGCACGCTACCAGTGGAGTGACAACACGACAGCAAGGCTACGGCCCGTGTTCTCCGTAGTGGGAGCATGTGGATGCTAGATAGAACAATGAACGATAGATGGGGCCTGCTCCAGTAGCATGCCATATAGAAAAGGCATGGCCCATCAGCCGCAAGGGTATCCATGATGGCCCACACCGCCAGGCAGGTGGCACCGCCGTGTCAGTCAATCGGACCAACCAGCCGCACAGTGGGCCGACCCGCAACCCAACAACTGACCCATGGCCCAGCTGGGTCAGGTCGGCACCCGAGGGGCTGGTTGACCTGGGTCAGGCTGGGTCAGCAGGGGTTAACGTGGCTCGGCCCATGCCGAACCATGTCTGGCTGGTCTGACCTAGGCGGACCAGACCCAGACCTAGTACTACACAGGAAACCAAAAAGGGCATATCTTGTGAACCAGATGTCCGTTTTATGAACACTCTATGGGGTTGGGATCATTGGAGTGAGACGAACTTTTTGATATACTATCTGAGTTTCATTTTTGATATATTTTAAAGATGGATGGGTTGGATCACACCCAAATCCAATCCGGCCCTCAATACTAAAAATGACAATAACCCACAAATTGGTCATTCGATTGATGCGTCGTCTATTGCATTGGATCCCTTATGATGTATAGAAACATAGGGTTACTTTATTGTGAGACTATAACTAGTTGTAACATGACTGATGGATTGAGGATTGATTCTCCCAAGTGCGCTACGTACAAAACCGTTCAGCTGGATGAGACTTGAAGACTGCTTGACGATGGACCAGTGGGAAGTGGCTCTTTGTGACCTAGTGGGACCACAGTGGGAAGAAACTATGTGTGTGCTGACATTCCCAAATTTACAATTAGGGATGAGTACCACATCAATTCATGGTTAGTGCAATGTGGCTCCGTGAGGCCCTACATGGCTACTATACTCGGTAGAGGAGGATTTCCCTAGTAGTTGAGTTGTTCAGAATTTGGGACTAATGATGATACAATTACTGCCCTATAATATACATTTTGGTGACTTCCATTGATATCATGATGTGGGGAGTGGCTTGAGGAGTGGTACTCCCAAGAAGACTATGTATGGGACCCTGCGGTTGGTTAATACTTGAATACTGCTTGATGATGGGCCTAGTGAGAAGCGGCTCTGTGTGAACCAGCTGGCCCACAGTGGGGGGCAGCTCGTTGTGACCTGGAAGACCCAAGGTTCATGATAGGAGGAGTACCTTAGTTCGTCCATGGTGAAAAGTGTCTTCGTGTGACCCGACATGCCCAATGTGGGACGCGACAATGTGTGACCCCGCATGCCCATGGTACCCATCATGGATGGGTACCACAACTATTCAAGGTTAGTGGGAAGTAGCTCTATATGACACGGCATGCCCACTGTACTTTATAGATAATGAGTTATCTAGTACCCAAGGAGTTCGATGATGTGATAACACATCTATACATGACCTAAAGTGATACCTGGTGTGAATTTACTTATGTTGTGTAGTTTTACCTTCATGGTGTACCTGTGTGGTACCTCAACCTGTTTGGTGTTACCTATGTGGTACATCTACATTCCTGGTCTTATCTTGTGGTATTCATACCTCATGTATGAGATGGATATATCTTGACAACATCAGTATATATGTATGGGTATATAACTAATAAGAGTTGATGTATTAATTTGTGGTATTTCCTTTTTGGAAGTCTAGGTGGGGGTCTCGGGGTTCCTACTAATTATTGTCATACACACCTCGACACGGGCCTCTCCCACACCTTGTTGTGTCTTATGAAGATGAGGAGCATCACAACTGAGTCTACAGGGATCCCAGACCCGGCGGCACAAGGAGGAGACGAGCTAACGTGGAGTGCTATGGAGATGATATGTACCTACCATTTAGGTAGGATCCTCAGTGTACAATCTGGGAGCTTTTTGAACTTTTATTTGTATATATACTTTGTAGCTGTACATGTACATTACAATTGGGATTGTATTTCAAGACCCTTTACTTTAAACATTTTTTTCCTATAGCAGATTACTTCACGGTTTCTTTTTCTTGTGTTCTTGGGTTTTGTGTTTGTACAGGTATAAAGGCAATGCCTTCTTGTTATAGGGATATGATTTTCTGGTGCAAGTTGCCAGCCCATGTCCAATAGAAGGCGGGCTTGATGTTATCATGACACAGGCCCCAGGGCATGGGTAATGAGAAACCATCTCCTACTAACAAGAAAAATAATTTACATTAAAATTGTATGATCATAATAGGTTTTACCATTAGGATATTCCAATAAGCCTCTCATGTAATAGATAAATAAATCATAAAAATGTTATATTCTCAAAAATTGATGATATCTCATCACTTAAACATGTATAATATGTTCCAATCCCTGAAATGCCTAATTATGACAATGGTTCACATTCATGGAAGCTTATGTCAATGTAAAAAAAAAGAAAACCTTAATATGACTTCCACATAAGTTTCACAGTCTACCACAACAACATATATTGTGAACCTTCTATATTCAAAAGAATGAAACCCCAAAATCTACAAGGACCCGGTCTTCTCAAAACATAGATATTATATATTAATATTTGAATATTCATTACATGATATAAAAATCCTTTCATGAATCATTTATAACTAGTGCCTTTTGAAACATGGATACATAAACAACTAGTTCATAAGTGAATAATATTATCTTCTATAAATTTCTTCACAATTATTACCCTTCATAGACATATCATATATATTATATTTCTTCATATACTAAGGAAATTAAAAATAATAAATATTTAGCATAGATTCTTAGTAATGGAAACTAAGGGTGTTTTTATATAACATCCATTAATAGTATTAAGAACTGATAATAATATATTGAAACCACATGTTTAATATTATATATCACAAATTTATGCTCTAAAATAAATCATGATAGTTCATAAAGACATGAATCAAGAAGTAATAAATAACAAAATTCATGAGCAAATACTATTACAAAATGACAAGTATAAGTTGATGTTCAGATATGAATATAAAATCATATGCTACTGATACTTATAATGAAAAATGAATTTTACTAGGATTGGGTTAACAAACTTTGTACTTTTAATGGAATTGAGATAAACTCCCATGTACATTCAGCTATGATTTGTATAACCCCCAATGCACCCTCTTAGAATAACCCATCATGTAACCTCTTCTTTCATGATTGGGATTGGATCCCATGTACTGTCTTTATTTTAGAAGGGTAATTAATCCCATGAACTGTATTTTTTATTATATTGGATAACTATAATCTTACCTAATTGTTCATTAATGAGATTAACTTTGGTTTATCCATTGATCGCATAGGACATTAATCATTAACTAATGCATTAACAAGTATTTTATATCTCACCAATCACATAATAGAAGTCATAAATATGTGTTCCACATGATCATAATACAATCATCATGTCATACCTCATGAATATAAATTGGTTTCGTAAAAATTTAATCATTTCATATCCTTCAAGAAGAAATGGGTCTTCATAATCATTTCAATAATTCATCATGAAATAAAAAATTAAAAAACGTATGAAATTTTTATAAATAATTTCATTATAAATAAAAACCATATAAATATTGAATAGTTATTATATAATTACTTCATATCCCAAGTAATTATTATGTAACAAGAATGTATTTCGTCTTAGTATGAATATTCTTATTAGAGATCACAATGATCATTACTGTAGGAAAAAATCATTTTCATTTTTAATTAAAATCAATAAAATAAAAACAATCAATTATTGAATGAAAAATCATACATGGAAATCATAATTCGAATGTTTTATGAGTGATTTAAATCCTTGATTGGTCAAGTTTTAAGATACTATTATTTATGTTGTATATGTTAAAACAAGGATTCCCTTCACAATTTCTGTCAAAAATGATGAATACAATGTTCAGAAATCGTATAGAAGTTTAATATTAACGAGTTTTGTAAAATATAAATAATGGTTATTATTTAAATTGAAATAATATTACTTGACAGAAATATATTAATTAAAACATTTGTTTGATAAAATAGACGTATAAGAAGAAAATAATTTTTGAAATAATATATCAATAAAGTAAATTTTCCACAAAAATGTTATTTTCATATCCTGTGTACAATAATAATTTTAAAATGAAATTAAAATTTTTATAATGTTTAAATAAATATTGAATAGTAATATTAATGATTTTTTGAGATTTATTTCATATGATTTAATCATTTCATTCCTAGTCAGAAAACATTATAATTAACAATGAGATTTTATCATAAAACAATTAATTTTTTTAAAAAAAATTGAATAATAAAATACATTAAATAAATTACCATACAAGGATATTTAAATCCCTATAAAATTAATAATATTTTTGTAATATACATGTATAATATGTATATACACAAAATAAAATAATCAAGTGTTTATTGAGTCATGTTTCTCCTTGAAAGAATTGTTAGATGAAAATACCTTACTACATTCATTTCATTATAAATCATAATACCTGTTAAATAAAAAAATAAAATGAAACATTAAATTTAAAAATAATAATAATATTCATAATAGTACTAGTCGATCTATAATTATATACAACTCATAAATGAATATTGGTTCATAAAATAGGACATGTCTAAAAGAAGGTAATTTGACAAGAATAATCCCATACCTCATGTATCATATTTCATCAATCTCTTTATAAATAAATGTATATTAAATTTATTTTTATAATAGATATAATATAGTTTTATACTAATATGTTTCATATCCTACATATTTTATTTATTTACATTTATCGGTAGTTCGTTACCAATTCTTTATTAAATTTGATATTCTATGTGATAAAGGGTTTGTTTTTCAGGAACATACTTTTTTTAATAGTAGGCTAAGATCATTCCTATATAATAAAGACCTATTTATTGACAAAAAACATACACAAGTCAGATAGTGGGAAATTAACATTTTTACCGCTTAAGAATATGAAAGAAGATCACCCATTACTTGATCAGCCCAATGATAAGAAGAATAATTCACACCTTTGTTTGAAAGACCACACACCAATGGATTTTACACTCTATAAGAACGAGTAAAAATATGATAATTTATAGCTTTGAGAGAGGATTCATTACCACATGAACCAAAAAAGCACCCAAGAACATAAACCTCATGATCCCTAAAAACCGCACCAAATCACGTTGCACCCAGATTCCCCCACAAAGAACCATCTGAATTAATTTTAATCTATATAGGAAATATAGACTAAAAAACTTCAAGAACCCCATGTGGATGGGAAAATGTAACATTGACCTCAACCCGCTTGAGAACCAAGAGGTTGTGAGAAGAATTGGCACAAAAATTACCATGCGAGACTCTAACAACAAGTACAACAGTTAAAATAAATGGCATGGTAGATCCAGCACGAAAAGGATGAGACCCATGCACAACCGTGTTCCTAGAAGTCCAATTGATGTCTCCGTGTTCTTTTGAAACATCTTGAAAGAGAATAAAGAGTTGTGGTGACATGTTTAGTTACTATGATATCTTAATAAAGTCTCATATCAATCTGGCACGTGGAAAATGTACTTCCAAAATTTCATATACTGCAATCAGCATTTTCAAAGGAACTTCACATCATAGAAAAAAGTAACAAATGTCCTCCCTGTGCTATTGGAATAACACACACCTAGAGTAGAGAGAAATTCCATAATATTGAAGATAATTAACATTTAAAATTTTTTATGAGCCAGTCTCCATAAAATTATGGACCGGGATGGATTCAGGGAACATTTGTGTAGTCTACACGTCCACTTGATGTCCAAATTACTACTAAAAGACATCTTAATGGACTTGGGGGATGAATATAATCCATTTTTAGCTGTCTACCAATCCCATAAATCTATTTTGGAGGAGAATAAATACATCTCAACAATAGAAATAATATGATTTGGGATAGTTTCCATGCATCCCAGGTGTTCCTTGATTGATAAATCCTATTCCAGATTTTTCTCATCCTCTAGAAAAAGGTCTTCCAATAATTTCTAACGCAGTTATATTTCAATATTTTTAAGTATGACTCCCTAGAGACCAGCCACTACATATCAGCATCAATTTTGGAGAACATATTCTTGAAAGTAGGCCACATCGAGGAATTGAAGAAGTTAAAATTTCCAGATTTGAACCTATGCATGAATCGGGCTCTAAGGAATCCATGAGAATCACAGAGAATATTTATGAGCCTTCATATAATCCCAAACTAAAATTAATCATTAAATCATATTAACTTTTTGATACCGAGGCCCCCTTCCTCATAAGGCTTGCAAACTGAATTCCATGGAACCGTTTCAAGCCACTTGTCCATGATGCTACCACTCCAGATGAAATTTATAATGGAAAAATTGGTCCTATTAGTAAAAAATGAATGAGTACATAAATTTAGAAATGATTATTTACATTTCAAGACACACCCTACCGTCCATGGATAATGATTTTCCCTTACAAGATTAGTGTTATGTTTAAATCATACTAACAATGCCGGAAAAATGACAAACCATCGGTCTTCCTCAAAACACAATTACTCTTAGATTTGTGAAGGTTAGTTCCCCTTCCCTAATTCATAATTCCCTTGTGATGTCATTTTACATGGAGGAGAAAAATTCCTTCTAAAGAAGACAAAATACTTTTCCAACTAATCACTTGACCAGAAAACCTCTCATAATGAAAAAGTGATCTCTAAACGATTATTGTTATTTCCATTATCACCTTGAGTAAATAGAATAATGTCATCATCCTATAAAAGGTTTATATGGAAAACAAACCCACTCCCAACATGAATGGCCATCAACTTACCCTTGTCATCCCTGATGTAATGAAACCTACTGAGATAATCCTCAACAATTGAAAAATTAACAACTAATAAAGAACCACCTTTCCTGACACTTCTCAAACAGTCAATGTAGCCTTCTAGAGATCCATAGATGAGAAATTAAGTATAGAAGGAGATCAATATAGAAATAACCCAATTGATAAAAACATCATCAAAATCATACATGGTGAGAATATTTCATATGAAGCCTCAATCTATTGTATCCAAATAATTCCTAACATCCAACTTGACGGAAAACATTCCACCTCTTATGGGTCTTTTGAGAATATTTACACACTCTAATGCAGTAGCAAATAAATATTGTTTCAATATCCTCATAATAAATCCTAACTGATTAGATGATACAATCTTTATTGCAATACAAGATATCCTATAAGCTATAATTTCTTCATTGATTTTATTGATGGTTTTTACCTGAGAAATAGGCCAGAATAAATTAATTTCATTGGAATTATCCAACTTTGGGATAAGGGAATGAAATTTGTAATTCCTACTATTGGGAAGTGTCCCACCAATAAAAATTTGAGTCACTAGCCGGCAAACTTCTACATGACTGACATCCAAAAAATGATTGAAGTAAAAAGTTACCAAAGCCGTATGGAGTTGTGGAACTATCAGGTTTGAGTTAAAAAACCTCTTTTATCGTTGTCTCTATGAAAAAAAAATGGTGTGATTATCTTCTTGATTCAGAATAATTATAATGTCACCGTCCATAGAGTCAATAGTGGAAGATGATACATTAAAGAGATATTTGAAGTATGATATGACATGATAAGAGAGATCCATTCTGTTATCAATAAGAATTTATCATATTTTATCAAGGAAAGAGGGTCAGAGAATTTCATAATTTTCTTCATGGAATTATAGAGATTTCTACTTTTGTCACCATCACTTAGACATTTTAACTTAATGAATCCCTTTTCAAGCCATCTTTTAATTCAATAAGGTTGTTGATCTTGAGGGTCCACTCAGATTCTTCAAAAAACCCATCATATATGTCATTATTAGAGTTGAATTTATAGACATTCTAATGGGAATATTTAAGATGATATATATCAGAATCGAGAGAACTAAAGTGATTATTGATACAAAGTCTCAAATTCCATTAAACTATTAGGATCTTGGTGATACATGCAGAAGTATAATTTCTATAATTTTCTGATTTCCATGAGCTTTGAACAGTGACCTTGCATTCAGAATGAGAAATCCAGGCCCTATTGAATATGAATGGAAGAGGAGGTTTGGGTTCCTTCTCATCATGATCCACCATTATTGGATGATGATCAGAATTGAGCCTGGATAGAGTCGAACATGGTATCGATCCCCAAGTATCCACTGAATCCTCGTTGATGAATGCCATATAAATTTTACTTGCAATAAAACTGTTTAGATTCTTCCCATACTAGGTATATTTTACACCAACCTGATTGTCATTCAAAAAATCATTTGGATGAACACATGATCTGAATTATCTGATGTAAATGGAGTTGTTTACAGCCCCCATTTTTTCATCGACAATTAAAATTGAATTAATGTCCCTAAAAATGATCTATAGGAATGTAATGGCAGAATTGATAAAACCTATGTCAACCCACTAGTTAATATGATATTGATACATATTTTGGGCATAAATAAAGGATCGTGTAAATTGATAACCAAGGTATTTGATAGATCAAGTGACATGTAGGTCACTAGTAGTGAGCAAAGAGAATCTATCCTAAGAGGAGTGATCAAGAACCCATAGACTTTTTATATTAGTTGAACACCTCTTTCTATCAATGAAGTAAAGACCCATCATATCCAACCTTGAAATGGAGAAGGAAAATATTTTTTAATGTTCATAAAGGCCTATGAAAATTGGAATATGTTTCGGAATAATATATCAAATGGATCTGATGATCACCTTATTTCCAAACCTTGTAAATTCCAAAATAAAATATTCATTTTAAACTGAAATCGGGGTCATGAAACATTTTATACCTTGTCTTCTTGAGTGGTTTTCAAACATTCTTTTTGGGAATATAAGGGAATTGAAACATATAATTTATATCTTCCAAGCTAGTAATACCATCGTTTCTCTTGCGTTTCAGTCTTGGATGGACAAGATCTGTCTGGATATCCTCGATCAAGATTGTATTTGAATCATCAACTTTATTTTCACAACCCTCTTAACCTATGATACCAGATTGTAATATTTTTTGACATATGGGATCTATATTACTAGGGGTATCATTATAGATGACCAACCCTTCTGTGAGCTGGACTTCCTACCCTGGAATTATCAAACTACTTTCATTAGGAGATTTTGAATGTTGCAAATTCTTTCATGGACGTAGTTCCTTTGTAGATACTGCTAATTTTCCATTGACTTCATGGGATTCACAATTTGATATAGTATTCTCCCTCATTGACCATAACATGTTTATACTTTCATTAGAAAAATCCATATAAATGGATTCTTCCACTATTTCATTTTGAAGGCCTATCACCAAATTAAAAATTCCAGATGACAAATTCGTGTCAAGAGTGTGATCATTGGACTCCTGATCTGGATGATTATTCAGTATTGATTAAACCAAATGAGACAGGTTCTCCTCCTCCTCAGCTAAGTCATCCAATGATTGCTTCTAGAAGGTAGACGGATAGGGATTATTCTCAATAAGTATCTATTTAGAAGAAAAAGGATACATAGTTCCATGAAGAACAAAGACAATATCTATTTGAGACTTCAAAGGAACCAATGATGCTTTAGCTTTCTCCTTGTGTTCTCCCTTTTTCTTAGCAAGGGAATTTTTATTCTTTCAGTTCCTATATTCATTAGACCATTCATTGACTTTAGGATAAATAAACAGATTTTGGTGAACTCTATAGTTAGATACCGTGTGACCAACTATCTTGTATACCTCACAAAAAATAGGTACATTCTCATAATGAGTTTTGACCTCAGATATATTACCATTGGTAATGATGTAGTTTCTTATAGGGAATTTTGATTCCAAATTAATATCCACCTACATTCATGTAATGAATCCATGTTCTCATTCCATTTTTTATTGCTCCATCTTGATTGGTATGCAGATGAAAGGGGAAATATCCTTCATGATCTGTGGATTCCATTAAAACAAATGGAAACCATGCAACATTACCCCAAATTTTAGCGTTAGATTTCCTGAGTTTTAAGGTATTAAATTTTACATCCCACTCAGATAACATGATATTTATATGTCTCAATTGGAATTTTCCGATGCCCTAGGAATAATTCATCTTCCCCTTGGATTAAAATATTATATGAAAAAATACTCTTCCTATCGGGTTTGTTTTCCAATATCGAGTGCAATAACAATGAGATATTCATTTTTTGATATTAGAATAAGACCATAGCCTATCTCCCTTTGAGTGAATGACTCAACCCAAGATCAAAAATTTACATAGAGTAGTCCTTTGTTGAAGGGACTCCAGATTTCCACCCCTGAAAAAACCAATGTCCTCAAGCCTCGTGACATTGGAGGATTTGGATTCTTCTTCTTTAGATGCATATGCGGAACCCGAAAGTGCTTC
The DNA here is from genome assembly GCA_963277665.1 of Viscum album. Lineage (NCBI taxonomy): Eukaryota > Viridiplantae > Streptophyta > Magnoliopsida > Santalales > Viscaceae > Viscum > Viscum album. The sequence continues at coordinate 1,652,181,058 of OY728142.1, forward strand.
CACAAATGATATGCCATTATTCTTCAATGAAAAAGATTCATGATATTCCTAGGATGTGGATGATTCTACGAGGGATATGGATCATCGTGAATGGCCAGTTCCCATTCATGATTGAACGAATCCATTGATGAGATTTGGATCAAGGCCAAGAAAATGAGGTATCGCCATTAGATGATTGAAAATGGATATCTCCCGATCTCGCCATCATTCCTCCATCCTAATAATAAATTGCCTCTTGTACATCCTTGATTAGTAGTTTTCTATATTAAATATCTATCATAGATTAATTATACATAGTAAATTAATGATGATGTAATTATAATATAAATTTATTATATATGAATTTAAAATAGTCCATAAATTTTTTAGATGGAAAATTAACTACACCATACATGGAGACAATAAGCCTTATATTCCAAGTGATATCACTTCCATTTAATATATTGAAAAAATGATTGGATGTTAAAAAATTACCCTAATAGAATTACTATTGTAAAATAGATATCATATATATTCTATTAACAGATAATTATTTCCATTTATTAATAATTGTAATGAAAAACACCTTACCACTATTTGCAAGGAGGTAATCTACCATACACAATAGATACAATATTATATAACAAAATGTTTTAAGGAATGAAGATTTATGTGATATTATAATTCAATAAATAATTAATCTAAAAAATATTAAATATTTATTTAAATGTGTCATTACATCCATCAATGAGAGGCGATTATAAAAAATATATTCATTGGTTAGGGTGCTGGTAGTTCTCTACAATAATGATCTATATATTTGTTTCAAATTTGATAGATGAGGAGATGGATATAAGTTATGATATTAATACAATAACTTCTAACAAAATTGTAGATACTAATTTTTGTATATCATCATTGGTAAATATTATTTTAAAGATGTGTATGATGAAAGTTTACAGAAATACTAGTATATAATGATAACTCTTCTTTGGAAAACCTTCATCAGATATAATTAAAAGAATTTTTTCAATGGTATCGTAATAATAAAAGGAATTAATGATAGGTTGATATATGTGATGAAATGTTTTAGGTTATTTGGATGATATAAAAAGTTTTTTAAGAGTTAATGTGAAAGGAGAGGTGGTTCTATTTTATAAGTAACTAGGATGAAAAGCCTTGAATTGTTAAAATTAAATAGTTATTCCCACAATTTTCACCTGAAAGAAGGCTCGAAAATTACCCATTATAAAAACATTATTGAGATAAGGCTTAATTATTTATATAAAATTACAGTTTGATGAGTTTTTATTTCATTTAATAATTTATATTTTTAGATCATCCAATGGTAAACTTGTTTCAACATTAATGAATGCATTTATTTTTTTCTTTTTTAATAATAATTGTGGCAAAAAATTATTACATTTATATTATATAATTCTATATATTATAATTTAAAATAAGGGATCCGTTTTAGAAATTTTTGTTTATATAATAGGAAACTTTTATGTTAAAATCATTTTTGAAGACATGATACAAAATAGGTTTTCCGAGGAACTTTATTTCATCATAATAGAATGTGTTACCACAAAAAAGAAATTTTAAATTGATTCATATGAAATAAATATTTTTAATAAATAGAGATTTGAAATATTTTAAATATTTATGTCATATTAAATTGAAATAGCGGTTTTTAATTTTTTAAACAAATGTCCAATTTGATGAAAATTATTAATTTATTTCTATTAATCAACAAATATATCAGTAAATAAAATTATAAAAAATAAATCAATTTTTTAGATATATATATTAATATTGATGTTTAATTTTTTAATTTTTTTCATTAAAAAATTTCAATTTCAATTTATTCATAAATATTAATAAATAATAATTTTTTAACAGAAATTTATTTTTATAGCATACATACAATTTTCAAAAATATAAGAAAATATATCTATCAATATGGTTCCATTATATAAGACAATCAAAGAAAATTATGCTAATTCTCTAATTCATATTCATTCATAAATTTTTAACAATTATGTAAAAATGTTAGGGTTTAAATAATAATATTAATTATATATCATGTTTTTTTGACAATAATTATTTTTTGTTACAGAAACTATAAATGAAACAAAATTCATTTTCTTGATTAAATTACATCATTAAATATTGTGGTGTTACATTCTACCTTCTAAAATTGAACTAATCTCTTAAATTTATGTTTCATTAATAAAAAACTAAATAAACTTTTTCACATCATATCTTAAGGATCCCAAATAGTTTATTTATGTTGGTTGTTTCCTGAAAAAACATTAACTATGTGAGTGGAATTCTTTCATATAAAATTTTCTATGTGAACTAGAATATTTAATTGTAATTATTCAAATGAATAATCATGATATATAACAATTAATTTTTTATTTCATTACATATGTTGAATAAGTTATTTACTTCCACAGATATATACATGGAACACATTATAGACCTTATATAGGTTTGGTTGAAACACAAAATGAAAATAATCAATCACAACACAATAAAGAATATTAAAATTTCCAAAATACATTGGTCTCTACATTTTATTTTTCCTAAATATCATAAAATTATTCCATGGAAGAATTTCTAAATTAATTCATTATAATCCTTTGGACGTAAATATAACATAATATTGTTTTCATTCAAGAAATTTGAATTTTATCATATTTATTTTTATTTTTGGTTAATTATGTTTATAGAATTAGGTCATAAAAAATACAGAAAAAATTTAAAATACAATGTGGACACATTCAATCATTATCCATTTTCACTTAGTAAAATATTTTTAAAAAAGTAATTATTTTTTTAATATTAAATTTTCATGACTACTAGAATAAATTCTTAATTTCCCTTACCCATCTTTAAACCAGTCAAAATTGTGTAAAAATATGTGATGAGATTAAAATCTCATTAAGGGATATAGAAATAAAGGAAATTGCCAGTTTGGTAAAATTGTGATAAATCATATAATATTTACTTAATCTTCAATGAATATTGAGAATATAAAATAAATCATTTTATAAATGAATAAAAAACATACATATATCTCAAATTAAAAAATTAAAAAAAAATTAGAACACCTTTAGGTGACATAATGAATCTTATTTATAAAACACTTTCAAATCAATTTCAATTGTAAATCTTATAATGTAGTCTTCAAATATTATCAGTAACTGATTAATTAGAGAGGCATAATGGGCTCAACTAGAGATATATGTCCCACAACAAGTTATGTAATAAAAAAATTTCCTTGTTCAAAATGGGTAATACCATAATTTAATATTCATGTACTAAATCGGGAATAAAACACTTTGTTAATAAAAACCACTCTAAAATTATTTGAAAATAATATGAAAAACACGATATTGAAAATTTCCATTTTCATTTAAATCAAAAAATATCATGAAATTTTGTGTAATCACCTCTATCAAGGTTTCAGGTATGATTTTGTTAAATTTTATATACTTTTTGTTTCATTTATAACATGTTTTGTGTTTTGGTTAAATTTGTGAAAAATGGATGAAAATGGGCTATGAATGATTAGTGCATGGTTAGATCAAAACATGTGTCCCATACATGCAAAATATATGAGCCTAGATAGTGGGGAATCTTTTTTCTAGAACATGGTTTGATAAACTGTGCACCCAAAAAAATATCATGTCACCAAAATATTACTAGTGTGAGAATGACATATGGTTAGGAGAAAGGGTGTGCCTTAACAGAGGAATCGATTCTTGTGAAATAAATGAGCCCAATTTTTTTAAATTTTTCTAAACAACATGTTCACACCTATTTTTATCCCTAATTGACCATAGGTACTCATTCATTATTTTCTGCTCGTCAAATAATCTCCATGCCTTTTTACATCATCTATTCACTATGTAAATCCATTATTGAAGATCTCCTCCTCTCCTGGTATGTGGATCTCAACCCAATACCATTTAATTTATTCTCATTTATCCTCTTCATCATTTGATGAATGTTTTCCACTATATTTTGGATTTAAATATTCTTGAATAGACCAATATTTATTATTTTAGATATATATATGAAATCCTACGATCATGATGTCTCTAATATGGGTTTATTTATTGAGATACTGATCAAAATGTCCATCATTTTGCTACATAATTTTGACTGTTTCTATTTGAAATCATCATTAATTACCAAAGGTAGGATGTATTATATGAATTTCAAATAGTTTTTATTTTTAAATGTATATTAATATTTTACGATTTCTATCATCAATTATACATTTTATCCCTATACTGTTGTAGTTATTTAAGTAAATTTTTTTATCGATTTGTTGATGAAGTTAAGGATTGATATTGTAGGTAATCATGTGATTAAGTGGAATCTCATTTTGATTATTAGTTGGGGAATTAATTAATGTATTTAGTGTCTTCATATTTAGATAATTAATTGGATGATTAATTATATAATTTCATGATTTTTTATTTATATAATTTATTATAGGATTAATTATGAGAGGTTCAGATAATTGGTTAGAGATAATTTGAATGACGAATTAATTAATTAGTACCAAGATATATTTGTTGATATAATTAATTTTAGATTTAGTATTAGATATTGTTTTCAATATTATAGATAATTAACTATAGATTAATTATAGTTCATTATGGTTATTGGATAGAGATAAATAATTTTTGAATTATTTATTTGATATTGAAATGATTAACAAGGGATAATTAATTGATAATTTAATAAATCAACATGAAATACTTAATTATTTGGGTAATTAATTAAACATAATTTTGAGATTATAAAATTGATTAATTTTTAATGTAATTGATGATGAATAATTAATTGATGAATTAATGAAGTGTAAAATATTGGAAACATGGTCATTCAAATGTTACATGCATGATTGTAATTATGGTTATTTAATTGTGATTAAAGGAATGAGAACAAGTTATTTTAATTGGAATGAATGCATGGAACCATGGAAATTATACATATGGGTAATGGAGTGACAACATGGTCATTTTATTGAGATGTAATAATGGTAACATGAGAAATATGAATATAAACATTGTTACTGGTAATGTTGAATAATATGAGTGAATTTAATATTGTTAATAACGGTAATCTGAGTTGTGCCCACACAAGATAATATTTTTAGATAATTCATGAGTCAAAATGTTTACTGAAATTTGATATCACATATTAATTTTAGAGCTCTACCATGAGTAAAGTTTTTTTTAAGAAAAGTCATTACCTAGAGAACATTATGGGCGCTATCATGATCCAATGTTAGTATTGATGTATCAGTGTCCTCAAAAACCCTGAATTTATTGTGGCATGATAAAGAATAAATTAAAATGTGATAAATACTTACATAAGATTTATAATTATTTCTATAAGGAACTACAACACACTATTATCTAAATTCATAAATTTTATAAAACTGTTGGTAGTGACCTGATAATTCATACAAACACCCTACTCAAGATCTACGATCAGTACCCAAATAGATATTATTTTTTGAGGATAGGTTAAAGGAATAGGCCTTAGGATAGTAGGCTATTAAGGGTAGGAGATTAGATGATGGTATCAAGCATCCTTTGAAACCCGCTTCGATGTTAGTGGTTTCATAATTTTCATTTTTCATTTATTTAACTGGACAAGTACATTATAATGGAATGTTTTCTATTTCAACTGGATATTGTATTTCCTAATTTTTGATCATTAGGTACTGAATTTCTCCATTGTTATTTATGCTACCACTATTGGGAATTATTTCCACTCATGATTACTCTGATAAAAAGAGTGTATAGTATCTGCATGATTTAATTATTAGACCCCCACTACTTTTCATCATCCACTAACATACTTGGATGCGTTCCTTAGGTTGTGTGACCGACCAAATCAGTGCACTGGTTTGTGGTGGCGAGGATGGGAAATTAGAAGTGGCATCAGATGTGAAATTTTATTTTCTTATTATATTTTATTACTATATGGTAATGTTAGATATTAGACTATAATGATTTGGGTCTTGGTTATGAGCTCATGATTGGGAGTCACAAACCAATGTAATTGGGAAAACCCAACTTCCCATTGTATGATTTTTGTTACAGTTGTTTGCTATTGAAGTTGAATATAATTTCACCTTTGATGAAAACATTTTTGTGTGATGTTAACATTTGTTATTATGTTTTTCAATAATAGAATTGTGGCTAAAAAACGCATCACATTCGAGTCTAGAATGACCATTCTTGGCACTTAGGTTTATTTGGGGACATGTTACATTTTTTACTTTAATTAGGAAAACATGTTTTCAGTAAGTTGTTGAGGAAAATATCATACCCTTTCTTTTTAAAGTAAATTGAATATGGTTCCCAATATGATTTTTAAACAAGTATAATGATTAAAAATTATAATAAATGTGTGTCTAAATGAGAAAATATATATGAGAATTTTTTTACCATGGTTAAAAAAGACTCTAGTGTTTGATGTTTTAGTGTAGTGTTAGCACCTCAATTTTGACCGAGTAGTGAGAATTAGGGAAAAGTCTTGTTTTGGTTCTTGCCCATTATTAAATGTATTATCATTATGAATCATTATACTAATAAGTGTTTTTGTACTTATAGATAACATTCCTTAACACGATGTCTCTTGATGAGAGAATGGTTGGTGTTATGGACTGGAATGATCATCCAATGATGGAACCAGAAACACCAATTGTGCTTTGTGAGGAAGAAGGGGACCAGTTCTAAGAGAAGATAAAAAGATTCATGAAATTCCTATAACTTGATCAATGGTTTTATGAAAAGACTATGCCTAGTCTGATGAGAGAGTTTTAGTTGCCGAACAATTTGGATTTTAATTGATTGGGAGGGACATGAAAGAGTGAAGTTTTGTGTTGAGTCCATCGACATGATAGATTCCAATTTAGAGACTCACACTCAGATGAGGGTGTTGTTTTTTATATATATGCTATGAGTTTTGAAGAAGAAGTATTGGTACATTTAGGTGATGATTGGAATAATATATGGTATGTTGTGGCAGCACACCTTTGATAGACTCTTGGTGAACCTCATCCCAGAGATGTTGAGGTATGAGAAAGTAGAATAGTTCATGTGGTAACTCTGTGGATCATGTTTTCTAATGACCGTGCATGATTCATTACATACATGAAGCTCCATTCTACAGATTTGATTAGAGATGAGAGATTGGTGAAAATATGCATTCAGGGTTGACTTATGTGTGAGAAGTATTATCATGTCATCCTATTTTGAATTAAAATTTTTGATGATGTGGTAGAACATGATCTTATAGCTTGGGGAATATGAAGTAGTCCTCTAGTGATGGATAGATATCCAGTACTAAATGATAAAAATGTTTTGACATCCTAGATAAGAAAGTCCCAATATGCTAATTTTAGTTACATTAGTAGGAATATGGTTGATCTGGAATGAGTATTGGTTTCACAGGGCCTTATTAGAGTGATCTCCCATCAATATGGTATGCTTGTCCACTCCATTGAAAATATACCCCACCACCAGAGGATTGTATATCTTGTGTTAAAAAATGGGACATATATAGATTTTTTATAGGAAACTACCGTAGATTGTTAGTGATAGAAGGGTTAGAGCGGTTCAATGTCTGGGAATGGGATCTTCTAGATATTATCAGATAGGAAGATAGAGTTCTACTTGATGTAAATTTATATGATGTGGATGTGTTGATTCAAGGAATGATCACCCAAATCAGTAGAGTGATAAATCTCAAGGGAGGAAGATGACATCAAAAGTATGATTGTTAGGAATGTTTCATGCAGTTTAGATTACACATGTGGATAATGAGGCTAGACAATAGAGAGGGAGATATAAAATTCTTGTATCTTCTATGTTATTTGGTTCCTTATTTTATATTGGTGATAGTAAATCCATTATATCATAAAAACATGTTACTAGGATGAGCCTTTTAGAGGAGTTTCTGAGAAGTGTGATGAGTATTGATACATCATTGATGGCATAGTCTAGAGACATCATTCTATGCATGATATATTTTATTTATGTCAATGAGTATGGTTTAATGTGGTATCCTTATGTCATTAAAATTCCATGAATTTTCTTTATAATGGGTATGTATTGTATAGTCTCATATCGAACACACATAAGTTGTTACCATAGTATAATGACATTTATGTAACCTATGGGTGGACAGTACAGTCACCATAGGTACTGAGATCTTCTTAAAGGCAGGGAAAGGCATATCTATAAGAAACTATGAGATCTAACAACCCAGATTTATAGTATACTACTTGATGATGATGTTGTAATGCATAATATATTTTCACCAGTAGTGGAATGATTTTGATATGTGTATACTGAATATTTCCAAGGGCTTCCACTTGAAAGAGATTTTTAAATAACTGTAAACATAATTAAATAGGTTGATCTAGTATCTATTACACCATATAGAATGGCCCTGTACGACATCAACAACTCAAGACATAGCTGGAGGAGTTTTAGGATAAAGATATTATTGGTCCTAGTAATTCACCTTGGGGATCACATATGGCGTTTTCAAATAAAGATAAAAATAGCCTACATATTTCAATCAATTACAAGAAATTGAAAAGAATTACTATAAAAAATGGAATCCTCTTTATTGTATTAATGTTATATTGGACAAGTTGAAGCGATCTTGTGTGGTCTTAAATATTGATATGAGATCAGGGTGTCATTAGTAGAGAGTTAATTATTCTGATATACCGAGGACTTCATTTAGAATAATGTATGACCTATATATGTTCATCATAATGAACTTTTTATTAATGAATTCACTAAAAGTGTTTATATACATGACAGACTAGATGTTCCACCCATACCTTGAAAACCTCATTGTATATTTTTTGAATGTCATATTCATGTACTCCAAGAATCATGATGATCATTGAAATCATCTTTACATTATCAGGACCACACTAAGAGAGCATCTACTATACGCCAAGATATCTATTTTCTAATTATGGATCGATCATGTACATTTAATAGGACACATCATCTAAAATGATTTAGTGTTAGTGGATATATAGATGTTTCATGATGTTGTATCATTAGAGATTCAAATTTTTTTATATTTAGATTTCTAGGATTAGCTAGAGATTTTCATAGAATTATAAGGCAGTTTCCCGGTTGGATGAGAAAATTTTTGGATTTCCCATGAAAGGGAAAAGGATTGAATTGTTAAAATATAATGATAATTCATTATGGGAGATGAAGAATAATTTCACTTCAGAACCAATCTTGATCTTACCTGATTCAGTGAGGATTTCCCTGGTTATTATGATGCTTCTAGAATAAAAACTGGAGTATTTCCAATGTATGGAGATTACATTTTTGTGTATGGGTATTTGTAATTGATCCCTCATGAACGTAAATACCCAAAAGAAGTACCCCAAGGTAGCATTAGTGGATTTAGATTTGATGTATTGGTGAAAGTATATGTTGGGAGATAAGTTTATGATGATTCCTGATGACACATGATTAAAGTATATATTATCACAGGGTTATTTTAATCATTATCAGTAGAGGTTGGTGGATTGTATTTAGTTATTTTATTTTTATCTAGGATATAAAAATGTTATAGGAAATAGGATGGTTGATTATTTTAATGGGAAACCATAATCTCATGAAATTCACGAGTCTTGTGATTAGTGGAATATAATGACCTTTCTAGCTGAAATGCATGTGGTTGTTCAGGAGAATTGAGAGAAGATGCTGGTCATATCACTCTTAATTGAGCCAATAATTTTTAGCAAAAAGAAAATAAGTATGATGATATTGGATTTTTGAATTCTAGGGGAATACATGATGTTGGGGAGTAACCATAAGATTGATGAATAGAATAGAATGAGATCATCTATGTCAAAAATTGGATTCTTATGCCTGCAAGAAGGTGGGAGAGCTTATATCGGAATTTCTTGCCTTGATGTCAGTGGTACATCACTGTGGGGACAAAATGTACCATGACCTATGCTGAATATTTTGGTGTCTAGGAATTTAAAATGAGAAATCTAGGTCTGTGACATGATGCTTCACCTTTCAGTACGTTAAAGAACAACATCAATAACATTGTGGTTTTCTACTTTCATTGCCCATTCGGGAATGGTAGTGTTATGATGTGAAAATGTATTTTTTGATGGGTCTCCCAAATACAGTAAGGAAGAATGAAACTATATATGTTGTTGTGGATCGATTAATTAATGTAACACATTTTTTTAGAATAATAAAAACCAAGGTAGTAGAGATGTTGGGTGAGCTATAGGATTAAGAGATATTCTGTTGGGTACTGGGATGGTGCATCAAAAGTTTGTGGGCCATGAAGTTAAAAGTTTTCTACAGCACCGGTGTGACATAACCATGTCAACTCCAATGATCTTTTCCTGGTTCAGTATCATGAACGTAAAAGATTTAAGCAGAGCACAAAAATAAATTAAACATGTTCCTTGTTCAGAATTAGCGTGTAAGTCTTCCGCATGATGCTAGTGATTGTTGCTCAAATAATCCAATGTCGAATCCCTCTAGATCATCCACACATGCATCTCAAATATACTCGTGCACTGTTCATCAAGATCCAGGTGCTATCATAGATATTCGACGATCACTTCAGCGCAACGATGATCACAACAAAGGAAGAAGCTTAAATATGAGAAGGATGAACTTGAAGATCTTCTTTTTCTTGAGAGACTCTCTCTCTAAATTCTAGGAGCACAGAGATGCGCTCATTCTTGACACATAAATTTTAATCATGGTTGAGCCTCTCTGTCACTTATATTGGGAGTGTTTAAAACCCACGGTATTGATTCCTGGCCCCCTTGTAATAGACATACGCTCTATGAGTCATATAATTAATTATTTATGAAAAAATAAAATAATTCCATATATAATATTTATAATTTATCACTTACATATAATATATAAATATATTACATGATAAATTTCAGTCTTTAACTCGACTCATTCCTCCTGCTAATATAAAGCGAACCTAGGATATTTAAATCCATTCGAATAATATTAATAATTGTATTTACTATATAAGTTGTAAATACATGTTATAAATAAATCCAACGAATTATTATAAACACAAATAAATATTTATTTTTTTGTTCTTTTGGGATCTATAGAACCGGGATAGTGTCGGACCCTTTGGCGGGGCACACCAAGTTCTGTATTCCTATTCCCAGAATAGGGAAGATTCTCAAGGCGCTATGATGTGTCACCCTCTAGGCCCTTACCTCAATAGCAGCGGATAATATCCATCAACCAAGAGCTGGTTCCAACCACCCATCGAAGCCCCTATAGAGATAAGGCAAAGTCATGGCAATGACTGCCTCCCTATGAACATGGTCTGTGAAATATAATTTCTTCATCATGAATATCTCAATAAAGAAGAATGCACACTAGTGTCACCATTCATTATATTGCTTTATTTTATTTGTTGATTTGTCCGAACAGTCTTACCTTCGACTACCATGGCCATGGATTTACTGAAGGTGAAACCATACTAATCAACCAGGCCTGAGATATCTCATCCTAAACTCGGAAGCGACAAATCCTTTCTCGATCATTCAATCAATGTAATGCCATTAATGACGTACCCGATACAAACTAATTCACCATGACTTTGTCGCCATGGTTTTATCCTTATATCAAATGTACGTAATTAAATGAAATTCATTTATAATGATTTCACGTCAGGAGACCATTACACATGTCCATTGATTAGAACGACCAATGACACCTGAAACATTTGGTGTTCCTATTAAGCAGGTAATTCCTCCTGATCTCAATCACTAGAGATCATCAAGTGCGAACTTCAAGATAAGAAGTCATAATGCTTATGATCCCCCATCACCTGATAGTCACAAATCATTTGTTTCCTTTCATAATGATGTAACTGGACCATAGGACATTACATTAAGATTACTTTGATGGCATCTTAGGGTCTTAATTATAGCCTGGGACCTGCTATAACCCTTTTATGCAATAGGTAATCTAAGGACATTGCCATAAACAATGTGGATGGAGAAGTATCTACACAATCATGGAATGATAAACACATGTATAATAACAAACTAAATACATGTAACGGTAATCAAAGTAGAATACATGTTTGGTCTAGCGAACCCACTTTCAACACTCCCACTTGCACTAGAGCCAACTACAAAGAGGTTTCAATCCACTAGCTCCCACATGTGAATCATGCTTCTGCTGAGTAATGGATTTAGTCAGGGGGTCTTCCACATTTTCATCTATTGCTACTATGCTAACTGTCACCTCAACTCATTGAGTAAAATCCCTCAAGGGATGAAACATTCAATGACTATGCTTTTTCCTTTGGTGAGACCTAGGATCCTTGGACAGGACCACTACAGCGGTATTATCACAATATACTGGAATAGGGTCTGCACTGCTAGGTACAACACCAATGGCTGAGATAAATCTATATATCCAGACTGCTTCATTTTCTACATTGTAAGCTGAAATATATTCAGACTCTATAGTAGAATCAGTAACCACCGTTTTCTTTGAGCTTATCTAGCTCAATGTACCACCATTTAGGCAAAAGATGTAGCCTGACTGCAATTTCATATCATCACGAGCTGTCTAGAAACTAACATTAGTGTATCCCCTCGCAACTAGTTCCTCATCTCCTCCATACACAAAGAACATATCCTTAGTAAGCCTTAAGTACTTTAGGATCATTTTAACATCTATCTAGTGCATCTCTCCTGGATTGTCTTGATATCTACCCACCATTCTTAAAGCAATGGAAACATTAAGCCTAGTACATAGCATGTCCTACATGATAGAACCCACTGCCGAAGAATTAGTGACTCTAATCATTCTATCAATCTCCTCCTGTGTTTGTGGACACATTCTCATGGAGAGACTTACACTATGTGACATAGGTAATAGTCCTCTCATGGATTGTTCCATATTGTACCTTTTGAGTACCTTTTCAATAAATGTACTTTGACTTAGTCCAAGCTGCCTTTGAGATCTATGTCGAAATATCTTGAACCCTAGAATGTAGGATTCTTAACCTAATTATTTCATGGAGAAGCATTCATTTAACCAAGTATTAAATAAATATAATAATTTCACCTCTTTTCCCATGATAAATATGTCTTCAACATATAAAACTAGGAAAAAGATAGCATTCCCTTCAAAAATTTTATAGACACAAGTCTCGCTTTAATTTTTGAAAAAACCAAAATCTATTATGGCCTCATCAAAGCGAACATTACATGACCTTGATGTCTACTTCAATCCATAAATGGATCTCTATAACTTGCATAATTTATTGGCATTCGTTGACTTAACAAACCCTTCGGGTTTAGTCATATTGACATCTTCAACCAACATCCCATTTAGAAAAGCAGTTTTGACATCCATTTTCCAATTTTCAAAATCATGAATGGATGTTATTACAATCAATATTTTGATAGATTTATGCATTTCCACTGGTGAGAAGGTTTCATCATAGTCAATGCCTTGAAATTGTCTGAAACCCTTTGAAACTAGTCTTTCTGTAAAGGTATTAACCTAACTATCCATGTCCAGCTTTTTCTTGAATACCTATTTGCATCCAATGGGCTTTACATTAGATGGAGGGTCTACAAAAAATCAAACTTTATTTTGGTACATGGACTCCATCTCATAATTCATGGTTTCTTTCCATTTAGTAGCATATTTTCCTTCTACTACTTCCATGTTGGTTAGAGGTTCAACATTCTCAAGGACTATTGTGTCACCTGAATCGGTGACAAGAAAACCATAACACTCTAGTTCTCTAACCTCTCACGTAGACCTACGCAATATCTGTTTCTTATGAAAAATTTCTTCTTCTATTTTCTCTTGTGGAGATTGTTCCATCGAAGTCAATCTTGATCCCACTATTTCTAATAGAAATGTGATCCCTTTCTAGTAATGTGTCGTATCATTCCAAAATGGCTTTTCTATCCAAAAGGGTTATATAGGTGGTATCATCTAGTTTACTTAGGATAACCTATAAAGATGAACTTACTGCTTCTGGATGCTAATTTGTTACTTGGTAAAGTCTTGACAAATTCCTTGCACCCACACACACACATGTGTGTGTCAAATTGTGTTTCTTTCCATTCTATAACTGATATGGAATCCCATCTGTAGGTTTAGTTGGTAGTCCGTTAAGGGTATATGCTATTATCTGCAAGGCGTATCCCCAAAAGGATAATGGAATTATTGTATGACTCATCATTGATCTGACCATATCAAGAAAGGTCTTATCCATCCTTTCTCTAACACCATTACATTATGGTGTATAAGGGGGAGTGAGTTGGGATACTATACCACACTTCATCATGTGATCAATGAAATCTTGGTAAAGATATTCTCCACCTCGGTCTGAGAAAATTGCTTTTATCTTCTTAACAAGTTGGTTTTCTACTTAATTTTGGTATTCCTAAAAGAAATGAAAATAATATTACTTAAATTTACTTATGTAGATAGAGCCCTACCTACTATAATCATCAATTAAAGTAATGAAGTATAGAAAACCACCCCTTGCCTCTATTGGAAATGGAACACATACATCAGCATGTATTAATTCGAGCACTGCATTGGCTCCTTATCCCTTTCTTGAGAATGGTTATTTGGTCATCATTCCTTGTAAAAACATTTGACATACATATTAGGGTTCTAACTGTACCGAGTCTAGATACCCATCTTGATGTAATATTCGTAATAGCTTATCATTTACATGACTAATCCTGATGTTCCATAGGCGGGTATTATTTGAGTCATGTTGGATGTTTTTGTCATTGATTTCCCTTACTTAGTTTTCTAATTATAGCCTATATAAACCATTGTTAAGATGTTCCATACCATAACATATGTTATCCCTATAAAAGAGGAAACTTTTATTTCCAAACATGAAATAAAAACCAGTTGTGTCTAAAACTGAAATAGAGATAATGTTCCTGGTAACAGATATTACATAATAACAATTGTGTAAAATAAGAACCAAACCAGTTTGTAAAGTCATGTGATAGTCTCCCAGCACCAAGGCCGCTAGACTTGCACCATTTGTAGCTCGGAGATCCACTTGAACTTATTCAATCTTCTTGAACCTACATGGTTCATGTATATGAATAAAAATGTTTGAGCCACATGCCGTATCCAATAAACAAATTGAAGATAAAGATAGATTGCATTCAATGAAAAAAATACCTCAAGTAGAAGCGTCAACATTCTTCTTCTTCCCAACTCTACAATTCTTCTTCTAGTTGACATTATTTCCACATCCAAAGTAGATAGCTTCCTGCTCATTACTTTTCCTCTGAGTCTTTGGCTTCTTTGTAGGACGATGCAATGGGGTCTTTGGCCTTGACTTGGCCTTAGAACCCGTTGCCTTGCCCTTTTTTTCTTGTTCACCATAAGGACATTTGAATGGGTATTTTTTATGTCCCAATCAGCTTGGAGAACTAAAGCCAAGAGATCTGGGAGCGACTTTTTCATATCATTCGTATTATAATTGACAATGAAAGTCGAGAAGCATGATGGTAAAGAGGCAAGAATGAGATCCACTACTAGTTCTTGGTTCAGTTTGAACCCAAGTGCTTTATGCCTCTCAATATACCCAATCATCTTGAGTACGGGAGGACTGGCTTGGTGCCCTTCTGCTAGCCTGCACTTATAAAGCGCACTTGAGATCTCATACATTTCTTGCCTGGCCCTCTCCTCATATAGTTCTTGGACATGTGAAAGCATCTTGTAGGCGTCCTCTTCCTCATGCATTTTTTGTAATTGGTAGGACAGGGATGACAACATGGTTCATTTTACATGAAGTGCATCATCTACATTGTTTCTCTATTTATCTTTTTCCATTTATCTTGCAACCTGAGGAGGCTTAGTAGGGATAGTGGATTCCATCACATATAACAACCTTTCTTGGCATAGTACTATGCACAAGCACCTGTACCACTCCTAGAATTTATTGCAAATCAGGATATTTTCTATATCCAAGATCGATCGTAGTGATGAAGTACTTATGGTATTGGTGATTTCTATTTTGAATCTACATCAGATAAACATTTAGTAGTTAGTACTTGTCTTGATTAAATTTTGACATTTTATGATTAATAAATTATTATATCATTTAATGTCTCAAAATATTTTAACAATCCTTAATAGCCCTTCACCATTAGATTCAGAATACTCTATCGTTTGATAATTCTAGTGGAAATGATCCTCGAAACTTCCCTCGTAGTCTACAAGCTAGGTCTACACCACTACATGGGGGGTTTCAAGGTAAGCGGTATGCTGGCCAACCACTTGTTCTTGTGGTTCTTTGTGTTGTTGAGTAAAGTCTCATATTTTTGGAATCTTAACTTGATTCCCTGAACCTCTTTCCTTTAAAGTGATAGCAAGTTAGCTAAGGCTAATCCATTACTACTCACGTTAGTTAGGTCGACCCATTTCTCTCATGAAAATTACCTGATTGTAAGAGGCACTCTCAAATAAGGCTGGAGAGCACCCAAACAGCCAGTTTTGTTTAGATGTGAGAAATGGAAGGCATTTAGACTTAATATATCATTGATGGGTTTTTAATATTTATTGAAGAATATAATAATTTTCTATTTATTATATCCAAACTGGGTTATCGTGCTCACAACTAAACATGAAATAGAATGTTATTCATCACTTCCTTGTGCATTTTATCTTGTTTACTATTCTATGTGATCACGAAATAATCATGCAGACACATAAAATAATAAACTATGCATAAAGTAAATCATTCATTCTTACTGGTCTTGAGCATTCTATAATGATCGATTGAAAACTGATCAATCATCCCCTATGGGCCTCCATACCTGAGTTGATACATGACTCATGTTGCTGCTTGCCACAGTGCGAAGTTCCCAACTCTTTTCTGGACTACAACCTCATCATGGAGGGGTCTTCTTCTCAGATCATCAACGTATAATTACAAATATACTTGCACTCAGGGGAGGGGCTCTGGGGTATAAAATACAACTAGTGTTATGGACGCATATACCCTTATACATATTGGAATTAAAAGATGATTCACATACCGTCATTTATCTAATTAAATTTCATAATCATCGCACACATTGAATAAATAATTAAATAAATAAATAAATTCTAAACATACATAGTTCGGTCACTTCCTCAAGACCAGTCGGGGTAAATGCGTAATAAAATTAAAATGTAATAAATTTATATAATGCATGGGTGTTATAATAAATTAAATGAATTTTATTAAATTCAAATAATTTATTTTATCGGTTCCATTTATTTTATTTAATTTCTATTCAAAAAATTAAATTAAACAATAAATTTAATTATAAACATATATTAATTTAATATTTCAGATTTAAATAATTTAATCCCTTAAATTAATTCCAATTAATTAAATATTAAAAAAACTAAATTAATAAAAATTAATTTAATATAGGGTTACCTCTAGCTGGATAGGAGTCCTGCAGGACTGCGTACCACTGCATGGTGTCGTCCTGGAATGGGTATTGCAGCTTGACCGCGGAGTGACCACTGCATGACCATGACGTCCAACGACTCCTGAGACGGTTGCATCTTCCGACGTGGTCTGAGGGGAGTGGGAGGAGGCAGGAAGAGAAACCGTCCAGCCACATGGCTGGTAGCCCAGTCTCACACGGGCTCAGCCAGTGCGCATGGGCGGCCTGTAGTAGGTGGTCTGGCGTGGGGTTCAAGTGTACGCTCGGGGCGGCCGGACAGAGGAGGTCCAGCGGGATGAGGAGGCCGGCGCGGGCTCGGGGCAGCCGGACGGTGGAGGTCCTGTGGTAGGAGGAGGCAAGTGAGGGATTGGGGAGGCTGGATAGAGTCGGTCTGGCGAGGAGGAGGAGGCCGGCATGGGCTCGGGGTGGCCTGACAGAGGAGGTCCGACAGGAGGAGGAGGTTGGCACGGGCTTGGGGCGGTCAGGTAGAGGAGGTCTGGCAAGAGGGGAGGTCGTCTAGTGTTTGGCCTCCCCTGTGCACTGTGTGAGAGGAGATCCTATTGGTGTATTCTTTTTTTTTTCTTCAGACAAAAGGATGGAACCTCTTTTTTTTAAATAAATGTAGATGATGCCATTCTAGGGTCTTTTTCTTTCCATTTTTTGTTTAAAAGGAAGAAGACCCCAAATTGGGGTCTTGGTCTTCTTACCTCTTATATTAATTATTAAAAAAAATTCGAACACCTTTGTGGAAGAATATTTTAAAATAAAATGTTTTATAATAAATACTTTATTTTATTTTATAATAATAAAATTTATATTTGATGATAACTATGAAATTGAGATAAACATCAAATGAACGAAAAACATGACGTTGATCCGATTAAATAAATTTAAATGATTGTATCATGATCATTTGTAAACGAAACCATACGCGGTCGAATCTTAATGAACCTTTTTAACACCCCAATATTAAATTTAATGCATTTTACTTTTTTTACTCAGAAAAACCTTGCGCTCTATCTGATACCAGTATGGGTACCGGGGCGGCGCAGTGGAAGATGGTGGTCTGGGAAATTAAAATTTTTCTGCATCACCGGAGTGAGATAACCATGTCAACTCTGATGATCTGGTCCCGGTTTAGTCCGAGGATCACACAATATTTAAGTAGAGCACAAAAATAAATTAAACATGTACCTTTTTGGGAATTAGCATGTGCAAGTCCTCCACAAGATGCCGAAGATCATTGCTCGAAGACTCCGATGTCGAAGCCCTCTAGATCATCCACACACTCCTCTAAAATCTACTCATGCACCATTCCTCAAGATCCGGATGCTAGCACAGATCATCGATGATCACTTCAGCGCAACGACGATCACCATAATGGACGAAGCTTCAATCCGAGAAGGATGAACTTGAAGATCTTCCTTTTCCTGAGAGACACTCTCTCTAAATTCCAGGAGGAGATAGATGCTCTCAATCTTGACACATGATTAATAATCACGGGAGAAACTCTCTCTCTCACTTATATGGAGAGTTTTAAAACATGAGGTATTGATTCCCGGACCCCTTGTAATAGACGCCCTCAATATAAGTGATATAAATAATTATTTATGGAAAATAAAATTATGCCATAAATAATATTTATAATTTATCACATACTTATAATATAAAAATATATTACATGATAAATTTGAGTCTTTAACTCAACTCATTCCTCCTCCTAATATTAATCGAACCTAGGATATTTAAATCCATTCGAATAATATTAATACTTGTATTTACTATATAACATGTAAATAAATTTTATAAATAAATCCAACAAATAATTCTAAACATGAATAAATATAGAATTTATTTATTCATTGGTTATCCATAGAACTTGGATAGTTCTGAGACCTTTTGGTGGGGCCCACCAAGTTCTATATTCAAATTCCTATAATAGGAAAGATTCTCAAGGCACTATGATGTGTGACCCTCTAGGCCCTTACATCAATAGCAGCAGATAATATCCACAGACCAAGAGCGGGGTCTAGAAACCCATCGAGGCCCCTATAGAGATACGACAAAGTCATATCAAGGACTGCATCCCTCTGAACATGGTGTGTGTAATAGAATGTCTTCGTCATCGATATCTCAATAATGCAGAATGCTCACTAGTGTCATCATTCATTATATTGATTTATTTTATTTGATGATTTTTCCAGAAGGTCTTACCTTCAACTACCATGGCCATAGATTTATTGAAGGTCCAATCATCCTAATCAACAAGGCCTAAGATATCTCTTTCTAAACTAAGAGGCGACAAATACTTTCTCATTCATTCAATCAATGTCATGCCATTAATGACGTACCCAATTCAAACTACCTCACTATGACATTGTCTCCATGGTTATCACATTATATCAAATATACGTAATTAAATAACATTCATTGATAATGATCTCAAGTCAGGAGACCATTATACATGTCCGTAGATAGGAATGACCAATGACACCTGAAACATGTGGTGTTCCTATAATGTGGATCTGTCATCATGATCTCAATCCCTGGTGATCATCAAGTGCAAACTTCATGAGAAGAAGTATCAATGCTTATGAGCCCCCATCATCTAATGGTCATACATCATCTGTGTCCTTTCATAATGATGTAATTGGACCATAGGACGTTACTTTAAGATTGATGTCATGGTATCTTTGGGTTCTCATTATAGAATGGGACTTGCTATAACCCATTGATGCGATTGTTAATAGAAGTAAATCCATAAACAACTTGGATGCATAAGTATCTACATTATCACGGCACAATAATAACAAGAATAAAAACAAACTGAATACATATAATAGTAATAAAAGTACAACACATGTTGTGTCTAGGTCACCCACTTTCAACATATTCTGTCTTCATGGGGTGACATGAACAATATTTTGATAATGATTCATGTTTCAATTCATGCTTCTGGTTGGGATTGCCGAAACCACCTTTTACACATGAATTATTGATTATATCAATCAATCCACAAATTAATGGGTAGTTGGATCATATTATAGACTATGCACATCACTGCTTTGTTGGATGGATGTAAGTGTATAATTGTTTCTAGGATTGAGTCATATGTTAAAGACGTCTGAGAAGGATTAGATGATTCAAAAATATGTATCTTCAACTCAGAGTAGATAGATGTGGTATGATGAGATACATATACAAACCCTAGAATTTATAGATGGTGATTGGGTATTTCTTTTGGTATCACCCGTGTTAGGTCACCACAGGATACAGATACAAGGCTTGATAGCTCTCATGTTTTTGGGCCATTCAATAATGTAGAGTGAATTGGGTCGGTGGAATACCAATGGGAACATCCATCGAAATATAAATATTACGAATTATATAATCCATGTGTAAAAAAATCCGATGTATCACACCAACAAATAACATTTCATAGACAAGCATTATGATGATATTGAGATAAATGCATAATTTAAGGATCATTCTATATGTGTGTTGGATAATAATGATAAGGTTTTTTTAGAAAAAAATGTTTTAATACATCATGTATTGTGGAATCATGGGAACTTTTATTAGTATAAATTGGAATAACAAATAGGTATGTTGGACAATGGGAATTATTTTTTCAAATTAGAATCTTCAGAAATCATTGGCATGAAACTTGAGAAAAAACTGTTATAATGTGGGAATATTGTAAAATCCTGAAATTTGATGTTGTTTTGTTGGTATTGGTTTCATGTATTCATTTTTGACTTTTTTGCATAATTTTCTATTGGATTATAAAATGGTGTTTTTGTGTGAAAATTTAGAGAAATGAATGAAAAAGGGTTGTGTACCATCAGAGTATGGTTCGATAAAACTATGAGTCCAATCACAAAAAATTCTACAACCATAGACATTGGGAAATCATATGGTTGGTGAACAGTTTGATAAATCATGCACCATGAAAATGAAAACCGATCACTCTAAATATTACTAGTAAAACACCAAGGAATGGTTAGGAGAACATGTGTGATTTATCCCAAGAAACTATGAATGTTAATTGAATGACCCCAAAATTTATTGTGAAATTTCCTTGAACCTTTGTGACTCGCCTATTTCAAACCCCACTCAACCCTTGTCCCACATTTTCATTTTTTTAGTTCTCTAAATGAATTCCTAAATATTTTTATGTCTATTATTAATGATCCAAATCCAAGATTTATGATATCATCCTCTCCCAGTATGTGGATATCATCTTGATGGATTTATTTTCATTCTAATTTCTCTTACTTATTTTTTTTGGGATTTCCACTATTTTATTCTAAAAAAAACAATATTATTAGATTTAGATATTGTATTATAGGAAAAAATTATGATTTTTTATCTATATTACAATAAAGTTTTTATAGGGTTTGAGATGTGGATCTAAATATACATCATTGTGCTACCCAACATTTTAGGATTTTTTTGGAAATCATCAACAAGAAACTAAGTTATGAGGTATAATTTGAAATTCCCATAGTTGTTATTTTGATATGTATAACAATTTTTTCAGAATGCTTTAATTATATAGAAATTAAAGCCATAAATTAATTAAGTGATTTTGGCGGATTGATTTAATTTTTTTATTGATGTTGATGATTACTCGGGGAGTTAATCAAGGTATTAAAGGATTTTCAATTTTGATAATTAATTAGTGGATGAGTTATGTATTTAATGGGATATAAATTTAGATAATTAATTTGTTAATTAATTTTAAGATTTATATATTTTCAATTTACATATTTAATCTGAGGAATAACTACAAGAAGTTGAGATAATTGGTTGTATGTAATTTAATTGATGAATTCAATATAGAATGAAAATATATACATGTCAAGATAATAAATGGTTGATTATTTATGATATATTTATGTCATCCATTAAGATAATTAATGGTGGAATAATTATGGGACAATGATGTTATTGAGTTGAGAAAATTAATTGTAGAAATCATTACGTATGATTGAAATAGATGTCATGCGATATTTAGTTGACTTATTAATTAATAGCCCAGACATAAATAATGATTTGGGAAATTACTTAATGTAATTTTTATGATAAAAAAATTACTGAATTTTTATAGTAATTAATAATTATTAATTAATTTATGAGTTAATTAATATTAAAACTATGCGAACATGGTCATTACAATGTGACAAGTTTGAATGGAAACATAATCATTTACATGTGAGTTATTGAAAGGGATCATTGTCATTAAATTGAGTGGTATAAATGTTAACATTGACATAATACATATGGGTAATCTTCTTGGTGCCAAATACACTTCGTATAGAAAGCATCTTAATGGAATGAGAGCTAGTAAAATTGATCGTGCGTTTGTTAAGGACAGAGCGCTGGATAAGTGGCGAACAATTTCTTGTGTGAACCTTATCAAACATAATTCCGATCATCATCCAATTAGGTCTAATATCATTGGAGTAAATGAAATATGTCCTCTTCCCTTTAGGTTCAATAATTCAATGACTGCCCTTCCTGAATGTTCCACATTGGTCAAAGATACATGGTGCACTATGGAAAGCATCCATCCTTTATCTTGTGTCTTCAAACTCCGAGCTCTCAAGATTAAGATGAAACTTTGGAGAAAAAAACAAATTTAGCCTCCTTGATCAAGAAATTGATTCTCTCGAAAACATACATCATGGAATTCAATAATCAATGACCAGTACTGATTTCTCATGAATAGATGGACAAGAAGCTATGATCACCTTAGATCTGAAAAATTTGATTTCCCTTAGAGACAATATTCAAAAGGATGTTCATAATGATAGGTGGCTTAAGGATGGTGATCGTCACAAAAGGTTTTTTAATTCCATACAAAGGTGTAAAATGGTTTGTAGACCACTCTCTCTTCTTAAGGATGGGGATGTTATTTTTCAAGACCATAAAAGTCACTCGAATCATATTACCTCCTTTTATATGAACCTCTTAAATGGCCTTAAAAGGAATGATGTTCTCTTGGATGGAATCACACCTTCTCTTGTTAATGATGATGATAACTCAATGCTGATAAAAGTTTCCTCTCATATTGAAATAAGGAATTTTGTCCATGGACTCAAAAAAGACAGCTCTCCAAGGCCGGATGGTTTCACCAATCACTTCTTCCAATTTTATTGGGATACTATTCATGAAGATGTTTCCAGGTTGATCAAATACTTCTTTGCTGATGGATCACGAATCCACGGAATCAATGATCAATTTATTGCCATAATTCCAAAGGTGGACAAATATAGTGTTATCAGTCAATTCATAAATGTTTCTCTTATCAATACTATTCAGAAAATCCATGCCAAAATTCTTGCTAATAGGTCGGCCAGTATCTCTGATAAAATCATTTCCTAGAATCAGTATGGGTATTTTAATGGCACATGAAACCAAGACTTCCTTTTCAATGCATCTAAATGTGTAAACCTAATTCAAAATCCTACATGAGGAGGGAGCATTATCCTCAAATTGGATATAAAAAAGGCATTTGACACCATTGATTGAGATTTCATTGAAAATATTATGCATAAGTTTGGTTTTCATCCAACAATCATATAGTGGTCTTAATCATTGATTAGCTCATCATACATCTCCATCCTGATCAATGGCTCACCTAAAGGGTATTTTAAGTGTTCACGATGAGTAAGGCAGGGAGACCATTTGTCTGCAATTATCTTTTCCATCGCAAGAGATTACCTTAGTCGATTGATCACTCACAATGTTGAAAATTGGAATCTGAAAGTTCTTCAAGCTAATCAAGGTATCTCTGCCCCCTCACATCTGCTTTTTGAAGATGATATTATCATTTTTACTCAGGGAGACAAAAGAAATAATCAGAATTTCAAATCCATCCTACATCACTATGAGCTGGTCTATGGATAAGAGTTTAGCTAGGAAAAATCTCTTATTTTCTTAGGGAAATATATTTCAGATTCTAGGATACATTATATGATTCAGAATATCAGAATTAGAGAGGGTTCCCTTCCCTTCACATACCTTGGAGTCCTAATGTTCTTTGTCAGAATGCACTCCACCTACATTACTGATGTTGTTATCCATGTTAGGAGAACTCTTTCCAATTGGAAAGGAAAGTCTCTATCCATGGCAGGAAGAATTTTCTTAATCATGCATGTGATCATTTCTATGCTTGTCTATTCTTTTATGGTGTAATCCTTCCCTGCTTCTACAATCAATTCTCTTAAGTCCCTAATAAAGAATTTTTTCTGGAGTGGAAGCATTCTTGAAAAGAAAATTATCACTACCTCATGGAATAAATGCTGTTTACCTCTCTCTAGAGGGGGACTTGAGGTTAAGAATATTGAGCTCTTCAATCAATGTCTTCAAGCTAAATTTATTTGGAGTATTATTAATGGAAAATCAAGATCTTTTGATTTCCTCAGAGCTAGAATCTTTACTAGACTGATTTTTGGAAAATTAAATTATATGCAATCCTCTGTTTGGATTGGTTTGAAAAAGGTTTTTCAAATGATCAATAGTCACTCACATTGGTTGGTGAATTCCTCCTCCAAGATGAAATTATGGAAGGATAATAGGACATGAACTCCTTTAATTGATTGTATAAATTTCAATACCATGGATTTCGATTCAAATGCATCTATTTCTGATCAGCTTAAGCAGATCGGCAATCTGCCTTCTCACATTGTCCAAACTATCAACTCTTATGATTTTCTTATTTCAGATGACATCATGGTTTGGGAACAAAGTGTAAATGTGATGCTTGATTATAACAGATTTTATAATCATTTAATTCAAGGAAAATCTTATAGTGTTGTCTAGTAATTTAGAAAATGGGTCCAGCCCTCTCGGTTTTCTCTTTTATGGCGAATTTACTCGAATAATCTACAAGTGGACAGCAACCTTCAAAAATTTGGTATCTCTCTATGCTCAAGATGTGATTTGTTCCATCAACACAGGTATGACCTAGATCATTTATTCCTTTCCTGCAAAACCATTTCTTTTCTCTGGATAATTATATTTGATCTATTTGGCATCTCGATACCTCCTGTCAGCAATATTGCAGAATTTCTGCACATAATCATAGCATATTTTTTTTTCCCTCGATGATTCATTCTCTTTTCCTTGTTTCTTGTGATGAATATTTTCACACCCTTTAGAGTGGAAGAAATAGTGGCAGGAATGATAATTCAATTTTCAATTACAAAGATTCCATTTCACATATTCTGATAATGACCAGATGTGCAAATAAGTTCAACACTGAAAATTTCCATAACTCTATCAAAGACTTTGAAATCGTGAGAAGGATTCATTTTTCTGGTAATTTCCCAAAACCTATGGGCACTATGGAAATTTTCTAGACTCCCCCCTTTGCAGGTTGGAAAAAATGTAACCTTGATGGAGCGTCAAAGTGCAACCCAGGACCAGCTGGATATGGTATTGCTTTTCGTGACCATAATAGTGACTTTATTGATGGATTTTATGGCTCTTGTGGTCATGCAACTGCCCTTGAAGCTGAGATTAATGAACTTATTAAACAAGTGAAGATTGTTCAACAATGAAATTGGAGTAATATCTGGTTTGAAAGTGACTCCAATACTATTGTACATGCTGTTAGAAAGAATCAGATCCATCTTTCCTGGAAACAGACTTTAAAATGGATCAAATTCCTTGACACTCTTGCCTCAATGAACGTTATCATTACACATGTCTGTCGTGAAGCCAACACTCTTGCTGATATACTTGCAAACTAAGGTATTACTAAAGCCTCCGGTGTTTATGCGAACACAGTTGTAGAGGATATTCTTAATATTGTCAAAAGAGAAAAATCTAAAATTCCCTCCTTTAGACTCTTGTAACCTTTTTTATTTAAATCTATTATGCTTTCTTTTCTAAAAAAATATATATTGTTATCTATGTTGATATTATTATAGTCACTATTTGTGATGTCCTACTGATACATTCTCACAATATACATGTGTTTTATAATCAATACCTGAATACATGTTATTTCATCATGATAGATCAGTTAGAAAACACCATGAGATAGTTGGATAGTTGGGGTTGGAGCACAGATAAGGGAACCAGATGTGGTTCTGGACCAGTATGTGTGTATTTAATGTCCTTTGTTTTTAATTATCATATTGAACACCAGAAACATACTTTATCGTGGCATGTTTTCTATCTCAGATAAATATTTTATTTCCATAGTTATTATCTTTATTTATTGGAATTTTATATGGATATTTAGTAATTTTTCAATTATTTTTTATTTATGCTGGTGTTTACTCAGATAAAAAAAAATCCTAGTCTACCAATAATTGACATGTCAGGCCCTCACCGCTAGTCAGTAGCTTTTGGAATACGATGAGGCACACTTTATGTAATGACCAAAACATTTATCAATAGAATTTCTCGGGATATAGTAATTTCATATAGTATATATTATATTAAGTCTCTTAAATACCATAATAAGTAATTTTTAAATGAAGTGATAATGAAATAAGAATTATTTCAAGATGTTAATGATCCAATACTGATAAAATAGTAACATTACCAATAGAATGAAAATTTATCCTTTATGAATAGTAAACCTCCCAAATAAAGAGTATCCACACCCATTAATGTATAAATTAAATATATCTATCTTATTAGTGGAAATATGATATAATAATATCAAATTGTATGTAAATTAATGTTTTAAAAATTATTAATTAAGTGTTTACATTTTTGTAAGTCATAAATATTTTATTTTAAAAAATATGACTAATGTTATAATGTAAAAAATGTATTTCCAAAAAATATATTTATAAATATATATTTTGATTTCTAATGGTTTGTAGATAATTTTATGAGACCTTTGTAATTTTTTAATGTTTGATAAAATCAGTTTTAATTTTAAAATATGTATTTTCTATGTAAATGATTAATTTAATTTTAAAATATTACTCAAACATATAAAATTATTTTCTTATATATGAAATAATTTTTTATTTATAAAAATATAAAGTATTTAGAGGTGAGTCTATGAGTTTATTCTAAAATACATTAATTTTTTATAAATATTAAAATACGATAATTTAAAATACTAACTAAATACATGAATTATGGAGTCATAGCCAATGTAAGGTTGATTATAACCCAAAATCATGATCTATCATAAATTATTTTAATATTTTTAGAGATAATTCTAAAACTATTCATATAAATAAACCAAAATAATAATGTAATGAATATTCTAATGATAAAATACTATTCTTCACTATAATAAATACAACCGTCAACCCCTCTTCTCTCCACACCTCTCAAGTATTGAGAATTTCTCAAACTCATCCCAATACTCTTATATTTACCCTTCCCTACATCCAATAATTATTTTTTCTCACCAAAATGACAAAACCTTTACCTGAATCTGGTTCCCATGGAGGAAAATTCAAAGAGGTAAACCCCTATGGTTTTTTCTTTGAATTTCCATTCAATTTCATTTATTTTATTCTCTTATCAACAAATTATCATATATAAATTTTATGGTAACTACAGTATAATTGATATAATATTATTATATAATGTAATGGAATGATCCATCATTAAAATCATCCCTTTCTCCCATGTATCCTAGATATTAAATCGTCGCCCATGATGTTTTAATTTAGAGTCATTGTGGGCGATGAAACATTATTTTCCCATTAAATCTTTCGTGGATTTTAATAAAACCATTATATTGGTTGAAAGGATTTCAAATTTATGATATAAACCTATTTAGGGTTTTGAACTAACAATTAGATAATAATAAATGTTAAAACAAAATAAGTTTGTTGCGATCAAGTAACACATAAAATTAACATAAAATAATCATCATTAACTTTTATCTAATGTTTCATCCTATAAAATATAACAAATTCAATGTAAGATAATATAATATTTATTAATATCATTAATAATATATAATAACAATAATAGATATTTATTTACATTTTACATGAACTTCCATTCATATATAAGTTGAACCGATCTTGGAAATGATGAATATAAATGCCCTGTAATGGTTAAATTTAACTCTATAAGTTATTGACAAGAGAATTAATGGATTTCATAACATATTATAGAACCGAATTTCATAATAAAAGGTTATTTATTTATTAAATTATTTAACTAATTTGATTATATTGGATATTAACATTAAAGATTCTTTTAGACATGATGTGAAGGGATTTGTCGAACCAAACTCTATTTATTTTGGTTTTCTATATTTCACCCCACTTTTATTATGGATATTTCATAAATAATATTTCCCTAAAATTATTATGATTTTTTGGGGATATATAATTTTTTTATATGAGTTAATGGAAAAATAAATTATTTTCAAATGTACACTTCTTTCAAAAAATACACCTTTTACTTCTCGAGATCTTTTATTCATCAATCAATGTTATATAGTCTTATAAGAAAATATGTTGTTGAGTATTTCACATGGGATAAAAAATATATTAATGTATTCTTAATGGAATGAAATAAATTCCATTCTATGTGTTAGCTTATGTCCACAATTGATATGTTTTCTATGTGGCATGAATGATAATGTAAATGTTATGATGTGATGGGTGAAGTCAGAATTATATTGAAAATTGTAAATTTTATAATGTGATGGTTTTACCAGGATTAAATATGATATTTAGTTGAATTAATCTTTTGGACGCAAGGTTAAGGGAATTATCTAACCCAAATCTCTTTCTTTGGGGTTTCATTATTTCACTCCATTTTCTGTATGGATATTACATAAATTTAGTTCTATGTCATTATCATACCTTTTATAGGATATACACATTTTACACTTGATTTTATAAAAAATGAAATGATTTTTAATAGAATCCTTATTTTAAAAAAATATATTACCTCTCTTGATTTATTCTTCTTCATTGATGGTTAAGGATTATAGTATCAAATATGTTATTCCCTCTTTCATTCGGGAACCCAATGAATAGGAATGTGTTTTTTTAAATGAAACCTATTTCTTTCCATGGAATATTTTATGTCAACAATTGATAATGTTATAAGTCTCAAGCACGATGGAGAAAATTTTATGATGTTATGGGTGTGCCCAGATTTATAAATTTCTCCAATTCATATTTTAATGTGATGTATCTCATAATAAAAGTGATATATACATGAACATTTCCTAGGATTGTTCACCATTATGGGTGGTTATGGACCACAATGACATGACGTTTCATTTTTTTTGTATTTTCCAATTTCAAGCCTTTTTTAATGCTTCCTCCCATGATTTTGAACTCATGCCTATGTTATGATGATAATGGTTATTCTCAATACATGTTATCTCTTTTTTTAGTTCTATCATCTTACATGGATTATATCTCACCCATTTAATTCATTTATAAAATTTCTTGAAAACTTTTTCTAATAAGAAAATAATGTCCAGTAAGAATATAGAGAATAATTAATTAATTAAAAGTTAATGTTATATTTTTCATAATTTTATCTAAGGTCATTATTTTATAAAGAAACTAAACCATTAGATCCCAATTGTGTAATTATTTTATGTTATAAAAATGATGTAATAAAAATGTAAGAATAATTAGGGTCCCTATTATTGATATCAGAAAATAGTGTACTTAATTTGGGAATTACGATTCGACAACCTTAGTGAAAACACTTAGTTTTAGACTAAGTATATGTAATTGGAAAGAAAATATTTTTCTAAACATAGGGATCTTAAAAATATGTATTTAGAATTTATTATATAATGGATAAAATTATTTATTCATTTCTTGTTGACATGTGTTTTGTTCGAACCATTCCAATTTTTTAAAATGATCTGAACTAGATGAAACCTTGACAATATCCCATGTGAGGGACAATGAAATGATTACAAAAATAGAATTCCCAATTCTTTGGGAGGTGGAGTTGAAAATTAGGTGTTGATTCATACCCTATTGTCTCCAATTATGAAAATTAAATAATATAATGTAGAACATCCACATTCACCAATGCGGGAGCACTTAGCTATCAGGTTCTCTATTCACCAACGACCACCAACGTTTAGTGGGTATTCCGATCAACATGTAACATATTATTGGGTCATCACAATGGGGATGATCTTTTATGTTCTTCACAACTATAATATGGATAAGGTGATTCTATAATTGTATTCCCTATATGGAGAGTCCGAAAAATGGTGGGCATTGATTAAGAACACAATCCAGTGTACTAAATTAAAGAGATGGAGTGTGAAGACATTTAGATAAATATTCCCCTTGAACTCTTTATAAATAGAATGACAGATATTTTATATGAATAAATTAAAGAAAGTAAATCAATCAGTTCCTATGAATCAAATATCACAAGGATTTAAAGGTTTTATTTGGGGTTTGTTATCAATAAATATAAAAAAATTGATAGATATTATAGTTTTTTAATCCCACATCAAAGATAGGATCCAAACATTTGAGACATTGGGAGTCATTATAAAGATGTTTGAGGTGCTCTAAATGTGGAGATGGAGTTTGTAGTGTGGTCATATTGCAATGTTGATAAGAAAAAAGATGGGGTTTCAGCATGAATGATCTAATGAAAATGGTTTAAAGAAATCAAAACCAACAACATGTAAAAAAAGTGGGACAAAGAATCATTAATACTACCTCAATGCAACTGGGAAGTTCTTCTTGGATGGGATAGATGGCCACCAAGACGATGAATTTAAGAAATATATTAGGAAGTTAGAAAATATGTTGGGGAAATGGAGAGCACCACAGTAGGTAAAATGCTACAATTGTAGGGAGATAGGGAACTATTCATGTTAGTGAACTAAACCCTATGTCCCCAAGGGAAATCATTATCAGTAGCCACAAAAGCCAAAGGAACACGGAAAGTCTTATTGAATCACTTCCAATAATGTTTATTAAGAAAAAAATTCATTCAAGGTACACATCATTTTCACTCATGAATGAAAAAAAGTCATTTATTATTCTTTTTTTATACATTACATTATATCCTGAATGTTTTCTAGAAATATTGATTTGAGGAGATGAATCCATGAAGTTGATATATCTATAATAACACCAAGTGTTGAAATCATTTCAACCCTAGTTATGGACACTTCTCTTAATTGCGTATCCAAGAATATTCTTCCAGTGAATCTCAGGATACTTTCCTTGGTATATTTAGAATCCATAATGGGAATGGATTTTAACTTTTTATATAGACACACATAAATTGTCCTGAAATATAAATATATATTCATATTCTAAAACCTCCCATGATCTTCTAAAAATGCATGGATGATCATGTATCTCCTTGGTAAAATATTTTAGCAATGTTCGTATTGATTCCCTTTGAAGAGGCATACATTGATCAAATTATTGAGTCAGTGGTAGGAATAAAACAAGGGAAAAATACAGTTGTGATGGAATACAATGACATTTTTCCAAAAGTGTTACCGAGAAGTCCACTAGATCGTGTGGAAGAGTTTTCAATAGAACACTTACCTAGAGTTTCTCATATCTCAATTTGTTATTATTCGATGGATCCAATCAAATAAGCAGAGATAATGAAGAAAAATTTATGAAATATTTTCAATGGGTTCCTACACCATGGTATATCAACTTGGGGAGCATGATTGAAATTTTTCAATAAGAAGGATGGATCAATGAGGCCGTGTATCAATTATCAAGAACTCATCATGATAACCATAATGAACATGATTCCACATCGAATGATTCATGTCCAGTTAATCAGTTGTTATGAGATTAGTAAATATCAATGGTGGATCTTTATTATGTATATCATCAGCTAAAGATTACGAATGAAGATATTTAGTAGACTCCCTTACAGAAATGGTATGTGAACTATGAGTTTCTGATGATACTCTTCAGATTTACTAATGGCCCCGAAATCATCATGGATTTGATGAATAGAGTCATTAAAAATTACTGTGAATTTTTTTGGTAGGGTTCATGTAGGATAATATCATATACACAAGGATATAGGTGGAACAAGAAGAACATATAAGTCTTATATTATCTATATTAAAGATGGAGATGATTTAATCCAAGGTATGAAAGTGTGACTTTAGGATAAAAAAAGTCCCATTATTATGTAATGTGATCAAAAGTGATGAAATTAATGTGGATCCATCAAAAACATAGGAAATAATTGAATGGGTCTAACCAACTAGTGTTAGGTGAATCCATTGTTTTCATGGATTAATTAGGTACTACTGTTGTTTTTTGAGAAATTTTCATGATTTTCCAGGACACTAACTATGATACAATGGAATGGGTTAAAGTATTTATTGATTGAAGAATGTGAAAAAAATTTCAAGGATATAATGAGATGGATTATATCAACAAATGTTCTCCTATTACCAAAATGTATAAAATTTTTTGTTATATATAATGATGTTCCCATGAAAGTACTGGGTTGTGTACTCATAAAAATTTATATTATTATAGACTATTCATCAAGGAAATTGGGGATCCATGAACATAACTAACCGATGCATGATCTAGAGATAGAATGTGTGATTTTTTCCATGAATATCTAGTTTCACTACCTCCATGTAGAGAATTTTGAAATATATTCTGATCATAAGAGCCTAATGTAGATATTCACAAAAAATGTGGTGAATATTAATAAAATTAAATGGTAGGATCCAATCAATGGCTATAATTTATATATTCACTATCATCCTGGAAGGCATAACACGGTTGCTAATTATATTAGCTGAAATGAACCATTTACTCTATCCATGTGAAGGATTGATAAAGACCATATCATAATGGATATGAAATGAATGGATTGGGAAATCCAAATGGCACAGAATACATGCTATGTTGACCACATTCTGTCACAACCATATATCTAAGGTATGATTAAGTTGGAACCATGAAATGATCAAGAGTTTTTAAAGAAGAAGAGTGTATTAAATAAAGGTATGTTTCAAGAGTTCCATAACGATGGCGATGATGTGATTCAATTAGGAACAAGGATCTTTGTATATTTATTTCCTATTATAGAGAAATGGAAATTGTAAAATTCACAAAGATAAACATTCTTTATCCATCCAATGACTACCAAGATGATCCATGATCCCAGTGAACTCTTCCGGTGGGAGAACTAGATGAAAGAGGTAGTAGAATATATCTCAATGTTATTGATATGTTGGTAAGTTAAAATAGAGTGAAAAAACCCAAAGGGATTATTCAACCATTTCTTATAACCCGTTGGAAGTGTGATAATGTATATGTAGACATTATCATGGATCTTGTGATGAAATATAATGGATATAATGTGATATGTGTTGTGGTGGATCGAAACACCAGGATTTCTCACTTGATCACTGTTCAATAAGATATGTTGCATGATCAAAATTCAATGATATATGTGATGGATGTGATGAGACGTCATATAGTTCTACTCTAGACTTTTTCTAATCATGATTCGAGGATCAAATCTAAATCCTGGAGTAATCATTTACATGATCTTAGTACTAAATTTAATTGTATAAATCCTATCCCCCCAAAACTGTTAGCCAATCTAAAAGAACTATTCAGAAACCCAAATATATTATATGAACCTGGTATTTGTAATTCATTGTAGGAAGGGAATAATATATCCCATTGATTTATTTCTCATACAATATTATGTTCCACTCATGTATTTTGAGGGATCCATATGGTGCTCTCTAAGGATAAAGATGTATAACTCTATCCTATTTGGATGAATATAGTTAAATAAAGCAACATGGACATGATACTATGCATGAAATGGAAGAGATATTTTAGGTCATCTAGTAACATATCAATACATATTAAAGATAGAAAAATAGTTGTGATAACATGTATCCAATGGACTAGAGGAATTATGTATGTGATAAAATATTTTTTTGTCTATAACCATGAAATAAAGTCACGTAGTTTGGAAATAATGTGAAGATATGTCCATAGAACATTGGATCCTTTCAGATCCCAGATCGCATATGAGTCATGGAATATCAGCTTTGTCTTCACCCTAAAATAGCTCAATTTCCTGATATATTCCACATATCACTCTTTAGGATGTACATACTAGATCCCACACATGTATTTAATTTATATGTGGTACTGTTGGAATTTCATATCTCTTATAAGGAGTAATCAAAAATGATCCAAGAGCAGAGTGAAAAGGTTATACGCAAAAGAAAATCCACCTCTTCAAAGTGTTGTGGGTGAACCATACAAATAAAGAAGAATCAAGGGAACTAGATGTATCAATAATCATTATGTACATTAATCTATTTAGGTAAAATGTAATTTCGAGGGAAAAGTTAAAAAGTTGGGATGAATATAACGACCCAAAATTTTATCATTGGAATTTTTCACATAATATATAAATTTGATAAATTATAAATTACATAAAATCACATAGAGTTGATAGTAAATACATTATAAATGTATAATTAATTGTATATGAAATATTTACAGAAGTTAAGGAACCAATACCGATTAAATAGTAAAATGACCATAGGAATAGTAATATGAACTTTATAGATAGTACAAGACCCAAATGAAAAGTAACATCACCCATATAAGTATAAATAAAATGTATCCATCTTATAAGTGGAAATATGATATAAATATATCATATTCTAAGTAAATAAATTTTCTGATATTATTAGATAGGTGTGGGTATATTTGTAATTCATAAAGGCTTAATTATAATTTTATGAATAATATTATAAATTTAATGGAAATTTATATTCATAAAATATAATCATAAATTAATATTTTTATTTATTATGATTTTAATATAATTTTATGATACCTCATGTAATTTTCCAAAGTGTAATAAAAGGAGTTATGATTTTATAATCTATATTTTCCAGTTAAATGATGATTTTAATTAAAAAACTACTCATATATAGAAAATGATTTTCATAAAATTGTGATGATTTTTTAAATCTACATATGAAATAATGTTTAGGGATAAGTTTTTCAATTTTTATAAAATAAATGATTTTCTATGAGTATTGAAATTTAATAATTTATAATAAAATCTAAATAAATAAATGACTGATTTTTAGATTATGTAAAACTAATGAAAGAACAATATCTCAAAAAATAATTCATTATTTTAATTTAAATAGAGATAATTCTCAAACTATTCATAGTCTTGATCTAAAATAATAAACTGTTGAAAATAATAATGGCAAAACACCCCTCTTCTCTAATATAAAAACCACCCAACCCCCTTTTATCCACACACTTCTAAATATTTGATCATTTCTCAAATTCCCCAAAATAACCATCATTAGCCCATTCCCCACATCTTCGATATATTTTTTTATAAAAATACCAAAACCTTTTCTCCAATGTGGTTTTCAAGAAGGATAACTACAAAAGTTAAATCCCTATTCCTTTTTTGTGTCAATTTCATTTCAATTTCATTTATTATATTCCATTATAATCAACTTTTCTTATCCAAATGGCATGGCCAATCAACTATGTTTGATATACTCGTATGCTCTAATATTGATTTATGATCTATCATTAAACTCATCCCTCTCTCTCTCCCGGTCTTATATTCTAAAAATTAAATTTTCACCCATGATGTGTCAATTTATTGACCTTATGGGCGATAGACAAAAATATTCCCTTTAACCCCATCATGGACTTTAATAAAACCATTATAATGGATGAAATAGATATTTAAATTATTTATCTGACACTCTTTATTTTCTATCACTTCCATTTAAATAATACAAAATGATAAAAAATGAGTTTGTTTTGATTGAAAAACTATCAAAATAAACCTTTTATGACCACTGTTAACTTTTATCTAATGATTTTCCAATTAAAATAATAAAAATTCAGTATAACATCACTTAATATTATTTAATTTTATTAATAAAATATAATAACAATTATAGATAGTTATCCTATCATGACCACCTCCCCACAAAGTGTACCCCTCATGGGCCGACAATGTGAGGAAAGAGATTATGACCCCCCCCCCCCCCGAGTCCTGCCTCTAGTAGGCCATGGTATGACGACTCACACCGAGGGTATAATAACCACACAAACATGAGGCATTACCCTCTATGAGAACACATTAAAAAGAGAGAGATAAAATAATCACAAACCAACACCAAATAAAAATAGAAATATTAAAGAAACCCAGGTGCACATATGGAATTCCATTAAAAAAATACTAAAATGGTTGGAGAAAACGAAAAGTACCCAAAAGAAAGTAAAACAAGTGTAAACACAAGCCCGAACTACTCCTACAACCACAAGCTTGTAGTAACCATCCTGATCACCAACTTGCTCCATGTGACTGAAAAACAGTTTGTATATACATAGAGTGAGTATAATAGTATACTCAGTAGAATCCCCCCTGAAGCCTCTCATGAAAAAGCAATGAAATCATACTAAAGCACAATGAAAAACAAGTGAAACTAACTCGTCAACGAAATAGGTATGCTATGTTCCTAGTATCACCATGGATACTCTCACCATGTAACACATACAAGAATATATCATATAATAAAGAATATCAAGGGTACCCCACTACTACTTCCCCAATGGTTTGCCTCTTTTCCCCAATATCGCATGTCCTGAGCATCTCTATCCAAAAAGGCTTTCCCGTAGACACCTGGTTGAAGCACCACAACATGAACCTTGTGCAACAAAACCACCAAGTCCATGTAAGAAAAGTAACTAGGTTGTTTCTGGGAGCCACC
This sequence comes from Viscum album, assembly GCA_963277665.1. NCBI lineage: Eukaryota > Viridiplantae > Streptophyta > Magnoliopsida > Santalales > Viscaceae > Viscum > Viscum album. The sequence goes on from OY728142.1 coordinate 1,652,218,332, forward strand.
AAATTTCGCATAACATGTATCATACATCAGGTATTACACCTCAAGCCATTATAACCCATACACCGAGTAAGGATCCTCAAGCCATCACAGCCTATACAAGTTACACCTATAGTTTTCCATAGAAAAATATATCCAGAATATATGGGTGTGAATAACCACATTCCATTAGAAACCTATAAACACATATATGGGGAAAACTAACCAATGTGCCTTCCAGAAAACGTAACTACCAAGAGAAGATAGTGGGTCCAATGGGGGTAGTCAGTCATCCATCCTCCCACTGAAATATTGGGGAAAACACCCCCAGGGCTCAGAATACCCTGGGTGTCAGTTTCCCTTACTGATAGGGTGGAGTAGCGTAGAGAAACTCAAAAAGTACAAGATATACTATATCTGAAAACCACACCATGGGAATAATATAGTCTTAGACACAAATGCAACTAATGTCTCTCATACTCAAGGATGCAACTTCTAAGACTAGGTATCCTATAATCACAAAACCAAATAATGATCTTTAATAAATTATTTTATTTCCTTTTAATTAGTTTCAATTTACATTAATTAATTATTTAAACATTAATTAACCGATGAAAATTCCACATTAAATTTCATTAGCATCACACCCAAAGTCCACTGTCCCTTTAAAATTACAACCTTGTCATTATGTTATACAAAACTCCAACCCCATGGGATAACACCATTTATTCAAATATTCTTTACAGAACTACTTTCGCATATTCCTTAGAATTATATATAAGAATTCTATGCTACTAAACACAAGAGAGCGCAACATGATGAGTAGATGTACTACCCATCGAGTCTTTGACGCCTATAGCAAGAGTGTAGACCCATCCTACCAAAAGAATCTAAACACAAAAAACACATGGCATACCATGCGTGCCTTCGCCTCTTTCGAAAGAAGGGTAAGCAAGACTAGCTGCCTTGTGCAGTGGGGAAATGTAAAGTGGCTAATCGACCAATAAAAATCAACAAGCATCCAACAATCACATCTATCACATTACAGCATCCCTGGTGTCCATACCGACACCCACATGCATAAACCGATGCATCTCGCCACTCTAGGCATCATCTTATGCCACAACTAAAAGGCCTCCATACCGCTAAATATCACAAAAACCATCCAGGATCACATCACTACAAAAGAAGTAGGAAAACAAAATTCTTAACAATTGGGATATTGACCCTTCAATAAGTAATAGGGTAACTCAGAACCCTACAAGGAATCATCATTTATCAAACAAGAAGTTCTTTAATCCATATTGGATTAACATATTAATTATTCATGTAACACCCTGAGATTTTATGAAAAATATTCTTTTTAATTTCATTAATGTCTTGTGTTGTATGATACACAAAAGGAGCATGCACAAAATGTATCCTATAATTGCCTTGAATTACATGAAATCGCGACCTTCCTCGATAGCATGTGTAGTACGCAATACCGAGTTTCACAAAACAACGATATGCTATTAAAATATTATTAAAACTAGCCGTTATGAATAGTAATAACAACTTTTTAAAATTTTTTAAATTTTATTTTTCAAAATGGACATCATTTTTTTGATTCTGAATATTGAAATTAGCTTAGGGTGAAATTTTGGTACTTTTCGGATAACTTTCCTTTTCCGATGAATAGTGAAAATTACTAAATTTTAATTAAAAACAAACTTTTTAATAGAAATAATTAATAGTGATAAATTATTAATTTGAGTGGTTTTAAAGTATATTTAGAATATATTTTTACAATTTAATACAATGTTGGTCATTGGATGTAATTTAACAATTAAACCAGACATAAACAAGTGTCAATCTTTTGATAGTTATTATCTCTTAAGAACACGCTATTTGTTTTGACGACGGGAATTAATTTTTAAATTAATTAATGAAACTGATATGTTTTGAATTTGGTAATGTAGACATCATTTTTGAGTTCATAATATCAAATATAGCTTAGGCCTAATTTTTGGTATTTTTGTGGAAACTTTCATTTTTTGATGAATACTGAAACCACTAAGTGGTAGTTAAAAAAATGAATTTTTCATAAAACATAATTTTACCACTTCTGTGAGTGGAATTTCAAAAATCTGAGAAACATTGTTGATGTTAGTAAGTAAAATGTGGTTCAATGAGACGAAAATAATTTTTGGCGAATAGTAACTTTTTACTTTTTTTTACCACGGTTAAAAGTAAATAGGGCAATTAAGGGTAAAAATGATATTATTATTACCCTAAAACATGTCCTAATTCTATTGGATAAGTGTAATTCGACAAAAATCAACCTTAGGAATAGAATATGACCATTTAGGCCCACTTGGATTAGATTAGTAAATTTATTATTAATTAATTTAAAGAAGGGTTAAAATAGTTAAAATCAATGTTTAATAAGTAAATCATTATTAATATAGGGTTATATATAATATAAATTCGACTATAAATATTCATTAGAAAGTTAAAAATATTTCCTACATAATTATTTTTTATTTGTAATTTTTTGACATTATATAATTTAATTTATTTATGACACAACGATGATACAGTAATTATCTTATTAATGAAATATTGACATAATTGATGTTATAAATACACCAATAAATGTAATTTGAGAGTTTTATGAATTAAAATAATTTTTTAGGTCAATATGACATGTTATTATTGATTTAATTAACGTTTCTAGAACTAATCATTCTGTTATAATTTTCACAAAAATCAATTACTAAATTCTGTCAAAATTGACATCAAATAGTTTTTAAAAAACATATTATATTATTAATTGTTATTTTATTCCTAAAAATATAAGGTTCGGAAAAATGACTTAGATAAGGTTATATATATTAATAGTAAACAAATTGGGGTTCGTTTGGCATGTTATAGTAAGTTTATTAACCTTATAGTATAAGAACACAAGAAGACATGGTAAAAGTAAAATTATTTAACTTAATGTTAAACATACATTATAAGGTTAAAATAGGAAGCTAAACCTGTCTAAATTCTATTGGATGAGCGTATTGCGACCCATCCCCACCATAGCTTCGAAATAAATCAATTTTGAGCTATTTAAAACTTAATTTGGCTTTATAATAAAATAATACTTTTAGTTTTTCCAAAGGAGCCCCTCTCCTTCCTTATAAAAGGGCACCTCCTCCCTCTCTTCCTCACACCACTTTGAGCCAGCATGTTCGGCCAAAACCTGCCAAATTAAATTCTCCACTTATCTAGAAACATCTTAGAGGTACTGGTCTTCTTCAAAGTCCAAATTTAGTCCCCTAAGAGGAGGACTCAAAGAAGAACTTCAAAGAAGAGGTAATGTCCGTTACCGATTCTTTCAACTTTATTTCTTCTTCCACATCTTCTTCTTAGGTTGTTTCATTATGAAGTAATAACATCAGTATCACTAATATACTGATATGTTATTATATGTATTAAAAAACCCTATTTCACCATATATCCATCCTACGGAAAATGAAATTACCGCGCGTGCGTACGTACGGAATACTGTCTCCACACCCCGGTGTAATCTATTTTCCACCACCACCTTACTAGGATGGGTATAATGGTGTACATAATAACTGTATATGATTATTGTAAAGTGATATTGATTATTAAATAGTATACATACACTCCAATACAATTCCATGATCATGAGAACGATATCATCACTCATGCGTACGTACGGACTACCGTCCCCACGACACGATGAGATTCATTCTCCACGTTAACCATTCATGAATTATTATAATATATATAATAAATAATAATGAAATATATGACATAATAATGATACTGTATTTATGTGTATATATATGTATTTCATCTACTTAATTCCATTCAACTCAATAAGGAAACGAAAACAGCGTTCATGCGTACATACGGCCTACCGTATCCATGAACAATGTATTTCTTTCCATTTAATGATCTATTATATATATGTATATTATTAATATATGTTATATATAAATAATGTTTTATATTCTGGAATTAATTAATCATGATCTAAGTAATCATATGAATAATTACAGGTCAAAACACGGATGACAAATGAAACGATTTTACCCAAAACGCTCTTTAACATGGAATTTACAAAAGAACGGGTAATATAAAGTCATAAGTGAACCATATATTATATCATAACAATGAGTATGATTCTGGAATAAGTCAATGACATTATTTAAATCATTATGCAGGAGTTTCGGACACTTACAAAGAAAAACGGACCTAAGGTAAGGTAAATATGACAATCTCATTTTTATCTGAGATTGTTTATACTTTGGTATTTACGGGGGTGTATTTTATCATCAAAATCCATGTTTCCTCAATATTTAATATTTATATCATTATACAATAGTTTATATCCAATTTTACCCTTCGTTTAGTTTTTAGTAAAATATATGTAAGGAATCTTTTGTCATTTTTCATACGAGGTACTTTTTGAATTTTCTGACAAAAGTACGAGAAGAATGTTTTTTTAACTTATACGGTTTGAATGGATTTTTAAAACATTATTTCCAAGAAGCATCCTTTACAAGTTTTCAAGTTTATTTTTAGTCAACTTCTTTTAGTTTAGAATTGTATGACATGTTACGAAAGGAAAATGTTTTTGAAGTAGAAAGGATATTTTCCTCAAGAATGGAGTTCATGTGTTTTATCAAAATTATTTCCATCTAAGATAATAAAGGGTTCTGTTTTTATACCTATTATTACATTTATTTGATTATGTTGTGATGGAATCATTTTTATGAATTCCTTTATCTTATATGAATTGTTTTATGATGTCACGATGTTTAAAAATCCCATTTTTATTACATGGGTTATGCTATGATGTATGGTTTATGATTTTCTGGCACACATAAGAATGGTATCATTATGAGATGGGTGGGACCTATATCTCTCTCCAATGCATTGGGTAAAGATTTTATATCTCATGTGATAGACATGGCTGGAACGGCAGGTCAAACTGGTTCAGTGAAACATGACTGAAATGAGGAATGAACTTGGTTCAGAAATGGACTTTTTCCACTAAGATAGTCTTCGCAATGAGTCTTGATTAATAAGAAATGATTCTCTATCATTATGTGTGTTTGAAGCAAAGTTTCATGTTTAACGTTATGATTATTGGGATTACATTTCACTACTATGATTTATCCCATGTTATGATATTATGATATCTTTTGCAGGTTATGATTTCCAAAATGTTATGTTCTTATGAATATGATGTGATTGATATTTCTTTTGTTTACCCTTACTGAGAATTTAAGCTCACCCTTTTATGTTTTCTTTTCCCCAGGTTATAAAGAATGGTTTTAGGTATAAAAAAGGAAGATTTTTATTGGAGATTTTGAAGATCATTCACCACGATTAGAAGATTATATTATAAGTTTCCAAAGACACTAAACTATTAAGGTCATTATGTGTGTGTGTTTTTGTTATTTACTAAGTATTACACAAAAGTAATGTAATGTCCATGTACGTTAAGCTTCGGGTCTCTACAGTTGGTATCAGAGGAATGGTTTAGTAAACCTTTGGAAACTAGGATGCGAGAACTTTAGTGAGATCCCTAGAGGTATTTCTAAGGTATGTCTATGGATATAACTAAGGTTAAGTATAAGCATAGGTTATAGTACTAGAATTACGGTAACCCAGGATGTTAGATATTGATGGTACTCCCCCTTTATTATGTTGTTCTCCCTTGAATTATTTTTTCCTCTCACACTATTCTTTTTGGGTTTTAGATGATGGCTGGAACCCGAAGGAACCGTGTTGATCAATGTAATGGACAATGCAATGATTGTCCTCCTGAACAAACAAATGTTATGGGAGATGGAGTGAAAAATCTTATTGTTATACATACACAATATATGAATCATTCTGGACTTCCAAATGAGTAGAGAATGGAACAATATTCTATTGAGCCCTTCATGAGGCAACATCCACCTTCTTTCAGTGGGTCTTCTGATCCACTTGTTGCTGAACAATGGATCAGTACCACTGAAAAGATATTTTCAGTTCTTCAATGTTCTGAACATGATAAAGTCATCTTAGCATAGTATCGTTTGGAAGGTGATGCTGATCAATGGTGGAATATTATCAAGAATAAGAGGCCAAGAGATGAAATTGAGTCCATGGAATTGGAGGAGTTCATGAACTTATTTTTCAATAAGTACTTCCCTCATATTCTTCGAAAAAAGATGGAGAAGGAGTTTCTTGAACTAAAGCAAAAGGATGAGGAATCTATTGGTATATACGAAGCAAATTTTACATGGCTTGCAAGGTATGCATCTGGATTTATCATCCAACCTGAAAGTAAAGATGATCGATTTTTCAGTGGCTTAAAACCAAATCTTCGAAGGGAATTAGCTATAAGAGACTTCAGTAGCTATGATGAAATTGTGCGTTGTGCTATCAATGTAGAAATGAAAGTTGGTGTTACTTATCCATCTCATAGTTTTGACATGAAACGAAAGATGGAGTTCAAGGAGAAAAATCAGAATAATGGTGAAAAGAAGATGAATGTTTCCTTATGCTCAAAGTGTGGAAAGAAGCATGGTGGAGATTGTCTTAAAGGGACTAGAAAATTTTTTAAGTGTGGGAAAGAAGGTCATCGAGCTGCTGAGTGTCGAAGTAATGGAAAAAGGGTTTCTAATGATGTGAATAAATAAACGACTGCAGAGAACACACCACCAACACTTCAATGCTTCAAGAGCAAGGAAATGGGGCATTATTCTAATAAATGCCCTAATCCAAGGGTTAGTGATGATCTACATGAGCAACCACTTAAGGCAAAGGAAAAAAGGGAAGTCAAATGCAATCACTATTGGTGATGTTGAATATGAACACGATTTGGTGGAATGATTAAGTGTTTATGTAATGGGATTCCAAAATATTGTTGTATATAGTATCATGGAATATTGGAATATTTATGTATTGGTCTATTGTGGTTTTCAAAAAAATTATGGTACTGGTAACCATGGAAAGTGATTGAGATATTTTTGGGAAAAAAGATGATATGCGCATAATGAAGGGAAAATGAGAAAATGAAATGTTTGATAGTATTCATGATCTCATGATTGATATAAGGACTAAGTGATATCATGGTTTGAGTATATAGAATTTTGAGGATTTTGGTATGTGGAAAGAGTTAACTTTTAACATCATTCATGTTTTCAATAAGGTTCAATGGGTATTCATGATTAAGGCCTTTGAATGTTTGGAATGAGACCAACAAGTCATATCTCATGATATATGGGGATCAACAATGGTATTAACATGATAGTTGTATGAACTCTTTGGTAATCATTTTCACTATAATATGATATTAGACAGCATTATTTTGGATAATCCAAAATATTGGAATGGATTATGTTAGAAATAAGTTAGTATTGTTTAAGGATATAATTTTTTTTCGATATTATTTATGGGATGTCATAGTAATGTAGTTTTAGAAAATGGACAACCTGCAGGACGGGCGACAACCCATCGCGTCGGACAAGGCTGTGTGAATCGAACCCACAACCGAAGTGCGACTGGCCTTTATCGCCTACCACTGGGCTACAGGAAGTCCCTGGTTAGTAGAAACTAGTTTTATTAAATTAAGATGTATGATATAATAATTATAAGTCAATTTTAGGAACTATATATGATTAATCTCACTATAGATGGACTTATGTATTTTTTGATAACTTTTCTAACCTCTTGTTTGAGACAGATGGAATAACCCATCATTCTATCACATGATCTGCTAACACATCACGAATGACAAATTCAACTTCATTTCTTTAAGAGATGAAGTGGAAATGGTCCAAAGAACGACCAACGGTGAGACTATACCAAAATCACGAAAGTATTTCTTCTATTTCCAATTTCATCAACTTTAGGGAAATGATCTTGAAAACCAAAAAAGTTTTCCTAGTGCTCTTATATATGATAAATTAGATGGTATCTTAGATCGTCACAAATTTATGGCTTTATGATTTCTGGCTTTTCTATAGCCATGTTCTCTACCACTCTCCATCAGAACATGATGGTTAGATTTCTCTTCCATATCCATATTTTCACCTATGTGGAAACCCAGTGATTAGTTTATTTGGGTAACCGTTACGTTTCATACTTTTTTTTTAAATATTGGTTTTGGTAAACCTGTTTATGATGTGGGTTTCTGTTAAAGAAACTTTTGAGTAGTAAACCATTTATAACCCCGACGAATTTCGAGGGCGAAATTCATTTTAAGGGGGGTAGAATGTAACACATTGAGATTTTATGAAAAATATTCATTTTAATTTAATTAATGTATTGTGTTGTACGCTACACCAAAAGGAGCTTGCACAACACACATCCTTGACTTGCCTTGCATTACATGCAATAACGACCTTCCTCAATAGCGTGTGTAGTACGCAATACCGAGTTTCACTAAACAACGATATGCTATTAAAATATTATTAAAACTAGCCGTTATGAATAGTAATAAACACTTTTTAAATTTTTGGAAATTTAATTTTTCAAAATGGACTTCATTTTTGGATTCGGAATATTGAAATTAGCTTAGGGTGAAATTTTGGTACTTTTCGGATAAATTTCATTTTCTGATGAATATTGAAAATTACTAAATTTTAATTAAAAACAAATTTTTAATAGAAATAATTAATAGTGATAAATTAATAATTTGAGTGTTTTTAAAGAATATTTAGAATATATTTTTACAATTTAATACAATGTTGGTCATTGGATGTAATTTCACATTTAACCAGACATAAACAAGTGTCAATCTTTTGATAGTTATTATCTCTTAAGAACACACTATTTGTTTTGACGACGTGAATTAATTTTTAAATTAATTAATGAAACTGATATGTTTTGAATTTGGTAAAATATACATCATTTTTTAGTTCATAATATCAAATATATCTTAGGCCTAATTTTTGGTATTTTTCTGGAAACTTTCATTTTTTGATGAATAGTGAAACTACTAAGTGGTAGTAAAAAAAAATGAATTTTTCATAGAACTTAATTTTACCGCATCTGTGAGTGGAATTTCAAAAATCCGAGACACACGGTTTATGTTAGTAAGTAATATGTGGTTCAATGAGATAAAAATAATTTCTGTGAATAGTAACTTTTTACTTTTTTTTACCACGGTTAAAAGTAAATAGGGTAATTAAGGGTAAAAATGATATTATTATTACACTAACACATGTCCTAATTCTATTGGATAAGTGTAATTCGACCAAAAACAACCTTAGGAATAAAATATGACCATTTAGGCCCACTTGGATTAGATTAGGACATTTATTATTAATTTATTTAAAGAAGGGTTAAAATAGTTAAAATCAATGTTTAATAAGTAAATTATTTTTAATATAGGGTTATACATAAGATAAATTTGACTCTAAATATTTATTAGAAAGATAAAAAGATTTACTACATAATTATATTTTATTTGTAATTTTTGGACATTATATAATTTAATTTATTTATGACACACAGATGATGCAGTAATTATCTTATTGATGAAATATTGACATAATTGATGTTATAAATACCCAAATAAATGTAATTTGAGACTTTTTATGAATTACACTAATTTTTTAGGTTAATATGACATGTTAGTATTGATTTAATTAACTTTTGTCGAACTAATCATTCGGTTAAGATTTTCACAAAAATCAACTACTAAATAGTGTCAAAATTGACATAAAATAGTTTTTTTAAAAAATATTATATTATTAATTGTTATTTTATTCCTAAAAATCTATGGTTCTGTAAACTGTGTAGGATAAGGTTATATATATTAATAATAAACATCTTGGGATTCGTTTGGCTTGTTATTGTAAGTTTATTAACCTTATAATATAAGAACACAAGAAGACACGGTAAAAGTAAAATTATTTAACTTAATGTTAAATCTAAATGATAAGGTTACAATAGTAACCTAAACATTTATAAATTCTATTGGATGAGAGGATTTCGACCCATCCCCACATTATATTCTAAATAAATCAATTTTGAGCTATTTAAAACCGAATTTGGCTTTATAATAAAATAATACTTTTAGTTTTTCCAATGGAGCCCCTCTCCTTCCTTATAAAAAGGCACCTCCTCCCTCACTTACTCACACCACTTTGAGCCTTAAAGCTCGGCCAACCCCTGAAATTTAATCTTCTCCACTTACCTAGAAACTTCCTAGAGGTCCTGGTCTTCTTAAAAGACCAATTTTAGTTCCCTAAGAGGAGGACTCAAAGAAGCACTTCAAAGAAGAGGTAATGTCTGTTACCGATTCTTTCAACTTTATTTCTTCTTCCACTTCTTCTTCTTAGGTTGTTTCATTATGAAGTAATAACATCAGTATCACTAATATACTTACATGTTATTATAAGTATTAAACAACCTTATTTCACCATCTATCCATCCTACGGAAAATGAAATCACCGCGCGTGCGTACGTACGGAATATCGTGTCCACGCCGTGGTGTAATCTATTTTCCACCACCACCTTACTTGGATGGGTATAATGGTGTAAATAATAATTATATATGATTATTATAAAGTGATATTGATTCTGAAATAGTATACATACTCTCCAATACAATTCCACGATCATGGGAACGATATCTTCGCTCGTGCGTACGTACGGACTACCGTCTCCACGACGCGATTAGATTCATTCTCCACGTTAACCATTCATGAATGATTATAATGTATATATAATAAGTAATAATGAAATATATGAAATAATAATGATACTAGATTTATGTGTATATATATGTATGTCATCTATTTAATTCCATTCAACTCAATAAGGAAACGAAAACAACGTTCATGCGTACGTACGGCCTACCGTCTCCATGAACGGTGTATTTCATTCCATTTACTGATCTATTATATATATGTATATTTTTAATATATGTTATATATAAATCATTTTTTATATTCTGGAATTATGTAATCATGATATAATTAATCATATGAATAATTACAAGTCAAATCACAGACGACAAATGAAACAATTTTACCGAAAACGCTCTTTAACATGGAATTTACAAAAGAAAGGATAATATAAAGTCATAAGTGAACCATATATGATATCATAACAATGAGTATGATTCTCGAATAAGTCAATGAAATTATTTAAATCATTATATAGGAGGTTCATACACTTACGAAGAAAATCAGACCTAAGGTACGGGAAATATAACAATCTCATTTTTATCTGAGATTGTTTATACTTTGGTATTTACTAGGGTGTATTTTATCATCCACCTCCATGTTTCCTAAATATTTAATATTTATATCCTTCTACAATATTTTATATCCAATTTTACCCTTCGTTGAGTTTTTAGTAAATGATAAGAAAGGAATATTTTGTCGTTTTTCATACGAGGTATTTTTGACTTTTCCGACAAAAGTACGAGAAGAATGTTTTTTTAACTTATACGGCATGAATGGATTTTTAAAACATTATTTCAAAGAAACATCCTTTACAAGTTTTCAAGTTTATTTTTAATCAATTTATTTTAGTTTAGAATTGTATGACATGTTAAGAAAGGAAAATGTTTTTGAAGTAGAAAGGTTATTTTCCTCAAGAATTGAGTTCAAGTGTTTTATCAAAATTATTTTCCATTTAAGATAATAAAGGGTTCTGTTTTTATCCCTATTATTACATTGATTTGATTATTTTGTGATGGAATCATTTTTATTAATTCTTTTATCTTATATGAATTGTTTTATGATGTCACGATGTTTAAGAATCCCATTTTTATTACATGGGTTATGCTATGATGTATGGTTTATGATTTTGTGGCACACATAAGAATGGTATCATTATGAGATGGGTGGGACCTATATCTCCCTCAAATGCATTTGGTAAAGATTTTATATCTCATGAGATAGACATGGCTGGAACGGCAGGTTGAACTGGTTCAGGGAAACAGGACTGAAACGAGTAATGAACTCAGTTCAGAAATGGACTTTGTCCACTAAGATAGTCTTGGAAATGAGTCTTGAATAATAAGAAATGATTCTCTATGATTATGTGTGTATGCCACAAAGATTCATGTTTTATGTTATGATTATTGGGATTACATTTCACTACTATGATTTATCCCATGTTATGATATTATGATCTCTTTTGCAGGTTAAGATTTCCAAAATGTTATGTTCTTATGAATATGATGTGATTGATATTTATTTTGATTACCCTTACTGAGCATTTGAGTTCACCCTTTTATGTTTTATTTTCCCCAGGATATAAAGAATGGTTTTAGGTATAAAAAAGGAAGATCATTATGGGAGATGTTGAAGATCTTTCACCACGATTAGAAGATTATATTCCGAGTTTCCAAAGACACTAAACTATTACGGTCCTTGTGTGTGTGTGTTTTTGTAATGTACTAAGTATTCCGAAAAAGTAATGTAATGTCCATGTACGTTAAGCATCGGGTCTCTACAATTCATAGGTTCCAAATTTGAGAATCCTTACCAGTAATCTATTACAAATATGTAAACATACTTACTGCGCCAATTTTATTAACATCAAATTATAACAGGAAGAACCAAATTAGTTTCATGTCTCTTATCATTATCCAAACATTTACCAATTTATTCCTTGAATTACATTCTTTACCAATTTCAATTAGGAATTAACAGCTTCATGAAGTAAGCATGGATATCACACTATCTATAAAAATCAAGCGGCACAAACATACGATCGATAACAATTTATTTATCTAGTTCAAATATTTATTATGTCAATTCCATTATCATCCAGTGGAATAAAAGATGAAAACTATACAATTTCACATATAAGAAAAGAAAAGAAACGTATCCCCCACCTCAAATAGTTCCTGAGGTTATTTTTCCACCTAATAGGTCATAATACTCCTCTAGAATCAAGTGCATCCACCTGAGGATTCCATGGTACGACCAAACCAACAGAAACACATGAAAACCCCATTAGAAGAATGAATTATACATGATATACTATGGAATCTAAAAACAAGAGAATATGAATCCCAAAAGAACGATGATAAAACATACCTTATATCGAAGATTGACCGATAGAACTCAGTTGCATCAAAATAGATCAGAACCAATCCTAGGAGGAATGTTTGATTATGTAACTCCTAAGGGATGGTATGAGATGTTTGAGTGTCTAACAATCTAGAACAATGATAATGAATTGGGGAGGAAGATATACCATCCCTTTAGAAGATTTAACGGAGCAGCATATTAAGATGTGCTTAATTTCGCATTAAAAGAGGATCGCATTAAACCACATGGTTTGTCCATGTAAAAATATTCCAATCCTTAGGAATAATTAATAGAGGAGTTATGGCCTTCTAATCGTCCTTAGAGTCCTTAAAACGAGTCCTTAAATGCATTTTACATCAATAGAATATAGTAAAGGGGAGAAACTGTAGGAAATCGTAAACACTGTTCACAAACTCAAAATTTGTCAATGGAAAAACACTGTTCATGATCCTCACCTTTAGAAATTGTTCCTGAACCTCACCATTTGACATTGTTCATGAACCTCACCAATAGACATTTTTCATGACCCTCACCATTAGACACTTTTTATGAACCTCACCATTAGACACTGTTCATGAACCTCACTGTTAGAAGCTGTTCATGAACCTCACCGTTAGACCCTGTTCATGAACCTCACCATCAGACACTGTTTATGAACTTCACCGATAGACATTGTTCATGATCCTCACCATTAGACACTTCTCATTAACCCCACCCATATACACTGTTCATGAACCTCACTGTTATACACTCTTCATGAACCCCATGGATAGACATTGTTCATGATCCTCGCCATTTGACATTGTTCATGAACCTCACTATTAGACACTATTCATGAACCTCTCTATTAGACACTTTTCATGAACCTCATCGATAGACAATGTTCATGAACATCACTGTTAGACACTGTTCATGAACCTAAAAGATATATACTATTCACAAACCCCATTTTAGGCATTATTCATGAAGTCAAAATTTGGCAAAGGAAAGGGAAGGCCACCATTAGAACATCACCATTCTGGAAACACAGTTCACAGAACTAAAAATTTGTATAATGATTAAAATGGTCACCATTAGATCCTCAATGATCCGGAGACTCTTTTCACAGAACTAATAATATGGCAATGGAAATACATTTTACCGTCAGAGGTTAGCGATAGAACTGTTGACCGATGGAACTGTTCACAGAACTGGAAATTTGGCAATGGAAAAAAGAGGTTACCATTAGAGGTTACCCATAGAACTATTCACTGTTGGAACTATTTATAGAAGGTTAATAATGACACTATTCACCAAGGGTCACTAATGAATCTATTCACAGAATGTTACCGATGACACTGTTCACCTATGGTCACTGATGCACTATTCACAGAAGGTTACCATTGCGCTATTCACAACTGTCTAACATTGGAACTATTCACCCAATAGAAAAATTGGAAAAGTGTTCGGGATAAGTCACATTGACCTCCTAGAACACCTCAAACATCATATTTTCACAATGGAATGGACCGTAGAGGTCCGAGACATTACATTAGATACCAATCAAAACATTCATATCCCTGAGAATTCAAAACCCACTTAAAGTGAAACCGAAATAGGGTCTAAACAACCTCCCATCCAGATACCTCTCAAAATAGAAAAATACACAAAAGAATCAAAGGGAGCCATCTCATAAACATGAAATTTTCATAACCACTTAAGCAACATTGATACATGGAAAGAATTATGGATCAACACATTGTGGGTACTAAGGACCTATTTGTGACTCACATTCCCAAGTACTCTCCTCCGTTCCACCATGTCGCCACAAGATACGAACCAAGGGGATAAAACACCTGTGCAACACCTTCCCCATGCATTCTTGGATCTCCAAAGGTCACTCCTCAAAGGTTGCATCATCATCGACATTGATCTCTCCTCAATCGATGTTGTGAGAGTCATCATGAAAATAACGATGGTGCTATGATACATGGAAAACATCATGTATCCAGCTCATATATGGGAATGTTCTATTCGATATTCAATAAATCCAAAATGAGCTGACACCTTTAAAGGCTCATCAAACCGGGGATAAAGCTTACTCCCATGACCAATACATCGTAGCCCACGATGGGGAGTCTCCTTTAGAAACATATGTTCAACTAAATTAAACTCTATGGGTATCCTTATTTGATCAAAATATGATTATTGATGATCTTGTGTGGTCTTCTTACACTAAAGAATCACCTGAACCATCCCTGTTGTATTCTGCACTAGTTCCAGTCCGAGAATTGCTAACTCTCCAACACCCATCCAGCACAACAGAGAACAACAAGGATGACCATTATAGGATTCAAAAGGCGCAATACCAATTGTGGGGTGAAAACTATTATTGTAAGGGGAATCCACCAAGGGTATGTTCTTCATCCACAAACCCCCCAAAAACAAGAACATAAGAGTGCAACATGTCTTCATGTGTCAGGATGGTTCGATCTATCTGAACGTCTATTTGAGGCTGAAAATGAGTGCTAAAGCATAGTTGAGAACCAAAAGCATGTTGGAGACCTCTCAACACCCTAAAGGTAAAACAAGGACCTAATTCAGAAATGATCATCCATGGGACTCCATGAAGTCTCACAACCTCTTCCAGATACCACGTCAACAAAACGTACACTGAGCTCGACTCCTTGATTGTTATAAAGTGGGATGATTATGTTAAACGATCCACTACCTCAAAAATAGCACCATGTCCTCCCAAATCTAGAGGTAAACCAGTAATAATGTCCATTGAGATGTCTTCCCACATCCACTATGGAATATCTAATGGATGGAGAAGACCACCAGGAACACAATGTTCAGCCTTCACCTTCTGGTAGACCAAACAACGAGACACAAACTCCGCAACCACACATTTCATCCCAGGACACAAAAACTAGCTCCTCAAGGCTCAATACATCTTTTTCACCCTTAGATAAAATGATAAAGGCCAACTATGAAACTCTCTATGTACTATATCATGAATTATTAGGGGAACAAAAAGCCTTCCGTGATACAACACTCAGTGTTGTTCATCCTCCGACCAACCATCGGGGGCCTCGCCACAAACAACTCGGTCTCTGTAAACCTCCACCTCTAGATCCCCCAATTGGGACTATTCCACCTTATTCACCATAGATGACATTAATGTCATATGAAAAAGACAACACCTACCTCCAACTTCTCCCATATCAAGATGTAATGTTGAAAGTTCTTCCATTACTCTTTAGGAATCACCGGTTTCCGGCACAACATCACTACGTGACTTTCAGCTCTTCACCTCAGGTACAACATTCACCATTCTAGGTTTATATAATATCTTACAGTCATATTCCTATAACAAATCCATCCACCAGTGTTGTCTTATGTTCAAGGCATGCAGGTAGAAAACATACCTCAAACTCTTATGATCGGTGAAAGCCACAAAGCGCTCACCAATGAGGTAATGTCTCTAGTACATTAGGGAAAAAACCACAGATTCTAGCTCATGATCGTGAGTGGAATAGTTACATTCATGAGGATGCAAATGCTATGACACATAAGAAACAACTGATCTCTGCTGCATCAGAACACAATCCAACACATATGCGAAGCATCGTAGAAAACATTAAACTAAACTACCTCATCTTGATGACGATGAACTGGAGAACTTACTAACTTCTCCTTTAGATACATGAAAGCTTTCTGACACTGATCAGTCTATATGAGTGTCGAATCCTTCTTGGTCAATGCTTTTAGAGGAGTCACAACTCATGAGAAATCATCTATGAACCTTCTGTAGTAGCCTATGAGACCAAGGAATCTTCTCACCTATGACACTTTCTTGAGGGATTGTTAAGACAAAATTGATTCTATCATCGATAGATCCATAGCTATTCCCTATTGGGACATAACATTTCCCATGAAATGGACATCTCGACTCCAAAAATCAAACATTGAAAACTTCCCAAATAGCTGATGTTGATGAAGAACTCCCAAAATAGAGTGTAGATGCTTTGGATGCTCCTCATCAGACATGGAGTACAGAAAGATTTTATTGATTACAACTACCAAAAACATGTCTAGGAACTCATGGAACATAGCATTCATCAATACCATGAACACAGCTGGAGAATTCATCATGCTGAATGAAATTATAATGAACTCATAATGCCTATAATGACAAAGGAAAGAAGTCTTCAGGATATCCTCACCATTTACACACACATGATGATATCCTGACCTCAATTCAATCATTGAGATCCAAATTTCACCCTTCAATTTATTGAATAAATCATAAATCCGCAGAAGAGGATAGTGAATCTTTATTGTCACTTTGTTTAAGCGATGATATTTGACACACAACCGTAAACTTCCACTGGCCTTCTTCACAAACAAAACTGGTTGACCCCATAGTGACACACTTGGCCGAACAAAAACACACATTAACAGACCATAAATCTGTATATGCATCTCTCATAGATAAGAAGGGGTCATCCTATATAGAGACATAGAGATAAGAGACACATCTGGTAGTAGCTCGATCCCAAAATCAATCTCTCATCTAGGGGGTAATTGTACAACCTCCCCTAGAAAGACATTAGGGTATTATTCTACAACCCTAGTAAAATCCAAATTCTAAACAGCTAAAGAAATCAACATCATCTCTTCCATCATGAATGATAAGGATGTGACACACCTATGACCCATCTGAGGATCTCGCCCGCCAACAAACACCACTGGCTCTACATCTTCATCGAATAAATCAACCTGCTTCTTGAAGCAATCCATGATAGCCTACACCGAATACAACCAATCCATGATAAGGATAAAAACATATGGTTGTATTCATAAACATAGGAAATATACCCTAGACTGGTGCTACGCCAACACTAGCTCACATTTTATACATAATACAAACAAGTCAGCTCGACCTCCAACTGGTTTAGTCAACACCAAAGGCACTGGAAGTCTCTCTACCTCATTTCTGAAAGCATGAACATGGGTAGGTTATATGAAGTAATGTTTACCTCATGAATCAAACAAGGTATACACCATGGTTGGAAACAATCAAATGGTACCTCAAATGACGTCTGGCTCACCTGGAGATGGCAACGCTAAAGCATGATGCTAACCACAACCACCCCCACAACCTCTCTAACCATGATTCCAACCACCACCATGACTGCACTCTTCTCTCAGAGGATGGGGAACGTCATGGGGATATCCTCTGCCTGCCTCATCTACCCTATGCTGATCTAAAGCTGGTGCAACCAGCTGATTATTCCTTGACTAGAACTACCTCAATGGAGGAACCTAGATCGGGGCACCTGGTGCATGATGACTACTCTGAAAGGTCAGGAACTCCCACTTCTGATGACCTCGATCCCCAAAAAAACATGCACATGATCCCTTGGCATAGGACTGAGAGTTTCTCCCTCTAGAGAAATTAGATGCGAAGGTTATGACCTACCCCCGCCTGAACGAAAACACTTTTCCCTGAAAACATGGAACCCCAGACCACAGCTATGCTTCGTGAGGAATCACAATGACTCCCCTCTCGTGATGATCTAGTTCTGGCCAAATTCCTCTGAACAACCTTTTCCCTTGATAGCACCTCAAGATATGCCTTTAGCATAAATGTGGTGACCTGACACTGGATCTCTGGATGCAAATCCTCATCGGAATGCCTCATCCTGGCCTCCTCATCTATAAAAAGGTTTGAATCATATCATAAAAGGTTCTTGAAATGGATCCCAAAATATCACACACTAGTGCTCCCCTGTCAAAGGGTAAGAAGCTTCTGGTGACTAGAATCCTTCATTGTCAAGGAAGGAAACTCAACTCTAAACATGTCTCAGAACACCTCCCTAGAGATATTTGACATATCGCGATCTATAAGGTACAAGAACCTCCACTTCCTAATATCTACACGCATCATTGTCACAACCAAGGACATACAGTGCTCCTTCCAAGACCAGTTTGATCTGAAGTCGATGTTGACCTCATCTAACCAGTATTCTGTGACTGCATATGAAATGGAGCCCTCATACTTATGCAGACTGTGGAGCTGAAAATCTCAGAGGGTTTTCCTCCAAGTGTCATCATTGTCAACCTCTACCCTGTGGTGATCTGCTGGAACATCCATGTGGATATCTTCTATGCGATCCTGACCAGGATGTCAAACTGAAGATAGAATTATAAAATAAAAAATAGTTAGGGATCCTAAAACTGGAAAATGGAAGACTCAACATTAATTAATTAATTTCTTTCCTTCAGTGATTTTATGTTAACCTATCCCATGGTCTACCCATTAAAACACCAGCACAAAGAATAATGATGCATTATCCTTTCCTAGGTCTATACCCTGCAGCTTGTATCACCTTGTTTAGTAGCAATTGTAAACTTAAAGGTTCGTACAGTAGATCATAGGGGGCCCTAAATGCATGTGTCACGATTAGTCTCCAGTGTGTACATCACTTTCTAAACTTGAATGACACTGTTTCCATGCCAACCGATGCAACCTCACCTGTGCCTAACTGAAAACCCTATCTTATCCCTCAACTAGACCTCTGATACCACTCTGTCATGAACCCCTCCCCACAATGTGTATCCCTCCTGGGTCGACAATGTGAGAAGGGAGATAATGACCCTCGAGTACCGCCTTCAGTAGGCTGCGGGTTGGCGACTATCACAGTGGGTATAGTAAACACACAAATGGGAGACATTACCCTCTTAGAGAACACATACGGAAGGGAGAGATATGATAAGAACAAACCAAAACCAACTCAAAACAGAAATATAAAAGAAACCCAAGTGAACATATGTAATTCTATGAAAAACTAATACAACTGGAAGGGGAAATATGAAAGTACCCAAAAGAAAGAAAAACAGCAGCAACAACAAGCCCGAACCACTCCTGCAACCACAAGCTAGTAGTAACCATCCTGATCTCCAAACTTCTCCAACTGACCTGAAAAATTGTTTTATATATATAGGGTGATTATAACAGTATACTCAGTGGAATCCTCCCCAAATCCTCTCGCGAAAATGTATATAAATCATGCTAAATCATAGTAAACAACAAGTGAAAGTAACTCATCCCCTAAAAAGATATACTATGTTTCCAACCACACCATAACGAATCTCACCAAGAAACTCATACAAGAATATATCGTATAATAAAAAATATCAAGGGTACCCCGCTACTACATCCCCACTCATTTTCTGCTTTTCTCCATTGTTTCACGTCTTGAGAATCTCTCTCCAAAAGGTTTTCCTATAGACCCCTGGGCGAAGCACCACAACATGAACCTCGTGTAACAAAACCACCACATCCGTGTAATTGAAGTAACCAGGTATTTTCTAGGAGCCACCATAGCTCGCATAACATGTATCATACATCTGTTATTACACCTCAAGCCATTACTTCCCATACACTGGGTAAGGATCCTCAAGCCATCATAGCCTATACATGTTGCACCTATAGTAGTCCATAGAATACAATATCCAAAATATATTTTTGTGAATAAAAACAAGCCATTATAGCCCTCAATAGACATATATGGGGAAAACTAACCAATGTGCCTCCCAACACAAGTCACTACCAAGAGAAGAGAACATGGCCAAATGTGGTAGTCAGCCATCCATCCTCTCACCTGAATGATGGGGAAAAATACCCTTGGGATGAGAATCCCCAGGGTGTCAGTTGCCCTTACTGAAAGGGTGGAGTAGTGAATAGAACCATAAAAGGATAGGATATACTATTTCTCAAAACCACATTATGGGAATAAACTAGTCTTAGAAACAACTACAGCTAACACCTCTCAGTCTCCGAGCTGCTAATTCTATGACTAGGTATCCTATAAACACACAACCACTTAAAGTGGTTTAATAAATTATTTCATTAATTTTTTATTATTTCACTTTATGTTAATTGATTTTTTAAACATCAATTAACCAATTAAAATTCCAAATTAAATTTCATTAGAATCACACCCAAAGTCCATTGTCCTTTTAAAATTTCATCCTCATTATTATGTTCAAGAAAACTCCAACCGCATGGGTTAACACCATTTATTCAAATATTAATTATAGAATTACATTCCCATATTCTGATGCATTATAGAAAATCATTATATTCTTCTACGCACAAAGGGGATCAACCTGGTGAGTAGATGTAATAATTGTACACTCTTTACCGCCTATAGAAAGAGCATAGACACATCCTACATTGAGAAGCTAAAAACGGAAAGCACGTGGAATACCCCACACATATTCTCCTTTTTCGGAAGAAGGGTATGCAAGACCAGATACATTGAGAAATTGGGAAAAGTAAAGCAGATAATCAACCAATAAAAATCAGCAAGCATCCAACAATCACATGAATCCCTTTTCATCATCATTACTGTCCTCCCCGATAACAACATGCATAAACCAATACATCTCGCCACTCTAGGCATCATCTGCAGCCACAACCAAAAGGCTTCCATGCCCCCACATATCACAACACCCATCTAGGATCAAATCACAACAAAAGTAGCAGGAAAACAAACATATTAACAGTTGGTCTCTTGGACCTTTAACAAGTTAGAGGTTAACTCAGAAACCCACATGGAATTATTCTTTATCGAACAAAAAATTATTTATTATATATTGGATTAACAAATTTATTATTCTTAGGTTTTAAATTCTAGCACCCTAACTAGTAAGAAATCATAAATAAGTAAACATTCTTATTGAGGGAATTTTATTTACATCAAATTACAACAAGAAGAAACAATTTCATTTCATGCCTCTTTTTCTTTAGTCAAAAAAATATCAATTTATTCCCAGGTTTATGTTATTTACCAATTTCAATTAGGAATGAGCAGCTCAACAAAGCAAGAATGGATATCACAGTATCTATAAAAATCAAGAGGCAAAATCATACGATCGATATCAATTTATTTATCTCATTCAAATATTTATTATGTCTATTCCATTACCCTCGAGTGGAATAAAACAAGCTAACTATACAGTTTCACATATAATAAAATAAATGCAACGAATCCCCTACCTTAAATAGTTCTTAATGTTCTTTGTCCACCCAAAAGGTCACAATCTTCCTCCCGCGTGAACTACATCCACCTGAGGATTCCATGGTACGACCTCACCAACCGAAACCCAATAAAATCCCATTAGAATCATGGAGACTTCATGCTATAACATGGAAAGGAGAAATATGTGAAGATGAACCCCAAAAGTACGATGATATAACATACCTTATATCAAAGAATGATCGATATAGCTCTGTTGCTACAAAATAGAGTGGAACCAATCCTAGGAGGAATGTCTGATTGTACAACTCCTACGGGATGGTATGAGATTTTCGAGCGTATTACAGTAGAGAACAAGGAGATAGAATTAGGGTGGAAGATATCTCGTCACTTTATAAGATTTAAAGGAGCAGCGGTTTAAAAAACGCTTGAATTCCCATTAAAAGAGGATCAAATTAAGCCACACAGTTTAACCAAGTAAAAACATCCCAAGACATATGAATAATAAATATAGAACTTACGGACTTTGAATCAGCCTTAGAGTCCTTCAAATGAAGCCTTAAATTCATTTTACGTCAAAGGAAAATGCTAAAGGGGCAAAACTATAGGAAGCCAGAAACACTATTCACGAACTCAATATTTTGCAATGAAAAACACTTTTCATAATTCTCACCATTATACACTGTTCATGAACCTCACTATAAGACACTGTTCATAAACCTCACTGATAGAGACTATTCATGAACATCACCACTAGAAACTGTTCATGATCCTCACCAATAGACACTGTTCATGAAATTCACCGTAAGACACTATTCATGAACCTCACCATTAGACACTCTTCATGAACATCACCATTAGAAACTCTTTATGAACCTCACCGATAGACACTATTGATGAACCTCACCATTAGACACTGTTCATGAACCTCACTGTTACACAATGTTCATGAACCTCACTGTTAGACATTGTACATGAACTTCACCAATATACACTATTAATGAACCTCGCCGTTAGACACTGTTCATGAACCACCCCAATAGAAAATGTTCATGAACATCACCGTTAGATACTGTTCATGAACCTCATCGATAGACACTATTAATTAACTTCACTATTAGACACTATTCATGAACCTCACCATTAGACACTGTTCATGATCCTCACTGTCAGACACTGTTCATGAACTCAAAATTTGGAAAAGGAAAGAAAAGGTCACCATTAGAACCTCACCGTTGTGGAAACACTATTCAAAGAACTCAAAATTTGGAAAAGGAAATAGTGGTTATTATTAGGGGTTACCGATAAAACTATTCACCAATTGAACTATTCAAAAAATTGGTAATTTGGAAAAGGAAAGAGAGGTTACAATTTGAATTTACTGATAGAACTGCTCACCGATGGAACTGTTCATAGAATTGGAAATTTGGAAAAGGAATGAGTGGTTACTATTAAAGGTTCCCGATAGAACTGTTCGCTGTTGGTACTATTCTATAAGGTTAATAATGACACTATTCACCAAGGGTCGTTGATGACACTGTTCACAAATGGTTACCGATGACACTATTCATCCAAGGTCACTGATGCACTATCCACAGAAGGTTACCGTTGCACTGTTCACAACTGTCTACCGTTGGAATAGTTCAACAAACATGAAAATTTGAAATTAGTTTGTTATAATTCACCTTGACCTCCTGAAACACCACAAACACCATATTATTACAATGGAATGGACAGAAAAGGTCTAAGGCATTACATGTCCTCCTTTTAATCTAACTTTAATTCGTGTATAAACGTTAAATGATTTTAAAAACATTGATCACGAATGCTCCTAAACTACTAAATTTAACAATATCACTCAATGAATACCCAATAAATGAAGCAAATACAACTATATTTAATCAAATTAGTTTCTTACCTTTTTTGGGTTTTTAATTAATTAATCTTATTTGGTTAAACATGATATTGATGTTTAGGATAATTTTGGACATAAGGCATGGGGATTTCTAAAACATAATTCTCCTTCTTTGGGTTTTCGATATTTCATCCCATTTTTAATGGATCTTCCATAAATATCCATTATTCAACATTATCATACATTTTTTGGGTATAAATGTTTTATACATGAGTTTATTATACTAATAATGATTTATAAATGAACACTTATTTCAAAAAAACACACCTATTACTTCCCAATATTGTTTCAACATCACTCATGGTTACATATTCTAATATAAAGTATGTTAATCCCAATTCCATTTGGGATCCATGTTTTTAGGATATTATGCTTCATTAAATGTACCCAATTCAATTCAATGTGTTAGTTAATTCCATGATCGATATATTTTTTATGTCGTACGCATGATAATATAAATTTTATGATATGATTGGTGTGCTTGGAATTATATAGCACAATGCAATTGTAATGATCTGACAAGTGTGTATAGTATTATATAGATCTCCAATTAATTGGATAATGTGTTTTATCTCATAAATAAAGTAACAAATATATGAAAATGATGCTATCATTATCTACAACTATGTGTGGTAGTTGACCACTATGACATGATGTTTCATTTTTTTCATTTCAACATTTCAATAATTATATTAATTATTCCTATCATAATTATCATCTTATTCCTATGTTATGATGATGATGATTGTGCTCATTCCATGTTATTTTTTTTAATTTTATTATATATCGTATTACAAGGATTTTATCTCACCATAGTTTTTGATGTATATCCTCAGGTGACATCTTCTACTAATGAGAAATCAATGTCCAATAAGAATCCATAGAACATATAATTAAATATATTTTTATGTTTTACATTTTAAAATTTTATGTAGGGTCTTAATTATCCCAAAAAAATTGAATCATTTTGTTCTGGTAATCTATAGATTTAATATTATTAAAATGATGTAATAGCACTATAAGATAGTAAAAACGTTGTACTTAATTTCATGTGACTAACCAACTCGGGTACTAATTTGTTGCAGCCTGGCTGAAATTTTTTTAAACCACATTTTCAAAATCAAAAAATCTTTTTCATTGATGTTATTTTCAATACCATATTACCCTAATTAAAAATATGGATTTTCACTTAATCAATATGAAATATTTAATATTACATGATTAATAAAATAACTGTCCACATGAGTAAATAAGTCATTGTCACCATGTACACTAATAATTTATCATCCCCTTGGCCATTTATCAAAAAATTCTATATAAAACACATAAAAATATTGCTTTTGGAATATATTTTATTGAAATGAAAAATTTACCAAAAAATTAATTTATAATAACTTTATATAGATAATCGTTTAAATTAATATCATGAATATTTTCAAGGATAAAATAATTGAATATCTAACTTGAGGCCTTTAATGATTCCAACAAAATAAATAGTCATTAAATCACAATCCCTATTAAAAAATAAAATTTATATACTCATTAAGTTACCTAATAATAGGTATTGATATATAATGTGAATGTGGTTATATATTTATGAATTATAACAGAATAAAGGAATATATCATCAATAAATGCTTCATTAAAAGAAAATTGGGAAAAAATTTCCTACAATTGTTTTGAAATATGAATTTGGAAAGCCCAAATATAATAATCAGAATATAAAACCTTTAAAGAAAATGAATATAAAATATTAAATGATATAATAATTTAAAATGGTTAGTATACACATCCCACAATCTATTTGTATATATTGATCCAATCCTACGTAAAATATATAAATTTTCTTATCAATGTCTCAAATAAAATTCAGAACATAGATGGTCAATACTATGATGATTTTTTCCATACACATGAACAAAATTTTGATTTATTAGTTTTTTTACATATATTATTCCTCCATCCTAATACATATAGCTTTCACGAAATTTTTCTTGGGTAAAAATATCCTTAAATGCATCGCATTCCATGGAATCAGGATCATATTTTACTCAAGAATTTTTAACCTGTGACCACCATGGATCAACCACACCTTCAAACGGATTAATGGAAATATCCACATTTTGATGTTATTGACATCATATGAAGTCAAATATACTCTTAGGGGTATTGATACATCCTTAAGATAACATTTGTCCATAATATCCACTAAATGATGAGGGATGTTTCCGTATAACATTGTCAACTGTAGAAATTTTCTTCCTTGAAAAATTGGCTTACACTCTTTAAAGGACACAAACACAATTTATGGTTTTTGTAAACTGGTCCTATACTGAAAATATTATTCAATTACAATTACAGAAATCATGGTATATTGATATATTATTGTAATTTTCTCTACATTCATTTTTACTACATCATCCTTATGAACAAATATAGTTTAGAGAAGAAACGTAGAATTCATAATGTGTTACAATATTTCAAAATAATAATACACTAAAATCATATAATGTTACTATATTTAAACAATCTTGAAGACTTATGTTGGCTAAAACTTTAATCTATCATCAACAATAAGGCCCCAACTAGAAACTTTATATAATTTTGAGTTTTTTCATAAATTTTAATTTCTATCACATTGATAATATATTATTGTTTTCTATTTTAGGAAATTATGACACAACTCATACTTTAAAAACAAAAAATATATTGTGGGAACATAATATTAGTATCTATTTTTTCATAATATTCATATTTTAAAATTAATCAAGAAATATTTGCATGGTTCTTCTCTATGAATTCCATTAAGAAATCATATGTTCCCTTACCCATCATTAATTCCTATGAAAATGTTTAAAAAAACATAGTATTGTCGCTAATGTTCATTAATAGATATGAAAATAAATGAAATAATTAGTTCATTAATGTCATAAAAATTCATCTAAATTTTAACTTTTTCTTCACTGTTCTTTGTATATATGATATAAAAAAGTTCAAATGAATTAAATATACATGTTTTTATCAAATAAAATCATAAATCCCTACAAAATGAAATTAAAACTCATTTAGGATACATAGAGCATAATTTATATAAAACCATTTCAAACCCATTCAAAACCACTTCAAGTGGACTAACCATACAACTGGCATCCAATATTATCATTACCAAATTTATTTGGGAGATATAATGGGGCCACGTACTTATATATGTGTTACACCATGGTATGATGCAATATACATTATGCATGGTATCTTGGATTCCACATGTGAAGCTATCATCGACGTACCAAGCACTCTCTGGGCCACCCCATGTGAATATATAATAATATTTCCTTTTCCAATCTAGGGTACCCCAAATATTCATTCAAAATCACTAATTCACAAATAAAAACTCATAAAACCCAATTAAATACAATTTTAAACTCACATAAAAAATAGTTCTAGAAAAAAATAAAAATTTCAATAAAAAATATAATTTCAATACAAAAACACCCATTTCACTAAGAACCCATTTTGAATAAAAAAATACCCAAAAAATGTGGTTTTTATTTAATGTAACATCAAATCATTTAGTGAATTTCTGGAAAAAAATTAAGGACCCTGGAGTTAGAATATTCATTGACATTGTGTAAATTAAGAATGAAATATTCTGTACATTTGGTTTTCAAAATTATCAATATAAAAAACAAAAAATATTAAAAAAATTTATGTAATTAAGAAAAATTTCTATTATAACCCCTTCATAATAATAAAATTTTAAAATAATATCAATGATATTGACATAAATAAATGATTTCAAAAATTAGAATTTAAAAATTCGTTGTGTAAAATTAAACATTAAACCAAAAAATAATAATCCACATGAAATAATAACAATTATCAAAAATATTTAATAACCTCTAAATATAATAAAAATTATATATAATGTCATAGGAGCCATATATACACCATATAAAATAATCATGGTCTATATCATCAAGAAATTCATCAATGAAATAAGATTGACAAAAAATCCCTTTCAGGTATGCTAACATATGAATTGGAAATCCCAATTGAAATAATCATAAATTGAAACATTTAATACCATGAAGATAAAATAAAATAATATATAATAACATAAAATTTTATTAGATACAGCACAAAAATGAATTATGTGGTTATTATGATTTTTAACCTAGAAATTTAAAAGTGAGATGAAAATCCATTACCCTGAGGCTGACATGTCACATGTGTCTTCAAAATCATGAATAATAATAAAATTTTAATTATAAACAATATTGGAAACTTATTCATGTTTATTATTACTTATATTTCACTTATAAGAATGTATTATACAACTAATTAATCAATTTTGTTTATATGGGGTGTTTTGACCTTGTTCTGTTAAAATACTTAAGAAAATATGGTTGGATGCCTCTATTAAAGGGGTCATTATATACAAATATCTGAAACAATAATCAGTAAATAATTATAATATTTATACATAAATTACACTTTTAAAACCAACGATGAAATACGATTATAACAAATGAACCAACATTATAATCATAGAGAAGGTAGGTCATACATATGCATGAGAATCATTCCCAATTTTCAATGACCATTATGGAAAAAAGATAAATAACATTTATCATTATAGAATTATCATTGTTTTAAAAATACCATGTTATTTAGTAATATATATTTATATATAATAGTTTTGTATTGTATCATTAATCACATCACATTCAAGAGGATGTATTCTACACAACCACAAACTAAAATATAATTTTTCTAGTGTTTGAATGTGTAAAAAAATAAATAATATATGAGATTTATTGAAATGTATTCATTTTATTAATATAATATTTTGTATATTTTTTAAATTTTTTATTAAAATCATCCTTAATATGTTTTATATACTGTTGGAACATATCACATAACCTTGAGGATACGGTAGTCGAAAAATCAACAAATAATGTTATAATACATCAAAAAACAATAATGAAGGTATTTATTATATAATAGTTAAATATGTATTAAGGAAACATAAATATCATAAATATTATTTAAAAATAGTGTGTCCTTCATAGTTAACAACAGTGTTAATTGGTAAATGAAAAAACTAATTACATATTTTGAAGAGGTTTTAGTTCCTCATACACAAACAATAATTTCATTTAATATTTGATAGAAGTGTGTTTAGGTGTATTTAAAAACCATTCATAATAATAAATTAATTAATTAAGATTATTAATGTTATAATATAATGATTGAATAATAATAATTGAATGTCCTGATAATGGAATAAAATAATATTGATCAATAAAGAATGTTACCAATTTTTAGTAATACTCTTTTAATTATAGAAAATTACTTCCATGTATTTTATTCCTTATAATGTAAGGATTTTTGGTTTAGGGGAGGTATTATGTGGGACTATTTGGCCAGTTTTTAGATGAGGTAGAAAATCATGAGATTTATAACGATTTGGGGAGGGTGAGTTCATTTTTATAGGGGAGTGAAGTTGTTGTTAATATAAAAAGATAAAAAATAATTTGAGATATCCAATACCTCATGTGCTAAATAATTGTCAAAATTTAATTAAATGGGAATTATTGAAAAAAATTTCTTATAAAACAAAAACAAAATATTTTATATCATTTGTTTCATATTCTTTATGCTTTATTATTTATTAAATTTTGATATTTCATTTATGTAGAATGATTCCTAACCTATGTATTTCATCCATTAATACTAAATTATATTGAAATTTACTATAAAATATATACCCAATTATTCTGAAATATTATATATATTTTATAATATATAATTAAAATATGGGTTAGAAATTAATTTTAAGGGAATGACCTATAATGTGGAAAAACACAACTTTAACCCAAACTGCGCTAATTTTTTTTTTACTAATTTTGAAGAATATTTTCATTGTAACATTTCAATTTTTATGTTAATGTAATGTATTTTTTATTTAATAACATTCAAAAATATCACTCTATATTATAATATTTAATGTAAATTTAAATTATTTAATAAATTATCAATTAAATTTTTTTATTATTAAACAAATAATCCATGTAATTGTGTTCCTAAATAATATATTTTAATTATATCAACATTATAAAGAAATAATAAATTATTAGGATAAAAGACCTCAGGTATATATAAAAAAATTATAACAAAATTTATGCACCTTGTTCCCTACTCAAAATCATTATATGTTTTCAAGGAAAGGAATGCTCATTTTTTCATTTTTCATTGCATAAAATATTATATTGGAAACATTCATGGAATAATATCCCAATAGCACAAATAGTATCAAATTGGGATACAATATGAATAACTCTATGAAATTGTTATCAGAAAAGAAATGAATCATCTATAGATCGTATATTAAATGTATAATCATTAAATAAACCTATTTTCACTTAATTACTGTAATTAATTTTCATTAAATTTTATAATTTTTTCGATAAAAATCATGTACATATTAAAAGAAATTTTAAATTAACATTGCATTAAAATATGTATATAATTTTTCAAAATTAGTTTTACAGAAGTTTTTAAATGTAATTTAAATGTAATCCAATAGATGTTACAAGACATTGTGTTTTTACAAATATAATTTCAATAGATTGAAATGATTTTATTTTAAATTTCAATGTGGAATTTAATAAATTTTCATAAATTTTATGGAATGATTTATTATTAAACTAATTGTACATTTAATCAAATTTCAAATATATTTTACAAATATAAATAAATAAGACAACAATGGTTGTTTTAATCAAAATTCTTTGTTATTCACTAATAAAAAATTGGAATCCCATAAATAAAACCAAAACAATTCCCTATGTAAATTATTTTTCTCCGATTTCATGAATTATGTTTTATTTTTCATAAATAATTAATAATTTTTTCTAAAATTACATTTAAAATATATGCTCCTTTAAAATGTTGTCAAACTGCCTTATATAATATATATCTTTTAAGTGTAAAATTAGATATATTTTTATATTATTACTATAAAATCTATTTAATGAATATAAAAAAATTATAAACTAGTGTAAACGTAATATTGTTAGTCTTACTCAAAAAAACTAATATACATTCCTATATATAAATTCTATATTAAATAATATTATCAATAGGGTGTTTTTTCAGTAATACTATGCCTTTTTTGAAACAAATGTTTTCAAAGAAAAATGATGTTATGGGAAATAAAATGTAAAAATGGTGTTACGTATAATGTTGTATAAACTATTTATGTTATTAAAATCATGACATCAAAGAATTTATTTTAATTTGAATGAATGATATTTCATAAAAAAATAGACATTATATTCTCACCAACATCAAATTGTTGATCATGCTGATGATTATCAATATATCTTTTAATCGTATATGACATTAATTAACATGATATTGAATGGATATGAAATTATCATCTATTTTCTCATCCATATATTTTCCTAATATCCTTCATTTTTTTCTGTATAAAAACAAGTTATAATTATACACTTTATTCTATATAGGGAATCATACGGATCCATCCAAATTCTTGGGTGAAGGATATTGGTTCATTAAAACATAACTAGACGAACGTAGTTACCTAAAAAACTGTTAAAATACTTTGAAAAAATAATCATAATATCATCTATAGTTTAAATTTATATCATTGGATGGCAATGTATTCAATGAAGATATGCAATGTAGATAGTCAATTATATATTATTATCAGGATTCTGACTTCCCCAAAATATCGAGTTAAACCTCGTGTCTCATTCAGAAATAATAGAATATGGTACCCCAGGGTATATTATCAATTAATAATTATATATGATAGATATATGATCAAGAGATATATAATTTCAAATAGTGATAATGTTTTTTTATTTTTTAAAGAGATATACTACAAATTATATAGTATTTTGATGTTTATAATTTTTTTTCATATGAATGAAAAAACCAAGGGGATGTTTTCCCAATTAAATCCATGTTTATTTAATTGTTATAGAAACACATTACACATTTTACTATCATCTATAACTCAATGAATTACCATGAATTGAAATAAAAATATTGAAATATTTATCTTCATAACATTCCACTTGAAATAATATTTCAAATCTATTTAAAAAATTATTAACCCTTGATGAGTATAAAATGGAGAAATACGTGATTCCACTCATGTTTCATTCTTTAAATTGGTATGTATGAGACACATATATGGTTCTCGAATCCTATCATTCCATAGTCAATGTTAAACACATGAAAATTTATCACCTTCATTTATTACACAAAAATATCATTCAAAATATTATTTATCGTTACATGGATTTATAGAGTATTTATTTTTATGAAAGATAAAAAATTTACCCTTACATAATTATTTCCAAAATAATCCATTTACACTCTATAAATATTGGATCTTTTGTGTTCCATATCAAAGATAAGCTATTATATTCTTTTCCCATATTTTATTTTCCCATTATTCTATTTCAAATGGTGGTAATATATTTAATAGTAATAATCATTAATCATCCCCATGCATTTTCACAAGATCATACTAAATACATTAAATTAGAATTTTTACATTACTTTTTGTCATTAATATATATATATATATGTATATATTTTATCCATATATAATCTTCTTATTTCATTAATGAAAAAATTTCTTTATCTAAATTGAAATCATTTGTTGGTTAAATTTTCACATTAAACTATTATTTCCAAGAGAAAAAATAGTTTACTATATAATTCTAGTTGTCGATTAATCTCATATTATTATTCAATGAATCAATAGAATTTTCCTAACCTTATACACTTTAGTGTAATCTTTGAACATTTACTTTTATTAACCTTCTATTTAGTTCCTTGAAATATTCCTCGTATTCATCTGTCTAGAGGAACATGGATCCCTTCTGATTTAACATGGTTAGTTGATGGGATAATCATTAAAATTTGACAAAACCCAAAAATAATATCTAGAAAACCCTTGAAAATGTCATACATTAGTCAATATGTTTCATCTGGGATAATAATCAATAGACTATTATTGTGATCTTTCCACTGATATACCATCTCTTGAGATTATATGACACAAAAATAAATCCTTTTTTAAACAAAATTCACTCATGGTAATTTTTTCAGATATATTTAATTTTTTATGGTCTCAAATAATATCATAAATTAATCTTAATTATTTTACTTTTATAATTTAATAATTGGATGATAAGATATAATTGCTACCCTAAACTAATACTTTATCACTATAAAGATTGCATTCATTAAATTCAAGATGACAATTGACAATTTATAGACCCATTAGATTCACTTAATTATATTTGTGACTATTCATTGTATGAATGTTTCCTTGGGTAAAACCTTTAATATACCCCTTAAATGATGATATCTATAATTTAGGTATATTAAATAAAATAGTGATCATTTTAAATTTTATTTTAACAGACCTAAATATAGGTTTTTGGATACATGTTCTTGATATTTACCATCATTAGTTAACTATATTCAATAAAAATTATCATAAATCAATTTTTTCTTTAACAAAAAAACATTCACTCCCTATGCTGATACACATGTCCAATTAAACACCTTTTAAATATCTCATATAGTTACATCTTTAATAACGCAACTAAAACTAGGACATTCAATATGGATTCTCTGACATAGATATAGAACCAATTATGCTCTTGTTTGATAACTCAACTACATTATTAAGTTCATGACTAGGTAACTCTTATAGAAATGAATCTTCAAACTCCCATATAATAATAATATAATTTATTTTGGGATTACATCATTCTTACGAGATAAGTAATTTTTTCTAATTCTAATAAATTCCGCGAAAATAGTTTTGATCTCAATGATAAGATAATATTTTTCACCACATGTATAGATAATAATTTTATATATTATAACATCAATTATAAAATCCATTCGATGGATATTTGTGTTCAATTTATATAGATAATTCAAGTCTTGTAAAAATATAACATCATGTTTAAACAGTGGGTGAATAATGATATTTCAAAAAGCACATTCCCACATTAATAAAATATAGATTAATTATATACTTGAGTTGTGACAATCCTACCATTAGTGGGTCTAAAATATAATTAAAAATCTAATAATTTAAGACATGAATTAATATTACTAGATTATGTTCATGATAAAATGAAATTCATATAACCTTTTGAACATATGATGCTTCCAAATTTAAGAATAACATTCAATACAAAATTATCAATGATATATCATTAATCTCTTAATAATAGAAATATGTTTAGCATAAGAATCATGAATTATTAATGAGAGTGACTAATAATTAAAAATACATTATAGAAAATCTTAATCATGAAATATTATTTCCAATATATAAGACAGTTGTTTTAACCTAGGAAATTATTTTTAATTATTAACAGAATTTATGATTATTCATAAT
Source organism: Viscum album (assembly GCA_963277665.1). Lineage (NCBI taxonomy): Eukaryota > Viridiplantae > Streptophyta > Magnoliopsida > Santalales > Viscaceae > Viscum > Viscum album. Next base: position 1,652,252,781 of record OY728142.1, read on the forward strand.
GTGATTGTGATTTTCAAAAAACAAATAACAAGAGAGTTTCAAAACATGTGTGAAGTAAGGCACATTTTGGTTCACTACGAGTTAATCAATCCAAATACCAATTCCCCCTTTTCAGAGAAATTACACCCTAGGTTCAACTATTCCAAATACACATCCACATGAAATATATATATAGGGATTTAATTTCACTTTAACTACTCAATCATATCTATATAAATATTTTATTATATTTTCCTTATCATTTTCATATACTTATGGTTCTCATTAATTTTATCTCATCCTTGATTATAGAGGATTAAAAAACCATGATCACATATTAATGCTCAATACAAAAAACAACTCTTATTAATATATTATATCCAAATTGATTAATATTCCTATCACAAAAAATGAAACATACTAGAATCCATTAGATGTTGATCCATTTGATGCTTCAATACATCAAAAATACTTCATAACTGAACTATATTATCTCACAATATGATCTTCATAACCATCACACTTCTATAAAATATGAAGCGCAATACCTTAATTAATGGCCATGGTAATGGAAACATATGAAATATGTTTTTGGTTTCTCATTAAGGGTAAATAAGAGAGATATCAACAATACATGAGCACAAGTGTAAATTGACATGAGAATAAAATTGGAAAATAATATCTTGTTTATCATATATTATATACATATTTCATGTTAGTTATAGTTAATTTTATAAGACATAAATCATTATAGATTTAATAAACATTAGACATGAATTCATAATATTTTCATAATACCCTTATTTTTGACATATATATAAAGATAAAAATCACATTCCAAGGATATCCACCAATATATTTACAATTTTTTAGGCATGGGATATAAATCTTTTTACTTTTTTCATTCATAGGATAACCTGTAGTGCACCCTTTTTTGGTCCAAGGATAAACCCCTATAGACCTTTTTATTTTGGATATGGAATAACCTCTCATGTACCATCCCTTTAATAAAGGTATAAAATCTTGTTTACCATCTTGTTTCACTATTAAGATAACCTCCCATGAAAAATAATTTTTTTGTCTTGGGATAACATCCCAAATACCCTTAGAGAGCATTTAATATTAATCATTACATAGGAAATTAGATCAAGATACATGTCTAACCCATCACAAAATTAAAATAATACAATTATTTTCACCATACTCAACAATAAAATCACCATGTCAGAACACATGAATATAAATGTTTTACTTTAATAGTTTTGCATTGAATAACTAATGTAAAATAAAAAACGTTCCTAATTATGTCATCAATTCATCGTATAATTTTCTATTGATAAGGAATGAGATTCATAAAAATATTTTGATAATAAATATAATCCATAATTATAAAGAGTATTGATTTTATTAATTAATAATATCCCAATAATATATTATATAACATCATAAGAAGTCATCATTAATGGAGAATTGTTTTGGTATATCACATCGAACATTGCTTAATGAAAATATCATTCAAATTTTTTAATCACCTAAATGAAAAATAATTGGTTTACTATTATTTTGGAAAAAATGTTCATTATTAACTATGTTAAAATCATGTAAGATTATATTTAAATAAATGAAAGATGATGACGATGTAAAATAAAATTCTCTTTTTACACATTAACACATTTATTCCATCCACAATATTTAGTAAAAAAAATTTACTTTTTTAGAAAATGGGAAAAATATCACTTTAATTTTTTAACAAATTTTAAACTTAGGTAATACTATATATAAAGAATCATTATAGAAAAAAAAACAAGTATTCTTTAAATTATTTTTAGAAGACATGGGAATGGAATAAAAAATATTTTCTCCCAATATGTAAAATAATATAATATTTTTTTATGATTTATTCTCTATCCAGAGTATATAAATAACATGGAATGAAATAAAGAAACGTTTTATCAATAATTAACCATTATAAATTAAAATTAATGTGTTTTATAAGAGTTATATCATAATATTTCATCAGATTAATAATAATCATAAACTATCCTAATTAACAATGAAATTGTATCAAAAAACCCTTTATAATTTATATCAATTGATTGATAATCCAAATAAAATAAATAAAGATCGATGTATATGATAATCTGAATAAAATCGTTATTTATCAAAATAAATGCTATCCATGGAATGCATGTACACTATATAAATGAATCACATTGTAAAAAATGAAATTATCTCATAAACCGAAAATTGAGATGAAAATCAATTTATAGTTTGGTAGTATTTTGTATCATATATACAATGAATTAATAATATAAAATATATCATTATCTAAAATAATAATATGTAGATTCATGATATTACATAACCGTATGGAATTGTATACGCCTCATAAATTATGATAGGTGTATAAATAACATGTGTCCAAATGATGATACATTTATATGATAAATCCCTTTCCAAAATTGGTGATTTTCATTGTTATTGTTCAAAATTTCACTAAAATAAAATGTGGGTTTTAGAAAATGTATTATATAATAAAAATAAATAATATAATAAAATAAAATTTTTCCTCATAGAATTGTATCACATGTCTATTGATAATTATTTATCTAAATAATTGTTCTCACTAATAAGTACTTCTATATTAATTTATTTTTTGTTCTATAGTATTAGTCTTGTATATTGATCATATTTACCTCATATTGATTATGTTAATAATGGTATATGTATCATATATTTTTATTATATATTTATTTTAGAAAATACATGAATGTTACTAATAGAAAATTATTTATACCATTCATGGAGATAGTTGTTCGTACATACAAATGGACATTCTTCCAATTTCCTTAGCAGATAGATGGAGTGAATGATAAATGATATGTTTCTCTAATACAATCATAATTGTATAATTAAAGTTTTAATTATAATATAAATAAATTATTATTACCACCTCTATAAAATGGAAATGAAGAACACCTCACATCTATTCATGAGGCAGTATTCCAATATTCACATTAGTGATGTTTTTGTATTAGAACATTTTAAAAGAAAAAACAGACATGTTATATTTTAATTATAGAAATATTTTTTGATCAAAATTATCACATTTATACATTTAATCCATGATTATATCAATACGAGAGAGGCGATGATGAAAAATGTATTAAATTGGTTCACAATGTTGTTTTTCACCCACACAATCGACTGTTTAATTTCCCATTTGATGGGATAGGTGCTGGATATATTTTTTGATATTAAAATAATCAAATATTAGTATTTTTTTTAAAGGCTGGGGCCAAAGCATGAATTTATTATTTAAATAAAATACATATTTACTGTGGGTAGTGGGATACCCATTACAGAGCCTAAATTCCCAAGGCCAAGTGGCTTAAATACAAGGCATGAAAGCTAATTTTTGGGCCAAAAGGACCCCTTGGCAAATAGTACTACAACAATACATGCACTACTAAAGTACATACTACAGTGCCGCCACCACTACTGTACATCCCTTTAGATTGCACCAAAAGAATTCATAGGAGGGTTTCATAATTAAAAAAAGGCCTCTAGAATATTATGTGGCAATTATGAAATATATTTTTGTATATAAATTCTCAACCAAATTGATTTAGACGTGTTTATAAGACAATATAATGGTTCCCTTTTATATGTTCGGGATAATACATGATTGGAATTATTGTATAAAAATTTTTATTCCATCATTTTTCACTGAATACAAGCCTAAAATAATATCCCATTTTCTATCCATATATTACATAATTTCAAAATATGTATTTTAAAATTTAATTGGTCATTAATTTAGATTATTTTAAACATCGTGTCTTTATTTTTAGCCGTTGTAGAACTATTATAGAAATAAATATTATAATTTAATATTCATATTTATTAAAAATGAAAAATAATTAATCATTATTATATAATTTTAGTTATAAAATTACAAAATACGAAATATATTTTACCAAATTCAATTTTCATAGGTGATATAATATAATTCAATATTAATCATGAAAATGCGATGAAAAATGATTTTTAAAGTAGTTTTTTTCATCTGTTTTTTTACATAGGATAATGATTTATTTAAAGTGATGCAATTTATAATGGAAAATGATGACAATTTTATAATTTCATCTTCAATGATTTTTATGTGTATTTATTACACATTCGATGGGTAGGAATGGACATTAGGTTTTTGTTCAAAAAAGAATGGGCTTAATGGCCTAGGTCACATTTTCATGCATGTAACTAACGAGTTTGTTCATAACTATGTAATAATATCGGGATTACTAAAAATATTTTTTCTTGTTATATGGTATTTTCATGTTTACCTATTGATTAAAAAATTATTCAAATTTTTAGTTATTAATTTCATTAAAATGATATTCTATAATTGTAATTATTATGCCAAATATTTAACTAGTCATCATATTTATGTAATAAAGATATTATATTGTCATTAAGGACTGTTTTAATACCTATAAGTTCCAATATGACTAATTTTTAGTCTTATTATGATTTGAACATTTGTTATAATATTTTATAAATACGATATTATTTCTTAATACATTTATTATGTTATTTTTTACACATTAATTTTTATAATTTTTATGATCTCAAAAATTAGAAATAATTTTCTCTTATTTGACATCTAATGACAGACATTTTATTATGATTTATATCCCTAGGTTATAATGTAGATATATTATGTTAATTATATAAATTTTCTAGATGTTAATTGTTATGATGTGTTATTTTTAAGTTTAGTAAAATAAGATATTTTTATAAATAATCATCAAGACACTTAACCATTATTTACATGGGGTCTGTTACGATTTGTTATGTGTATTATTAAAAATATGAAATTAATTTACTATTAATTATATGTTGACATTCGATACAATTGGTTGGTATTATAGAAGGTATTACTTATTTTTTTAGATTTGATTACATAACATTATGGATAACTCGTTGTAAAAGACTACAGGATGAGTATATATATAGTAGAACATTCCTATATTTTAGTAATATTGATAATATGTTGTTTCTGTATATATTTCATCTCAATTTGGATACCAGATGTGGGAACATACACTTCCATTGATGGCAAATTTTGTAATAACCTTGAATAAGCTATGTCTATTATTTTCAAAATCACTATATAGTGCCTCACAATGAAGCATAATCATATACATTGTATTCGACGCACTATAGATATGCTTCAATAAATCGCATAATCATTACATATAATTATAAATTATTTAGATATATATAATAATCTTCTTTATAATGCGGTCCATGGATAATAAATATTGGAATGTAATTATTCATTGGTTAATTTTATCATGTCATTTATGAAATTACACTTTTATGTGTGTAGTTTATTATTATTTAAATTGATTAATTTAATTATACCCATCTTAAAATTTCTCTTTTGACAATGTAAAATTGAAAATACAAGATAAAAAATTTATCAATGTATGTAATGGAAAATCTAAATATTGAATCAATGTGAAGCCTACTGTGACTGTGTATGGAATGAAATATCATAGGATATTGCTCACCCAACAACCTCGATATATTGTCATCACCCCAAATCATTTTTATATAAAAAACATTCCAATAAGTAAAAATAATAATATTAATGTCATTTATTGTAAACATACACCCTGTTTTGGGTCATCTAACCCACTAGTTTATGAGTTGTTGGTCAATTAAATTTAAATGATATTCTGTATTATATATTTTCAGTATAAGAGAACGTTATCTGGGTCTTCTATCATCATGATTGTGATGTAGAGTAAAGGTTCATTCTCATTAATATTTCATAAAAATGAGTTAAGATATTCTATAGTATGGCAACTGTTCATTATTATATTTTTATCCAATTATATTCCTCAAATTCTACAAGAAGAAGTTGATATAGGATTTATATAATTGAAGAAACATTTAGACGAATCAACCAGAATATATGAAAAAATATAATATGAATAATTAGTACCACATTGATATTAATCATTGATGATGAGTGACAATTTGATCTCTTAATTAATGTATTAAATAATTTTTTCAATGGTTACTATTAATAAGTGAATTATGTATACTCAAATATATACTTCATTGTTATCTTAAGATGTATGTGGAAACTAAAACCATGAAATATGTTTAGATTAAGTAAACAAATATGTATTATCATGTAATAACCTATCAAAAAACACATGGTGGGATAAATGAACAATTTATTATATGAAATGAATTTTTGACAAAGAACACAAGTAATTTTCACAAGGGAGTAGTGAATAGTTTTATTTTTAGTAATGTAAGACAATGATCAAAGAATTTTCGAACTAATTCTGTTGGGATCTTTAAATTACGGGAATAATATAAGGTTCCATATAATGATCCAAATATGATACTATTATGTATGATTAATTAATAAATTAACATAATCAATGATCCAAACATTACTATAATGATGAAAATAGGTCCCATAGCCTTCATAGGATTAGATAATAAGGAATATCTGTAAAGATATCTATATTAAAAATATATCACTCTAATGAGGTGATGTGAGGTACAAATGATAAATTTTATAAATATTATAAAACATTATATTATTGTGGTTATTCAAGTTTTTTATTTCAAAATAATTTTTATAATTTTTTTCACTATGTAATTCTCTGACATAAACTAATGTGTTTCAGATGGAGGGTCACATGAAATCTGAGGTTCCTCCCCATATGAATTTTTTTGACTAGTAGTGATGTTTTAAATTAAATTTAATCTTATATTATAAGATTTGTATCATTTTTATTCACAAATAATATAAATATAAAAACAATGAGTGAGAATAATCATGCTGATTATAATTATTCGAAGTGAAATATACATATTACAATAAATAGTTAAAAATAATCTCTCCATATGGAAAACCTAAATAGATTGCGTTTAATGGTAGATAAATTTATAAAAATATGCAATCCTTGGGTGTAATTTCATGTACTACTCCAAACCAAATTCACTATTTCACAATTTCATTCTAGGAGAGACATAATCTTTCTATAATCATTATACATGAATTATACAAGTGAATCTGAATGAACAAAAAGTGATTGAGTAATAAAATTAAATTAGAAATGCCAATGTGTCCTTAAGATGATATTCACATGTAAAACAATTTTATGCATGTTCTACAATAAAGGAGTAATAAAATATTACCAATAACATACTAAGAACCCATGTGATAAAAATTAAACCATGAAAACTATGGATATCTATATTATATCTATATAGAAAGGAATACCAATATATCATGAGTAATGAATTACTATAAATAAGGATAACAAACATGACAATAAAAATAATATGTACATATTTATAGACAACAATTATAATTCAAGTGAGTAATATTGTGAGAATCCACTAGGCATTGAGTTATCATTCTACTCAACATCAACAATTCGTGGATTAACATCTTACCTAGAATCCTCAAGAAATCAACAATATCATAAAATTTACATTAGGAATCATAGTATTGATAACTTTTCGTTGGAATATTATCGCTATAATCACATGTCATGCACACTACCCCTATATTGTATAGTGATATAGTGAAGATCAAGCTGCATTGATATCTAGGAAATATACATCCATGACCATACATAAAGGGGTATTTCATAGATGAAATCATTACACATCATCATCGATTAAAAATAGAAACTAAATATAAATGTGATTTACGAAAACCATGATAAAACAAACTACAAATGTAATCATGAAAATTGGTATCATACATGGGTCTCACATGCTATATGCACACTTTCAGATAGTCATATTTAGGATTATTCTTCAACACCAAAAATAGAATAATTTTACCACAAAAAAATCTATTACCAAGAGACCCCATATTTGATTAACTTCTAACCTCATGGTTGTTTACGAACACCATATTTCATTTAAGTATCAAAGATAAAATCACACCACACACCCATACGGAATGAATAACATATCAACGATATATAGATATAGTTCCATTATATTGAAGAAATATATGTTTAATATATTATCAAGATAATTAAATTTCATAAACGAAATTATAGAATCATATACCTTATGGAATCCATCAATAGAACCAATTCATATGTATTTTTATGGTGGGGTTTTCAATTGATTAGATTCATTATGGATCGATGATTGTATCATGAATACATTCATATTCCATTCTAGAAGAGATACACGGTTCATGAAAATTATTTTAAAAACATTATTTTGTTTCATTTAAATTATATTGAAGATGATATTCAACAAGATGAAGGTATCATGATTATAATTCTAGAAAAAGACACATGAAATCATCCATTATTTCTAAATTCCATAAGTCCAGTCAAAGTGGTTACCATTGAAATTTAAAATCATCCACTAATATTCCATTGAGTGATCAATTGATCATGTATATTATATATATATATATATATATCATGAAAGAATAATTATTGGAATATAATTATGTGAAATTTTCAATGTAAATGTTTTTTTATCAATGTTTTATCTTAATCCGATTATAATACATCACCAATATAATATATCATCAATGATAAAAAATGAAATAAAGTATTCAACATATAATTAAAAAAATAAACCATTGGTAATTTACATATTTATATATATATGTTAATGTTTATCATTGTTTATTAATTTTATTCCAAAAAATATAATGAAAATTTTCCATAATAAATTATCTGAATTGATAATTTTACATATAGATAATGGTATAAAAATTGGAGAGTTATAATTTGTGATATTAGTCAATAAATTTAATATATGTCAATGAGGTCTATATTAACTTTTTAAATATATCCACTAATGTCATAAAATCAACTAAAATGTTTTTAATTTATTTCAATGTCATACTCGGTCCACCATCTAGCATGTTGGCCCCATCCACAAACAAGAGGTAGCACCATCTCGATGGTGATAGTAAACTAGTGCGTGGATGTGAATGAAAGAATTCAAGTAATTATGCCTCATTATTTAGTATGATGGATTCATCCCATTGACTATCTCATGGGGTAAGATTAAAACTAAAAACTACTTGAGAATCACCAGAAGGGAAATGGGATATATTGGGTAGTTGGTGGTATCCATGCAGACATGTCTCACCTTATCCCTTCATAAAACCATCCACATTCAAAAACATGAAACATATCAAACTAAAAATGACCGCAATATATCAAATTACATTAAAAAAATAATGAATAAATTATAAATACTAAATAATATACATATAATCAAATCATGGATGTTAATATTTTACCCCTATTATGAATTGTCAACCACGAGAAGTAATTTTAATGGTTTTTATTAGACAACTCAAGCCATTCATTGCATAAATCATATTCTTCATTAAATGACACCTCCGTTATTCATCTATTTCTTCATTGAATATGTATTTATGGTATTTTCACCCATTGATAAAATCTAGATGGTGGTATCCATGTAGACAAGTCTCACCTTATCCCTTCATAAAACCATCCACATTCAAAATCATGAAACGTATCAAATTAAAAATGACCGCAATATATCAAATTACATTAAACCAAAAAATAATGAATAAATTATAAATACAAAATAATATACATAGAATCAAATCATGGATGTTAAGATTTTACCAATATTATGAATTGTCAACCATGAGAAGTAATTTTAATGGTTTTTGTCAGAAAACTCAAGCCATTCATTGCTCAAATCATATTCTTTATTAAATGACACCTCCGTTATTCATATATTTCTTCATTGAATAAGTATTTATGGTATTTTCACCCATTGATAATATCTATTTCCCTTTTTAATGATCTCCATAAGATTCTCTATGTGTGATTAATTTGGATCTAAATAAACACCCTCATAGTCTGTGACATGAAATAGATATTCCATGTACATTAAGATATCATACTCTTGAAATATTTTCTACATCACTCAACAATGATATAGAAGACACAAATAGTTTATTAATATTTGGAAAAGAATTCTGGTCAAAAGGGTTCCATAATAGAATGATTCTAGATTCCCTTTCATCCTCATACATCGTTACACAAAATGAGGATACGCTCAAATAAAAACATGATCACATATAGTGAAATATATAGGTATCATCATATGATTAGAATATTACTCATGACTATTTTGATCTATGATCAACTTATTCGAAATAATCTCATGACACATAGAGTTATATTGAATAAAATTATTCCACACAACTACTATTATACTACAATCATGGAAAAAATGAAGTGGGAGGAATGCCATACAATAGATATCCTCATAAATATCATATTCAAGGAATCATGTTGAAAATTTCTATGTAAAATCAATAAAATATATGTTATCTACTCAAGATCATATGATTTCTATGGAACAAGGAAACAATTTTTTCTACAGTATGTGAATATTATTGTAAAATTATCCTTATATCTAGTTATTTTATAAGGTTGAAAATCATATCTGGGCATATGATGGATTCTAAAATCCTTAAAAATGATATTTATTTCATGCATCCCTCTAGGGTATTATGTTCATCAGATGTCAATGAAGTCAAAATATGTCATGGTGGAACTATATGACCATCTATGATATAGAGGGAGTCTCATTAATTAGTAATAAATTATAATACGTCATTATCTAATTTAATATCACCAATATAGAATCAATTTTCCTGAGTGTCCTTGGTAAAAATGTAACAAATTATACCATGAAAACAATCAAAATTTACATGGGAAAATGATATTATGTATGAAAATCACCACGAAGCTTGTGTTCGACCATTATCAATATTAAAGATGTAACATACCCAACAAGATACATATACATTTTTAGAGGTGTTGAAGAGGAGGGATGAGGAGGTTCCCAATATTTTTAGTGGATGTTGGAGGTGTTACATTGCAGCTATAATTAATAAACATCATCCATAGTCTATACAATTTGAAATATTATTTCATGGCTTGTATATCCTGTCTGTTCACGACATTCAAATTATATATGGAAGAAGACATTTGATGGATTACACATCTTGTATGTATAATTAACGGATTTTATTAAATAAATTATATGAATAACCATTTTCTGGATGTGTTTGTAAATTTGAATATTTATGTGGATTAAACACCATGTAATGGTTCCATGACATGAAACAAGAACGATATCAGGTTCATTGTTTTTTCTTATTTAATATTCATTAATTAATATAGACATAACCCCCTCTTATTTTATATGATCCCTATGTTCCATTGGAGGATAATCTCACTACCTTTCTCACGCACTGGTTCATTAGTTCTATGGGATCCCCATTGGAGACATGTGGGTTTTCATATTCTCTCCCAATGGACCTCATTCATTCTTTAATTAGGGTTTTTATTTTGTGATTTTATTATTGTGTGTTTTTTTATTTGTTCTATTTTTTTATTTTCATTTTTGAGGTGTAGTATTGTACACGGTTTCATGAGTTATTCTATGGTTTTTGGACATATCTTTTTTTTCTCATTGGTTAAAATTTAGTGAAAAATATGTTTATGGTTATGAATCCCTCATTTATCATTATTATATATCATGAAGACGGGGTTTACTATTGTTCATCTATATTTTCTGGTTGTGATGTATAAATAAAAGATAATGTATGGATTCATTGAAATTTATGGATAACCCCTAGAATGATTTGGATGTTTGTTATAGCTTATATATTATTGTGATATGATGGATTTTGTGTGCGTGATTCCAATCTAAATATTATAGATATTGATAGATTTGTATGTAAGTAATGACATATCATGTAAATGTAATGATTATTTTAATTTCATTGAAATCACAACATAATGAAAATTTACTATCCAAATATATTTTTCCAAGGAAATATATTCCTTCGGATTATGGATTGTGTGATGAACACCCCAAAATACTGTTAAACATTATAAAATAACCTTTGTTAAATTTGTAAATGATCCCTGGTTTGTTGTGAAGTGTCTTCATTATTATGTTGTGGTATTTTTTGTTTTTGATATGATGTTGGTATGATGAGTGATATTATTCCATTCTTTTTGAGTGGTGATGTGGTTGTTGTTTAGATGTGATTGTCACATGGTGAGGTATTAGTTGTTTGGTTGTGGTTTTGTGTTAGTGAGGTGATTGATTTTTGGATGAGCATTTTTTGTGGGGATGTGGGGGTTTCATGGGTGTTATAATTGTGTGTGTATTTGGTGGTTGTTTTTTTAATGATTTGTGGATAGTGATGTTGGATTGTATTCATGAATATGGGTAGGTGAAGTTACGGTGTGATGGGGGTTATGAGCTTCTTGTGATGTCTGGTTTCTTTGTTCAAGATTCTCGGGTAGCTAAAGAATAATTTATTACCTAATAATGTATAAAATGGATTAGGATTGGCTTGGTTAATGGTGTGGGAATGGATAATTAATAAATAAACTATGGGATGTGGGTATAAATTTAGATTACTATTAATACTAAAATATTTTATAAGGATAAGGGAAATAAATTTGGAATGTGAAATTTGATATGTTTCATCTATAGAGTTATTCATATAGAGGTGGAATCATATGTGAATATGTTGTTAGTTAGTTAGTGTTTATTTGTGAATCTATTGGTTGGGAAATGACTTTTGATATATGTAAATAAATTAATATTATAACAGTATTTCTATATACACACCCACCAACATCAAACACTATGTATTGACTCCATCATAGATATGCATGCTGTATTTACCCATCATATGATGAGTGTGAAAAATACTAGGGTATACTCTCGTACAGTGTCAGTCTTCATAGAGAGGTAGATAATTGACAGGATGTTATGTTTAGAGGCATGATAGTGCACTAGATACAGGTAGTGATATCCCTTGTGTTTTCATGTGTGATGTGACGTGGTCATGTATTTTTGGTTGTGAGTTGAGGTGTCTTTGAGTGAGATTTTATGTAGACTATGAATTTGCGAGTGGTGTGGGATGTGGTGAATTATGATGGGGTAGTTCATTGTATAAGGATTTAAGAAGGTTGATTTTGTTCATGTTCAAAATACTATACTTCTCTTATTATGGTTTATATTTGTATTATTCCCTCAGTGTCTTCTTGGGAAGCATGATGTGGCCATGATTTTGTATCCAAGATTATATTTATCATGTGGTGATATGTGTATTGATCATGCTTATAGGGGATGCCGTCTTTTGAGGAGATTGGTGTACCGATTTCTAAGATGTGTTGGTGTGATAGTGGTAAAGTTGAAGCAACTTTTTTACGGTACCATTTATTAATGTTACTCATGTTATATTATATTTCATTTCATTCACTATTTGGAAATAGTTCCTTGGTGTGGTTGGAATATATTGGTTACTTGTATAATATATTCTGGTTCTCCAATTTGTTGATGGGTGAATTTGTCTTCTTATTTTACATGTGTGTTAGAGACATTGGTTTTCCATCTGAGTATACACGTATTCTCAACCAATGTATAAAAAATGTTTTTTAGATTTCCAGGATGATTGAATTTAATGTGTTGGATAGTAGTATCTTGAACCATGGAACAATTTTGGTCTCTGTTATTTTTTTCTTTATAGAATTTACATTTGGTAAATTTATTTTATTTAGTTTATATATGCTATTTTGGTATGGTGTTTTGTTTACCTCTATATTTCCTCTTATATTTATTTTATGATAATTTTCCTTATCTCATGATATTATTTTTATTATAGAGAGAAATAAATCGAAATTTATGTGATTATCATATACTCATGGCTAGTTTCCAACCTAAGAACCACTACAGACAGTAATTATGGGTCATTATCCCTCTCCCCTCATTAAAATAATTTAACTTCCCATTAAACACTTTTAGGTAATTGTCATACCTTTAATTTTTTTCTATTTAGTTTGGTGCGTCTTGGGACACCCATGGATATAGATAATTAGTTATGGAAAATGGATTATTGTTTAGGGATGGGTGTTTATTTGAATTAATGGAGAATTTTTATAAGTTTGGTAATGGATTTTTATGGTTCTTCCCATGTTCTGAGATCTCTAACGGTGTTTTTGAGTTTTTTGGTAAGAACCTATAGTTTTTTTTCTATATTCTAGTAATTTACAAGGAATGTAATGGGGTTAAATGAAATTTACATGGTCTTGAGACATAATTCATGATAATTTTCCCCAACGTGAATGTTGTACAATTCTTTTAATGGTAACATGACCATTAATAATAAAGGGAATGTTTTTAATAAACAAGTGATGTGTTTTTTGGCGTACATGATCATCATGTATTAAACAAAATTTAAATGAGTAAACATCCATTTACCATTTAGTAGGATGTCTTTTTGGATACATCTTGGTTCAAATTTAATTAAATTCTCCTACAACTCTCTTTGCTCCTGACCTAGATCCCTTCTCTGATTAACATTAAAGTATTTTCTTGAACAAGATTTATCTTGTCAAAAATTGATCATAATAGTAGTTGGTTAAAATCTCTATGTTTTAGTGATAATTTATAATTATTCATTTTTCTATCATGGTATTGATTTAATTTCAAGTTATTGTAAATTTTTTTCCATAATAATGTTTTTTAATGACTTCTTCTAGAGCAGTGGTGCAATATTTTTACGAGGCACATTCCATTTTTAGTTGTGGTGTGGTGCATGTGAGTTCTTGTGGTATATGTAATTTCTTCATATATGATATCCATTTATGTTTAATTTGATCAATTATTATATATTTTTCATAGTTTTAGGGCCTCTATAGTCATAGATAATTTCTATTTTTGGTCGATCATTTATGAGTGTCTGTGACTACTTTTTTTAGGTTGGTGGTTCCATATAGCATGTATTATTGAACAATATTTCTCAATAATTTATAATCAATTTTATAATATATTTCTAGTATGATTTCTTCATTTCTGTAAATGGATTTCATCTAAATGCAGGTTTTCCCAATTATTTGGTAAATGAAAAAGTGTGTTTCATAGCATTGATACGATTTATGAAATAAATCACATGGTAATAATTTGGTATTTACATAGAAGGTTTAGCTTATGGAAACTATCTATATTTATATCGGAATTGTTGATGAAGTGTATTTTATCTTCTCCTAAACCTTTTTATTCTTGGGACCTATAATTGAATTTTTTGGGGGTTCACTCCGGTTTTGTTCCTATACTCCATGTGATTTATTTTTAATGGAATTACTACGAATTAATCAATTTCTTGAATGATTATTATCTTAGACTAACATGTGTTGTTCCTTCACATGATTTATATAGGAAACTGTTTATAGTCTTTTGGATATCATATGCGTGATTTGGTAAGAGATAATGAATAATATTCCTGAGCTTGATATTTTTTATTATTATATTAATTATTTTTTGGAAAAGGAAAATATTTATAATTTTTGGATACATCATCTATTGTTTTTCTCACGCCATGTTTTATTTTATATTATCTTATATGTATTCTTATAAAAAGGCATGTTATGGAACACATAGGTGGATTCATACAATGCATATTAGATCACACCAATTACACTTTATCGTTGGTGCAGTGACCTTGGTATTTCATTCAATTCTAGAAAAGGGAAGGCACCATAGTTCAATGGAAAGGTATATTTCAACTAGTATATTTATCTGGATAGTGGGAAGTGTGGTTTTCTCCAAACTATTAGTTTGAGACTATTATAGAAGTTGTTTTGGTTCTTTTTTAATGCTAGACTTCTCTCTTGGAGTTTGTTTTTCTACATTTCCATTGAATATCATTCATTGATGTCATTCATTTTTTTGTGTATGTATTTTTCTTCCACTTTTAACATATTTATCTATATATTTTGAATATAATTACTTAGGATTGGTTGAAATCATTCCGTTTGAATGTTTTTTGATGAATATCTTCTAGTATCTATCTAGTGGGTATATAAAATGCCTCTTTGAATATGGAGGACTGGTCTGGGAACTATTTTGAGAGGGTACTCCTGTCAGTTCATTAATGTTCGATATTATTGTTTTTTGATCCTCAAGAGTCCCAATCACGTAATGTTTGTTAGACTATATATCTCGTATTTTCCAACCAGATTAGAAGATTTTATTGAGTTCATGGTCATATATTTCCCCAATTTTTCTAGTGTTACCTTTAAATTTAGGGATATGAATCTACTATTTTTATTTAATAATCGTTATATTAGTTTATTCTTATGTTTTATGAGTTTAGAAATGAAATTGTTCAATTTTATAAACATTTCATATCTTTCAGTGTGTAACAGTATGCATCCAATATCTGTTTTGTCGATTCATTTGGAGGTTTATCTAATGATAATCAATGTAATCTCTAATGGATCATAAGAATATCCAGGATATCATTAAATGTTTCATTCTATTGAAAAATTCTCTTAAAACAAAAAATATTGTTTTTGGGGACATTTAGGATATAATGTATACATGGTTCGATCAAGGGTGTCTTTTCCATAGATGTTACCATCCAATAAATTCAATAATAGACCCAAGAGTTAGAGGGATTTATTGAAAATATTGATAATATATTTGAAATCCTGGGAACTCTAAAAAAAATATTAGGCATTTGTATGTAGTTTCTGTACCTGAGGGTCCATGCATGAGTCTGTGTGATTCCATAGTAGATGTGGATAAGCATGATGGTCGGAAGTAGAAGGGTTTCTAGACACTCTTATTCAAATAGTTATGTTCGTGGTGGATGATAATAAGAAAATATCTTGAGGTATTATCTTTTACAATGGGATAGTTGGTATGAAACAATCATTTTTTATTGTTTGTTCATTTTTAAGAAGAGGTAATAAATAATGAACAACTGAAATATCAGAATTACCTATGAGTTTTGTGACTGTATATCAGATCATAGGTATTTATGCTTTTTATTTTGACCTATAATAATATAATTGTCCTGGAAATAATTGAAAAACCAAATATCGAATAAAATGTTGGTTATTATTATCATAATCTCTTGCATAATGTCATTCTCATTTGTGTGATAGGGAATAATAGGTAGTTGTGTGATCATCACAACATTGTTAGAGGTGGTTCTCAGAAACATGCCTATTTGGAAGAACTGGTATTTTCTGGTGGTGAGCCTGTAACTTGATATAATTTTAGTTAGCTCCATGACATGTGGAATTCTTTTAATACACCAACAAATATGTTTATCTCTTGTAGGTATTATGGTCAAATAAAACATGTTGGGTAGGCACTGTCTATAACTTAGTATGGTCCGGAATCTTCAACTCCAATGGATACACTCACTTAGTTAGATATCTCAAAGTCTACAGGTCTATATGAACATGACTCAGGAGTGAAGCTCCTACACACACTACAATAATTTATAGTGGTATTACTTGCATCCAGTGAAAATGAGAGGTACCATAGTTATTTATTTCCCAGTTGATATTTCTTTATTTGATATCAGTTTTCTTACTCATTTATATCTCACAGTTTCATTGATATTATAAATTCATATTGAACAGATATCCTTTTTATGGTGTTTGAGAGACCTATTTTGAAGAGGAATTATCATCTGTTTTTATGTTTTTCATGTGTGTGTCGATATCTGATACAGAGCTAGTCTGGGGTATTCTTATTCTCGATCAAGATCAGTTTGTCATAATCATTACGAAATATTTTCTTTTTTATCATAGATATGGGTTTTAATTATTATCAATAGAGGGTCACATATATTGTGGCATGTAGGATCACAATAGTTTTCAGGTAGAGTGCGATCTTTTTTCTAATCATGCAGGACCATCCCTCCCAGAGCATAGGAGTTTAATGATTTCTATTGTAGTTTATCTCAATGTTCATTCTTTTATCATTGATCATCTAAACATTGTTTATGGGTTTCCTCGTGTTTTACATTATGTCTTCTCAAAACATCATTAAAATGAGGGCTTTGATTTTTATATTGACATGGTACCACGAATATATACGAATTTGATAAATTCATATCGTATTACATTGGATGATGTAAAAAAGACCTATATCATGTTAGAATACATAGAGAAAAGGGGTTTTTTCACCTTACTATTCTACCTTGGTTTTCCATATTTATATTTTCAATGATTGTAAGAGGTTCATTATGATTTTTTGAAGACTATCAAAATTTTAAATGACTATATGTTAATAACATGTATCGTTATGCTCACATTGATGGGTTGTTTGATTAGTGAAAAGGGGAAATTTGGTTTTCGATGATTGATTTTAATTTAGCCTATAGTCATCTCAGTGATATAGATCCTAATATACTGACAGAGGATCTTTGGATCCTTTATGGATAGTATGAATAACATGTGAATCATTCTAATATTAATAATTCACCAATTTTGTTTTTATATATTTGATGAATTAGATATAACATTATTATCTTGACACTTTTTTGGTAGTTTTCAAAGAAAATATCATGGTTTTTTATGGTCTGAAGATGTGGAAAATAATATTCTAGGTTATATTATGGTAATACTAATGATTATCAATTTATGTGGAATGCTTTCAAAATGAAACTTGTAGATTCAATATTTGAAATTCATGGGGAACATGATTTCATTGAACGGATTACCTGGTGATCCTAATATGGCAATGGTTTCATTTCTATGGCTATAGACCAAAGATTTATTTTAGTTTTAGATAATTATAGGTATTTATAGATAATTTCTATTATTTTCATGAGTTTATCAATGTCTCCATGTATCTTGACCAGTCATACTAGGGAATTTGAAAAATTTATTTGCGATGTAAAATTTCGGTCCATTTGATTAGATGAAATGATATGTATCATTAGAACCTATGATGATATTATAAGATCTCAATGAGGGGTGTGTGGAATTATTTGATTCATATGGTTCTGGTTTAGGTTGTTCTCTTATTCAGGATAAACACATGGTGGATTAAAAATCGTTTTATCTTTAACCACATTAGAATAATTATTCAAATCCATCTTTAAATCATGCAACTATTATTTATGCGCTTAATTGTTGGTTGGATTATCCTTTTTGAGAAAAGTGCATAACTTTTTTTAACCATAATATTTTAATCATTAAATTTTTACAAATACATGAATTATTAATTCCCCGAATCTTAAAAACTCGCATATAGCTGAAAAGGGTTGGTTATGAGACCTCAAAAGATATTCTTCACATTCCAATGGCTATAAATTAGAATCCATTATTTGAATAATATTATGTAGATACTATAACCTATAGTTGTACATTTACTAATATTATAAAAAATTGATAATAAAAATGAAATAATTACATTAAATACTTATTAATAGTCAATAATAAAATCTTACACAATAATCCAATACCAAAATTAAGTATAATGTAATGACGTGGTGGAATATAATGAAATTTTGTACTAGAATAATAAAAGTAAAATAATACCAAACACAAGTAAAAGACCCAAATACAAGAGTTCCAAAAAACCATGTTTATCCCTTCTCCAAAATATATCCCAACAAGAAAACACGTAATAAATAACATAGTCTTTTTCACTTGTCCAACCCTGCCTCCAAGAAATTTTATTGATTACCAAATGATTGCCTCAAATGGTATGAATATTAATTAGTTGGTTTATAAAATCACTTGTAAACAAACACGACATGATATGATGTTTTTCTAATAAATAAATAATTTTTTTTATTTATTAATTCAATAATTAATAAAATAAAATAATAACCTTCTTCGTCTTCCATAATATATACGATCATGTCTTACCACCATGATGACTCCCACCATATAAAAGGAAAAATAAAATGACCTGGAGCCGTTATGGAATATATCTTATCCTATCTTATGACCATTCTAACAATAACCATAAATCTATTCTATAGTCACAAAAATTAAGGTGAATAAAATCCCTAAAAGAATTACATCATTTCTGGGGCACATCCTTAGACAAATTAAAACACTTCCAAGTCAAATACTTATAAGAATTACGACATGTAAAAAAGAATAACTAGAAATCCATATTCATAATGTCATGTAATTGGGACGATCCTACTTAATATTATCATTACAACATATAAGTGTGCAATTCCCAGGCCTAAGGCCAATATATATTCATAACTTCATAAAACAAAAATCCTATCATATTTTTTTAATTTTAATTTACATTTATAATTTCCACATTAATTTATATAGAACATGATTAATAGGTATATTAATAAGTAATAATCTATAATTTTCAGATCTATAACAAGAAATATCCCTAGTTCACATGTCATGATAAACATAAATTAATCAATTTAAAAATTTGATTATAATTATGGTTATCTCATGCTATTGATATCCATAATCCATTTAAATATCAAAATGAAAACAAAAACATAAATGATTTCTTCCATTTAACTATTTATCTAATTTGGGTCCACAAAATGATGAATCAATCATGATATTGTGTAAACATGCCAATTTTAAAACTAGGTGAAAAATATTAATGCCCCACTTCTGCAACTGAGTAACCAACAACGCTTCTAGTGAAAAACACCCATGAGTAACATGGATCATATTTTCGAAGAGTTCCTAGATCAAAAAAGGATATAATCAAAACCAATAACACAATCGTTCAGAGGATTTCATGGATATGGTTGGAGAATAAATATGAGAAGGAAGAGAACTAACCAAAACAATATACAAGGGATCTGTCAAACAAAAGGGACATCCACAAGTGATGCTGAACCATGAAAGCACATAGAGAAAACATTGTGGTTGATAGTAGAGGAACTCATAATTTATTGTAATGAAAATCAACCACACAAAATGTTTAGATTTGTGGTTGATAATTTATTTTCTATGTAATGTGCTTATATTTCATGAAATTGTTTTTAATGGAATACACTAAAAAACCCAACACATTAGATTTATTTTATTAAAAACAATGAACAATTAAATAACATTAAATACAAATATAATGTGTTTAAATTATCTTCATTTCATTTTCTTCCAATATTCCATTTAAACAAACCAAAACTGATTTAAATCTTATCAACTCACCAATAGTATATGAAATGTATAATCCATTTACACATCGATTATAATAACTCAAAATTTAATTCATCTACAATATTTTGGTTGTTGTCTCTAAAAAATGCTAACTATTTCTAGAGAAACACAATTAGTAAGGATAGAAAAATCAGAGAGGGATATACCTAGAAAATGAAATGATATTACAACCTACAAATCATATAAAAGATTATCCATTTCCTTCTCATTTCATCATAGGTATTTCTATATTAACATTTTTGGAAACATTGGTCACATATCATACTCCACTTCCCAGGTCTCCTCTTGAACATGCCCATGCATCCACTACACCTGAACCAATGATATAGTCCAACACCAAAGATATTTCTCACAACAATCTAAACATAGAATCAGATGATTCTCAATAAAAGAATTATCACAACGCTCTAGTTATGATAATACTATCAAATAGTAATGGTTTGGTAGATATCTTCAACGTTTTGAAATGTAAAACATGATTTTCCTATCACATTAGCATTTTGTAAATGATAAACAGTGCGCCTCCAGACTGATCATTGCCACTATTTCAAATGGCTTGAAAAATCTGGGGGAATGATTACCAAATTTCCGGCTATGGAACTTCCCCATCCAAGGATAAAACCAAATAAAAAAATTATGTCCAAACTCAAATTCTAGGGTCTTCTCTTATGGACAAGACACTATTTTGGCCCACTCTTCGTCGTTATTAACCATTGTCCCATCAATTGAAATTATTCAGTTTTCTGACTCAGTGCACTTGCAATTACATTCCCCATTAAAATAATATATCCAATCTCAATGTCATATGACAATAGATTTTCCACGAAAAGTGACTTTCTATGGTTCATTTCACAATGTGAAAATATTTATTCAAGGAACTTTTGGCCAGTGTACACTTGAAGGCGCTCACCCAAAGAATATTTTTACCCGCAATGCATGGAATAACTAAATGTGGTTATATCAATGTTGTAAGTCAGTTAATTTAAATCATGAGCCCTAAAATACTAATATCTGTAAAAAAATAAATTTACCTCCCATATCATTACTACTTCTACTCTAAGGCCTGATGCATCAAGTATTTTGATATATGTACTTCCTAGCACTGGAAGAGTCAAAATAGGAACTGAGACAAGCCTCTCATTCATCACCTGAAAGGCTTACACACATTCTTCTTAACATAGGAACATAAAACCTTTCTATGTAAGGAAAATATTAGGTGAATAATGGTATGATAATTCCTATATGAAATTATTGTAATATCTGTTCAGTCCCAAAAAACGTCATATATCAAACACGTTCTTGGGTTTCACCCAGAAAACCACCAAAGTCACCATCTCTTTGTTAATAAACACTACCAATAATGAGATAATATATCCCATGAATTGAAAATTGCTATTCAAGAAGTAAAACATATAAATACTAACATAAATTGGATTCTGTATTAGTTTAACCATAATGATTTAAATGTTCATGGAATTTTTACTATAAATGTGAAAATACAGAAAGAGTTTTTCAACAAATACATTGAAAAACGAACCCAAAATAGAGTTGAACATTCTACTCCTCAGATCCATGAAAATAGAGGGAATTTTCATAATACTGAATGGAAAAACTAGGTTCACATACAAAACATACCAACTATAGAATGTTTTTCAAAGTATGTATGATGGTAGGGCTTCCAACGGATGATATCTAGATGTTGGGTAAATCTTAGAGAATACCCTAGATCCTTCTAGAAGGTCAAAAATATCATCTATTTGATACATTGGATGTTTTTTTGACAATTATATTGTAAAAAAAATTTTAATCCATTCATTGATGAAGGGTCACATATTCATTCATTATGAGAACCACAAGATAAGACTAAGAGAAACTGTTGGGCTGTATAAAACCTTTGGCTTTCATGTCCACTAAAAATCTATGATCTATGAGAGCTCAGTCGGTTCCATAAAATATGGTTGAATGGAAATGGTTTTATTCCAATAATAAATTCAATAATAAACCCTACCATCTTATCATTATGTATGTCTAAAATGGCATTAAGAAAAACATCCCTAAAACGATATACTATTAGAGGGAATTCGTAATGTCCTAAACCTTGATCCTTCATGAATCCATAGGAAATATGGGTGGATTCCCCACCTAGTCCATGATTATCTTGTCTGGTTCTACTATAATAGACATCACACTCACCGTTATATAGAAAACTATTATCATTTGGTGATGTAAATGACACCTTTAGATGATAACAATGTTCAAATTTGGGAAATGTATCCAACCAATCCATCATGAGAATGACATAAAAGCCCCCCATCTTGAGAAAAAAGAGGACACTTATGAAAGGGTAACTACATACCTCAAAGGGAGAGTCCATACACTGGTGTATTCCCACTGATCATAACCCAACTGGAATATCAAGGGTCATTACACAATAGTAACACTGTATTTCCATCCCTAGACGTTCCACTATAGATTAATAGGTAAAAAAATATAAAGAACCTCTTTCGTATAATGCATATACTATATTTTAGTGTACTAGAATAGTACATTGTATTGTAGATGGTCCCACATTCTGATCAATGGTTATCCACTACAAAGAATGAATGTGGCCTAATCCACACCCCTGAGAAATATTTACAATACAATGATCAATCCTTATAAGATGTAATTGTTGGTGATCATTGGTCTATCCAGTATGGCCAAGACCTCCACATTATGCAGTCCTATTGGTGATACTCCTACTCCCCACCTGATGCGGTATAAGATAACATTCCGAGAAGGTGGACCAAGTGTGAAAACTCATCCATAAAAAGTTAACCGAATATCCCAAAAAAATTACTGAATATACCCCATAGAGCTGTAATTCTAACACAACAGTTAGTCTATATAACACAGGGCCTTTATATGTGCTATAGGTCATTCTTGGTTACACACTGTAGAGATTCTAGTATGGGTAAAATGGATTCTACTAACCCTAGAATAAACGTTGAGGGACATATTCTAGAGAGAGGATGAAGTACTAGCCTAATGCAGAACAATTCTTCTATACCTAGAATTGTCACCATCAATGAGGAAGCACTATGTGATAAGGGTATGATTTAATTTTTCAGATAATATTGGTTGTAAAAATACATTAATCATAGTATGGATGGAATACTGGAGCCCATACATGATAATTCTAGCACAAGAAATCTCATCACCATCATGAAATAGTGTTAATATATGAATCTCCATTAAACAAGTTCCAGACTACATTAATATCATATACCCCTACACCAGAATCATGAATTCAATTGTTATGTTAGATCATAGTATCTGAAGATATAAATTTTCATAAAAGTTAGTCTATAAATTAATCCATAACATTCCTTAATTACATCAATCCAATGTAATCACAACCCACCAACACTTATCTGAGTCAAAAAATGAAAGTAGAAAGTTTGAAACTCTACTCAGGAGGCATCATTAGTATCTAAATGATAGATTATAAGGATTGTAGCCAATAATCAGTATCATGTGGACCTCCATCCCACAAAAAGGATGGAGGATGCTGCAGCTATATCTCATAATTCATATCATCCATCAAAGGAAGATCTCATGGAACACCGTGTATGGACTACATTAGACATATAAAACTATCATAAACATGGGAATCACTGTCCAAATTCAGAAAAATATATGGTTTTGGATGTTTCACTCCAATTGGTATGAATAAAAGTTTCAGGACCCATCATTTCTAGGGTGTATTTATTTTTTTATTTAGTGTTAAAGGAAAAAGGATGTAATGGTGTTATTAGTGTAAAAATTCCCTAATCACACCACATAAAAATCATAAAAACTTAAATATAGCATCAATAGTTGAAGCTAAATGTAATAATACTCAAAACCCAAGAAAATCTCCCCTAACTACTCTCCTATAAATATAGGTATCATAAAATTCATAGTAAAAATATTCTAGGGTTTTAGTAGATGAAGGGTAAATAGTTAATTGCATAATTGTTTATTAGGAAACATTCCATTTCAGTTTACATTTAATTAATGGGTTTTTTACTTTACTATTCATATGAATGAAAATGATGGATAAGTATATCCTATCATTCCACTATTATGTTTTAATTTCCTTATTAGTTTTATCAATGTTCCCATGAAATGAAATTTTATTCCAATTAAATTAGGTCCCATTATCTTTATCACTGAAAATAAAACGAATATTAATTTCTAATTAATGGGTTGATTCAGTAACTTACTCATTCAAACCCATGAGGGAAAATAAAACCTCTAGATTTGAAACACAATACCACACCATTACATCTCCTAGACGCATACGAAATGTAATGACCTAAACATTTATTAATGAAGAATCTTCATGATCTAATTAAATGAATTATTCTATAAAATGGTTATATAAAATTAGAATTTTTTATGTTATATATTTTTTTATTTTTAAAATACCGTTATAAATTTTGAACGTTTAAAATATAGTTGTTGAATATTGATGCCATGATAAGTAAAAATAATGGTCTTTAATAAATCCAATTTACTAAGACAAAGGAATTGATAGCCTCATCCAGTATGCGTGCCCCATACGAAACCCATTTTTTGGATCTCGGAAAGGAGGTGGATTCATTGGACTTCGCCCTTCACCCAGACCATGCCGGTATTTAATATGTTATGATCAAACAGAACTTCCTACAAGGGAACTAGAAGTTCATTTAACTTATAACAAGAGAGATGTTATCTAAGCCACCCCAAGAGTCTTTCACCATCACACACCTTACCCTTCGGTCTTATGCGGGTCTTATAATATGTTATGTAACAATACCATATCACTATAATTATGTGCATTATTTTGGTATATAATAAATAATATACATTCATTTTATTATTTTTACATTGTAAATAGTTTTTAAAGAAAAAATAGAATTTTTAGTTAATATTCAACTATGTAATCTATTTTGATGAATTAATGGATTTTGAATTAAATAATATACTAATAAATTATTATTATTATTATTATTATTAAATTAATTTTTATTATATATAAATTCTAGTATAATTTTAAAAATGAAATTGTATTTTTTATTAAGGTTTGAAAGCTCCTTTTGTCAAAACACATGATTTTTTGATAAATGTATGTTTTGATTTTAAAATTGAAATTTAAAATATTTATAATATTATTTATATAAAATGAATATTATTTTTGGAATCAGAACGTCAAAAATATTCAATGGTGAATTTTTCATAATTTTCTGAGGTAGTCAATTTTTTTTGGAAAAAACAAAATACCGTTTAATTATATAATTTATTTTATGACATAATAATGAACAATTTGTTCTGTAATAAAATACTATAAAAATTATTTTCTAAAAATAAATCCTTGACCATTAATATAATGTGATTTTAGGTTTGTTTGATTTATTTTAAAAATCCTTTGTGGACCCTTCATTACTTTTAAAATATTTTATCTTTTTAAATTGATATACTTTAGAGTGTGTCTCACCTCCACATAATAAAACCTATTATTATAAGATGTTCAGACAATGGTCTTACATAATATTTTTTTCCCCTCCCCATTGGAAAAATCCATGGGCAAAAAACATGTTCTGGTTGGTTGTTTTGATTAGTTTAATGTGCAGTGTCCCAAACCTAAATAATAATGAGATCCCCCTCCTTTCCTATTTAAAACGACCCAAGATCCCACATAATCACCACTAAAGAAATTTTTTATTTCATACAAAATTTTAACTCCTCTCTTTATAATAATCCCCTACGTCACCCCAAGCT
The DNA here is from genome assembly GCA_963277665.1 of Viscum album. NCBI lineage: Eukaryota > Viridiplantae > Streptophyta > Magnoliopsida > Santalales > Viscaceae > Viscum > Viscum album. The sequence continues at coordinate 1,652,279,609 of OY728142.1, forward strand.
CCCAAGAATCATCTCTCAAGCCCCTCCCTAGCCTTTGGGATCATACATCCAAGTAAGGGATTTCTTCCTTTCTCATTTTAACCAAGTTTACTAATATTGTAAAGTCCATTTATTTTCAATTATAAATGTTAGGGTATGATTTAAAACCTACACCATAAATCTTCTTTTATGTTTTAAGGATTATGTACCCATTTCTCTCTCATTAATTCCTCCCATGTACACCTGTTACCATGCCGAAATTACGTATAAAAAATTTCTCTCCTCAATTATATTCATGAAATTATTTTATAGTTTGAAAATAAATTCGATTAAATATTTTAGTATATTATGTACCATTACTAACTTACTATAAATTTAATGTTTAAATGATGAGATACCCCTTTCACTTGCATCATCCCATTTTACGAATTTCAATTTGATGTCGTTTTGCTGTCTAAATAACACCAAAATTTCCACGCCAAAATCATTATGTAGTAAATTCCATACCCACTCCTCTATCTGTAACATCCCATGTAAGTAATGAATAATAGATATTTTTATATATGTCTATTATTTAATTAGATAGTGTTTTAGAGTCATAAAAGGAGAATAAATCCCATCTTAAGCATTGAATACACTAATATTTTTAAAAGATTGTTTTACTACAGTTTGATGGAAAACCATGTTTTAAATCCCAATTTTTACAATTTTATAAGCTCTATATGTAAAAAAAACTTATTCTTTATGATTGGGATATCAAAATTTACATTGTGTAAATTTTTGGTATTTTTCTGACAATGTTCATTTTTTAATGAATAGTGAAAAATACTGCATTTTAAATCAAAACTGCTTTTTAATATAATTTATTTATATGATTAGATTATATTTTGAATTAGATTTAAAGTGAAATTAGAAAAAAAATTACCATTTAATCTAATAGTGGTCCTTGTAATTAATTTAACTGTTAAGTTGGACTTAAACTAGTATCAATCTTTTGATACTTATTGTTTCAAAAAAAAACACGCTATTAGCTCTGACATCGGGAATTAATTATTAAATTAATTAATGAAACTTATATTTTTTTAAATTTGTAAAATATACATCATTTATGAATTCGGAATATCAAATATATCTTAGGGTGAATTTTTGGTAATTTTCCGAAAAACTTCAATTTTTTTATGAATAGTGAAATCACTAAGTGGTACTTATAAAAACTGATTTTCCGTTTAAATAAAATTTTTCCAACTTTGTGTTTTGAATTTCAAAAAATCCGACATACATGGTTTTCATTAATAAGTAAAATATGGTTCAATTGGATTAAAATAATTTTTTTGGTGAATAGTAACTTATTAAATTCTTAATCGCGATTAGAGGTAATTAGTGTAGTTTAAGGTAAAAATAATGTTTTAATAATATGATATGAGCTTGACACATTTCCTACCCTAATTTGATGTGTCATGTACGACCAATACAATCCATGGGTCAACTTGGGGACCCCATGGAGCCACTTTGGTTTGGAAATGACATAAATAACTTTTATTTTATGTTAAAGTAAAAATGACACAAACATGAGTTATTTTACTAAAACAAGTTTTACATGGGGTTATAAATGTCAGAATTTTTTCTATAAATATTCATTGGAAAGATAAAAATTTTTCCTTCATCATAGTATTTTTTTATAATTTTTATACATTAAATAAATTAATTATTTATGACATCATGATGATGCAGCGATTACATCATTAATAAATAATTTAAATAAAATGAAATGATAATGTAAAATCTATGACCTACACTTGTCTGAAACCTATTTTGTGGGTATATTTAGAACCCTTATCACCTTATCCTAGAATTATATCAATGTGGGACCTTTAAAATCTGAAACTCATTTTAATATAAAGTAACATTTCCTTACTTTCCAAGAGTGCCCCTCCTCCCCTCTTATAAAAGGCCCCCACCTCTACCTCCTTACCCACACTTCCAAAGCCTTTGGCTTGGAAAAAACCTTCCCATTTGGATCTCTACATCCCTCTAGTACTCCCTGAATCATCACATTGGGAAGAAGTCTTCCCAAGGAAGCCTTTGAGCTCAAACCAAAGGGAGTTACCTGATTTTAAGGTAATGTCTTCACTTGAGTCCTTTTGTTTTATTTTTCTTCTCCTACCCCATAAACTCTTTTTATTCATTTCTATTGTAACAAAAACAGTATCTTCAATATACTAGGATGTTTTTATAAGAAGTATCCGAGCTACACTTACACACACCTACACTTAATGGTTAAAGAAAATACTGTTTCTGTGGATGGCGAATTTCTGCCTCCCGAAACTATGAGTGTTCAACATTATTTTAACACCTTCAAAGGTGGTCATTAAGATGAAATTATATATATATGATATAAAATATTTTCATGTTTTCCATAAGCTTTTGTATTTTTCATTTTGGGCATACCTTTATGGTTTCCATTATGGGTAAACGCGAAATCTTCATTTAAGGATGTGCAGACTACTGCCCCCTCAAAGTGATTTGATTCGTTAATACCATTTGTGGGACGTATAAAGGATGGAGTTATGATATTATATATGATATTACACTGGAATTATAATATAACTTTATATCATTATGATTCCATTCTATAAAATACGAAATAGAAATGAAAGTAGCGTTCATGTGTACGTACGACTTACCGTCTCCATGAACGGTGCATTTAATTTCTTACCTCTAAATGATTATGTATTATTATAAATTCATTAATATAATGGTTATATATGATATATATGATATAGAAATCATGATTATAACTATGGATATAATGGATACATGAAAAACTTGAAATTATAAAGAGAATATTTTGACTCAAGTACCAATGATCGTTAAAACGACCGTTATTAACAAAAATAATTACATAGTGTTCATGACATGGTAATAAGTGATATAAAAGAAATAATGAACTTTAAAAAGGTTCTTAAGAAAGTAAAAATTAACTCAAGTTTATTATTCAGGACATTAAAGGACGATCGAGTCAAGTCAGACCTGAGGTATGGGACTTCGTCTCAATCTCTATTCATTGAGGCATATTTTGTTTTATACACAACATTCTTTTATACGGTGTATAAAGCCCTTTGACTTTTATGTTTATTCAAAAGGAATATTTTTTATACGAATCGTTTACTAAACGACAAAAGGGAATGTTTTTTTTGTCGTACGTGTGCGGCGACAACGACTTCTCTGCCGTCATGACCATTATTTGAGTTTCAGCTTCCTCTACAACCATAATTTTTATAATGAAGAAAAATAAATATCATGTTTTACTTTTCATTTATTTTGGTATTGAAAATGGTTTTCATAATGTTTTTATATCAATGTGTTGTATTGATATCTTGTGATTGAAAGGTGGAAATGTTATGTTTCCTTTATGCATGTTTTATGTGATACGATTATGTTGTGGTTCGTGGGCATTATTATGAAGACGGGGGGTTCCGTGATAAACTTTGGGCGGGTGAGCCCGATATAGATCTCCAATGCATTGGGTAACACGAAGGGGTGAAATGTTATGTTTTCTCCGAAGAGATTTAGCGAATATACTATGATGGGTATTCCAAACGTAACCAAGAGGGTTACTCAATAAGTAAGAATGTTATGAATGCCTCAAATTAATTTTATGTCTTATGATTTCTATGATTTATTAATGATTTGATGAGGTATGTTAATGTGATTATGTTTTATGGGTAAAGTATGATTTCATTCTTATGTATATATGAACTCATGTTTCCTTTCCATATTTTTAGAACCCATACTGAGCTTTTTATGCTCATCCCAGGTTTTTTGAAATGTTTTTCACAGGTCAAGGGAATGGTACATGATATGATGATAGTGTCAAGGAAATCATAAGAAAGAATCCATGTTTTATTTTAAATATGTTTCCGTTGATGGGAAAAAATGAATATTATCTTTATGTAACCACTTTTTTTAAATGTGGAATGTAATGCAAGTTTTATGTTTTAATTCTCTAAAACTCTAAACCTGAAAATATCCTCAATGTGTAATCATGTAATTACTCGAGATTAAGTAAGTTTTAATGCTGGGGCCATATAATTGGTATCAAAGGGAGGTTTAGATAACTTTAGAAGTTGGAATTCTATTAAATGTTTATCCAAAAATATTTTTTTATGGTCAAATTGAAATGATATAGAATTTGAAGATTACCATGTTGCTTCATCTAAGACATGTTTGTTCAGAATGGTTTTCTGCAGAGGAAATAGGGAAGCAGTGCTAGGAAGGAATATAGAAGGAAATAAACTTCCAAATCAGCATCCTTAGATGGTCTGAATTGGAACTAAATAGTTTGTTGCAGTAATGGCGCAGTTGACTCAAGCGATAAATGGTGGTGGTATCCATGCATGAGATCAGCCAGATCAACCACATAGGACCATGTTAGTGGTTGATAATTTCATGAGGCAACATCCCCCATAATTTAGAGGATCATCTGACCCTATGCTAGCTGAAGGGTGGATTAAAGCACTGGAGAAGATTTTTGATGTCATGGGGTGTTCAGAAAATCAAAAGGTTAGTCTTGCTATTTACTGTTTAGAGGGTGAAGTAGATCAGTGGTGGTCGATAGTAAAAAATATCAGGGACGCTGATGAGATTGGTGCTCTCAATTGGGATTAATTCAAAGGTATGTTTCTTGATAAGTATTTTCCTAAGGCTGTTCGAGTTTGGATGGAAAAACAATTCATGGAATTGAGGCAAGAGGATGACTCAGTGGCCGCCTATGAAGAAAGGTTCACTCGATTGTCAAGGTATGCACCAAATTTTATCCGAGACCTTGATAGTAAAATCAATTTGTTTTTACTTAGGAATGAAGCCAAAATATCGAAGGGCATTAGCATCTCGTGAGTTTAAAAGTTACGAAAACCTGTTCGATGTGCTGAGAAGGATGAAATGGAGTTCGCTGATGATCACGTGTTCTATAACAACCAACAGAAGAAGAGACCGAGGTGGCATGAGAAAGGAAAGAATTATTCAAAAAGGACTGACGATAAGAAAACTAAGTTTCTAGTTTGTGATAAATGTGGTAAAAGGCATGCTAGGGAATGTCTTGTGAATTCTAGAAAGTGCTACCGATGCGGTAAGATGGGACATAAGGCTCGTCATTTCATTGAAAAGGATCAGGGTGATGGTAAGACCAAATTTGATTTACAGTTAATGAAATGTTTTAAGTGCAATGAGATGGGTCATTATGAAAACGGGTGTCTGACAAATAGCTTGAGTAATGAGAAGCAGTTATACTACAAGTAGAAAGGGGTGGGGAAATCCTTTGAAAATACATCAGAAGATTTCGAGTCGTCAAATGATGTTGTATCAAGTACTTTTTTTGTTTTTTCAGATTATGCCAGTTTGTTATTTGATTCAGGGTCTACACATTCTTTCATCTCTAAAACCTTTTCTAGTAAAATGGGAATACCATCTCAAGAAATGACTCCTGAACTTGTGGTAAAAACACATGGGAGAAATGTTTAGGCAAACAGAATTTATAAGAATCTTCCTATCCTTATCCGTGGAAATAACCTACTTGCGAACCTTATTCTTTTACCTCTAGTAGAGTTTGATATTATCTTGGGTATGGATTGGCTCTCTATTTACCATGCTATGATTGATTGTAGATCTAAAGAAGTTTCTTTTCAGAAAGACTTGCAGTTTGTGTACAAGAATGAACCCTTACTGTTGATAACATATCAAGAGGCCGAGAAACTTGTAAAAGATGGAAATGAATGTTACATTGCACACATCATTGAAAATAAAGAAACTGTTCAGATTAATTATGTGCCAGTGGTAAATGAGTATCTTGATGTTTTTACTGACGAGTTGCCTAGAATAATACCAGATCGGGAAGTTGAGTTTACTATTGACTTAGTTCCTGATGCTAATCCAATTTCAAAACCCCCTTATCGAATGGCTCAAATTGATATTTGGAGTTGAAGGATCAATTGGAAGATTTATTAGAGAACGGTTTCATTCGACCTAGAACATCCCCATGGGGTGCTCCTATTTTATTTGTTAAAAATAAAGATGGTTATATGAGACTTCTCATTGATTATAAATCCATGAATAACATCACTGTTAAGAACAAATATCATTTGCCTCATATCGATGATTTTTTTGATCATCTCCAGGGAGCTCAGTATTTTTCAATGATTGACCTGAGATCGGGGTACCAGCAGTTGAAGGTAAAGGAAGCAGATGTTCCGAAGACTACTTTTCATACAAGATATAGCCATTATGAATTTGTAGTAATGCCTTTTGGGCTAACCAATGCATCTGCTGTATTCATGGATATAATGAATAGAATTTTCCGTGAGTTCTTGGATAAGTTTTTGTTTGTTTCCATTGATGATATTTTGATGTTTTCTAAAAGTAAAGAAGAGCATTAAAGACATTTAAGGGTTATTTTGTAAACCTTGAAAGAAAATAAATTGTATGGGAAATTCAGGAAGTGTGAGTTTTCGTTGAAACAAATTTCTTCCCTTGGTCATATTGTTTCTAAATATGGGATAAATGTTGATCCTTCAAAAACAAAGTTTGTTGAAGAATGGCCATGACCCACAAATGCAACTGTGATTCATAGTTTCCTTGGTTTGGCAGGATATTACGGAAGGTTTGTTAGAAATTTTTCATGGTTATCTAGTCCAATGACTATGCTAACTCGGAAGGGTGTTATGTTTATCTGGAAAAAATAATGTAATGATTGTTTTCCGGAACTGAAAAGAAGATTACTGAATGCTCCAGTTTTGGAACAACCTTCTAGGAATGATGAGATTGTTATCTACATTGATGCTTCATTGAAAGGACATGGTTGTGTCCTTAAGAAGAATGATCAGGTAATTGCTTATGCTTCACGTCAGTTGAAAAATCGTGAGGTAAATTACCCTACACATGATTTGGATTTAGTTGTTGTTGTTTTCGCTTTAAAAACTTGGAGTCATCATTTGTATGGAGTAATGTGTGCAATATATTCTGATCACAAAAGTATAATGTATATATTCACTCAGAAAGAATTGAACATGAGATAGAGGAGATGGATAGAATTAATCAAGGATTATGATTATACAATTCATTAGCATCAGGGAAAAGAAAATAAAGTTGCTGATGCTTTGAGTCAAAAAAGTAATGCTTCATTAACAATGTTGTTTTTGGAACGTGATCCTTTGGTTAAGGATTTCATGAACTTTGGCATAAAAGTTGTTGGTGCAGGATGTCTTTATGATTTATTTCAGGTATCAGTGAAGTCTTCTCTATCAGGCAGAATCAAGAAAGCACAAAAGCAAGATAGTGACTTGTAGAAAAAGTTAGAGCTGGTTCAGAAAGGTATGTTTCCTGAATTCAACATTGATAATGATTTTGTTTTTTGATTTGGGAAGAGATTGTGTGTGCCTTGTGATTCACAGTTGAAGAGAGATTTGTTATGTGAAGCTCAATGTTCTCCATTTTCAGTTCATCCTGGAAGTACTAATATGTATAGAGATCTGCGAGAGTATTACTGGTGGGAAGGAATGAAAAGATATATTACTGATTTTACTGTGAAGTGTTTGACTTGTCAGCAGGTTAAAGCAGAGCGGCAGTTACTGAATGGGATGCTTCATCCTTTACCAGTGCCAGAGTGGAAATGGGAGAATATATCCAGGGACTTTGTTGTGGGATTACCGAAGATATCTCGAGGTAATAATGCAATCTGGGTTTTTTTTGATCGCTTGACTAAATCTGCTCATTTCATACCTATTCGAGATACTTTTTCTCTAGATCAACTTTCTCGATTGTACCTTAAAGTGATAGTCAGGTTGCATGGAGTTCCTCTATCCGTTGTATCCGATCGTGATCCTAGGTTTACTTCTGACTTTTGGAAGGGCTTCAGAAGTCGTTGTGTACTGAATAAAATTTTAGTAAAATATTTCATCCTCAATCAGATGGGAATCAGAACGAACAATTCAGACTTTGGAAGATATGCTACGGGCTTGTTCGATGGATTATTAGGGAATTTGGGACCAACATCTTTCTTTGGTTGAGTTTTCATATAATAACAGTTTTCATTCTAGTGTACAGATGGCACCATTTTAGGCATTATATGGGAAGCGGTGTCGAACTCCATCTTTCATGAATGATGTGGGTGAAAGGAAGTTGATGGGACCAGAATTGGTAGAAGAGATGGCAGAAAAAGTTCAGTTGATTCAGAAACACATGAGAATAGCTCAGAGTAGGCAGAAGAGTTATGCAGACAACAGGAGGAAGGATCTATCTTTTGAGGTAGGTGATCTTGTTTTTCTCAAAGTTTCACCATGGAAAAGTGTGATGCGATTTGGTAAGAAAGGAAAGGTGAGTCCAAGGTTCATTGACAATATGAAATTCTAGAGATACATGGAACATTTGCTTACCGAGTGGCTTTACCTCCGAGTTTATCTCAGGTATACTATGTTTTTCATGTTTCGATGTTGAGAATGTATATGCCAGATCCATCTCATGTTTTGAGCCCAGAGGTATTTTAGTTGGAAGAGAACATATCTTATGAGGAACAACCGGTCCAGATTCTTGACCATAAGGAGAAGGTGTTATGGAATAAGGTGATTCATCAGGTAAAGGTTTTGTGGAAAACCACATTATTGAAGAGGCAACATGGGAATCTGAAAATGCAATGAGGGCTAAATACCCCCACTTATTCGATAAGTAAATAAATTACGGGGACACAAATTTCTAAAGGGGGGAAGGATGTAACATCCCAATTAAGTAATGAATAATAGATATTTTTATCTATGTCTATTAAAGAATTAGATAGTGTTTTAGAAGATTAACAGGAGAATAAATCCAATCTTAAGCATGGAATACACTAATATTTTTAAAAGATTGTATTACTTCCTTTTGATGGAAAACCATCTTTTAAATCTATATTTTGACATTTTTATAAGCTCTATATGTCTAAAAAAAATTATTCTTTATTATTGGGATATCAAAATTTACTTTGTGTAAATTTTTGGTATTTTTCTGACAATGTTCATTTTTATAATGAATAGTGAAAAAATATAACATTTTACATCAAAACTGCTTTTTGATCTAATTTATTTATATGATTAGATTATCTTTTGAATTGGTTTTAAAGTTAAATTTGAATATATTTTCACCATTTAATCCAATAGTGGTCATTGAAATTAATATCACTTTGAAATTGGACTTAACCTAGTGTCAATCTTTTGATACTTATTGTTTCATAAAAACACGCTATTTGCTCTGACAGCGGGAATTAATTATTAAATTAATTAATGAAACATATATGTTTCTAATTTTTTAAAATATATTTCATTTTTGAATTCGGAATATCAAATATATCTTATTGTGAATTTTTTGTAATTTTCTGAAAAAGTTCAATTTTTGATTAATAGTGAAATCACTAAGTGGTACTTATAAAAACTAATTTTCCATTTAAATTAAATTTTTCCATCATTGTGTTTTGAATTTCAAAAATTCTTACATACATGGTTCTCATTAAGAAGCAAAATGTGGTTCAATGGGATTAAAATAATTTTTTGGTGAATAGTAACTTATTAAGTTTTTAATCACGATTAGAGGTAGTTAGTGAAGTTTAAGATAAATATAATGTTTTAATAATATGAGATGAGCTTGAAACATGTCCTACCCTCATTGGATGTGTCATGGCCGACCCAGAAAATCCATGGGTCAACTTGGGGACCCCATGGAGCCACTTTGTTTGTGAAATGACATAAATAACTTTTATTTAATGTTAAAGTAAAAATGACCCAAACATGAGTTATTTTACTAAAACAATTTTTACATGGGGTTATACATGACATATTTTTTACTCTAAATGGTCGTTGGAATGATACAAAGATTTCCTTCATCATAGTATATTTTTTTATAATTTTTAGACATTAGCTAAATTAAATTATTTATGACATCATGATGATGCAACAATTACCTCATTAATAATGGATTTAAATAAAATGAAAAGATAATTTAAAATATATGACCTAAACATGTCCAAAACCTATTGGGTGGGTATATTTCGAGACATTATCACCTTATCATGATATCAATGTGGGACCTTTTAAATCCGATACTCATTTTAAAATAAAGTAACATTTCCTTACTTTCCAAGAGTGCCCCTCCTCTCCTCTTATAAAAGGCCCCCAACTCTACCTCCTTACCCACACATACAAAGCCTTTGTCTTGTCCAAACCCTGCCCATTTTGCCTCTCCACATCCCTCTCTTACTCCTTGAATCCTGAATTTGGGTATAAGTCTTCCCAAGGAAGCCTTTGATCTCAAACCAAAGGGAGTTACCTAATTTTAAGGTAATGTCTTCACTTGAGTCCTTTTGTTTTATTTTGCTTCTCCAACCCCCTAAAATCTTTTTATTCATTTCTTTTGTAACAACTCCAGTATCTAAAATAGACTAGGATGTTTTTATAAGAATGATTCGAGCTACACATACACACACCTACATCTAATGGTTAAAGAACATATTGTTTCCGTGGATGGCAAATTTCTGCCTCCCGAAACGATGATTGTTCAAAATTCTTTTAACACCTTAAAAGGTGGCCATTAAGATGTAAATATATTTATATATGATATATAATATGTTTATGTTTTCCTTAAGCTTATGTATTTTTCATTTTTTGCATACCTTTATGGTTTCCATTATGGGTAAATGCGATATCTTCATTTAAGGAAGTGCAGACTACCGCCCCCTCAAAGTGATTTGATTTGTTAATACCATATGTGGGACGTATAAAGGATGGAGTTATGATATTATATATGATATTACGCTAGAATAATAATATACCTATATATCATTAAGATTCCATTCTATAAAATACCAAATAGAAATGAAAGTAGCGTCCAGGCGTACGTACGACTTACCTTCTCCATGAATGGTGCATTTCATTTCATACCTCTAAATGTTTATGTAATATTATAAATGAATTTATATACTGGATATATATGATATATATGATATATACATCATGATTATAACTCTGGATATAATGGATACATTAAGAACTTGTAATTATAAAGAGCATATTTTGACTCAAGTACCAATGATCGTTAAAACAACCGTTATTAACTAAAATAATTACATAGTGTTCATCACATGGTAATAAGTGATATAAAAGGAATAATGAACTTGAAAAAGTTTATTAATAATGTAAAAATTAAGTCAAGTTTATTATTCAGGACATTAAAGAACGATCAAGTCAAGTCGGACCCGAGGTATGGGACTTCGTCTCAATCTCCTTTCATTGAGGCATATTTTGTTTTATACACAACCTTCTTTTACGTTTATTCAAAAGAAATCTTTTTTATACGATGTGTTTACAAAATGAAAAAAAGGGAATATTTTTTGTCATACATATGCGGCGACAACGACTTCTCCGCCGTCGTTACCATTATTTGAGTTTAGGCTTCCTCTACAAGCCATACTTTTTTTTAAAAGAAAAATAAATACCATGTTTTACTTTTCTTTTATTTTGGTATTGAAAATGGTTTTCATAATGTTTTTATATCAATGTGTTTTACTGATATCTTATGATTGGAAGGTGGAAATGTTATGTTTCCTTTATGGATGTTTTTTGTGATACAATTATGTTGTGGTTCTTGGGCATTATTATGAAGACGGGTGGTTTCATGATAAACTAAGGGCGGGTGAGCCTGATATATCTCTCCAATGCATTGGGTAACACGAAGGAGTGAAATGTTAAGGTTTTTCTGAAGAGATTTAGTGAATATACTGTAATGGGTATTCCAAACGTAACAAAGAGGGTTACTCCCTACGTAAGAATGTTATGAATGCCTCAAGTTACCTTTATGTCTTATGATTTCTATGATTTATTCATGATTTTATGAGGTATGTAAAAGTGCTTATATTTTAGGGGTAATGTATGATTTCATTCTTATGTTAATATGAACTCATGTTTCCTTTCCATATTTTTATAACCCATACTGTGATTTTTATGCTCATCCCATGTTTTTTGAAATGTTTTTCACAGGTGAAGGGAATGGTACATGATATGATGATAGTGTCAAGGAAGTGTCAAGAAAGAATCCATGTTTTATTTTAAATATTTTTTCGTTAATGGTAAAAAATTAATATTATCTTTATGTAACCACTTTGTTTAAATGTGGAATGTAATGAAAGTTTTATGTTCTAATTCTCTAAAACTCTAAACCTGAAAAGATCCTCAATGTGTAATCTTATAATAACTCGAGATTAAGTAAGGTTTAAGGCTAGGGACTTATACTATCAATGGTATTCACCATTATGAACATGAACATATTGATTGGGGAATTAAATTTATGTACTTGATATCACTTATTCGTGAAATGAATTATGATGTTAAAGAATCCATGTTGTAAGATCTATATGGCACACTTATGCATGAAATGAAATGATTATGAAGGGTGCACCCTAATAGGGATCCAATGCATTGGATAATGTATATTATCCTCATACATCATGTGATATGAGAGTAGACTCATTATAATTTATGTACAATGGGGGTTTACGCTTGCTTCATGTGTGATGAGGGTTTACTCATGCTCGATTTGCAATGATCTTTGGCTAATGCTAATATCAGGTTAATTATAATTGCCACATCTCAATGTTATGATATATATGAATTAACATGACTTTATGTTCAATTTTATCTGTTCCTCCATTAACATGCGTATTTTCTAACATGTATTGTGTTCCTCATGTTATTACATAATTATTACCTTACTGGGCTTTATGGCTCACCCATTTCTTATGTATGTCCTTAGGTTATCCCATGAAAAGTTATGTATGAAAAAATGTTCCTGTCATGTAAAATATGTTATAAATAAATATGATCTATTTCATGTTTTATGTAACACCCCAAGCATTCACGGTACGCTTGACTTTGAATAATACAATAACATGTGTTGTACGCAACTTCGAGTTCTAACACACAACAACCAATCAAAATAGCCCTTATGAATAGTAAAACCAACATTTTAAAATTTTAAACATTTATTATTTCAAAATGGTCTTTATATTTGGATTTGGAATATCAAAATTATCTTAGGGTGAATTTTTGGTACTTTTATGATAACTTTCATATTTTGATGAATAGTGTAAATTTATAAATTTTAATTAAGAACAACTTTTTTAATAGAAATAATTAGTAGTGATAAATTATGCATTTTAATGGATTGGTAGTATAATAATATTATATTTTTATCATTTAATACTATTTATGTCATTATAAGTAATTTTACAATTATGTTTGACATAAACAAGTGTCAATCTTTTGATAGTTATTATTTCATAAAAACACGGTTTTTGTTTTCACAACGGGAATTAATTTTAAAATAATTTATGCCACATCTGTGTTTAGAATTTGGAAAAATTGATCCCATATTTGGAATCAGTTGTTCCAAATAGTGTAAATAGGTATCTTTTATTTTTAGACATTTGGAATATTTACATCAGTAAGTATTTTATTTACCGTGGTTAAAGAGATAAATCCAGTAGATAAGGTTATGAAATAATATTATAATAATTTTAAATTACCCTAACACGTGTCCTAACCATATTTTCAGATACATTTCCGACCATGGGCATCCATGGGTCGATTTCGGGACCCCATGGATCCACATGGGAGTGATAATGATATTTTATATTAACTAATCTAATGTAATGACAAAAATAACAAAAGAAAATATCTTTTTATAAAGGAATTTTTATATGAGGATAAATAATTGATCTAATCGACTATAAATAGTAATTAGAAAGATAAAAATATTTCATACCTCACAATATTTTATTTATAATTTTTAGACATAATATAAATATATTTATATATGACACAATAATGTTGCAATATTTTCCTTATTAATAAAACAATAAAATAAATGATATTATAAATACTAAACTAAATATAATTTGAATGATTTGATTCCATAAACAAATTTTATAGGTGACTATGAAATGTTAGAGTTGATTAAATGTATTTATTTCTAAGTAATAATGTTTTTATAACTTTAACAAAAATCAATTATTAAATAATATTAAAATTGACATAAATGAGTTTTTAAAACAAATACAATATTAATTGTTTATATAATAATCCAAAAAATCTATGGTTTGGCCAAAAGACTTATATTATGATATTTGTATAATTAATGAACCACTATTTGTTCGATTGGATGTTTATAGTAAATATATTTACCATATAATATTAAAATACAAAGAGACATGGTAAATGTCATACTATATAACTAAGAGTTACATCTAAAAGATAAAGTTAATATATGACCCAAACTTGTCGAAAACCTATTGGTTGAGTGGTTTGAGACTTATAACCACCTTATAATTTAAATAATTCATTTTTGATTTATTACAAATCGAAAATTATTTTTTTTTAAACTAATAATTCTATCTTTTCCTAAGGTGCCTCTCACCCCTCTTATAAAAGGGCACTCCCCCTTCTCACTAATTCACACCATAAAATCCATTTCTCTCAGGAAAACCCTACCAAAATACCCTTTAAAAATTTCATCCCTCATCCTAGAGGCCTTAATTTAGACACAAATCCGACCTAGGTAGCCTTTTTTATCAAATCAATAGGAAGATCCCGAAGAAGAGGTAAATATTTTATCACCTCTTTCATGTTCCTTTCTTCTTCGACTTCCTTTTTCTTTGTTATTTCCATTATAAAATAATAAATCAAGAATCTTCTATATACAGTGATGTTATTATAAATATGTTACAACCATATTCATTATTCTATCCATCCTTTGAATGACATGTCACCATACGTACGTACGTATGGCATACCGTCTCCACATCATGTTGTAATTGTTATTCAATACATTATTATTTGTATGGGTATAATAATGTAAATAATAAATATAAAATGATAATTATTCTGTATATAAGATATACCATCCAATTATATATTATTTTAATATCAAAAGAATGATATTTTCACTCCTACATACGTACGGATTACCGTCTCCATGATTGCGATGAGATTCATTCCCCATCGTATCCATTCAAGAAACATTTTTAATTAGAGGATTAATTATAAATTTTAAAGACATAATAACATTATGTATATGAATAAGATACATCCTATCACTAAAGAACATTACTTATATAACAAATCATACAAAGGAAAATGAATCAGTTAACACCCGAAACAACGATAATAATAAGATATTATTAACAAATAAATGTTAAAAGAACATAAATGATATCATATTAATGTATACTATTATTTTATAATTTAAAAAAAAATATCACCATTATACAGGAGGTTAACCTACCCACTACCATGTAAAAGTACAAGGTATTGGTTTATTTCACAATCTCATTATTATCCGAGGTTGCTTTTACGTAAGTATCTACTGTGTCCTATTTATCATCCATAACCATGTTTCTTAAAAATTTATTCCAAATTTTCATTACTATTTACTACACTATGGGTTAATTTCATTTCAAACCTTGTTTTACTTTTTATAAAATGGTTTTAATTTAATCTTTTCGTTGTTATCCAAATAGGTTACTTTGAAATTTTTTCACAAAATTAAGGTAACAATGTTTTTTAACTTATAAAGTGGGTGTGGCTATTTTCTGCTATTATATCATCGTCAAAGCTTCCCTTACTTGCTTAAATTTTTTTTGATACTAAATTTTTTCTTTATAATTATGTAACTCTAAAATGATTTAAAAATAGAATGATAAATTTCTCTAAATAAGGTTTTGATTTCATCTATGTCGTCATCCATTGATGGATTTTATGTTTATTTAAAGTTGATTTATTATAATACAAACCATACATATTGTGTTGACGGTTTTGTGATATGTTTTACTGTGGGTGTTCTATTTTTATACCATTCATGGTTTATGGAAAAATTATTCACATTTAATATTCTATTTTTAATATGAATATTTTTGTTATGTTTAAACTAATTCATATTAGGATTTCAATGGACTTTGAAAGTGACGGGTAGAGCCCGCTATAGATCCTCGATGCATCGTTAGGTATCATGAGAGAAACTAGTTTCTTGGAAGAAGGCATTGACAAAATCTTATTTGCAGTCTTGGCCCAAGGCCTTGACTATGTGATTATGAAAGTCTAGCATTATGCATTCAAACATTATAAACGTTGTACTTGATATTGCATCTGTTTATTCAACTTGTAGAATATCCATGTGAGTAAGTAAATGGAAATATTTCGATTATATTTTTCATATTATGAGGAATTTTATGTTGAAAAGGCTTTTCATTTAGTTCTATACATTGCCTTAAATTTTTATGCTTATTTATGAATGTATCTGCTATATTTTTAGCCTCACTGAGAATCTGAGCTCACCCCATTATATGTTTTTCACCAGGATGTGAAGAAGTTTATTATGAATGACCGGTAGGGATAGTCTATGGGATCTCATTGTTTTCCATGGAAACAATGTTGTTGTAGTTTTCCATTTTATGATGTAATGTAAACCTCATGAATGTATCTAGTACATCCAAGGCTACTAAACTAATCGGTCTTTCAAGACTTGATCTTTTGTGATCATGGAAATGTTATGTAACAATTCACTGACGCTGGGTAATTGGGGCTAGTGCATTATAGCTGGTATCAGAGAAAGTTTAGTACAATCCTAGGGAAATAGATGTAGATAAACTCTGTTTAGAGCACATAGACGTAAGATTAAATTTGAGGATTATTATAGAATAACTTCCTAGAATTTTAGTATTGTAGAGATTTTGTGAGTTTTCCAAGCAATACATCTTTGTTTGGATATGAGCAGGTAGAGGGGGATCTGGCACAGATTTACCTAGATGTAAAACTCGAAAACACCACTTTGAGCTATAATCGAATGGGAACTGGTGCATGACAACGGGCCTTGCTACTCTTGGTTATGACACTTCCGGGGTATATGCTTAGGGTAATTTTCATTTTCTTTACAAAAAATTTTGACGTGTTTGTGATTATATACATCCTCATATAAAACATTTTTTAGGATTACAGATTGTATCCATAAACTATTCAATTTATATTAAGTGTTTTACAAGTTTGGAATTATATATTTTGATTCATAAACTAAACTACTTTATTCCATTGTTTATAAATGGCCCGTAGTGGAACGAATGGAAACTGTATCAATGCACACATTCCATGAAAGGATTTCCCTCTTACTCAGTATATTTATAGTGGATCTGGTGATACAATAAGTGCTGATCAGCTAATCAAAATACTGGAACAACTCACTCGGTTTATGAATAATAACCTTACCCATATAGAACACCATGATCCATAACATGGAGGATCAATGTTAGATCGCTTCATGAGAAAACAACCACTGATATTCAATGGGGTTGAAAATCCACTTTTAGCTGAGAAATGGTTAATTTCCATAGATAAAATATTCCACGGCTTGGAGAGTATGGAAGGGGAAAAAGTTTTCATGGAAGTTCATCGCCTCTATGGAGATTCTAGTCAACGATGGTAATTGATTAAAAAAGGAAGATGATGAAGTATCAAATATGGAATGGAGGGAGTTTAAAGAAATTTTCCTAGAAACACAATTTCCTCATGACCATCGAGCAGATATGGAAAGGAAATTTCTCAGTCTAAGGCCAAAGGAGGATGAGAATGTCACGAAGTCTGAAGATAAGTTTACAATGTTAGCGAGACATGCTACATATAATATAAGTAACCCAAGAAGTAATATTGATCATTTATTTTATTGGTTAAAAACATTTCTCCATCAAGCATTAGTCACACAATCATTATAATCGTATAAAGATATTGTCTCATGTGCTATTAAGAAAGAAAAAGAATTATCTAAGTATTACGGCTTTCAAGAAAAGAAATAGAAGAAGAGATCTACTGAACACTCTGGAAATGGAAATAAGGGGAATAATAGAAAAGTTGAATATCCATCCTACAGTAAATGTGGGAAGAAACAGCTTGGTACTTTCCTGAATGGAATGTGATTATATCGGAAGTGTGGTGAATAAGCTCTCCAAACTCGTGATTTCAAGGGGATGAAAGTGGATGTTGATGTTGAATGCAACAATTTTTGGGAAAGGGGGAATTATTCAAATGAATGTCATAAGCGTCAGGGGAACATACCCTAGAAAAGTCCAAGGGATCGAGGCCATGCTTATGTTATCACTACTGCAAAGGTTGATGCTTTGAAAGTTGTAGTGGAAGGTATTCTAATGGTTTCATCAAGTTTATCCAATGCTTTATTCGATGCTAGATCATCACATTGTTTCATATCTTCCTAGTATGCTAATAAAATAAGATATTTACAATTTTATTTAACAAGGGATTTGTTAGTGAAAACTCTTTATGGAAGTATCATTGCAACAATTTTTTGTAAATCAGTCCCCATTAGGGAATATAAGTGTTCTTTATTTTCTGATGTAATCATCATACACCAGATTGAATATGGTATAATCCTCAGTATGGATTGGATTCTAGACCATGAAGCAAAAATTTATTGTAAGAAGAAGGAGGTTACTATTTTTGATGACGATGATAAAGTGTATCTTATATTTAGTGCAGAATCGTCACCACCTAATTATTATCCAGATCCACCCCCAATAGCTTAACTGAATTCAATTATTGGGGAGGAAGAGAATTAAATAACTATGGGAGAGGAAAGGAATGTTTAGATAGAGGATGTACCTATTGTGAAATAATATCTTAATGTGTTTCGAGAAGATTTACTTGGATATCCTCCAGAATGAGAAATTGAGTTATCAATTGATTTAATTCGTAGATCAAGGCCCATATCGAAGACCCCTTATAGAATGGACACTATGGAATTAGTGGAACTCAAGAAGAAACTAGAGGAGTTTTGTAATAAGGGATTTATTTTCCCTAGTGTTTCTCCGTGGAGAGCCCCTGAGAAAAAAGATAGATCTATGTAATTGTTCATTGACTACAAGGAGATCGATGCTATAATAATAATGAATTAGAAACCCATACCTCGAATTTATGGTTTATTTGAACAAATTCATGAAGATAAATACTTTTCAATAATTGAACTTCAATTTTGATGTCATTATTTGTGTGTGAAGAAGGAAGACATTCTGAAAATAGCATTTCGAACTAGGTACATGTACTACAGGTTTTCATTAATGCCTTTTGGACTAACTAATTCACCCTCTGTCTTCATGGATCTAATGAATAGAGTTTCAAGGAATATAATTATGAATTTTTAGTGGTATTTATTGATGATATCTTGGTATATTCCAAAATCTATAAAGATCGTGAAAATCACTTGCGCATTATCCTATGGATTCTTAAAAGACACGAATTATATGGGAAGTTTAGCAACTGTGAATTATGGATTCTTGGTATTTTTTTCTTGGCCATATTATCTCTAAATATGGAATCTATGTTGATCCTTCTAAGACCAAGGAAATCAATGATTTTCATGCACCGACAATTATAATAGAGGTACGTAGTTTTATTGGTTTAGAAGGTTATTATCGATGTTTCATCCATAATTTTTCCCTATTTCCTAATCCATTAATAAGGATCACACGTAAAGGGGTTAAATTTATGTGGACAAAAGAGTGTGAAGAATGTTTTGAATAATTTAATAGATGAATATTTAATGCTCTTATCTTGACTCTACAATTGGGGAATGATGGGTTTGTTATTTATAGTGATGCATCAAAGAAAGAACATGGTCGTGTCCTTATGAAGAATGATAGGGTTATTTCCCATGCATCACGACAGTGAAAAATTAATGAGAAAAACTATCATACTAATGATCGTGAGTTAGCAGATGTAATCTTTTCTTCGAAGATATGGTTACATTATCTCGATGGTGAAAAATGTGAGATTTATACTGATCACAAGATTTTGAAGAATATTTTCTCACAGAGAGAACTGAACATGAGGGAATGAAGATGGATTTAACCACTCAAGGATTATGATTGCATGATACACTGCCACAAAGGTATGTCAAATAAGGTGGCAGATTCTTTGATCAGAAATGATCATGGAGTTTTTAACAAGATGAGTGTTGAAATTCATCATATTCTCATGGATCTAGTAAAGATGTATATGGGAATAACAATGGAATGCAGATCATCAATACTTTGTCAAATGGTTTCCAAACCATATTTACTAGAATGGATAAATTTTTCTCCAACTGTTGATGAAGATTTTCAAAAGAAGATTAAATCTGTGAATAACGGGATATTGAGTGACATCATATATGAAGATGGTATTTTGAAATTTGGGAAGAGAGTTTGTGTTCCAGATATACCTGATCTAAAAAATGAATTTTTGGAGGATGCCCATAGTTCCAATTTCGCTATACACCAAGGGAGCACAAAAATGTATAGAGATTTGACAGAATGTTTTAGGTGGGACAACCTGAAAAGGGAGATTCCTGATTTTGTGTTAAGATATATGGTTTGTAAACAAGTAAAAGATGGAAGGAAACAACTCAGAGGAGTAATGAAACCCCTTCCCATACCTATGTGGAAATGGGTTAATATTACAATGGAGTTAGTCATGGGACTACCAAAGACTCTTAGAAGGAATGATACAATATGGGTCATTGTTGAATGTCTAACCAAGTCAGCACATTTTTCTTACTATAAGAGACAATTTATCACTTGAACGTCTAGAAGGACTATATATTAATGAATAGGTGAAACTACATGGAGTACCACAATCGATTGTTTCTGATTGTGACCCCCACTTTACATTATGATTCTTGAAAATTTTTCACAAATCCCTGGATACTGAAATTCGTTTGAGCACTGCCTACCACCCTCAAACTGATGGACAATCATAATGGACTATTCAAACCTTATAAGGAATTTTGAGATCTTGCACACTTGACTTTCATGGTATATGGAATTAATATTTACCTCTCGTAGAATTTTCCTACAATAATAGCTTCCATTATAGTATTCAGATGGCCCCACATGAAGCGTTATATGGAAAGAGATATCGCACACTAACCTTTTGGGACGATGTAAGTGAAAGAAAATTCATAGGACCAGAACTTTTGGAGGAAACAGTTGAAATGGTGAAGGTAATCCAAACCCACATCAAAGGAGATGAATGTAGGCTGATGTGAAATGCCGATAATCGAAGGAAGGAGTTGTAATATAAGGTAAAAGAACATGTTTTCTTATAGGTATTTATATCGATGGTTGTTATACGTTTCAATAAGAAGGGAAAATTTAGTCCCAGGAACATAAGACCTTTCGAAATTCTAGAATGAATTGGGGCTATAGTTTACCATTTGGAAATGATGTGATGTCTCTCCAATGTTCACGATGTGTTCCACATATAACTATTGATAAAATAAATGTCAGACATAAGGCATATACTCACCCATGATGAATTAGAACTGAAACCCGACATATCTTATTGCAAAGAGCCTGTCATGGTTCTTGATAATGGAGAACAAGTGCTGAGAAACCGGATGAATCGTTTGGTAAATGTTCTATGGAGATACGATAAGATGAAATTGGAAATGTGGGATCCCGAGGAACTTATAATGAAGAACCACCCAAGTCATTTTACACTGTAATACTCTACAAATTATGAGGATGAAATTTTTGGAATGTGCTGAGAATGTGACCCCCAATGTTTCCATGATACACTTCTCTTTGAATAATACAATAGCATGTGTTATACGCAACTTCGAGTTCTAATACACCACAACCAATCAAACAAGCCATTATGAATAGTAATACATACTTTTTGAAATTTTACACATTTTATCATTCAAAATAGACTTCATTTTTGGATTTAGAATATAGAAATTTTCTTGGGGTGATTTTTTGGTACCTTTTTGATAACTTTCATATTTTGATGAATAGTGAAAATTACTAAATTTTAATTAAAAACAACATTTTAAACCGAAATAATTAGTAGTGAAAAATTATTCATTTGAAAGTTTGGGAAGTATAATTAGATAATATTTTTATCATTTAATACAATATAGGTCGTTATAAGTAATATCACATTTAAATTTGACATAGTCAACTGTCAATCGTTTGATAGATATTATTTCATAAAAACACGCATTTTGTTTTGACAACAGAAATTAATTTTAAATTAATTTCAACCACTTCTATGTTTTGAATTTAGAAAAACGGATCCCATATTTGGAATCATGAGGTCTAAATTGTGTAAAAAGGAAACTTTTATTTTTATTCATTTGGAATATTTTATTCAGTAAATATTTTTTTGTCTATGGTTAAAGGGGTAAATCCAGTAAATAAGGTCAAACTATAATATTATAATAATAATAAATTACCCTAAAAATTATCCTAACCCAATTTAATGATACATTTACGACCCTAGTCATCCTTGGGTCGATTTTGGGACTCCATGGAGCCACATGGGAGTGATAATGTCATTTTCTATTAAATAATATAATTTATAGACGAAATTAACAAAAGAAAATATCTTTTATTAAAACAATTTTTATATGATGTTTTATAATTGATATATTTTACTTTAAATAATAATTATAAATATAATAATATTTCCTACCTTAGGATATTTTAATTATAATTTTTAGACATAAAATATATATATTTATATATCACACAATAATGATGTAGTATTTTCCTTATTAATGAAACAATCAAATAAATGATATTATAAATATTAAAATAAATATAATTTGAAAGTTTTGATGACATAAAATTTTTTTATAGGATACTATTATATGTTATAGTTGATTAAATTTATTTAATTATATGTAATTATGTTGTTATGACTTTATCAAAAAACAATTATTATGTAACCTCAAAATCAACAAAAATGAGTTTTTTAAAAAATACAATATTATTGGTTGATATAATAATCCTAAAAATATAAGGTTAAGAAAAAAGACTTTTATAATGATAGTTGTATCATTATATTACAACTTGGGGTTCTATTGGAATTTTATGGTAATTATATTTACCATATAATATAGAAATACAAGGAGACATGGTAAATGTCAAATTATTTAACTAAGAGATAAATCTACAAGATAAAGATAATATAGTGTCCCTAACCTGTCTAAAACTTATTTTTTGAGTGTTTTTCAACCCATACAAACCTTATACATTAAATAATTTAATTTTGATCCATTATAAACTGAAAGTGATTTTATTATAAAATAATATTTCTAGCTTTTCCTAAGGTGCCCCTCACCCCTCTTATAAAAGGGAACACCCCCTTCTCTATAATTAACACCTATAAAGCCATTTGGCTTAGCCAAAACCTACCCAAATACCCTCTCAACAGTTTTCCATTCATCCTAGATGCCTTACTTTAGTCATAAAGCCAACCTCTGGAGCCTTTTTGATCATATCAAATGGAAGAACCCCAAGAAGAAGAAAATATTTCATCAACTCTTTCAAGTTCCTTTCTTATACCACTTCCTCTTTTTTTCTATTTCCATTCTAATATAATAACTATAGTATCTTCTATATAATGTTTTGTTATTATAAATATGTTAAAACCACATTAATTATTCTATCTATCCTTTGAATGACATGTCACTATATGTGCGTACGTACGGCTTACCGTCTCCACGTCGTGGTGTAATTCTTTTTCAATAAATTATTATTTTTATGGGTATCATAATGATGTGTAATTGAAGTAAATAGTAAATATAACTTGATAATGATTTGGTATATAAGATATACGATCCAATTATATATTATTTTAATATCAAAATAATGATATTTCTCCATCATCGTACGTACCGATTACCATCCCCACGAACGCGATGAGATTTATTCCACATCATATCCATTCAAGAATAATTTTCATTAGTTGATTACAGATAATGTTTAGAGACTTAATATAATTCTGAATATGAATAAAATAAATATTATACATAAAAACATTACTTATGTAACAAATCATACAAAGAAAAATAAATCAATTAACACCTGAAATGACGATAATACTAAGATATTATTAACAAAGCAATGTTAATAGATCATATATGATATCATATTAGTTTATATGATTCTTGTATAATTTAATAAAAATTATTTCACCATTATATAGGTGGTCACCCTACCCTCAAACAAGTAATAGTATATGGTAAGTTTTAATTTCACAATCTCTTTACTATCTGAGGTTGCTTTTGCTTCAGTATCTACTAGGACCTCTTAATCAAACATATCATTGTTTCTTAAAAATGTATTCCAAAATTTATTAACTATTTATTAGACTATTGGTTAAATTCATTTATACCCTGGTTTGAATTTTTATAGGATGGTTTGAAAGGAATCTTTCTGTCATTTTCCAAATAGGGTAGTTTGACAATTTCCCAAAAATTAAGGTAATATTTATTTCAACTTATACGGCAGGTGTAACTATCTTCTGCTATTATAACATCGTCGAAGCTTCCCATACAAGCTTATAAAAATATTTTCATAATAAATTTTTTCTTTATAATTATGTTACTCTAAAATGTTTTCAAAATAGATAGAGATTTTTCTTTAAAGAAGGGATTGATTTCATCTATTTAAACATCCTTTGATGTATTTTATATTTATTTGAAGTTGATATATTATAATACAAAACATCCAAGTTAATCATAAGAATAAGAATAAATCATCGTCTCGGATGATACCTGATGCTCACAAAAAGTGCTTGAAAGTTTGAGTCAAGAAATTCAATCTTCCGGGTGAGAGCTCGGGAGCTACCTGGGAAGAGCTGGTTGAAATAGAGGATGTTGCTGAATTCAACCTTTCAATCTAAAAATATATTCAACATATGGTTTTGGGAATTTGAAAACGTCCTTTGCAATCCTCTTCGATGGATGATGTGGCTTCGTTGGTTCAAGAACATGTTGATCCCTTAGAGGATTTTTCCAAGGCTTCACGTGGTGTACCACAAGGTTCAAAATCAAAGGAAGCTGTTCTTGCCGATTGTTTTTTCATGCCCACACCCCAGGATGAATCTATTTGTGTGGTCATAGTGGTTACAGAACTAAATAAAACCTCCCTTGCAAATGGATCTTCCACGCTCACTGCCCAGGATTCCCCTCAAGGTATGAATCTCACGAGAGTTCCAGTTTGCAACAATAATCATCCTATTAAATTCTCTAATACTCAAAATTCATCCTTGTTCATTATATCATCTGGTCAAAATGATATGGATATTTTTTTACAGTTGATAGGGATAGTAGACATGAAGGCCACTCCTATTTTGTCTTCTGTTCCTCAATCTCGATCCCCTCTTGAGATTGTTGATCCCTTCGGGAATAATGATAATGTTACTAAGTCTTTCAGGAAATTAAATGAAATTGTTATTCCTGATTCTTCTAATCTTTTGTCTGATTCCCCAATGAGAAAACAGGTTTTGAAGACTACTCTGGACTCTTACTCCAAGCCTAGGTGATCCAAGAGGAACCAAGGATGGAGTGGTTCCAAGAAGAAAAAAAATTATTCAAGGCTCCAAAAACAGGTTTTAATGGATGTTTTCTTTTGGAATTGTTAGGGTATAGCTAACTATGGCACTATTTCCATTCATAAAAGAGCTATCTGGACTCATAAACCAAAAACAATTCACTTGATGAACCAAAAGTTCATTTCTCTTTGAAATTTATAAACTTTTCTTCCTATGAATATAATTTCTTAGGTTCTTGTAATATTAAAAATATGGTTGAATCCCTCTTGATATTTTATCACTCTTCACTAAAATATTTTAAAAATCAAAACTCTACTGATCAAATTCTCACTTGTGCTTATTTTATTGATAACCTCCATATGTAATCAACTTCTGTCTATGATATGTATCTCTACCAGGAGAGTAGGAACCTTTGTAATGACCTGTTAATCTTAGCTAATTCTATCTCTGACCCCTGGTTAGTGATTAGATATTTTAATTCCATCCTTTCCCCTTGTGGAAAACATGGTCCTTCTAATTCTCAAATATCTTCCATGGAGTTTAGATCCTATATTGAAAACTGTAATTTGGTTGATGTTAACCACATGGGTGCCAAGTTTACTTGGTATAGAAGGAATTATAATAGAATCGTTGCTAGTAAACTTGATAGGGCCCTCATGAATCTCCCAACTCTTGATGCGTAGGAGACCATTTATAGAATCAACATACATAGACGTTTCTCAAACCATTATCCAATTTTGGTTAGCATTCCCTCTAAAAGTGCCAAGAACAATATTCCCTTCAAATTTAACAATGCTTGGTCATGTGACCTAGAGTGTTCCAAGAATATTCCAAATTTCTGGAATTCGACGAATCATCACTCGGATGCCTTCACTTGTTCAATAAATCTAAATAATCTAAAACATCGTCTCAAGGGTTGGTGTATAGCTAAATGGAAGAAAATTGATATGGACATATCCACTCTTGAGGATGATCTCAACCAATTACAAATTAATGTCACCCATTCTAACTTTTCCTCTGATCCTCAGCATGATATCAACATTTCTATGAACCTCAATTCATTTTTAGTTCATAAGGATAACATCTTTAAACAAGTTTTCAATATTAAGTGTCTCTCTGATAGTGATCGTAACACTAAATTCGACAATGCTCTGCAAAGGGCCAGGACAGTCTGTCGTCTGATCTCCTTTTTAAAAGTAAATGACATCCTCTTGTACACTGAGGCCTCTATTTCTTATCATATGGTTTCTTTCTTTAAGAATATATTCAATGGGGCTCGTATTAACAAGGAACTCCTACCCGAGAACATCACGTCACTGGTCCAAGATGAAGACAATAAATTTCTCCTATGCACTCCCCTTGACTATGAGAGTAAGGACACTATCTTTAGCCATAACCCTAATAGTTTCCCAGGACCTGATTATTTCAAAAATTGTTTCTTTCAGCATCACTGGGATGTTATTCAAAAGGATTTATATAAACTTTCCAAGAATTTTTTCCTTAATGGGTTCCTTCCTCATGGAATAAATGCCCAGTTCTTTACCTGAATACCTAAGGTGCCCAATGCCTCGGAAATATACCATTTTTGACCAATTTAGCTTATCAACTCCCCCGATAATATTATGACCATGCTCTTGGAAAATATGATTTCCTCCTTATGTAACATAATTATATCTTGAAACCAATTTGGATTCATCAAGGGGAGGACTATTCAAGACTACATCTGACTTCCTTCCAAATCCACCAATGCTATCAATAAAAACTCTAGAGGAGGCATCATTTATAATATGCTTGACATTTTTAAATCTTGTGATACAATGAAATGGGGTTTCATTTTTAAGGTCTATCGGGGTTTTTGATTCAATGATGTTTTTATTAGCAGGATCAACTCTCTTTTTTATCTCAGCATCTATTTCCATCCTTATTAATGACTCCACTAAGGGATATTTCAAATTTTTGAAAGGTATCTGACATGGTGATCCCCTCTCTATCATCTTTTTTTCCATTGTGGAAGATTACCTTTATCGTCTCCTCACCTATCTAGTGCTTAAAAACAAAATTAATCCCTTACAAGCTGCCCAGAACCTTAATGTCCCGACCAACTAACTCTATGCAGTAGATTTTATTCTTTTCCTTAATGATGCAAAATCCACCATTACTAATCTCAAAGATGCCTTATCTCACGATGAATAGATCTCGGGTCAATCCATTAGTTGGAACTAATCGTTTATCTTGTTTGGAAAATGTTTACCCATTTCTAGAAAAAATTACATCCTTGGGAGTGTTGGTATCAAAGAAGGGTCCTTTGATCTTACATACCTTGGGGTTCCTATCTTTTGGTGGAGGCCTAGATCTTTTATTTTAATGATCTGTTTGACCAAACCATTAATCATCTTTCTTCTTGGTAAGTAAAATCTCATTCTAGGGATGGTAGAGTCTTCCTGGTGAAAGCATCAATTGTCTCCAAAATGGTTTACTCGATGATGATTTATAGATGGCATGTCAGTCTCCTTAATAAAATAAATACCTATATAAAAAACATTTTTTGGATGGGGCGTATCCTTGATAGGAAGCATGTCACTGTTTCCTAGCATAAGTACTGCAAACCCTGCGATAAAGGAGGACTAGGAATAAAAAACCTCATGTTTTTTAATGAAGCCCTCCTTGCCAGACTCACATGGAATCTAAGAAACAACAAATCAGACTCTATTTCTTTTCTTAAAAATCATTTCCTAGATAAGCTTAAATCCTGTAATTTGACTTTTGTGAATTCTTCCCTAAGGAATTCCACTAGAAACTCCATTGTCAATATCATGAACAACTTCTGATGGATATTTAACTCTGATTCAACCCTGAAATTCTGGCTTGATAACTGGTGGGGCGTTCCCCTCAATTCAATGATTCGTTCAAAATCTGTTCCAGATTCTATTAAATATACCATAAACAAAATAATGCATTCCCCTCACATAGACCTCTCTGATCTTATAAATCAGGTAGTTAATGACTACACCTTTTCGAATGATGAAGAAAGTCTTATTTTGGAACCATCTCACAATGGGATCCTTGATTCCAAAAGTTATTACAGGAATTTTTTCACCCCTTCCTAGTATAATTCTACTTTGTTGATTCCTTTTGATAAAACTTGGATCAGACCTTCCAAACATAATCTTGTCTGCCATATTTCTCACATGCGCTTACCTACGATGGTTTTCCTTCAAAACTTTGGTATCAAACTCATCTCTAAATTTCACCTATGTCTTCAACATAGGGAGAACATAAATCACTTATTTTTTTCTTTTCCCACAACCACTGCTCTTTTGAAATTTGTTAATGACATTTTTGACAACAGATTGTTATTTTCTGACTCTATTTGCTCTTTACTAAAATGTTGTGTAGATCTGGATCTCTTACCTCAGATTAAAAATCTGTTTCTATCCGCATTTCTAGAGCTCATCCATATTATCTGGTATGAAAAAAATTATATTATCCACAATATCTCCTTGCTCAATCTTGTTTCAGGTCGGTAGAGAATTCATATTGCTATCAGGGACTCATCCACCTTTCAGAAAGCCTCATGCGCTAACTCGGTTGGTGACTTTGTCATCCTTAGTCGAATTAAAATCAACAGGATCTACAATCAACCTAAGAGCTTCCTTGAAGTGTTTTGGTATGTTCTGATTCCTAGAAGGATTAAAATCAACATTGATGGTGCTTCAGAAAGAAATCCAGGTCCCACGGGTTGTGGGGCCATCTTTAGAGTCCCTCTTGGTCATTTACATGGATGTTTCATTGGTGTCTGTGGATATGCATCCACCCTGGAGGCGGAGATGAAGGCAGTGATTCATGTGGTCAACTTCGTTATGCGAAAAGGTTGGAATAATATTTGTATTGAAAGTGATTCCACCACCATTATCCAAGTTATTTGGAATAGTGTTGTGCACCTTGCTTGGTCTCTTAAAGTGTGTTGGAAGAATTGTCTTAGCTCGCTCCAGGAGACCATATACATTACCACACTTACCTACCGGGAAGCAAACATGGTGGATGATGGTCTTTCTAACAAGGGTTTCAAACCGAACATTACATGGAGTGAGGATTTACCGGTTGAGCTCTTTCCTTATTATGAAAAATATTTTAATAAAATTTCCTCTTTCAGACTCATTTATTTTTCCCTTCATGTTAAAAATATTTTGTGTCTTGGTCATTTACCAAGACATTTACATAAAAAAATACAAAAAATACATATTTTATTGAAGGTTTTGTGATATTTTTG
Organism: Viscum album; assembly: GCA_963277665.1. NCBI lineage: Eukaryota > Viridiplantae > Streptophyta > Magnoliopsida > Santalales > Viscaceae > Viscum > Viscum album. The sequence continues at coordinate 1,652,309,306 of OY728142.1, forward strand.
ACAGTGAAAGCAATATTTTTATACCATACATGGTTTGTGGATAAATTATTGACATTTTGATTTCTAGTATTAATATAAATGTTTATGTTATGTCTATACCATTTCATATGAAGAATGTATTGGACTTAGTAAGTGATCGGTGTAGCCTGATATAGATCCTTGATGCATCAGTAGTTCTTATGAAACATACTAGTGTCTTGAAACAAGGCATTTACAAAATTATATTTGCAGTCTTGGAACAAGGCCCTGAATATGTGGTTATGAATGTCTGGCATTATGCATTCCAACATTATGAAAGTGGATATTGATATTGAATGTGATTATTCGACTAGTAGATTATCCATATGAGTAATTATATGGAATTATTTTGATTTATATTTTCCATATTACGATGAAGTTTATGTTGAAAAGGCTTTTGTTTTAGTTCTATAGATTGCCTTAAATGTTTATGCTTATTTATGAATGTTTCAGCTATATTGTTATCCTGAGTGAGCATCTGAGTTCACCCATTTCTATGTTTTATTTTTCCCTGGATGCGAAGAAGAATATTATTACTAACCTTCATGGATAGTCTATGGGATCTCAGTGTTGTCCATGGAAACAATTTTGTTGTAGTTTTCCATTTTAGGATGTAATGTAAACCTTATTAATGTATCTAGTACTTCCATGGATACTAAACTATATTGTCATTCAAGACTTGGTATTTTATGATCATGCCAATGTTATGTAATAATGCACCGAATCTAGGTAACTGGAGTCTGGGCATTACAATTTAAGTTGTTTGGTTATGTCCGTATACTCCAAAGACACAAGAAAACTCAATATTACATTTTGTAACCAGTGATGGTTTTATGTAATAATTAATGTTATGTGTGTAATAAAAAGAAGGGATTTTATAGTTGGAATCATAGGATTGGTTGATATATTTTTTTTCGATTAAGATTAAATACACTAGTGAAAGACTTAGGGATCAGACTATGTATAATAAAAACATCCCTATGTTTTGGTGAGAGTATAGTAAGCGGGTTATCATGAACATAAATCCATGTTAGAATACGAGTAGGTAGGGGCGACTATGGGACATATTTACCTAGGAGTGAAAACTCCAAAAAGGAGTTTCAGACATGACCTGGGGTATCCTAGTAAATGATAATGGGTCATGCTACACTCATGGTTATAAAACTCCTAGGGAATATTATTTGGTAAATTCACATGCTTAGTATGAACTATTACTAAGGGAATAAAAAAGAACCTAAGAATATATGTTAGAATGTTGATAATGGATAAAAAAGATTAAATCATATAAATTCAAAAGTGAAGGAAATAAAAGTTATTCATAAGTCATCAGTTTTGTCCTTGGATTACCCTTTATGCGTTACCCATAACATTACTTTTATTCCAGCCAAAGGTCGGTAATTGGAGAACTTAGGCTAATGAATGATGCAATGTTCAATGAGATGCATGTTACAATGAGACACCCAATCCTATGGGAGAAGGAATCATGAACTATTTCATGATACCCTTTTAGATAACTCAATATTTGAATAGAAAAATGGGTCAGTAGGAATGTTTAACTCCAATAATAAATAACAAGTATCTATCGACAGCTTCATAAGAAAAATGAATCCTACATTTAATGGATAATCTGATCCATCAATAGACAAAAAATGAATAAATTCCATTGAAAATATATTCTCCATCATTCAAGGTTATGAAGAAGATAAGGTCTTCTAGATGCTTATCATATTGAGGGTTAAGCTGATCAATGGTGGAAATTGATAAAAATACGATTCCTGAGGAGGAAATCGATGCATTGTAATGGAAGGATTTTAGAAAATATTTTTTGATAAATATTTTCCTCGCACCCTCTAGCTTATTATGGAAATGGACTTATTTTACATCATGTAAAAATATGATCAATCCATCAGACCATATGAGGAAATATTCACAAGGATTGAATGATATTTATTCATCATTGTTATTACCCACGAATTCATGTTTCAATGCTTGTTTTGTGGGTTGAAACCTAGCCAGTGGAAATCCCTGGTGATCCGTGACTTTGATAGATAAAAGGAAATTGTCTGATGTTCCCTCAATTTCGAAATGGTGATCGGAAAATATATGGGGTAACATAGGGATAAAAATATTAAGGTGGACTTAAATTCTATCGGTCCTATGCATAAATCCAATTGTGTTTTGAAAATCATGCACCCCACTTTCCAAATGTGTGGAAAAAAGAATCTTGGAAATTTTTTTATGGGGATGAGGCAATTATTTAGATGTGGAAGAGAAGGACACCTAGCTCATAACTGCCGATAATAAAAACACACAACTACGATAGAGGAGAGGAACACTCAGTTTGAATCTCAACTCGTTGTTCATTTCATCAACTGAAATTAACCAGGTCATCTTGCAAATCAGTTCCCTAAGCCAGTGGTTTTTGGAGGTAACCCACAAACTCCAATTTAGCAAGGGAGAGATTATTCCCTCTCTATTGCCAATGTCAACCCCAAAAATGATGTGGACACAGGTACGATAGATATTCATTAAATAATAGAGAACAAAATTTTTGGATTTTGTTTCTACACAATCATTTATATCCCGAATTATTAGTATAAAAATCCCAACACCAAAAAAAATCTGGGAAGTGAACATGTTGGTGAGTTGGGAAAATGGGGCAATCATTACAACCCATGAATATAAATCCTTCCCTATCATAATAGGTGGATTGAACTTCTCTGAGAACCTATTCATTCTTCCTCTAATAGAATTTGATGCAATTATTGGCATGAATTAAATTCACTAATATAGACGAAAAATAAATTGTTTTAGAGGGAGATTAGTCTCTATTTAGAGAATATCACCCCAATTCTATGCAAGTTCAAGGATGAAGATAAATATTCTTTAGAAACATTGTAACAAGCATGGATATTAAATCCCTATGAGCATGTCGAACTGGATTAGATGACTGAGTCTAAGGAGGCAACAAACTTTTAATACCTGAATATTGTTAGGTAATTCAGTTGAGTGTTTCCCGAGGAATTTCCTTGTCTTACTCTAATAATAGTTGTTGAATTCACAATTTACATTGTAATTGGGTCAATTAAAATATCCCATAATTCATATAGAATTTTAGTTGTGGAGATTGAGGAGCTGAAGAAACAACTACAGGAGAATATAGATAAAGGGTTTATATTCCCAAGAGCATCACCATGGGGTTCACTATTCATCTTTGTCAAGAAGAAGGATGGGTCAATGCGCCTTTGTATTGATTATCGTGAACTCAAACAAATCACAATAAAGAACAAGTATCCTCTACCATGATTTGGTTACTTGTTTGATTAGCTGTGTGGGACACAATACTTCTCTAAGGTGGACTTGCAGTCAAGATATAATCAAGTAAAGGAAAAGAAGGAAGATATCCCCAAGACTGATTTTGGTATAAGATATGAGCACTATGAATTCAATGTAATGCATTTTGGAATCACTAATTAACCATCAATTTTTATGTACATGATGGATAGAGTCTATTGAAATTACCTTGAAAAATATTTGGTAGTATTTATAGATGATATTCTAATATACTCCAAAACAAAGGAGGATCATGAGGTGTATCTATAAACTGTACTCGAGAAATTGGGGAAGGAGAAGCTCTATGAAATGTACGACATGTGTGATTTCGTGTTGAAGGATCTATCATTATTGGGTCACATATTACATGAAATGGGATATCTATGGATAACTCCAAGACAACTGCAATTTAGGGATGGTTGAGGCCAACATCAATAACTGATATCAGTAGCATCTTGGGGTTAGAAAGATATTAATCCTGATTAGTGAGAAATTTCTCATGATTACACAACCCTGTCACCATGATAAATCATAAGGTAGTAAAGTTTTCTTAGAGTGATTAATGTGAAGAGAGGTTCATGGAGTTTAAATGGAAGCTTATTATTGCACATGTTCTCACTCTACCCATATGTGGAAATCTTTTTGTGGTATTTAGTGATGCATCGTTTAAGGGAGTGGGTTTTGTGTTGATGTATAATGATAAATTGATATCCTAATCTTCATGGAATCTAAAAATATAAGATAAAAACTATCCCACACATGATTTGGAATGATAAATTGATATCCTAATCAATGATTATGACTGCTATTACCACCCTGGGAAAGTGAACAAGGTGGAAATTATCTATGTACAACAGATCCTAAATCATTATCAACAATGAGGATTTATCAAGATCTAATCTTCTTAGATTTGAAGAAGATTGACTTGGGAATTTTTAAGGGTGGAACATCATCATTCACTTCACAACTAATTGGTCAACTATCCTTCATGGATAAAATAAAGGATTCTCAAAGAAAGGATGTGGGAATTCTGAAATGGGTGGAAGCTATTAGATATGGTAAATCCTCAGAGTTTGTCAATGACAATGACAAAATTGTGAGTCTTGGGTCATGATTATGTGTAACATCTGATCTAGAGAAAAAGAAGGAGCTTCTTAATGACACACATAGATCAACCTTATCTATTCACCCAGGAGAAGAAAGATGTATCGAGATCTCTGAGATAACTTTTGGTGGGCAATATGAAAAGGGAGATGGCGGAATACACATCAATTTGCACGGTATGTCGGCAAGAGAAAGCTGGGAGACAAAAGTCTAAGGGGATGAGGCAACCACTTACCATACCATCATGGAAGTAGGATATCATTTACATAGACTTTTTCACTGGACATCAAAGGACATCTGGAGTAAAACAATGCTATATGGGTCGTTGTGGATTTTCATATAAAGACAGATCTGATTATTATGATTCGAGAGGTCTTATCATTATATAAACATGAATGGATTTAAATAATATAATGTGGATGTCCTAATGGTGTACCATAATCTATTGTGTCTGATCCTGATTCGAGATTCACCTCAATGTAATGGAAATGTCAACAACAAGCTATAACTAAACTAAACATCAGTACAGCCTATAATCCCCAAAATAATTTCCAATCTAAGAGAACTATTCAGAAACATGAATATATGTTAATATCATGTTCTATGTAATTCAATACATAATGGGACCAATATATTCTAATGGTTTAATTATCCTACAATGACTATTTCCACTCGAGTATTCAAATGGAACCATATGAAGCCCTTTATGGGAAAAGGTGCAGAACACCAGTGTGTTGGGATGATGTTGGCGAGAATAAGCTTCTTGGACCAAAAATGGTTGAAGAAATTGTAAAAACCCGAAGCCTGACGTACATGGACATTACATTACTTTTTCGGAATACTTAGTACATAACAAACACACACACACAAGGATCGTAATAGTTTAGTGTCTTTGGAAACTCGAAATATAATCTTCTAATCCTGGTGATAGATCTTCGTCATCTCCCATAGTGATCATCTTTTTTTATACCTAAAACCTTTATTTATATCATGGGGAAAAGAAAACATAAAAGGGTGAGCTCAAATGCTCGGTAAGGGTAAACAAAAGAAATATCAATCACATCATATACATAAGCACATAACTTTTGGAAATCTTAACCTGTAAAAGAGATCATAATTTCATAACCTGGGATAACTCATGGCAGTGAAATTTAATCACAATAATCATAACATAAAACATTAAACTTTGTTTCATACACACATAATCATAGAGAATCATTTCATATTAGACAAGACTCATTACCAAGACTATCTTAGTGGACAAAGTCCCTTTCTGAACCGAGTCACCCTCGTTTCAGTCCTGTTTCACTGAACCGGTATAACCTACCATTCCAGCCATGTCTATCTCATGAGATATAAAATCTTTACCCAATGCATTGGAGGGAAATATAGGTCCCACCCATCTCATAATGAAATAATTCTTACTTGTGCCACAAAATAAACATACATCATTCATAATAACCCAATAAATAAAATGGGTTTCATAAACATCATCACATCATCACACAATCCATATAAAAGAAATGGATATCCTTTCATAATAAGTAATGTGAAACCATTTAAATCATAGATAAATTATACATTAAACATAAACATATGAAATAATGTCATCTTAGATGGAAAATGTTTTTGATAAAATACTTGAAATGAATTCTTGAGGAAAATATCCTTTCTTATTCAAAATAATTTTATTTTCAAAAAATGTCATGAAATTTTAAAAGAATAAGATTTTGTTTAAAACAGTCATGAAATATTTTGGAGGAAGCTTCATGAAAATAAGGATTTATAAAACTGTAAAATTCCTTTCGTGCTGTATAAGATAAAAAAAACATTCTTCTCGTACTTTTGCCGGAAAAGTCAAAAAAAATACCTCGTAACGTAAACAAAAGAAAGATTCATTACATACCATGTAGTAAAAGTCAAAAATGGGTAAAAAGGACATTAAAAATACATGAAAAAACTTTTATAAATCATGGACATGGATGATAGAAATAACCCCAGTAAATACTTACGAATAAGCAATCTCGGATAAAAATGAGATTTGCAAAATTATCCCTTTACCTTAGGTCCGATTTGCTTTGTAAGTGTCCGAACCTCCTATATAATGATTTAAATAATGTTATTGTGTTATTCCTTAATCATACTTATTGTTATGATATCATATATGGTTCACTTATGACATTATATTACCCGTTCTTTTGTAAATTCCATGTTAAAGAAGCATTTTGGGTAAAATCGTTTCATTTATCGTAGGTGTTTGGACTTGTTGTTCTTGACATTATTATTACTTATATCATTATTTACTTACTTCCAGAATATAAAACATGATTTATATATCATATATATTCAGTATATATATATATATAATAGATAGATAAATGAAATGAAACACACCGTTCATGGAGACGGTAGTCCGTACGTACGCATGAACGATGTTTTCCTTTACTTATTGTCTTGAATGGAAGTAAGTAGATGACATATATATATATATATATATATAAACATAATTAAATTATATTTAACATGTCATATATTTCATTATTATTCATTATATATAATTTATAATCATTCATGAATGGTTAATGTGGAGAATTAATCTCATCGCGTCGTGGAGACAGTAGTCCGTATGTACGCACGAGCGATGATATCGTTCCCATGGTCGTGGAATTGTCTGGAAGTGTATGTATACTATTTCAGTATCAATATCACTTTAAAATAATAATATATAGTTATTATTTACACCATTATACCCATCCAAGTAAGGTGGTGGTGGAAAATAGATTTCACCACGGCGTGGAGACGGTATTCCGTACGTACGCACGCGCAGTGATTTTGTTTTCCGTAGGATGGATAGATGGTGAAATAGGGTTGTTTCATACTTATAATAACATATAAGTATATGAGTGATACAGATGTTATTACTTCATAATGAAACAACCTAAGAAGAAGAAGTGGAAGAATAAATAAATATGAAAGAATCGGTAACGAACATTACCTCTTCTTTGAAGTGCTTCTTTGAGACCTGCTTTTAGGGCACTAAAATGGGTCTTTGAAGAAGAACAGAACCTCTAGGATGTTTCTAGGGAATTGGAGAAGAGAATTTTTCAGTGGATGGCCGAGCTTTAAGGCTTAATGATGTGTGAGGAAGAGAGGGAGGATGTGCCCTTTTATAAGGGAGGAGAGGGGCTCCTTTGGAAAAACTAAAAATATTATTTTATTATAAAGTCAACTTCGGTTTTAAATAGATCCAAATTGATTTATTTCAAGGATAAGGTGGCGCTGGGTCGAAACCCTCTCATACAATAGAATTTAGACAAGTTTAGGTTCCTATTTTAACCTTATAATTTAGATTTAACATTAATTTAAATAATTTTACTTTTACCGTGTCTTCTTGTGTTCTTACACTATAAGGTTAATAATCTTACTATAAGTAGCCAAAAGAACCCCAATTTTTTTATTATTAATATATATAACCTTATCTAAGTCATTTGGACGAACCTTAGATTTTTAGGAATAAAATAACAATTAATAATAAAATATTTGTTTTAATAACTATTTTATGTCAATATTGACACTCTTTAGTAATTGATTTTTGTGAAAACCATAACAGAATGATAAGTTAGAAAAAAGTTAATTAAATCAATACTAACATGTCATATTAACCTAGAAAATTATTGGAATTTATAAAAAGTCATAAATTACATTTATTTTGGTATTTATAACATCAATTATGTCAATATTTCATTAATAAGATAATTACTGCATCATCTTTGTGTCATAAATAAATTAAATTATTTGATATCTAAAAATTAAAAATAAAATACCATTATGTAGGAAATATTTTTATATTTCTAATTAATATTTAAAATAGAATTTATCTTATGTATTACCCTATATTAAAAATGTTTTAGTAAATAAACTTTGATTTTAACTCTTTTAACTCTTCTTTGAATTAAATAATAATAAATGTCCTAATCTAATTAAAGTGGGCCTAAATGGTCATATTTTATTCCTAAGTTTGTTTTTGGTCGAATTACACTTTTCCAATAGAATTAGTACATTTTTTAGGGGTATAATAATATCATTTCTACCCTTAATTACCCTATTTACTTTTAACCATGGTAAAAAATAGTAAAATGTTACTATTCACCAAAAAATTTATTTTCATCTCATTGAACCACATTTTACTTACTGAAATCAACCGTATCTCTCGGATTTTCGAAATTACACTCACAAAATCCGTAAAATTATGTTTTATGAAAAATTCGGTTTTTTAACTACCACTTAGTGGTTTCACTATTCATCAAAAATTGAAAGTTTTCAGAAAAATGTCAAAAATTAGGCCTAATCTATATTTGATATTATGAACTCAAAAATGATATCTATTTAAACAATTTCAAAACATATCAGTTGCATTAATTAATTTAAAAATTAATTTCCGTCGTCAAAACAAAAGGCATGTTTTTAAGAGATGATAACTATCAAAAGATTGACACTTGTTTATAACTGGTTTAAATGTGAAATTACATCCAATGACCAACATTGTATTAAATTGTAAAAATATATTCTAAATATACTTTAAAACCACTCAAGTTAATAATTTATCACTATTAATTATTTCGATTGAAACAGTTGTTTTTAATTAAAATTTAGCAATTTTCACTATTCATCAAAATATGAAAGTTATCCGAAAATCACCAAAATTTCACCCTAAGCTAATTTCGATATTCCGAATCCAAAAATGAAGTCCATTTTGAAAAATAAAATTTACAGAATTTCAAAATTTGCTTATTACTATTCATAACGGCTAGTTTTAATAATATTTTAATAGCATATCGTTGTTTAGTGAAACTTGGTGTTGCGTACAACACACACTATCGTGGAAGGTCGCGATTGCGTGCAATTCAAGCCAGGTCATAGATGTGTGTTGTGAACGCTCCTTTTGGTGTAGCGTATAACACAAGACAGTAATGAAATAAAAAAAAATATTTTTCATAAAATCACGGGGTGTTACATTCTACCCCCCTTAAAATGAATTTCACCCTCGAAATTCGTTGGGGTTATAAATGGTTTGCTACTTGAAAATTTCTTTAATAGAAACCCACATCGTAAAAAAGAATACAAAAACCAATCTTTAAAAACAAAAGTATTAAACGTAACAGTTACCCAAATAAACTAATCACTGGGTTTCCACATAGGTGAAAATATGGATATGAAAGAGAAATCTCACCATCATGTTCTGATGGAGAGTGGAAGAGAACATGGCTATGAAAAATCTAGCAATCACAAAGCCATAAATTTGTGACGATCTAAGGTACCATCTGATTCATCAGATATAAGAGCACTAAGACAACATTTTTGGTTTTCAAGATCATTTCCCTAAAGTTGATGAAATTGGAATTAGAAGAAATACTTTCGTGATTTTGGTATAGTCTCACCGTTTTTGTTCTTTGGACAATTTCCACTTCATGAAGTTGAATTTGTCATTCATGATGTGTTAGCAAATCATGTGATAGAATGATGGGTCATTCCATCTCTTTCAAACAAAAGGTTAGCAAAAGTTATAAGTCCATCTTATGGTTCATCATATAGGGTTCCAAAAATGATCTTATACTTCATATATCATACCGCTTAATAAAATAAAACTAGTTTCTACTAACCAGGGACTTCCTATAGGCCAGTGGTAGGCGATAATGGTCATTCGCACTTCGGTTGTAGATTCGATTCCCACAGCCTTGTCTGAAGCGATGGGTTGTCACCTATCCTGCAGGTTGTCCTTTTTCTAAAACTATAGTACTATAATATCCCATCAATAATATCAAAAAAAATATATCCTTAAACAATAATAACTTATGTCCAACATAATCAATTCCAATCTTTAGGCTTATCCATAATACCGCATTCCACTCTCATAATATAGTGAAAACGATTACCAGAGATTTAATACCATCGTTGATCCCCATATATCCTAAGATATGTCTTGTTGGTCACATTCCAAACATTCAAAGGCCTTAATCATGTATTCTCTTGAATACCCATTGAACCTTAGTGATAACATGAGTGCTGTCAAAAGATACCTCTTTCCACATACCAAAATCGTCAAAATTCTATATACTTAGTCTTTATATCAATCATGAGCTCATGAATACAATCAAACATCTCATTATCTTCTTGTCCCTTCATTAAGCGCATATAATCTACTTTCCAAAAATATTTCAATCACTTTTTTTCCTGGTTACCAGTATCATATAATTATTGAAAACCAATACATAGATATTCCAAAACTCCACAATACCATAAATGAGATTCCATGATACTATTTTGAAATCCCATTACATAAACACTTAATCATTCCACCACATCATTGTCATATTCAACATCGCCAATAGTGATCGCATGTGACTTCCCTTTGTCCATTTCCTTAAGCGGTTGCTCATGTCTATCATCACTAACCCTTGGATTAAGGGATTTATTAGCATAATGCCCCATTTCCTTGCACTTGAAGCATTGAAGTGTTGGTGGTGCGTTCTCTGTAGTCTTTTCTTTATTACCATCATTAGAAACCTTTTTTCCATTACTTCGACACTCAGCTGCTCGATGACCTTCTTTTCCACACTTAAAACATTTTCTAGTCCCTTTAAGACAATCTCCACCATGTTTCTTTCCTCACTTTGAGCATAAGGAAACATTCATCTTCTTTCACCATTATTCTGAGATTTCTCCTTAAACTCCATCTTTCGTTTCTTGTCAAAATTATGAGATGGGTATGTAATACCAACTTCCATTTCTACCTTGAGAGCATAACGCACAATTTCTTCATAGCTACTGAAGTCTCTTATAGCTAATTCCCTTCGATGATTTGGTTTTAATCCACTGAAGAATCGATCAACTTTACTTTCAGGTTGGATGATAATGCCAGATACATACCATGAAAGTCTTGTAAAATTCTCTTCGTATATACCAATAGATTCATCATCCTTATGATTCAGCTCAAGAAACTCCTTTTCCATCTTTATTCGAAGAACACAAGGGAAGTACTTACTGAAAAACAGGTTCTTGAACTCTTCCCATTCCATGGACTCAATTTCATCTCTTGGCCTCGTATTCTTGATAAGATTCCACCATTGATCAGCTTCACCTTCCAAACGATATACTCCTAAGATGAATTTATCATGTTCAGAACATTGAAGAACTGAAAATATATTTTCAGTGGTACTGATCCATTGTTCAGCAACAAGTGGATCAGAAGACCCACTAAAAGAAGGTGGACGTGGCCTCATGAAGGACTCAATAGAATATTGTTCCCTTCTCTGCTCATTTGGAAGTCCAGAATTATTCATAGCGTGTGTAAGTATTTCAATAAGATTATTCACTCCATCTCCCATAACATTTGTTTGTTCATGAGGACAATCATTGCATTGTCCATTGCATTGATCAACACGGTTCCGTCGGGTTCCAACCATCGTCTAAAACCCAAAAAGAATAGTGTGAGAGGAAAAAATCATGCTAGGGAAAACAACATAATAAAGGGGGATTATCCTCAATATCTAACATCTTAGGTTAAATTCTATGATCATTACCATAGTTCTAGGACTGTATCCTATACGTATACTTATCCTTAGGGACATCCCTAGACACACCTTAGAAATATCTCTAGGGATCTCACTAATGTTTTCGCATCCTAGTTTCCAAAGGTTGACTAAACATTTCCTATGATACCAACTGTAAAAACCCGAAGCCTGAAGTACATGGACATTACATTACTTTTGAGGAATACTTAGTACATAACAAAAACACACACACAAGGATCGTAATAGTTTAGTGTCTTTAGAAACTCGGAATATAATCTTCTAATCCTGGTGAAAGATCTTCAACATCTCCCATAAAGATCTTATTTTTTTTATACCTAAAACCTTTCTTTATATCTTGGGGAAAAGAAAAAATAAAAGGGTGAGCTAAAATGCTCAGTAAGGGTAAACAAAAGAAATATCAATCCCATCATATACATAAGCACATAACTTTTGGAAATCTTAACCTGTAAAATAGATCCTAATTTCATAACCTGGGATAACTCATGGCAGTGAAATGTAATCACAATAATCATAACATAAAACATTAAACTTTTCGGCATACACACATAATCATAGAGAATCATTTCTTATTAGTGAACACTCATTGCCAAGACTATCTAAGTAGAAAAAGTCCCTTTCTGAACCGAGTCACCCTCGTTTCAGTCCTGTTTCACTGAACCGGTATAACCTAGCATTCCAGCCATGTCTATCTAATGAGATATAAAATCTTTACCCAATTCATTAGAGGGAGATATAGGTCCCACCCATCTCATAATGAAATAATTATTACTTGTGCCACAAAATAAACATACATCATTCATAATAAACCAATAAATAAAATGGGATTCATAAAAATCATCACATCATCACACAATCCATATAAAAGAAATGGATATCCTTTCATAATAAGTAATGTGAAACCATGTAAATAATAGATAAATTATACATGAAACATAAACATATGAAATAATGTCATCTTAGATGGAAAATGTTTTTGATAAAACACTTGAAATGAATTCTTGAGGAAAATATCCTTTCTTATTCAAAATCATTTTCTTTTCAAAAAATGTCATGAAATTTTAAAAGAATAATATTTTTTTTAAAATAGTCATGAAATAATTTGGAGGAAGCTTCATGAAAATAAGGCTTTATAAAACCGTAAAATTCCTTTCGTGCTGTATAAGTTAAAAAAACATTCTTCTCGTACTTTTGTCAGAAAAGTCAAAAAAAAATTTCTCCTAACGTAAACAAAAGAAATATTCCTTACATACCATGTAGTAAAAGTCAAAAATGGGTAAAAAGGACTTTAAACAAACATGAAAACACTTTTATAAATCATGGACATGGATGATAGAAATAACCCCAGTAAATACTTATGAATAAGAAATCTCGGATAAAAATGAGATTTCTAAAATTATCCCTTACCTTAGGCCCAATTTGCTTCGTAAGTGTCCGAACCTCCTGTATACTGATTTAAATAATGTTATTGACTTATTACTGAATCATACATATTGTTATGATATCATATATGGTTCACTTATGACTTTATATTACCCATTCTTTTTTAAATTCCATGTTAAAGAAGCGTTTTGGGTAAAATAGTTTCATTTATCGTAGGTGTTTGGACTTATTGTTCTTGACATTATTATTACTTATATCATGATTTACTTACTTCCAGAATATAAAACATGATTTATATATCATATATATTCAGTATATATATATATATATAATAGATAGATAAATGAAATGAAACACACCGTTCATGGAGACGGTAGTCTGTACGTACGCATGAACACTATTTTCCTTTCCTTATTGTCTTGAATGGGAGTAAGTAGATGACATACATATATATATATATAATCATAAATCCAGTAGATTTAACATGTCATATATTTCATTATTATTCATTATATATACTTTATAATCATTCATTAATGGTTAATCTGGAGAATTAATCTCATCGCGTCGTGGAGACGGTAGTCTGTACGTACGCACGAGCGATGATATCATTCCCATGGTCGTGGAATTGTGTTGAAGTGTATGTATACTATTTCAGTATCAATATCACTTTAAAATAATAATATATAGTTATTATTTACACCATTATACCCATCCATGTAAGGTGGTGGTGGAAAATAGATTTCACCACGGCGTGGAGACGGTAGGATGGATAGATGGTGAAATAGGGTTGTTTCATACTTATAATGATATGACATATAATTATATTAGTGAAACTGATGTTATTACTTCATAATGAAACAACCTAAGAAGAAGAAGTGGAAGAAGAAATAAAGATGAAAGAATCGGTAACGGACATTACCTCTTTTTTGAAGTGCTTCTTTGAGACCTCCTTTTAGGGCACTAAAATGGGTCTTTGAAGAAGACCAGAACCTCTAGGATGCTTCTAGGGAAGTGGAGAAGAATATTTGGCAGGGTTTGGATGATCTTGAAGGCTCAAAGTTGTGTGAGGAAGAGAGGGAGGAGATGCCCTTTTATAAGGGAGGAGAGGGGCTCCTTTGGAAAAACTAAAAATATTATTTTATTATAAAGTAAACTTCGATTTTAAATAGCTCCAAATTGATTTATTTCGGGTCTATGGTGGGGATGGGTCGCAATCCTCTCATCCAATAGAATTTAGACAAATTTAGGTTCCTATTTTAACCTTATCATTTAGATTTATCATTAAGTTAAATAATTTTACTTTTACCGTGTTTTCTTGTGTTCTTACACTATAAGGTTAATAAACATACTATAAGAAGCCAAACGAACCCCAATTTGTTTATTATTAATATATATATCATTTTCTAAGTCATTTGGCCGAACATTAGATTTTTAAGAATAAAATAACAATTAATAATAAAATATTTGTTTTAAAAACTATTTTATGTCAATTTTGACACTATTTGGTAATTGATTTTTGTGAAAATCATAACAGAATGATAAGTTCGAAAAAAGTTAATTAAATCAATACTAACATGACATATTAACCTACAAAATTAGTGGAATTTATGAAAAGTCTTAAATTACATTTATTTTGGTATTTATAACATCAATTATGTCAATATTTCATTAATAAGATAATTACTGCATCATCTTTGTGTCATAAATAAATTAAATTATTTGATGTCTAAAAATTACAAATAAAATACCATTATGTAGGAAAGCTTTTTATATTTCTAATTAATATTTAAAATCGAATTTATCTTATGTATTACCCTATATTAAAAATGTTTTATTAAATAAACTTTGATTTTAACTCTTTTAACTCTTCTTTGAATTTAATAATAATAAATGTCCTAATCTAATTCAAGTGGGCCTAAATGGTCATATTTTATTCCTAAGTTTGTTTTAGGTCGAATTATACTTGTCCAATAGAATTAGGACATGTGTTAGGGTAATAATAATATCATTTATATCCTTAATTACCCTATTTACTTTTAACCATGGTAAAAAATAGTAAAAAGTTACTATTCACCAAAAAAAAAATTCATCTCATTGAACCACATTTTACTTACTGACATCAACCGTGTCTCTCGGATTTTTGAAATTCAACTCAAAGAAGCGGTAAAATTATGTTTTATGAAAAATTCAGTTTTTTAACTACCACTTAGTTGTTTCACTATTCATCAAAAATTGAAAGTTTTCAGAAAAATGCCAAAAATTAGGCCTAAGCTATATTTGATATTATGAACTCAAAAATTATTTCTATTTTACCAAATTCAAAACATATCAGTTGCATTAATTTATTTAAAAATTAATTCCCGTCGTCAAAACAAAAGGCGTGTTTTTAAGAGATAATAACTATCAAAAGATTGACACTTGTTTATAACTGGTTTAAATGTGAAATTACATCCAATGACCAACATTGTATTAAATTGTAAAAATATATTATAAATATACTTTAAAACCACTCAAATTAATAATTTATCACTATTAATTATTTCAATTGAAAAAGTTGTTTTTAATTAAAATTTACTAACTTTCACTATTCATCAAAATATGAAAGTTATCCGAAAATCACCAAAATTTCACCCTAAGCTAATTTTGATATTCCGAATTCAAAAATGAAGTTCATTTTGAAAAATAAAATTTACTAAATTTCAAAAATTGGTTGTTACTATTCATAACGGCTAGTTTTAATAATATTTTAATAGCATATCATTGTTTAGTGAAACTTGGTGTTGCGTACAACACACGCTATCGTGGAAGGTCGTGATTGCGTGTAATTCAAGCCAGGTCAGAGATGTGTGTTGTGAAAGCTCCTTTTGGTGTAGCGTATAACACACGACATTAATGAAATTAAAAAAAAATATTTTTCATAAAATCTCGGGGTGTTACAGAAATGGTAGAGAAGGTGAATACCATTCAGCATCATATCAAGGATGCCCAAAGTCGATAGAAGAGTTATACTGATAAACGTCGATGATAACTTTTGTTAAAAGTTAGATATATGGTGTTTCTATGAATTTCTCCATTTTATAAGGTCATGAGGATTGGGAAGAATTGGATGTTATGTCCATGGTACATTGACCCCTTCGAGATTGTTGATCATGTCAGGGTTGTTTCCAATCAACTAGATTCCACCTACCATGGCCGAAGTACATGATGTCATTCAAGTATACATCTTATGAAATTACATACCAGACCCTTTACAGGTAATTTATTCAGAGGTAGTAAAACTCGAGGATGATCTTGCTTACATGGAGAAACCCGTGAATATCATAGATCGTAGAGAAAAAGTTCAATAAAAGAAGACAATGCCCGTCATCAAGGTGTTGTGGGTAAATATAAATTTTGAAGAAGATTCTTGGTAATCAGAGGAATAAATTAAGTAGTGTTACCCACAACTATTTTAATGTGGGAAATTGAAATTTCGAGGGTGAAATTCATAAGGGGGGAAGATTGTAACAAAAAAATATTTATTAATGAACATTCCACTTGATCTAATTATAACTCCTTTTATATAAAATGGTAGTATAAAATATCCACTTCTTTGGTTTTTTTTTTTTTTTTTGAAATACCATTATGAATTCTGACTATTTCTATTATAGCCGTTAAATAGTGATAACATGACTAGTATAAATATAGGTCTCTAACAAATCTAATTTTCTTAGAAAGATGAAGCCATGAACACATCTAGTAAAATTTCCCAATACAAATCCCATTTTTTGGAGCTTGGAAAGGAGGTGGTTTCATTGGGCTTCACCATAGACCAATCCCAAGATGAACATCAACATGTTAAGCTCGAACAGGACAGCCTATTGGTGAATTGAATGTTGATAGAGATTACCACTCTATAAATGTTATCTGAGCCACCCCAAGAGTCTATCACCATCACACAACATACCCTTTTGTCTTATGTGGGTGTTATAAGGGGCAGTGTAACAGGAATTTATCACTATGATTATGTACATTATTTCTTTATATAATAAATAATATACATTCATTTTATTATTGTTACATTGTAAATAGTTTTTAAAGCACAAATAGTATTTTTAGTTAATATTCAACTAAATAATTTGTTTTGATGAATAAATGGGTTTTAATTTAAAAATAATTTACTAAATTATTATTATTTTTCTAAAATTAAATTTTATTAAATATAAATGATCATATAATTTTATGAAATTAATTGTAATTTTTATTAACCTTTGAAAGTTGTTTTTGTCATAACCCAAGATTTTTTGATAAATATCGTTTTTTATTTTAAGTGAAAATTTACATATTTAGATAATTATTTAGTTAAAATGAATATTTATTGGAATTAGGACGTTGAAATAATCCAATGGTAAATTTTTCATAATTTTCATTGATAACCAATTTTTTGAGTAAAGAATTAGATACCGTTTAATTATATAATGTGTTTTATGACATCATAATGACCCAATAATGATGTAATAAAATACTATATACATCATTCTTATAGAATATAGCATTTACCATTAAAAATATGTGATTTTAGTTTTTTTATTTATTTTACAAAGCCATAATGGACCCTCTATGACATATAAAACATTTTAGCTTTTTAAATTGATTTCCTTGAGAGTGTGAATCACCTCCACATAAGTATCCAGGTTATTTTATGTAGTTAGGCCATTGTGATTATATAATATTGTTTTCCACACCCCTTTGGAAAAAACCATGTGCAAAAAACTCGGTAATAAACCATTGGCTGGTTTGTGGTTTTGATTAGTTTATTGTGTGGTGTCTGAAACCAAAAAATATAAAGAATTCCCCCTCCTTTCCTATATAAACCAACCAAAGCACCCACTTCCTCATGACTCAATTCATTTGGAGTTTTCCCAATGTCTTCCATCCTCTCTCTAGAATCCTCCCGATGCACCCCAAGATCCTAAGAATCCTCTCTCAAACCCCTCTCAATCCTTTTGGATCACACTTCCATATAAGGGATTTCTCTATTTTTCATATTATCCATGTTTCTTAATATTGTTATTTCCCAATAAATTCTATTATAAATGTTAGGGTATGATTTCAAACCTTCCCAGTACTTTTCTCTTAAGGTTTTAATGATGATAAAACCCTTTATCTCTCATTAATTCCTCACATGTACACACATTACCATGCTGAAATTCCGGACGAAATTTCTATCTCCTCATTTACATTCAAGAAATTATTTTATATGATGAATCTAAAATCAATTACATATGTTGTAATATTATGCCCCGTGATCCCCTTATTTTCCATTTAATGTAAAAAAGATGATATAACCCTTTAACTCTAATTAACCCATTTTATGAATTTTTATTTGACATCGTTTTGCTGCCGAAATTACACAAAAATTTCCATTCCTAAATCATTGTGTATGGAATTCCATAACCACTCATCAATCAAGGGTATTAAACATTATGAACATGAACATGATGATTAAAGATTTAAATTTATGTATTCCACATGTCCTATTCGTGGAATGAATTATTATATTAATGAATCCATGTTATATGATATATGTGGAACACTTATGCATGAAATAAAATGATTATGAAGGGAGCTCCCTAATAGCGCTCTAATGCATTGGGTAATGTATAATATCATTATCTGTCTTGTGAGATGAGTGTTGACTCGTGATAGTTCATGTTCAATTAGTTTATACTCGTGCTTCATGTGTAATGAGGGTTTACTCATGCTCTATGTTCCATGAGCCATTAATCATGCTAATATCATGTAATATGTTGTCGCCACATATCCAAGTTATGATTATCATTATTTAACATGAATTTATGTTCATTATTTCCTTATGATCCATTAACATTCATATTTTCTAACATGTATTGTTTTCCCCATGTTATTCAATTTTTATTCCCTTACTGGACTTTATAGCTCTCCCATTTTTTATGTATGTACTCATGTTATCCAATGAAATTTAAGTACAATAGAATGTTGTGGTCATGTAAAATATGTTTTAAATAAGTATGTTGTATTTACTATTTTATGTTGTTATTTACTGTTCCTATGCCTCAATTACATTATACCTCTCGATCATCTATTTTGAATCATGTGAATGTTTTATGAAATAATTTATGTTATTTTTGTAATAAAAAGAAGGGTTGTTATAAGAAATATATAAACAAGGAAATGCTAAAACATGAATCATATGCATAAAAACAATTGAAAATAATTTATCTTCACCTACATTGAAATGAAATTTTCCTAAAATGTAATATCTAGGTTCCTACATTGATGAATGTAACATTCCTCCATTCCCTAAATATTATAGTTTCAAGGTAAATTATAATCTCAATCAAAGGAAAAATAAACAACACCACATAGCTAGCACATCACCCAATGGTGAAATGATATCAAATGTAATAAGAAAAACAGTAAAAATAACTATATTGTAGGAAACATATCCTTTACCTTAAAAATGGGTTCACGATGCCCAATCCCAGCTTTTGACCATGTCCTAAGAATTTCAAATCAACGGAGAATTGTCTTCAAATAGTAATGTTAGAATAAAAATAATCTAATTAAAAATTGTGACTCCTAGAACACATATACCACTAAAAAGGTTCCCCAAGACTATTAGGACACATGTCCCTAAGTGCATCAACCTAATCATAAGAGTCTTCCTACTAGAATCCAGGGCATATGATTTTTCCATGGGGAGACTATTAATTTATTAACAGAGTGTGTCACAATGGTTAATTATAAACATAGGTATGTATTTTTAGTAGTATAAATAAATAAATGACCAAACCAGAAGAATAAAAGATAAAACTAATATAAATATCTTAAATAAAATTCAATTGTTAATGATGATATATTTCATGTCACTGGAATGAGGCTAAACTGGTATATAATGTATCACCCACACATGAAAAACCCACTTATAGAAAACATCATTTATATACTATCCCACGAATCCTGAGTAATATGTTAGTCATATTCAACCATCTTCATCCTTTAAATGCATGAAATAATGTGTTCGGAGCATTATTCATCCATTTAAAAACACATTCATACACGTAATCCACATTGGGTACCAAACAACGCTTAGAAAGGTTGTGAGATAATTCTCAGTGGGCCACCCCCAATGGTTTCTATAACATATAACTCAGACAAGTGAAATGAAATATTTTTTCATAATCGATATATATTATAATGAATTATAATATTAATAAATTCCTTGTGGATGCTTCATAATTATGTTGTATTCTGATCGTATAACAAATTCATTAATTAAATTACTTATATTTTATAAAAACTAGTCATATGAGGAAAAGCCATTATTGACATCACATATTGATATTGTAAATATCGAAGCTTCAATTATGTATCAAGGAAACAAAATTTTATAACAAAATTGAATTGGTTCCATGGTAAATTCGAATTAAAGAATTACCTAAAGGGAAAATAACTCTATATTAACCGAGTCTTACTAAGGGGTAAGAATTTTATCCGTGACAATTTTCCAAGACATTCCCACAATAATGTTTCTTACATAGTCCATGGAATTCATCCACGGTAAAATTTGTGATAAGTTATGTCTTGAGCCAAGGAAGTAACCCATGCACCTATTTCATGATATCTCCATGGGATGTAATCAAGGAATCCTATAATATTAATAAAGGGATCCTACAAATTCATACTAATAATTCAATGGAAAACTAGGATCTTGTTTGAGGATATGTCTTGTGAAGACCCAACCCCAATAATTCTAGAGGCTGGTGCCTGAGATCCTAATGTGTAACATTCAACAAAAACATGCACTGACCAACTACACATCATGTACCATATAAGGAATCAAATTCGGTTTAGGTTATAGGAAACCAGGCACATCTGTCATATATCATTAGATCAAACGGATACCTAATTTTTTTTAATAAAAAATGAAGGATGAGCATAAGAATTCCCGGTAAGGGATTTTAAAATAAACTAATAAAACATTTGAAGAATTTTTTTAATCCTTTTTATAAAACACTTTTCTTATTGAAAATCTACAACACTTGTAACATATCAAAAAAATGGATAATTAAACACGTGATAACAGAATTACAAGTGTATAAAATTCATTTATAGGCATTCTCATTTGAAGTAATAAATAAAATACATTATAACAGGTATGACATATAAATATGTAAGAACAAACTAAAAAGATAAGAGTAATGAATAATTAGAGTTGCGCCTAAAGCTAATAACATCAATTTCATTCAAGGAATACTTAATCACTGAGTGCTAAACATATGTCATGACATATGCATTTACTATTTTGAAACTCATAAGTACTGGAACATAACAGTATATATTCTACTTGTCGAATATATATTTGGTTTATTAATTATCATACACATAATGAGGAAATGTATAATACCAGACATTAATTTTTGGGTTAAGCCTCATTCTATGACTTAGGGGATAACTATAACAAGACCACAACCCAGAGAGCCTCTTTAACCGGACTCTATCACGGAGAGCCTCTGTAACCAGACTCCAACCCAGAGGGTCTCTTGTAACAGGACCCCAACCCGAAGGGATTACTTTTACTAGTTCCCAACTCTTAACATACTAGTCCAATACATTACTCATATGTCTAGTAAAGTTTGATATTAATGGTCTCTTATACCACTATGAAAATTTAAATTTTATTTTATATTACTCAAGGTGTCCCATACCACTTTGAGTAATTTAAATTCTTATCTAATTAGTATGATATACCACAAGAAAGCGTCATTGTGTGAAATTATACATAAAATTGAAGATGAAACCATTTAATCCAAAAATACATTATATGTCAGATAACATTGTAAATATGGCAGTAAAAGTTTATCGAAGGCATACATGGTTTATTACAAATTCTTTGAACATGAGACAATTACTAAAGAACATCAAATAATGGATGAAAAGGGGTTTGGAATATGTGATGTTAAATTGAAAAGTATTTAATTTAAAATCCTTATTCCATGAATGAAAATATATGCTATTTCTTATACAGATAAAAGTGTCAATGATCAAGAAATTAGATTACATCACGACATAACTAACAGCAATCAATGCTCTTGATAAATCATTACGTGAGTAGAACATGATCGCATGGTGTACCACACCCTTTTATCCTTCAATACATTTTTTTCAAATCAAAAGTATATATTATTTTTAATCAAAAAAAGCAATGAGATCAATCATATAATATCTTTAAATTATGAAATTATAACAAGGATAATATAATTAAATGTTCATTAACTAAAACATGGCTACTTTAGGGATTAGGAAATACATATTAACTTAAATACCAAGTGGTTTGGATTACACAGAGACTGAAATTCATTAAAGTAACCCATGTATTAATTACACAAATACATTAATTAAATTATAATAATCCATACATGAAATTAGGGTTTTGGAAACTATACACAAAGTGTATATATGAGTTTTATAATTAATCTAGGAATAATAATTTCTCATAAGAAATAAATACTTTAAACCATATTTAAAACACCATTGTCACTTGATTAAAAACAAAACCATGATAGTTTTATAACTTTTGTGACCATTTGTATATATATATATGTAAAAGTTATGTTTTTCCATACTAAATATAAATTCAATTAAACCCAAAGCATATTTCACATCCAACCCATAATTTAATGATTGATATTCACCATTAAAAAAACAATAAAAAGATTTTTAATTAACTACCCATGTATATACAAATATACAAAGGTGTATATTTGGATTTGGATTAGTAGAACCATTCAAAATAAAAACCATGCATCATTTAATCTATAAAAATAATTGTAAACATAAAATCCAATATTTGAAAGTATATATATGTTTGGATTTGAAATACATGTAAATATATATGTAAATTCCTGAATTTTCATTTAACTATATATTGGGTTTTGCATAAGAAGTACGAATACAATTGAACCCAAAACATAATATGCATCCAAAATATAATTTAAGGGTTGAAGTCATATTCTAAAATTCATAAAATAGACCTGGTTTCAGTCACACAAATTTGTTTATATATATATATATATGATTATATAAAAAGTATATAATCGGGTTTGTGGATATAAAAACACTTGAAAATAAATCCTTACAGCATTATCAAATCGTTATCAAAATATTCCAACATTTAAAAACATAAACATTATGGTATTTTAAATTCAAATAAATATACCTATATATTTCTGATTATATACAAAAACTGCATGATTGGTTTTATATATTAAAAACAATTTGAAATGTCCCCTTACAACCATATTAATAATGGAGCCTGAAAAATAAAATTCTAGGATCGGCCTAGATTTTTTTTCCTAGTCCGTAAGGATAATTAATATATATTATGAGTATAAAAATGTATAAACCCTAAAGTTCAAAACGCAAGACAATATAACCCTTACATTATATATTCTTAAAACTACATCCATATATATATATATATATATACATATGAACTTCTTATAACAAATGTAATTTGTTTAATAAAAATAAACCATTTGTGACATAAGAGTAATTCATAATTTATGAAAATGATATACCTTACGCGAATTAGAAAATAGAGAGTGTAATGAAATAAATAAAGTTTCCTTACAAAAAATTAGATCGTAAAATCAATAAATTTTCAAGAAAAATATTTAACCCTTTCTTTATATGCCAATTTACTTATAGGGAAACTCAAATTTACCAAGAAGGAGGTGTAGAGCTCAGGATGGTTATGTATGAACCCCGATTGCATGTCCAGGACCTCAGTAGAGTGAAGAATCGAGATGGCGAGCAGTAACACAATCAATTTAAAGTATCCCCTTCATTGCCTATATATTATTTATATATTTAGCTTGTCAAAAGAAGAATATTAAACATATATATATATGAATATATTTGTTTAAAAAATGATTTTAGCTAATATTCAGTTTAGGGAAAAAGAAAAACAGCGTATAAATTATACCCGGAACAAAACAAATTTTTTTTTTATTACAACAATCTACAATAAAGATTCATCTGAATGTTAAATTGGACGTATTCATAATTAAATAACCAAAACAGAGGAAATGATAAAGACATACACTGAAAAAGATAAAATATACATTACTCATACTGCAATGAAAGACAAAAAACACATGTTAAACCAAAAAGGATATCCAAAAAAATAAATTCACATTCTTACCTAGTAGATTAATGAAGAAACAGATCACCTAGAACTAGACATGGAGACAAAAAGAAAAACCCTACATCGACCCCAACACCACTGGTTCGAAACGGAGCACCCTGGCCACACGAGATGGGTACATCGACCTACTCCACTCTGCAAAAATGAACATCGTAAGTCCTGATCTAAGCCACCTCCATGCACCACACACCCCGACCAAGCCCTACTGAAATTGATGGCGTCTGCCCGACACTCCCTCCTCCAGATCGACATCTACTGAAACCCTAAACCAGGTTTCGAAAAATCGGGTCCCTCTTATGCATACCACAAATCCCTTATAATATTCCCTCTATTTTTTATTATTTTAATAATCTATTATTATTATATCTCAATTATTGTCTTAAGTTAGAAATTATTCAAAAATTAATATATATTAAACTAATAATCCACTAATATTATCTACTAACCAATTAAAAAGTAAAAAATCATTATTAATAAGTTCTTTTATAAAAAGTATATTTATAAATTTTATATTATATACTCATAATGTTATTATAAATTAAATTAATAATTGACAATTGAACATGTGTTAACAAAACAATAATTATCATAAATGGTACAAAATATTTGTAATTTTGAAACTTGTTAAAAAAATGTAAATATTACACACATATATATTATATTTTATCTTATTTAATGTTTTTTCTCAAAAGGATTTTTTTTAAACTACATAACATTTATTTTTAAATATTTTAGTGTTATATATATATATATATACATATATGTATTTTTATATCCATTTTGTTTCCATGTTATTATTTAAACCTTTTATATATATTTATATTTCTTTTTTATTTGGATGATTAATGCTTTATACCTCCCTTGATGCCATATTTTCAATCAATTCAATCATTATTCAAACCCATGTTTTACATTTCATCAACTTTTTTATTGATAATTTTTTAAACAAGTCATTTCAAAATATAATTATATATTTATGCACTCACATTATATATATATATAATGTTTGTTATTATAT
This sequence comes from Viscum album, assembly GCA_963277665.1. Classification (NCBI taxonomy): domain Eukaryota; kingdom Viridiplantae; phylum Streptophyta; class Magnoliopsida; order Santalales; family Viscaceae; genus Viscum; species Viscum album. Next base: position 1,652,334,984 of record OY728142.1, read on the forward strand.
AGTAAAATAATAAAATGAAAATAAATATATGTAATAATCAAAATGGTAATTATTTCTAAAAATATAGACACACACACACACACATATATATATATATAGAAATTCATGTTTTTTCATATACAAAAAAATTATATAGATTAGTAAAACATATCGTATTTTATTCTTTTTGTTTTATTATTTATATATATATATATATATCATTTTATTTTTTTAAAATACATAAATAAATAAATATATATATATATAATTTGCATTTATTAAATAAACAATTCAAGTAAGATTTTTTTAAGCACATATATTTAAGTACTTTTCTGTTTGTAGAATAATTATATACATTAGTGTTTCATAAATATTATGAAGATAAAAATAATATTTTTCCATATATTCAGAAATTATATTATTATTATAAAATAACTTTACCCTTTTTTATTATTATTAATAACATTCTATTTGAGAAATTGTAAAATTTATTTCTAATTTGAAAAAAAATAAAATTAATATATATTTAAAAATATTCTATCAATCAAAGGAATAAAATATATTTTTTGCAATAAATTTTAAAACTATAATTAATTATAATTAAAAAAACATGATTTCAAATATTATTTTCTAAGAACATTGTCAAAAAAATAATTTTTAGTTGGTTGAAATTATAAATAAATTCGATTAATAAATTATTATCATATTAATACATTGTTGCGAACTCTTGGGATGTTACATTATTCACCCCTAAGAATAATTCCATCTTCACAATTTTAAAATACGTGTACACAACCACAACAACACTAGAAAAATGTCACTCACAAGGTCCCTTTACCCAGAACACCACGGATGATAGGTTATTGATGACCATAGATGGATTCCTAAGGTAGTATTTTGCTTCTTGATATCTTTAGCTCAGACACACTGTGAAAAGCTAGGGTCGAACATGTTTCTAAAGCACTCCGAATTCCATAGAGAGGGACAAGAAGTGTGGAGGTCAGAATGTTTCGAGTGTACTAAATCCCTATATTTCCCACGCACCACGTCATTCTTGAAAATATTGATATGCTATAGTTCAACATACATACTAAAACTCAAGACCTAGAATAGGTAGGTCACCTGATGGTCATCATCCAAATAAGCTTCTAGAATTTTACCTACATCTCAGCAGTTTTCAGCCAATGTGAAACATAGAAAAAGGGCTTCATGATACTTTCTTTTTTTCATATAGGATTCAAATTGTGAAAATGAAATATAACAAAAGACCTGATTACTTTGTTGGTAATGATGGAGGATGTTTGGGAGGTTCGACACTCGATGGAGTTGTTTACAAGAAAAATGAAGGTTTCCAGATGTCTCATAACACCCTAAACATGACGTGGCCACTATAGTTTCTAATATCTCCATTGGGGGAGACAGAAGGAATGATGCAACATCCATATGAAAAAATAAGGAAATTACTACTTAGTAACACATCACCGAGATTTATTTATTGTTCTAATTATATTAGATGTCTCCTAAGAGACAACTGGTAATTTCGTTTTCCCAAAAACAACATCATACATAGTAATGCTTAAATAAAACTTTCTCTGTTCAGTTCTGGTTTTTCAATACTATCTAAATCGAATCCCCTGATACTAACTGTGAAAACCCAGTCCCCAGAATGCTAGGGGCCGATGCCTGAGAACATGATGCATTACTTTCAACAAAAAATGCAGAGACAAACTACACATCATGTCCCATACATAAGAACAAATTTGTATCAGGTTCTGGGAAACTAGTATCTTTTTTCATAATTCTTTACCTCAAACTGATACCTGAAAAATTTTAATCAAAAACATAGGGTGAGCATATGAATTTCTAGTAAGGGGTTATAAAAAACTAATATAACTTTTTAAATCATTCTTTAAACCTTTCCATAAAATAAAATTTTTAAATAATATAATTAACACATGTAAAATATCATAGAAGTGATTAATTAAAATCATGCTCAGAGAATTACAAGGGTACACATTCGTTTAAAGGAATTCTCATTTTGAGTAATAAATAAAATACATTCTAACATATATGACATAAGAATATTTATGACCAAATTAAACAGATAAGAGTAATGAATAATCAGAGTTTTGTGTAAAGGTAATAACAACAATTTCATACAATGAATACTAAATAACTGAGTGCTAAACATGTCATGCCATAAGTTTTTAATTTTATGATAGTCATTAGTACCGACTCTTATCCATGGATATTTTACTAGTAGAATATCCATTTTTTAATTAATTATCATAATCTTAATGAGAGAATGTATAATATATGACATTATTGTATGTGTCAAGGTTTTGTGCTAGGACCTAGGGGCTAATTATTACCCAACCCCAACCAAGAGAGCCTCTGTAACCGGACTCAAGCCCAGAAAAGCCTCTATATCCGGACTCTGACCCGGTGGGTCTGCTGTAACCAGACCCCATCCTAGAGGGCTTAATTTTACAGATCCCCAACCCAGAACATACTTGTCTAATACATTATTCATATTACTAGTAATGTTTGATATTATAGGTGTCCCATACCACTATGAATATTTAAATTTTACTGCATATTACTCAAGGTGTCCCATACCACTTTTAGTAATTTAATTTCTTATATCATTATTATGATATGCCACATGCATGCATCATTGATTGAAACTATAAATAAAATAGAAACTGAAACCATTTAATCCAAAAATACATAATATTACTGATAACAATGAAAATATGACATAAACAGTTTATTTAAGGCATACATGGTTTATTACACATTATTTTCACATGAGACAATTACAAAAGCACATAAAATAATAGACGAGAATGGGTTTTCCATATGTTATTTTAAAACGAAAAATATTTAATTTAAAATCCTCATTCTATGAAAATAATACATGTTATTTAAAATGATGATAAAAGTGTCAGTGGTCAAGAAATTATATTACATCATGAAATAACTAAGGATAATCACCGCATTTGATAAAACATTAAGTGATCATAAATTGATCGCATGGATTGACACACCCTTTTATACTTTAATATATTTTGGTCAAATAAAAAGTATATATTATTTTTAATCCTAAAACACAAAAAGATTAATCATAATATACCATTGAAACATGAAATTATAACAAGGCTAATAACATTAAATGATGTTCAACTAAAAAAATTTAACCGACTTTATAGATTAGGACATACATATTTAAATTAATACAAAGTGGTTTAGCTAACATAGAGACTAATATTCATTAATGTATCCAAAGTATTAATTATATAAATAAATTAATTAAATTTTAACAATCTATATATCAAATTAGGGGTTTGGAAACTATACACAATGTGTATATATACATTTTCATAATTAATATAGGTTTAATAATTTCTCATACATAATAAATACATAGAAATATATTTAATACACCATTATCAATTGATTAAAATCCAAACCTTGTTAGGTTTATAAAATGTTTGATCGAATGTATATATATATATATATAAGTTTGGGTTTTCCATACTAAATATAACTCCAATTAAACCCAAAACACATTTTCCATCCAACCCAATCTTTAAAGATTGATATTCTCTTTTTTTTTAAAATCAGATACATATGTGTTATGAATTACCCACGTATATCCGTATATAAAAAATTGTATATTTGGAATTGGTTTAGTTGAAACATTCATAATAAAACCCCTTTATCATTAAAACCATAAAAATAATTGTAAACAGAGCATCCAAACTTTGAAATTAAAGATACGTTTGGATTTGAAATAGATATAAACATCAATTTATAAACCTCAATATGAACATTACTATATATTGGGTTTTTCATAAGAAATACAAATCTAATTGATCCCAAATAACAATTCGAATCAAAAACATTATTTTATTATTTGAAATCATCATCTAAAATTCATAAAACATATTTGGTTTGAGTCGAATAAATTGTATTATACACATATATATATATATGTAAATGATTATATACAATGTATATATTCAGGTTTGTGGATATAAAAACGCGTGAAAATAAATCCTTGCAATATTATAAAATCTTGAACACAAACATCTAGAATTTGAAAACATGAACTAAATTGGATTTAAAATACAAAGAAATATACCTATATATATCTGATTATATAAAAAACTGTATGATCGGATAATATATAATAAAATAAATTTGAAAACATGAACTAGATGAATATTTTTTTTCCTAGACTGTAAGGATCATAAATATATATTATGAGTATACATATGAATAGACCCTCAAGAACACAATGAAAGGCAATATAACCCTTAAATTATATATTTTTAAAGCCAAAGTCATATATATATATATATATATACATATGAAAATATTATATGAAATGTAATTTGTTTAATAAAAATAAACCCTTATCGATATAAGAGTAATTTATAATCTAATCAAATGAAATCCCCTAAGTGAACAGAAAAATAGTGAGTATAAAGAAATAAATAAATTTTCCTTCCACAACATTAGATCGTAAAATAAATAAACGTTCAAGAAAAATATTTAACACTTACTTTATAGGCTTATTTTTTTTGGTGTAACTATGATTCACCATGATAAAGGTGTAGTGCTCAGGTTGTGTATGCAACAACCCTGATTGCGTGTGTAGGACCTCAATAGAGAGAAGAATAGAGATGCCGAGCAGTAACACAATAAATTTATAGACTCTGATTTATCATCTATATATTATTTATATATATAGCCTGTTGAAAAAATCATAGTAAACAATCATATATATATATATATATATTAAAAACGAGTTTGGATTATATTTAGTTTAGAGAAAAAGCAGAGCATCATATAAATTCTACCAAGACCAAAAGAACAAATTTTTTTATTACAAAAATCTAGATAGAAGATTCATCTGATGGATACATTGGATGGATTCATAATTAAAAAACCATAACAGAGGCAATGATTAACACATACATTGAATAATCTAAATAATCTGATGTTTATAGTCCAAAGAAAAGAAATCATCCTAGATAAAACCAATCGGATATACAAAACAATAAAATCATAGGCTTACAAAGTATATTGAAGAAAAAACATAAACCCCATAAATAGACCCGGAGACCAAAAGAAAAACCCTACCTTGACCCCGACTCCTCTGATCCGAAACGGAACACCTTAGCTACAAGATGTGGGGACTTCGAATGAATACTTGTTGAAAAAACAAATGTTGGCAGCCCTTCTTGAAGCCACCCAGATGCACGGCCCACCCCAACCATGGCCTGCTAAAACTGACGGCATCCACCCGACTCTCCCTCCACCAGATCGACGCCTACTGAAACCCTAAAATGGGTTTCCAAAAATAAGGACCCTCCTATGCGGATCAAAAATCCCTTTCAGGATTCCTTTTATTTCTATTTTATATTACTAATGTATTTTTATTATATCTCATTTATTAACTTAACATTTAATTAATTCAAAATGTTATATATATTAAACAAATAACCCACTAAAATATTCTAATAACATATTGAAAAATAAAAGTCATTATTAATACATTCTTTTTTAAAACATATATTTATATATTTTATATCATATACTCAGAATTTTATAATAAATTAAATTAATAAATAACAATTGGAAATGTGTTATAAAAATAAAAATTATAATTAGTTATAAAAAATGTTTGTAATTTTGAATATTGTTAAATAAAATGTTAATATTACACACATATATATGAATTACCATCTTAATTAATGTTTTTTATCAAAATGATTGTTTTTTAAACCACATATTATTTATTTTAAATAGTTTAGTGTTATATATATACATGCATTTTTATTATCATTTTGTTTCTATGTTATTATTTTATCCTTCTATATATATTTATTTTACTTATTTATATCCATGTTTCACGATTCACGCCTCCAAAGATGCCATCATTTCACTAAATTCAATCTTTATTCAAACTCACGTTTCACAATTCATCCACTTTTTTATTTATCATTTTTTTAGACAAATCATTTTAAAAACATAATTTTATATTTATGCACTCACGTTTTATATTTATATTAAGTGTGTTTTTTAATAATAAAATAATAAAATAAAACTTAATATATAAAATATTTGAAATGGTAATTATTTTTATAAATATACACACATATATATTAAATCATGTTTTTCCATATACAAAATATTTATATAGTTTAAAAAAATATATCATATATTCTTCTCTTTTTTTATTATTTAAATATATATATATTAATATCATTCTACATTTTAATATATATATATATATATATATATATATTGTTTTTAGTAAATAAATAATTTAAGTAACATTTTCTTTCAACACATATATAAAAGTAGTTTTTTTTTGTCGTAAAATAATTATATATATTAATGTTTCATAAATATTATGAAACTATACATTATTTTTTTCATATATTTAGAAATTTTATTATAATAATTAAATTGTTTTCTCTTATTTATTATTATTAATAAAATTCTATTTGATAACTTTTAAAAATAAATTCTATTTTGAAAAAATAATAATAAACATATATATTATAAAATACTCTTTCAAAAAATGAAAAAAAAAATTATTTTCAGAATAATTTTGAAAACATTAATAATTTGTAAGTAAAAAACATGATTTCAAATATTATATTCTAAGGAAATTGTAAAAAAAATCATTTTAGTCTGTTTAAATTATAAATAATTTCAATTAATAAATTATTTTCATATTAAAAGATAGTTTGGATATCATGGGGTGTTATAGGTCAACCCAAGGCAACCAACATGATCCATGACTTATTATCTATATTTTATGGTCCATGTGTAGAATATGGAACCATATGTTTAACTCTTTACAATTAATTTGGTCATATGATAGTTGTGCCATTAACAACGTCACATGGTCCAAGCCATACCGTTCATTATTTTGAAAAGGAAATGTATCATTAAATAATTTAATTAAAACCATGTTTGTCATGTTCAATTAATAAGGATAATTATTCATCATTCCATGAACATAACATGATGTTCAATAAATGTGCAACCAAACATTCATTTACATTTAATAAGTCCAAGTCGTATAATTATGTATTCATTCCATAATATAATATGAATAAATTACCTAAATATAATAATTAACCATAGCCGGGTTAAGTGGAAGATTAACAGTTCGATCCATTCCCAATTTCCCGATTTAATTGGAATTTAAAATTAGGAGGCTGACCATTAGTGGGTTTATTCTTGAGAACACCCGAATTATGGCATAAATGTGGAAAAAATATAAACTCAATTATGGATTATCACCATAAATGCACTATTTGGAGTTGTGGATGTAACCACTAATGAATTATCACATTTTTAGAGATAGAATAACCATGTTGTTAATGAATATAAACATGGAATATAAATTCAATAAATACAATCTAATGAAATTAGTCGGCCCCACACATCAATTATAAAATCAATGAACATGAGGGATGAGTTATAGAACACTCAAAATGTACTCATATTAATCTCCTCCACTAATATCTTACTCTACATTGGATTGGATTATATTTAATATGATAAGAATAGTAACAATTCCTAAACCTCTATAACAATGTCATGTTAATGAGAGATGGATAAAGGATTAAACCGACTCATGAACTTATTGTTGTGCATCCAATGTGTTGAACAAAATCATGAATGGAATTACAATGAAGATATCTATTGATTCAAAGATATGGGATTCAAAAGATCCAATATGAGTAAAAATATTGTTTCATCTCACTGAAAATTGAATTATGGAATAAGTGATATGATAAATAGATAATTATGGGTAAAATATAAAAATTACCCAAAAACTAGACTATGCATGGTAGGTTCACACAGTTCACAATATCATGCACAAACCATGCGTGGGTGCTTGGAGATGATGTGTCTCTTTCTTGGAAAGGCTGTATGGTTTGAGAAAACATTTCCCAACTGTGAAATATGTCACTTCTCAGAAATGAAAACTATTAACATTATATAGACTAACTGTGTGTCCAATCCATATTGTTTACTCTAACCGTGATAAATTACAATCATTTTTAAAATGATGGGGTTTGGGATCTAAAAATTCTCCAGACACCTTGGAGACCATTTCTGCCCATTAAGTTTCCATATTATCGCCAAAATAATGAATTAGACTAAAATTTAAAGTATCATTGTATGAGTCAAAACTGGGTTCTTACAAATCTATCCAAAAAATGTACACCTCAATCATCATTCATTACCACCCATATTTTATATGGAGATCATGATACATACGGCATAAACCAAGATGCACCAACCATATAAAAGTAATAAACGACCTCATTAGTTCCTCATAGAAGCATTTAGAAACCCATAATCAAGCACCACAAAGAATAGAATTTCCACTTCCAATATACAATCATACTAGAATATGATATCTGTATAATATGTCTCTTAGAACAAAACCCTATGTATTAGAAAACTTCTATATCATAATCAATTTCAAAAGCACATGTACAAAAAAACGTTGAAATAATAGTTACATTCCCGAAGGTATTTCATGAAATCGAGATTAAACTATACAAAGAGGACAATTATTCTTAACTCACAACATGACTCATGGACTGCCAACATTTGTTTCATTAATCTCATATATTCGGCCACAATGCTTCCCTTTACCTATGTATAAGACAATTCATTGTCGAAAGACTGCATATACTCAATCAACCTTATCTACAAATGGTTTAGCTATCTAATAGAAAATATGTTCCTGAGGATCATTTAATTTTTTATACCATAATGCTCTCACCCATGAGATAATATCTCCAAATTCACAGGTTATGTACCCCTTCTTCTAACACAATATTGTGAGTAAGGTAATTACTCTCATGTAGTCTCAAGTTCCTAGATCCATTGGAATCCACACAATCCTCATGGATTACAAATTCATTGGCCCTAACTCGGGATTTATCCCAATAAATAGAATATAATTTTACCTGAAAACTTTATATGAGGATATATGATTATTTTTTAATGCATTTTTTTTCAATACTAGCTCTCTCACAGGCATCAATCCAAAAAATCATCACCTCTTATCTTAGACTGGAATGACATTGGTGCTTCCAAACCGAATAAATCTTGGATAAAACACTATTAATAACATTCAAAACATATAAATATCTGAATTTTTTATTCGGATGTTCCCCTGATATCACATCTACGACATTATCTAGGTCCATTTCTAGTCCTTCAAACAAGATGACATGTCCCAAAAGGTGCACTTCCTTAATCCAGATATTGTATTCGGTTAGCATTGCATAATGTCAATTATCTCTCAATGTACACATGGTGATTTTTATAGTATTGGAATGATCTTCTATTGAGTGGACGTACAATAAGATATCATTAACCAAAATACCATAGTCCAATCCAAAGAATAATTAAATATCACATTCCTTAATACTATGAATTCTACAATCGCATTAGTAAACCCAAATAGCATCACTTTGAATTCATACAAGCCACACATTCTCATAAAAATAGTATAATGTATGTATTATAGTATCACACATAACTAATGATATAATGATATCAATTAAATATGGTATAATATATTTTCACATATCAAATGATAAAAAAATCATCAATGCAATGAAGATGATACCAATAACTGGTTTTTTCTATCTCAGCCTCCAATAATCCACACATAAGTGAAAATGTCCATTATAAATTTTGGAGAAGATAACTGGTGAACCATATGGAGATTTAATAGTCCAAATGAATACATTATATTATAGAACAACCAAAAGAACATTCTACACCCAAATCTCCTCATGTACTATTTGGTATGGTGGGATAGAAATACAATGTAGTCCAAATGAAAACATGACTGGGAACTGGATATTTCACTCAGTAGGTAGGAAATAGAACACATCATGAAATAGATCCTCGAAGTGGTATACCATTAAAGGATAATAATCATGATGCACTAAACAATTATCAAGATCTAGACGAGTGATTTGATCCAAGAGAAAATAAAATATGCACTGAATGGAACCCAAACAACCATCATAAAGATCCCAATCACCCTGGGGAGAAAATAAACTTCCTTCATGGGATTGAAAAGTATAACTATTTATATAATAGTTTATTTTAACATATATAAATAACATGTTAATACAACCAATCATATCAAATATTATCTTTACAAGTATGAATGGATCCCATTTGTTGAAATAACGAAAAATATCTTGAGAAAATGACTTATAAAATTTGATATTATCTAATTTAACTCCCAATAGTGTGTTGATGGTTAGAAAAAAATCTAATATTTCCACATCCAATACCATACCATTATAAAAAATAATACATATAAAATAATGTGGTGATTCGTAAAAACATCAGAAGAACTTTCTAAGGTAGACAATACAAGAATTGTACCTTTGATATTAGGAGACCCTTTATCAATGTTATCCAGAGTCATGTCTATATTGTTACACATTGATGTTGTTATTCTATTTAAAATTTTCTTACTACTATCATCCATTTTCCTTTTCAAGTACCACTACTCCAAAAATGGAGTACAAGAAACCATGCATTGGCGTCAATGACCTGTGGGACTCGAGCTACCGACCTACTTAGGGATTTTCGATCCATTTATCGACTATAATGAATGTCGTTGACCACTTCTATAGGCCTATTAAAAAAATATAGTATATAACTTCTCATAATGACCCTTCCATCCATTGATACAATACTCGATTACGGAGTGAGGACAATGTGGGAACATGTAACTAAACAAATAATAATAATATGATTGGAATGGAACATGATATTTATATGTCTTTCTACTACTATGAATAATCATACCACTACTAAAATAGAGAAAAAAATCATAATTGAGCTTCTTATCACACGAATATGATCTCCTAGATCACCATGTCGAAATAAATTAGCTATTTCTCAAGGCCTCTCCCAAATTCCCTTCCATGAAGAGTTCATAATTCGTCACATCTTCAAAGCAATTTAGGTAGACATTTTTTACCATCATAATAATATCATAAAAAAAGAAAATACCAGAAATATATCACCCATGATATTCCATCAATATAAAATTATGTTAAAAAGATATATAAGATAATAAAACATTCATCATAGTCTACGAAGGAAAATCCCTCATTTTTCAGATGCATGTACTCATGATATATTTCTTCCCTCATGATTCAATTATTAAAATGGACCAGGAACATCGTCTATAATTTTTTCCCATATAGCTAATATAACTTCTCTAATTTCTCTATAATATCCCACCATTTCATGGATGGTCCATGAATCATATATGAAGCATGCTTCACCATACTATCCATATGGATTTTCGATATGATCAAAGACATTTTGGATAGCCTCATACTAGAACTCTGATATCTAGGGTCGACATATTTTAGTAATCATCAGTAGTTATTGAATGTGAAACACTCATGTCAGATCAAACATAAATGGAATAATACAAAAAACCACTCTTTTCATGGATAACATGCCCCTCAATATGTATTCATGATGCTGATCATCCATTTCACCCTCATCAACTATTGGAATATCTAGTTCATCTTCATTAGGAGCATAATGAATTCCACTTTATAGTGCTCACATTAAGGAATAAGATGATAATGTAAATATATAATAAAAAGGAAAATCATAGTGGTCTGGGTAGATACAACATCAACCCAATAGATGAATGCAATAATGAACCACTAACTCTTGGTCTCTAGACACAACTGACAAGTATTTTGAAATGAAACCTAAAATAATTTCATTTATTTAACAAAGTAAATATCCTAAATCATAGTTCAATATGATTTGATAAATCACATGTGTAAATATAAATAAAAAATTATAAACAATTCATAATAATATAACCCTATGTTCATGTTATTATTCATGTATTCATATATATATCCATACCGTTTCATGATCACAACTTAAACAAATAGTAACATAATAACACAATAACCTCGTATAACATGTGAATCACCCTTGGTGAAATAACATAAACTATACGAAGAAAAAAACACAAAAATAAATCCAATCCCAATGAACTCATATTTTCTATCTAACATGTGGAAACTACTCTTATGTACATGTTCATTACTAGGTCACAACGTATTCTAGTCTCATTTCTACGTTTTCAATCATATTAAAATAGATGAAAAGTGAACCTAATATAGATACCACATTGCATTATCCCCCAATTTGTAAATATCATATGTTTCCAGAAAGGGTAGGTAATGGGACATGATTTTGTAACTAATTATCATGATACAAAAATAATAAAATTCTAGAAAACTAACGTAAATGACTCGAATGCACCGTTTTAGAACCCCATGCCAATAACATCTCTAATCCCCAACCCAATATAAAATAAATTTTTTTATCAATGTAACTTTCACTTGTCAAAACCTATATAACCAAAATTTACCATGAATCAAATGATATACCGAATAAGGTGTGAGAATAACTCAATAGGTCGACACAACTATGACTAAACAAAACCAGAAAAATAATAATTGTATGAACTTAAATGATATCCATGTGTATTAAATATTTAAAAAATTAATAAAATACAAGAATAATATACTTATTCTTTATATCATAATATCTATAAGAATGTCTTTCAACCATTCCATCCACAACCTTATAACCTAGGAAAAATAACCTAATTCAGCCCCATGATGGGATATTTCTGACCATGTCATATAACCATGACAAATAGAATCATATAATCATGTTATTGTCACAAAAATCAATATGGGTGAAATTCTTATAAGCATTACCACATTTCCAGTCCAAATCCCTATAAGCATTGAGACATTTATAGGATAATCCCTATACTAGTTTTTTCATGGGACTGGTAATATCCAACACTTTATAGAAATAGAAGCATGGGACAAGGTTGAGAACCCTCAATATCATCATTACAACATATATGTATTCATGCTCCTGGGTTGAGCCTAATATATATGAATTAAAACATGCTACATTTGTCATGACATACAACATGGATATCACAATGTCACATTACATATCCCAATGGTTAATTATGTGAATTAAAAAACATCATTACATTAAAAAAATTATTTATTTAAATTATTATTAAAATTTATATCAATTAGAAAAAATAATTAATTTTGGGAATCTAAAACAATAAATCTCCCCAGAACAGAAGTCAATATAAACATACACTAATTCTTTTACTAGCTTGATTATAATCATGGTTCTCTCATCCCATGGATATATATAAGCTTGTTATATGTCCATATGAATCCAAAATAAGTCATTTATATATTCCCATTGTATATTTTATTAAATTGGATGAATGAAACGATTCCCCAATCATTATATTTAAAAAAATGGAAATTATCAAACCATAGGTATATGATTTAGACCTATTACCATTAAATATCTTTATGATAATGCATTCAATACAAAAAAACACTTGAAGAAGATAGTGTGAATGATTTCAATGATAATACTAGATTAAAACATATCAAGATCAAGAAAAAAATGCAATAAGTCAAATTATTTCACTACAATGGATGGAGAAGAAAGAAGATATGAAAGAAACCTAACCAAAAAGAATTAATAGGGATCACTTACAAAAAAATTGAATTCTTTAATGGATTTTAGAATAAAAAAATTGCATATATAAGTCCAACGATATGATAGGAGGGGAGGTGTACCATATTGGAATGATAATCACACACACAACATCTTTAAAACATCATGTCAGAAATTTACAATTAGTGTAATTTATTTCCACATTGTTTATTTTATATTAATGAATTACATAAGAAAATTTTTTCAAGTGAGATTCATTTTATTAAAAAAAAGATCAAATAAATGATTTTTAACCCCATTACATGTCGTGTAAATGTTATTTAGTTTATTTTTCAGCCCATTTTCAGTTGAACTACCCGAACATCTTTTAAAGAATATCATCTCACCATGAACCCATGAAACACATAACGCATTTGTAGTATAAATTAATTAACTCAAAGAATCACAAATCCCCTAAAATTAGTTCATTTTTATAAAAACTAACATCTATCCTCGAACATGAAATGGACACTAAGGCTAAAATGATAAACTCAAATATATATATATATACTGGAAAATGAAAAGATCTTTCAGAAAATATAAATGGGTTTGAGTGTGGAATGCATTATCATGTCTTACATTGATATTTCTTACACCCTAAACAATTGGAATTGTAATATAGATGTTATAAGGATTATATTTCAATCATAATATATCTATGTATTGATGGAATAATGGAACCTTATTATTCATTTTTATCTGTTGCATATGGATACTCAGAAGAATGATTCTAATTTCATTCTTACAACTATTAAATAATCATCATATCTATTTAATAATAGTATATAGAATCGGTAGTAGGATTTTATTTTCAATTGAATATTATGTAAGCATGTATTTAGGGTATTTTATTTGTAGTTGGTATATTTCATCATATGATATTCTATATTTTAGGAATTGGTTTGTCTTCCAAGTTTCAAAAAGGATGTAAATTTTTATTATAGTCAATATTATTCATTATAATGTTGTATGGGTACTAATAAGATGTATCATGACATGATATGTTGATTTTAGTGTCTAGTTATAAAGTGACAAATGATAATTTTGAGTCCCACCGTTACACTTTTCAGTAGAAAAACTAAGATCATCTAAAACCCTATTGTCTTCTCTATCCTCTTATGGTGTTGGGATAATATGGAATGAGTTATCCATGGACATTACTATTGGATTAATATAGAATTTTAAATTAAGGAATAATATATGGGTTAATATTTATTAATTGAAATAGTTAGATAATTTTATTATTATCAAAGGCACTATAAAAGATGAATATCTGGGTTTGATGTATGTGTATTTTTTTGTGAGGATACATGGGGTTTATACATGTAGATAGGGATCCTATGATTATATAAATTTTCTCGATATGTCTCTAATAGATGATAGGGAATTTGGTCAAGTTGTGAACATCTTATCATCCTCATACAGATGGTCACATAGAATGTGTTATTTATATTAAAGAGGATATTCATTATGACAACGTCTTTGACCATGGTGTATATTGGGATTAGCAACATGGACTCATTGAGTTATCATATAACAATAGTCATAAATTTAAATTTAGAATATATTACATTAAATATTTGTATAGTTTCATGTACAAGTCTCATATTTATTTGGAAGAGGTGGGGAATCATATTTGTTGAGACTAATATTGGTCCATGCAAATTCAGTGAGTATTAAGGATAAAAGATGTCATCTTATAACAAAGTAGAGTTTGATGAAATATTTTTAGAATATATGGTGTCATAAATTGTATTTATTCATAGGTGACCTGGTTTTCATTATGATTTATACATGAATGATTAACTATTAGCTTGGAAAAAATTAAAATTTGTCTTTGATATTTGATGTACAATTTATGATCAATGAGAATATTGCGAATTTTTCTTATCTGTTGTCATTTTAGACATAGTCGATAGGAATTAATGATGATTTCAACAATCATAGAATAAAAATTATCATATTGACCCATATCATGTTATGAGTTGTGAATAAATATGTTTATAAACATATTATTCTAATATGGGGCATCTTGTATATATCATATACTCTCAAGGGAAATTATTGTATAAGATGTATATTCTATTAGTAAATTTTTTAAGGAGAAACAGATCGTATTCTCATCATACATGAAAACCGGAATCATTTATGAGGGAGTGGTATCCATAATTTTTTACTAAAAATAACTCATCAATAATACATCATGGGGAAGGAATTTCTTATGGTTTGGAGTTTGTAACATCTTATTAACCATGTTAAGGTATGTTACAACTCATTACAATTTGTTCAATTTAATTAATTTTTACTTAGGAATCATGAGTAAGGAGATAATATGGGAGGAAATGGTTTAATGTTCAAGTAAGGATGTTTCATTAAATAATGTAGTCGTTGGATATGTTTTATAATGGATGTTTGGGGTTCATCCCATGTTCAGATAACACATAGGTGTTTTTTTGCTTTTTAGTAAGAACCTAGAGTGTTTGGAAGTGTGCAGGGAAATTACAAGATGTGTTTGGAGGTCACATGATGTTTATTTTTATTTTGGACATAATTTTGGAACTATTCTCACAACATGAACACAGTACAAAACATTTAGTAGTTAAATGATGTGTAATAATAAAATAATTGTTTAGAATAAAAATCTTATAGGTTTTTAAGCTTATGTGACCATAACAGGTTTCATGAAATGTATAAGAGTTATGAGCCTTGTAAATATTAGGATGAATATATTTATGGTGATGTATGGATGAAATTATATTTCATTCTCCCTCTTATCTCATAGATCATAACCCAAATCAAATCTTTATTATTTTCTGAGCCTCCATTCATTCTGGATTTATCCATTCAGTGATTCATCACCATGGAGATGAGTTCACATCTATCTAGGTAAGTGATCATTATTTATTTATTTTCTATTGGTCATGTTATAATATTGATTTCATTTTATTAGGACACTAAGTCAATTATTATGTTTCTTGTTTTTTCTTTCACCTAGATCCATGTTATCACATTATCTTGGGGTAAATTTCATTGCTCATTTTTGAGCGGCATTTGTGTGTTCCTAATTTATATATCTATTATTTTTCTTCTATAAAAATATTTTTTATATTTGATAAATTATAATATATTTAGATTTATTCTAGTTATTTTATTATTTAATTGTCATTTTGGTGGATTTTTTGTCGGTGTATGTGCCCCAGAGTTTTGAGGTAGGAGGTTCCAATTACAACATGTGTTGGTGAATTATATTTATCCTATTTTTGTAAATTTATTTATAAGAAACAATTCATTGTTATGTTCTGGTTGTAAATGTATTTGTGATAAAATCATATTTTTCATTTTTTTTAAAATTGATAACTTTGATGTTTTCAAATCATTTAAATGATATAGGAAATGTTTCACATTGGTAGCCATGGGTACAAAGAGAGAATGATTTTATTAGTTCCATCATCCATATTACCATCAAGATGTTCACTCATGGGGATTTTGTCTTATTCATATACGTATTTATTTTTGGACATGTTGTTAAATGATTGGGGGATCATTCATGGGGTTTTCCTCTTCCATTTATGATTTTTCTCATGGTAATAGTTGTTCAGTCGTCATAGAAGTGGCACGATAGTCTACTAGTCTATCCTATTGAGTTCCTTGATGTGATTTACTTTTTTTTACTTTTATACTATTTTTGGATATTATATTCATTAATTGGATTTTTATAAATGAAAATAGAAAATATTATTCAAACTGATATATCAACATCTGATTTTTAATTGTTGGGAAAATGAAAAAATTAACGAAAATTTTGGAAATAAACCATTTATCTATAATATGAAAGGCTTTTTTAAATGGTAAAAAATCGATTATTCTATAGAGAAAAGTAATGAAACACAAGGGTGGGATCATACTAGTCCTATTTTCTCATAATTTTATCACCTCATTGGTGGTCTATAAAAAATTATATTTATTTTGATGCAGGGAATTTAAAATCACATTATGGAGGCATCGAGGATTGAGGTTAGATGTGTTGGGTTAATGGATGGTGTGATAGGGATGGTATTACCACACAATCACATAGAGAATTCAAGATTAATTATTTTATTTATTTCCCAATCATATTGGAGTTTTATACATTTTATTATTTTTCTAACTTATCATTGTATTACATTAGTTGTTCAATTTATGTTTCGGAATAAATTTTTTAATTTTTTATTTTTTACAATAATCTATATATATTTCATGTAGTTATTATATTCTGGTAAAAATCATCCCCTCATTTTTTATATTGATTACTAGTTCATAGTCACTATACTACGGGGATTAGGATCATCTTTTAGGTATGTGGTTGCTGGGGTCGAGTACTTGTCTTAGCAGGTTCTCGGATAAGTTCAATATTTGTGTCATTGGTCAAAGGGGTTCATGATAGAGTTGTATCAATGGTATTCTGTAGATTTAGGATGTATTTTGAAGGATAGAATAGTGATAATTAATTGTGTCTGTATATAAATATTTTTATTTAATGATGGTTTGTGATAAAGGATAGAGAGATCCTATTGGACACACGATTTTTGGGACCCCTATAATATGATGCATAAATTATGAGCTTTATTAATGACGAAGTGTGTTGATCATTTTGTATGGTATAAAATTATGAGAGATTCATGAATCATGAGGATCTATTTTATTTTATGAATTATTTTATTTTTGTTATTTTAAAATAAAAAAAAGTTAAATAAAATGGATGTAAATGAAATTCAATAGTACATTGTATAGAAATTTTTTTCTTTTGAAACTATGGATAATAATTTTCACAGATGTTTGGATCTGAATATATAATTTTAGTGGGATTAATTGGTTGACCACAATATGGTTTATCTAAAAGGGAAGGATGTGACATAGAAGATTTCATTGTATTATTTTCAACATTATTATTTGGGAATTATAAAGAAAGTGAATCAGATGTGGAGATAGATAGATGGATAGTGGATCTCTAGATTTAATTTAATTTTAATCGTGTTCAACTGGGATACTGAATATCTATGGTGCTCCAATAAGATGTAGGGGGCTACATGTTAGTGGTGGAAATTGTATCTTGGAGAGAGAAAGGATTCATAGGTTTAATAGTTTTACTATAATAATTGCATCTAGAATGATTTCATTTTATTGAATATGAAGGTTGTGATGAGGCAATAGATTCATTATATTATATAGATGAGTATGTGAATACGAGATTTTGGAATGATGTTTGTAACACCCCATTCCTCCTTGACACTGTTCTTTTCAAATAATTTAATTTCTTGTGTTGTATGCAACACTGAGTTTAAACACACAATGACCAATCAATAAATCCAATTAAAAATCATATATTAATAGTATTAAACAATTTTTTAAAATATTAAATTTATTTTTATGAAAATAGACATAATTTTTTAATTATAAATATAAAAATTACCTTATGGTGAAATTTAGTTAATTTTTTGAAATGTTTTAATTTTTGATGACTATTAAAAATACTGCATTTTAATTCGAAACATCCATTTCATATAATTTCTTTTTATAGTTATATTGTATCTATCTATAGTTATAATGTTTAATTGGAATAATATATTATCATTTAATAAAATTATTGTTTTTGGATATAATTTCAAATTTAAATTTTACATAAATGCATGCCAATCCTTTGAATTTTTTTGTTGTTTAAAACCCACATTTTGGTTTTGAAAATTGGATTTAAGATAAAATTAATTATTGCATATTCTATGTTATGAAATTTAAAAAATGGATTCTATATTTCGAATCATAAGTTATAATTTTTGTGAATATGAACCTTATATTTTTGGAAACTAAGAATTGAAACTTCAAAGATAATTTTTATATACCATGATTAAAAGGTGAATCTGGTAAATAAGTGTAAAAAATAATATTAAAATCAATATAAACTGTAGTAAAACCTTTACTCTTTGAAATAGATGATAGTTTACGAACCATGGTAATCCATTGGATGATTTTATGATCCCACAGAGCCACAGGTGTGATAATGACATGGATGAAGAATTAATTTAAAGTGAAGTGAAATATAGCATAAACATGTATCTTTATAAAATTAATACAGGGTTATATAACTGATCTATTTGACAATATATCATCATGAGAAATAAACTAATATTTTCTACATCATGGTATTTTATTTATGATTTTGAAACATTAAATAAATAAAGATATTAATGACACAATGATGATTCCATGATTACCTTATTAATGAATGATTCAATAAATATTATATTATAAATAATAAAATAATTGTATTTTGAAGATTTTGATTTCATACATGAATTTTATGGATTTTATTGACATATTAACTTTAAATTTATTGCATTTTTTTATGGATTCACTTTTTATAACATAAAAAAAATCAATTACTAAAAAGTGCCATAATTAAAAAAAAGTTTTAAAAATAATATTTCAATAAATGATTGCATAATAAAAAAATATAATATTTCGAAAATTTGCCTATAAATGTTAAAAATGACATTAATGATACACTTTTGGTTCTATTTATATTTTATAGTAACTATAGTAACTATATATATTAAAAAATACAAGAAGACATGGTAAGAGTAAATGATTTTATCTAAGAGGTAATGATAAAAGATAAGGTTAATAATGTGACATAGAATTTTCTAAAAACAATTGGTTTATAGGACTCTGTCCCATTATCATATTATACTATTAATATATCACTGTATAAATATCATAATTTGAAATCCATTTTATAATAAAATAGTATATCAAGAAATTCCTAATGTTCCTTCCTCCCTCTTATAAAATTCCACTATCAATACCCACATACTAACTCCTATCAAGCCTCTTGGATCATCAAAAAACTGATAAAATAATCTCTGATCAACCCTCCTATACTCCTAGACACTTTATCATGGGATGAATAATATTTTAAAAAGACTCATGTCTTAAATCAAAAGGAATGACCCGATTTAGAAGTAACATCTTATCTCTATATCATTTTTTCCCTTATCTACTCACTATGATCTTCTTATTCTATGAATAGATAAAAATACTAGTATCCATAATATACTATAATGTTGTTATTATCGGGATTTTACTAACCCTTACATGCACCTCCAACTAATGGATACAAATATACTACTTCAGTGTACGGTGATCTACTGCGTCACGAAATGATGATTGGACACCTTTCACCTACCACCTCTCATGGTGGCTATTATAATAGAAATGTATTTATATATATGATATATATGATATTTAAATATTATATATTCTTATTTAATTTTTATTTACAACATACCATTATGCTTTCTGTATTCTGTAAATACGATAATTTAATTTGGGGAAGTGTGAACTATCACCTTTTCAACGTGATATGACTCATTAATGCCATACATGGAACATATAAAAGATAAATTTAATGAAATTATGTAACATATATAATATATATACTATAATAGAAATATAATATACATTTTTTTTGTTTACATTTCATTCATTTGATAAGAAAAGGTAATGAATGTTGCGTTCAAGGGTACGTACAACCTACCGTCTCCATGAATGGTGCATTTCATTTATTATCTCAAAATGTTATGAAATATTATAAATACATATTTAACAGATATATATGATATATTAATCATTATTAATATTATTTAGGTAATGGAATTAATAAAAAATGGATAATTTACTTCAAAACATGTTCATTTTGACAAATGTTTTGAACATAATCAAAATGACCTATAAGAGCATAAATATTAAAGTGTTTGTTATAACATGGTAATAAATGATATTAGTGGAATAATAAACACGAAAAAGGTTCTAAAATAAATATAAATTAACATGATTTTATTATTATGAATAAACACAGAACATACATGATGATTTAGACTCAAGTAAAGGTATTTTGTCTCAATTTAATTTCATTAAGGATTATTGTACGGTTATACACCTAGTTCCTTTTATACGGTGTAAATTATACCATTTTAATTGTTATCATGATAATTATTATATACAAAATATTATATTATTTAATTCATGGGAATTATTAGTAGATTTATTTTCCTCATTCAATATTGTTATTTGATAGGGAATATTAATTATTTTTGTTATTCAATATATGAAATACATTGGAATGGAAATGATTGGTGGAGCCCGTACACTATATTACTCTAGGATGCATAAAATAGTAATCAAATGCGGAATAAGTTGTCTGAATGGGGTTCTATCATTATTTTTAAATATTATTTTGAAATTTCATGATGGTAATATCTTTTCATTTGAATGAATGATGATGCCCTTAAATATTGTATTTCCCTCCTTTAATTTCAGTGATGATTTATCCCTGAGATTTTACATTGACATATCTATCAATGTATTTTATTATGAGTTTAATTATTTATTTAATATGATTCAGTTTATTACATTCCATATTATGTGTTCCTTATCGAGTTATGAAAATGTAAATTGTTTGTACTTTTTACCTTTCAATATAGATTGATTCATTATTTCTTATGTGGTAGTTACCCTTAGTGAGAATTAGATATCACCCATATTATTTTTTTCACCCCATTTAATGAAGAAGATAACTTTGATTATACTTTCAATGATAGAGATTATTTCAGTTATTATTTAGAATGATTTATTTTGTTTTCCCAATGTATTATTGGAATCATTTTTTAAGGGGGATTTCCATGACTACTAAACAATGAGGTACTTTTTAATTTCTCCCTGTAATAATTCTTATTAAATTTAATAGTGAAAAGATTTCATGTTATATGTGTTCAGTTGTTATAGTGTCTATTAGAAAGAGGACTAGCATGAACATTGAAAAAAAATTATACAACATATAGTAGGGAACATTCCTTGAGATAGACTTTGGGGATAAACATATTATAATACACCAAACATAATAAATTTTTATTATTTATAATGTATAAATTTTTAATTTATGTTATGTATTTTATCATATTTGAAACACATTATTTTCTCAGCTAATCTGATACGTGTCATTATATAGAAATGGCTCCTTAAAGGAAAAATGGTATCAGTACTGAATAAAATTATAAGGGTTTCCCTCTAAAGGAAACCAATACATCTAGTATTTGAATGGATAAAATTATAGAGATATTAGGGAAACATAATCATATAATTTCAAATAACCATTATTAATTTCAACAACCCATTATATAGAAGGAGTATCCTATACTGGATCACCTTATGATACAAGTCCCCCATCATTTAGTGGGACCACAAATCCAATTGTAGGTGAGTAGTGGATTAAGTGTCTATAAAAAATATTTATGCTCATGGGATGTAGTGAAATATTAAAGGTTACATTTTGAAATATTTTCACAAATGTGATGCTGATCAATGATGGATGTTGATCCAAAAACTAGGGATAAAAAATAACTAGAACACATGGGATGGAGAACATTTATGGAGACATTCTATAAAAAATACATTTAACCTGATCAATAAATTGATATGAACGGTAATTTACTTAATTTAAAGATAAAGTAATAAGATAGTGTTTTATATTATGAGACTACATTTATAAGGATAGTCATATTCTCTAAAGATTATATATGAATCCCTAAGTGCAAGATTGATTACTTATTTGCATATTTTAATCCAAATCTTTGATGGGAACTACATTCAAATAATTTTTCATTATATTTTGAAATAGTTTTATGGCACATCAAGATAGAGAATTAATTTTCTAGGATCAATATATTCAATGGAAAACAAAACAAGAAGAGGCCATATCAGAACCATGAAAAATGGAATGAATCAAAGAAGAAGATGATGTTTAAAGTATTTTAATTTTGTGAAAACTATTGAAGAAAAACCATAGGAAATGATTAATGGGATTGGTTTTTGGTTATAAGTGTTGAGAATGGGTTTATTAGGCTCATTAGTGTAATTGGAAGAAACAAATCAAAAATTTCCCTTGAAAAATTAGAAAGAGATTAGACCCTAAAAACTTAATTCCCCAAATATCATGGAAGTATACTATAAAAGAGGATAAGGATACATGTTCAGGATTTTATGATCTCAACAGGTGAGGTTTAAGTAACTAATGATGTTGTGGTGGGTAATTTAGTTATTTCCCCTAATTTAGCTAAATATGTTTCTGATTATAAGTCATCACATTCATTTATATCATCCTCATTTTCATTAATAATTAGATATTTTTATGTCACATTGAAAAAGTAATTTTTAGTTATAACTCATAATGGGAACCCTATTGCATCAAATATGTGTAGATTATTTCCTATTAGAGCATATAAACATGATCTAATTGTTATTTTTTAACATACCAATTGTTTATTTTTATATAATCCTTGATAAGGATTGGATTTCAACATATGAAGCAAAAAATCTATATCCTGAAGAAGAAATATGTGATTTATGAGGAAGATGTAGAATCTCTTATGTATAAAGAAGAAACTTCATTACCAGATTCATATCAATATTCTAGCAGACATAACCTTATAGAAAGAGATTATTGATGAGGAAGATAAAACAACATAAATTGATGAAGGAGGTAATCTTCAAATTTAGGATGCACCTTTTTAATGGAATGCATTGATGTATTTCCTGATGATTTACCTAGACACCCACTAGAGCATGAAGTTGGGTTTTTTATTGATTTAATTACTGATTCATGGAAAATATAAAAAACTCTCTATATAATGGCCACTGTGGAATTGGTAGTGGTAAAAAAACATGAAGATTTTTTTCAAAGGGATTCACCCAGCTTAGTGTTTCTCCATGGGGATCCCATATTCTCTTTATCATGAAGAAATATAGATCCATGGGGCTGTGTATTAATTACATATAGATAAATGTGATTATAACAATGAAAATGCATCATCAACCAATTATTGATTATTTATTTCATCAAATTCAAGGATCTCATTTATTTTATAAGATTGATCTTTATTTTGGATATCTTCAATTATGAGTAAAGAAGGAAGAAATTATAAAGACCACATTTTCAAATAAGGTATGGTCATTAAAAATGTACATAAATGCTTTTTGGATTGACTAATTCACCATCATTCTTTGTGGATCTCATGAATAATGTATTCAAGGAATATCATGATGATTTTTTTGGTATTCATTAACGATATTTTGATATATTCTAAAACCTTTTAAGATCAGGATTATCACTTTTGGACCATTATTGAGACTCCCAGGATAGATGAATTATATTTTAAATTCACTATGTCTGAATTTTGTCTTATGAATATTTCATTCCTTGGCTATGTAGTCACCAGGGATGGAATCCCTATTGATCCTAAAAATGCAATAGAAATTCAATAATATCCAACACAGATAATTATAACTGAGGTATGTAGTTTAATTGGTCTTCCAGGTTACTATCAGTGTCTCTTCTAGAATTTCACTCGATTGGCTAACCCATTAACAATGCTCACACGTAAAGGGGTTAAATTAATTTGGACAAAATAATGTGATGATTTTTTTTATGAATTCAAGAGATGAATACTAAATAAAAGTTAAACACTTAAATTATGTCTCAACATTTAATTACATGTTAATAATATATTATATTATAAATATAATTTAATTATAAATCTCTTATAGATCCATATTCATATATCATATCATATAAGTTTCACATACTAATTTATATTAATGTGTTATTTAAAATTCCATGTAAAATATTTTTTTGGTTAATAATTTGTTTGTTAAACATACATGTTTTGACCTTTCAAAATTGATCCTCTTATATTGACCATTATTTAATTATATAAAAAAATTAATGAATGATGTATAAATTGTTTATATTAAGTATATTAATAATTACAGTAATATATTAAGTATATAACTATATAATGAAATACATTATTCATGGAGACAGTTGGTCGTATATTCACCTGAACGCTTCTTGTGTTTTATTTTATTATTTTAATAAAGGATATAAATGATATTTATGTATATATATATAATATAATTAATCTATAATTATTATGATATATATAAAAAAAATTACTAATCACATCCTTAATAAGTTCTGTCTAATGTGTCAACGAATCATCTCACTTTGAGGAAGCTGTATCCCACACACCCATAAATGATGTCATCACATTTATTTAAAATGGAAATCATAAATGTAGGATTAATATAATAACTGAATAATTTTGAGTCCATCATAAATATAATATATATATATATATTAAAATGCTATATTATCCGTCATAATTCTCATCCATGAGAGATGGTATTGGAAAATGAAAAATATGGTTTTGGGAGGCTGTATTTCAACATACAAAAATACGGAATGATTGTAACCTAGTAAATGGATGTGTGTGTTTGTGTAGGTCAAACCCTTTGAATAAAAATATATCCATGTATTGAGTATATTGGGGTCATAATATAAGCTTGTAATCCTCATTACTTATGTGGGGGACTATGAAAATAAATTAAAGGAGATTTATGAAGGATGTAACAACTTATTTTCTTTAACCCCTTTTCCATTACAGAGAAGGGCTTCCATATTTTCCATTCATATCAAAGGTAGGATTGAAAGATGAATGTGGGATTTTGGGATCTTGTTTTAGAATATTTTTTTCATGAAAAATGGTTTTATATGTTTGAATATGTGGGTGGTTTTAATGCCTTATTATTGTGGAAGAAGAGGGGAATTCTTGTAAATTTGTTTAATAGGGAAATATAACCATGTTTTTGCTTTCAATATTGGGTCCAATATTTTTCCAATGCTCATATAATGGATTATAGGGTTGAAATAAACCTACATAATGGTTTTTGTAACCATTTCGTGACCATTTCGGTTCGTAAATATATGTTATATTTCATAGTTATGCTAATTTTACTCTTAATCATTGTAATAAATTTTTATCACTACCACTAATATAATTTTCCATTAAAATTTGGTGAAATTGTTAGAAATTATAAATTATTATTATTCAAAATATTTTTTAAAATTTTCTTAATTCCAATGGAATAATTTTCATAATTTAATTAAAATATCATTCCATGTATGAGATAAAAATATTGGATTTTAAAGTAAAAATTTTCAATAGTTTGGTATGATTTTATATACAATTTCAATGTGAAATTAATTTCTATGAAATTAACTGGATTAATTTTTGTATATGTAATCTAATTAAACTTTAAAAAAATGGTAATATAATTTGTCTTTATAAATAAATTTCATGAAAATGAAGTTTTGAATTAAAATTCAGTATTTTTCACTACTTATCAGAAGTCAAACTTCACATAAAAAGACAAAATACTCATAGAATAATAATTTTTAAATTTTTATCAAAATAATATTAATCATGGAATATTTTTTGAGAATTTATATAATGTATATTTAAAATATTTTCATCATTAAGAGGTTATAATACTACGTTCATAAAAATGAAGGGTTTTATGTGTAATATTTGGTTTTTCCCTATATTATAGCTATGGAATATATTTTATAAATTTAAAAAATTATTGAATAAAAAATATAATTCATTATATCATTAAAAAATATTAATTAATTAAATTTGTAGGATAAAATTCTATTCTGGACCTAAAATATTTCTCATAAAAACCATACATTTATATTCAACTGATTCTTATATTCATTTCTAATTAATTTATAACCAATGAATTCATCCATGTATTTTAAAATTTTTTATAATAAATCTCATAGTATAAAGAATAAATTATAAGTTATATTTTTTTGTATTAAATAATAATATTTTCCATAATATATTATTGTTCCGTATAACTAGGTCTTGTATGTTACACAAGCCATCAAAGAGAGTCAATATTTCATGAAACGTATGATAACCTCAATTTTCTGTATAGATCAATTGAAATTTTTTGTTTTATATACTCCATGATTAAAATGGTGTTAATATAATTCAAGCCAAATTTAGTTCCTTGAAAAAAAAACTATTTCCATTGTTTCCTAAAATGTAAAATATCAAAAAGATTAAATTAATTTGAAAAAAATATCACAAAATCCGGTGGTGTTACATTCTATACGCATAAAATAATATTATCCCTAAAAATTTATTTGGTCTATCAATGGTTTAATTATTTAATGTTCCTTTCCTAGAAACCAACATTAGAAAATTGAATACAAATATTTCTTTTAAAAAAAGAATGATGGTTACATAATGGTTACCTATTGTAACATTTAACTTGCCTTACATATAAGAAAAAATTGGTGGCGATTGAAAAATGGTCAAGGAATAAAAATATAAATATCATGTTCTGATAGAGGGTGAATGAGAAAAAGGTCAAGAGAATGTTACCAATAAAAAATCCACAAATCAATGATGATATAAGGGGCCTTTTAATTAACCAAAAATGATTGTAATAGGATAACATTTTATATTTCAAAATCCTTTTTCTTAACATTGTTTAATTTTCACGATATGAAAACATACATGATTCATTGATATATTACCATTTGTTGTATCATGATCAATTTGAACCTCGTCTCTTATTTTATGAAATGAAGGTGGATTTTTTATGCCCTAAGAATTAACTGATCATGGGATACATAAATAGAAATCCATGAAATTAGATATGTGATAGAAAATGTGATCACATGTTATCCAAAATGTATAAATCAAAATATGGATAGATCATTAATTAATAACTAAAACCTCATCCATTCTTTCAAATAAACAATTCAATAAATTATTAACATTATAATAACATAAATGATTAAAATACAAAATATTTGAAATTAGTTCATGGAAGCATCCGAACATTTACCCACATATATCACAAAAGTATATCTTTATTTTCACAGTCCAGCAATGTTTATATGCACCTCGTATATTCTATTTAAACAAGCTAATAATATAAATTACCATAAATTATCTTCAAAAAATGCATGCTTTCTTTTCAATGATTATTGTATGTTTTAGTTGAATCTAATATGTTGTAATCATTGATCATGATTAAATAGACAACTTTTTCAAAAAAATACTTTATTTATTCAATTATAATTATTACTATACAATTTACTTGTTAATATCCTACAAATATTTATCCAATAAAATTATATGAACATAAGTAACAATTTAAGGGGTGTCATTAATTTATTCATGTTCTTCCAATGGATATCACCTTGGTATTAAATCACTTTTATATTCTATTAGAACAATTCATCGTATTCATGTATATCCTTAGTGGAAATCATATACTTAAAAACAATTATATATTTCACTATTAATATGATATAATTATTGAATCAAATACATAAACACTTAAAATATTATACCTCATACTTAATCTAAAACATGGCTACCTCATCCAATTATATACACTGTTTTCATTTCAAATTTTATATGAAATGTCATCATAAAGAGAAAAATAACCATTACTCATACCACGTCGCTAATTCCCTTAATTTTCATTCCACTTGTGACATAAATTTTCAAAATGAAAATACATTCGACACATAAAACAATTATCCATAAGATATGTCTTAGGAAAGAAAGTATTATCTTCCATTATGTTAACAGAACCATAAATTTTTCCTATCCAATAATTTTTTTGGGAACATCTTTTCCGTATTCAAAATATTTTATTCATCCATTATGATATTCACAAATGCGATTCATTCCAAATTATTTACCTAAAAGAAATTGAGTCTTAATTATTCTATAAAACCCATTACCCAAAATCTTAGAAAAAACCAAAATTGTCTTATATGATGAATCCCATATTTAATTATGGAAATAAAAAATTTTCATGTTCTAAAAAAACTCATTAATCATAATCAAAACATCATTCAATATAGTGATCATCCCATTCGACAGCTCGTCGGCCAATTATCCCTTATTATTAATGATTATGTGCCTATTTATACATCTAAAAATTTACTAAAAGAAGACATAATGGTGTCATAATTAATTTTCATATGCAAAAACAACTATATAAAGAAAATTATTTATTTATTGTATGTATAAATCATGACAACATCAATATTATATGAAACCTTATGTTTATCCTAGGTAATTAATTTAAATCCTATTTTTGAATCATTAATCATTGTTCAGGTAGAGTTTGTAAACTCAAAATGAATACAACTTATGATTGTCAAACCAGGTGGGCAGTAAGGCCTGCTGTTGTGTACTCGGATACACTCATGTCACAACAGATGCACCCGGTCAGAGTTATTGCTCCATGGTACATATGTTCTATATCCATGTACACTTGCAGTAACTAGAAATGGATTTATAAATATAAAACCACTGATTTTATATTTGATCAATATTCTTGGAAATTTTTCTATATATTTCCTTTTCCTAAGAAATATCCACATACATTTCATGAGGGTTATCTCTATGTATTTATCTTCATAGTTTGTTATGGTTTCCAGACCATTTCTATTATACAAAATATAAAAACCCAGTATTAGTATACATAGACCTTAAATCATTTTCTGTGGAACTCTTAAAAAATTATATTAACATTCAACAAAATACAGAATATGTTTAGGGCCATCAGAACCCAAAAAATGTAAAAAATATTATGTGAGTCAGGTACATTAACGCCCACTCGGTTATCCAATACTATCACACCTCTTATAAATATTATATATAAAATATTACTCATAACATTTTGGAGAAAATATGAATGTGGGTGAGCATCGATTCTCAGTAAGGGTAAACAAGGGAGATATGTAAGAATTTACATTAGAATATGGATATGATAATGTGATAATAACATTACAAGATCATAACGTATATATCAATGATTGTAAAAATGACACATTGTAAAAAGTTTATAATTTCGTAAGGCATGAGTCCAAATTAAATCAATATACTAATAATAAAATCAAAACATTGGAGTAAGACATAGAATTGTGGTATACATATAAACATGTAATTTAAATCCCTCTACGCCAGGACTCATTCCTAGAACACATCAGGGAACATAATGTGGAAAATACCACCTTGTAGGGATACACCACCATCTCCATTCATAGTACATTCATTTTTAAGTATTTGTTTCCTACATATTCCTATAGTTGATAGGGTTTTCCAAAATACAGTAGTTGATTGGGGTTCCTCATATTCAAATATTCATAAGGATACCCCAATTAGAAAGGAAAAAGTACCATCTCCTGTCACAGTCCATTCCTTATAAGGTATTGGGATTACCTATCATTAAAAATTAGATTATGCCCATAATCTTTATTCTCAAATTTTTTTAATGATTTCAAAATTCGTACCCATTTAATTAGAGGGAGATACATGTCTCACTATTTTCATAAAGAAATCATACAGACTTGTTCCACAGAATCTTTAAAAATCATACAATAATAAATGAAATTAAACGGATGTCATAAAAATGTAATAATATTTTATCATGTTTAAAAAATTAAAATTTTCAATATATTTTCATAATATCAAAGCTCATTAAAATAACTAGGCTTCATCGACATATATCCCATAAAGATGAAGTGGGTTTCGAAAACAAGTATCTCAGGAAATAGATATGGGTTTTATAAAAACCATTACATTAATAAATAAACTATATGGATAGGTAATATAAATAAATCCTCTATATACTTTCCCTATAATGTCATGAGAAACACTAATATATGTCATCATAGAAGGAAAATAATGTGAAAATATATTAAAACAATTCATGAAGAAATTAACCATTATTATTAGAAAATTATTTGAAAAACATAAAACCTTTTGAAAACAAATTAAATTTAATATAAACCTGAAAAATTATAGTTAATTATTCAAATCATTTTTAAAAACATTTCTATTAAATCATACGAAAAAATATAAAGATTTGTTGAAAATGATTTGAATACTATTTCATTGAAAAACAATGAATATTTATAATATAATATTTTAAACAATAAACCATTTTTAAAATCCATTTTCCTTGAAAATGATAATAATACATCATTTTTTAAAACATTTTTGAAAAATATAAATTTGAACATGGTTTTAAAAATTCAAGACACGTTTCTCAAAAAGGTAAATTGAGAAAAAACTAATCTAGAGAATTGTTTAAATTTGAAGCATAGAACCAATAAAATAGAGATAATAAAATGTAGATGTATGAACCCATATATTTAAGGATAAAACTCATATAATATATTCATGGGAAATATGTATAGGAAATATAAGAAATTAGTACTTAATAATGATTAAATATAATAAAAATAAAATTGAGACTATAAATCAACTTTTGTTATGTTTTGACATTATTTTTACATGTTCAAACCTCCAATAAAATAAATAT
Source organism: Viscum album (assembly GCA_963277665.1). Classification (NCBI taxonomy): domain Eukaryota; kingdom Viridiplantae; phylum Streptophyta; class Magnoliopsida; order Santalales; family Viscaceae; genus Viscum; species Viscum album. The sequence continues at coordinate 1,652,366,934 of OY728142.1, forward strand.
ATGTTTATTATAAATATAAAATATAACAATATTCTTATATATAATACCATAAATTAATCTCTTAGTACTTTATATTACTAGTTTATTAACAATTCCACTATAAAGTAATGTTTTGTTTAATAACTAGTTAGTTTAAAATAAATTCTATGACTTATCATTCATGATCCTCTTACATAAATCATGATTTAATTATTTAAGAAATTTTAAAGATGATTTATATATAATATAAATTTAATATACATATATATATAGAATAAATTAATATTCAACAAAATAAATCATTCATGGAGATGGTAGGTTTTACATATCCCTGAACGCTACATCTATTTTATTATCATATTGAATGAAAGGAAGAAAATAAAATATATTTGTCTATATATATAATTAAAGAATATTTTTAATTTCATATATATCATATATATAATAAAAACCCAACATTAATACATTCTATATATTTGTGAATGAATCACATTGCATTGAGTTGACAGTAGTCCAAACTTCCACAAATGAAGTAATAGCATTTACATAAAATGGAAATAATGAAGTTAAAATTTATATAATAAATAATAAATAAATAATAAATAATAAATATCATATCTATCTTATAGTAACACATTTTACTTCATAATGTACAATCCATGAGAGGTGGTAAGGTAATAACAAAAAACATTGTTTTGGAATGTGATAGTTCACCGAACAGAGAAATAGCAAGTTTATTACCCATTAGATGGAAGTTTGTGTAAGTTAATCAAGAATAATTTGAGAAACAAATATCATTATATTGAGGATAATATAGTTAATATATAATAATAGAATAAAATAATATAGGTGTTGAGAAAGAATATAAAATAAATTATCTTCAGGAAGTATGTTGCCTCTTATTTAGGTAACACATTTTTTTGTAAAAAAATATGTCCTTAGAAAGATTTTCTCCCTAACATATTAATCTAAGTGGAAGAGATGATTTTTTTCTTATCATAATATTATTTGGTGAGACAATGGGTTTTAGAGACTTTAATATGTTAGATGATTGAGTTCCTTTTTTTAGTGGATGAGGATTGGGATTTGTGAATATTTTTTAAATTGGAAATTCAGAAATGTTTTTCCTGTGAATATTTTCTTCAATAATGGACCAAATTAGATATGATGTAGTATATGGGGTAAATATAGCCAAGAGAGGGTTATTTGAAATGTTTAATTTTCATTTAGGTTTTAAATATTAGGTTTATTCTCATGTTAGCTATTTTTTCTCTTACTCATTGTAATTAATTTTAATCACATTCAAAAAACATATTTGTAAAAAAAATGTTTTTCAAATTGTAGAAATTATTAATTTTTACTATTAGAATTAATAATACTATTTTAGAAATTATTAACACATATGCTGTAGATTTTAGCTTAAAAGCAACCCCATAGGTGGGATATCAATGCATGTTTTTAAAGTAATAATGCTCACAAGTTTGGTATGTATTCATATATAGAATCAAACTAAAATTGAATCTAATTTTCTAAAATGGAATAATGAATATATAATTATCTAATCATACATTAAATCTATATAAGTATATATATATTTCTTAAAAAACTAAATAGATAAAAACATATTTTTGAGTTAAAATTCTGTATTATTCACTATTTATAAAAAATTATACATTACATCAAAAACCAAATATTTTACATAACCTAAATTTTATATTTAACATTAAATTAATATTTTTATTTTAAAACAAAAACTTTTTAAAATTTCAAAAATTTATATTTAAAATAGGTTCCCCAGTAAAAGGTGGTAATAGTACTGTTATTCAAATATATGTTGTTGTGTAATTTTAGGTTTGTTCATATCATATTCTGATCAAATTTGTTAAATTTATTTTGATATATTATTTTATTTAATATATATGGTAAATATTTTACTAATACCATGCATGAGTCTCAATTAATTTAGAATATCCATTTAAAATTCTTATGTGAGCATAAAAGTATTTTTTTTAAACATCCACGTTATATTTTATTTGTTATTAACATTATTTTTATATAATTTGAGACCAATTAATTTAACCATTCATTTAGAAAAGTGTTTAATCATATTTATAATCACCATTATAATTGATAGTTTATATATTCTCATATTAAATAATAGTATTTCTAATAGTATAGTATTGTTTTATAAAAATCTTTTTTTAGTGTAATGAAATCTAACAAGGAAATTCAGTATTTCATGCACTATAAGATATCCTCAATGTCACATAAAATGATCAATTAAAATTACATTTTATATAGTGATTCATTAACATGGTGTTTTGTATAATGAATTAAACCTATAGTTGTTAATATAAAAATATATTTCCAGTGTTATGTGAAATGTAAAGTATCAATAAAAAAAAATTAATTAGAAAAAATATCTAAAACAATTATAGTTTTTTATTATTCCCCAAATAAATTAATTTCAAAGATTAAATACTTATGAGTTTTCAAGGGTTTAATACATGATTGTTACTTTCATAGAAACCAACATCATAAAAATAAATACCAAATAATCCATTAAAAAAATAATTTTTAAAACATTATAGTTACACAGATTAAAATATAACTATGTTTCAAAATTGGAGAACATATGTGGGGAGCGAAAAATTGAAATGGATGAGTAATATAACTATCAGGTTATGATTTGGAGTGATAGAGAACTAGGTCATAATAAATTTAACAATCATTAATGCATATATCTTCAATGATATATGGGGCCATTTCATTCAGAATAAATGATGTTAATAGAATAACATATTTTATATCAATATCCTTTTTCAAAATGTCAAATAATTTTCCTTAGATGTTATATTTAGTTGATACATTAAAATCTCACCATTTGTTGAGTCTTGATAAATTCTTACTTCATCTCTTATTTAATGTAATGATTGTGATTTTTTTATTATCTAAGCTATAATAGATTATTAGATTATCTAATATAGTGACATATCATTCAAATAATAATAATATAAAGGTTATCACATGTTATACAATATTCATAACTTCACATAAGGATAAATGATACGATAATCTCTAAAAACTCTTGTGATGTCAAAAATAAACTATTCCATTAATTTGTAATCCTATACCCCTTAAAAATTTTGGAATTCCAAAACAATATAATGAATTCGATGAAATTAGCATAAAATTGATCCCACAAATTTCAGAAATATCATGTTGGTTAGAACATTCAAATAATGGAAACACCCTCATTTTATATTCTATATAAACATGGTAGAAACCAGAACTAAGATAAATACATATCTAAATAAAATTATTAATTGTTAAAATGAATACTAGATTAATTATTTAATTCCAAGAAGATGTAAAATTAATCCATGATATTGTATACCACAATGCAATGAAATAATTTATCAGATCCAAGGTAATCAACATTGTAAAAATAACTTATTAATATGCAACATATCCTTATCCAAACACCATTATTTATCTGGGGATAACATATTAATGGTTGTTTTTTCCATAGTAATATTCTTCCAATGGACAACATTTATCTATTAAACAACATTTCTATTCCATCAGAACCATTTAACGTATTCCACTAATTCCAGATATAAAAATGAACAATTCATATATATATCACAATACAGATAACAAAATTATTGATTCCAAAAACATAAACACTTAAATTATTATAATTTGACCTTAATCCATAACAAATATAAATCATCCCAATACTAAGTACCTCTTTCCTTACACATTTTATCATTACTCTGATCATCATCACCAATATACCCATTACCCATAGCAACTTGTGGATTCCCTTCTTGGGATTTCCACTACAGACATTGATTTTATAATTATCACTAATTCAAATCATACTGAATTTAACCTTAGTTAATTTATTATGGATGCCAATATTCACATTCATTATTTTAACTAGACACTTTATTCTTTAACAGAAGTTATTTTCACTATGTCTTTCATCGTCATATTAAGAAAACTTTATTTATACTCTAATAAATTAAATTAGTTGACTAATTCAACATTCATGTCATAAGGAAAATTAAATACTCTTTATTAAAAGGTATCAATTAACAGAAATCTCAATTAAATCCTTCAATCACATCCTTTGTTAGTCTAAGAGTCAGTTAAGGCACATGTAGCTAATCACGTTTAGTGAAAACTAATTAGGCATTATCACAACATCCTTCACTCTAGTGATGATCACATTTTAAATCCCATTATAAAATTCTCCATCACATTCAATGTTAATGTAGTTCCTTCATGTTCTCATAGTTGATAAATAATGGAAATCATAGTCTAAAAAATACATATCATAGATGAAAATCATATTTTCCTGAAAATTAAATAATTATAGGTTGTATAAATCATTAAACCATCTTTTGTAACTCCCACACCCCAAAATTTTGATGTTGGTGTAGTAATTAAATATATTTTCATGATTACAAGGAATCAAATCTCAATGGACCAATCAATTAAGTAGTAATGGAAAATATATTATATTTATCAACGTAACATTGTAATTCAAAACATAAAAAAACATAGATAGTCCATTGTGAATACCATTATTATCCTTCATTATCCTTGCATATCAGTAATAATAAAATTCACAGATTCCGTTGAGAAGAACATAAGACATTGGTTATTTGGGAAGAATTGTTTGTTTAAGAAACCAATAGTATCTATTAGGAATAATTCCTGATAAAACATAAAGAATTATATATAACTATTACACAATCCCTTTGAACATAATCACGATCATAACATGTAAAGTATAAATAATACCATATAATATATGACTATGCATGGATATTCTACTGGTTAAATAATCACAGTAAATATTAATATCTAATATCACACTTAATGAATGTATAATTTTAGAAATCTGAACTATCAAGATATATCCTCCAGATTTCTACTATCACATTTTATCATCATTACAGTTTAATTGTTGGGGTAAAAATCCATCTGATTTGTGTCAAGAGCTATCCTCCTGACATTGTTATAATACATGGAAAATAAATGATAATGATTTGGAACCAACTAATTTCATCTCATGAGACCTACCGACACATCGAAGGGATATATATGGCCCACCCATTAAATACTATCTCCAATACATTATTCTTATGAAATGGGTAAAATATAACAATAACATTTTTATGAAAACTAGCATATAAAATGTTAATACATTAACTAAAAACCATGAATGTTATCAAAATAGAACATCCATAGTCAAATATATCAAAAATAATAAATAAATTATATAATATTGTATCATAATAAATAAACATCAATTAAGTATAAAATTCAATAATAGATGTTGGCATAAATGAAAATAATCTAATAAATTCATAAAAATTCATTGAGAAAAATAAATCATTTTTAATTTTAAATCATTTAAAAAGATGAGAAATTATAAAGGAAAAAATTACAATTTAAAATAAACTTTAAATATGGTAAGGGATTCTTAAAAATGTTAAGGATTTATAGTAGAGAAAAGTAGATTCTCGTAGTGTATATGTTAAAAAACATTCCTTCAATACGTTCTCAAAAAAATACTACATGCCATGTTTTGATAACGATAGAATGATTCGTTACAAATTGATTTATATAATCATTAAAACATGTGTAAAAATTTCTTTAAATATTTTGTGATAATACTTTGAAATACTATTTATGAAACATGAAAATGGATGAAATATATGTCCCTATATATAATTACATATAAACAATCTCACATAATATACAAATTATGAAAATTACCCAAACAATGTAATTTAAATTATTTTTGGTTGAATTATACTTATTTATATTGGTTAATGAATGTTATTAAATATTACCAGAACCATATGCATTTTTAGGATAATATATATGATCCTCTTATATTGTTTTTTTAATAATATTTCAATATTACAGTTGTTTTGAGTATTAACTACCCCATTTTCCGAGTCTTCTATTTTCAAGTATGTCATGTTTGTAATAAATATGATGTATTTTAATCATATAAATAATTATTTTTAGTTTATAATTTTTATTTTTATTATGTATATAAATTTTATAATCATATTTTAAGGTTTTACATGTAAAATGAAACTCACTACGTCATGGAGGCGGTAGGTCGTACATACACACGAGCGACGGTATCATTCACATTATAGTCAAATGGTATAGAATAAGATTAAATATTAATTATATATAAAAATTATAATGTAATATTTGCGATATAAATACTTTATATTAACATTGATATCCATCTATATAAATTAAAAATGAAAAAAATTGCACCAGAACATGGAGACGCTAAGACTTACGTACACATTCATGGTGATATTCATTTCTGTAGGATGGGTAAAAGGAGTAATTATTTTTGTACCATATTCATAATAATATATCATAATGTAAATGATACTATATATTTTAATATAGTATGAGAAAAAATTGGATGAGGAAGTAGAATAAGAAAATAAATTCAATTCAATTGGTAAAACAATTACCTCTTATTTGTGTGTCTCCTTTATAATTGTACAAAAAAATCCATAGGATTGATTTATGAACAAATTGTGTCCTATAGTATGAATTTAGGTATTTCTTGGAAGAAATTGGTAGGTTTTTCTGATCTAATGTGATTTTGAAGAGTGAATTAAAGAGAAGGACAATTCCTTGTTTATATGAAAGTTGAGGGACACTTTTCGATGATCCTAAAATATTTAAGGATAATAAATTTACTTTTACTATATAAAGATAAAAAGTTATTTGTTTTGTGTATATGATAATTTTTCATCGAAATCCCTCCAAAAACATTAATTTTAGACATGCTTATGCCATAAATTTTTCATTACCTTGTGGATATAAACCTTAGTTAAATAGTTTAACTCTCACCATGTTTCCTTTTATATTTAAACTATGAGGTTAATATTGTACCACAAAATTCCAAAAGAACCATTATTGGATATTTTATGAATTATTTGACATTATACCATTTATTTTTTTTGAGAATTATTTATTTATGACATTAATATCATTTAATTAAATATTATATATTTTAAAATATTATTTATGTCAATTTTAATACTATTCAATATTTTTATTTTTAAAAATATCAAGCCAACATGATATATTAGAACCAATGAATACAATATGTCCCTAAAATGCCTATGTTAGATATTAAATTTCTATACCATTAAATAAGTCATATTATTTTTATGTTAATATTTTTAAAATAATTTATGTGATATTTCTATTAATAAAATAAGTTATACATCACTATTGTGTAAACATTAATGGTAATTATATAATAACTATAAATTATAAATTATTATCTATGAGGTAGGTAATTATTTTATCATTCTAAAAACTTTTTATATTCTATGTTATCTAATGAATATATATATATATAATAATAAAAATTATCTTCATAATAAATGAGGGCACACCATTTTTTTATTAATTTTAATAATATTCCATTCATATTTAGAGAAAAGATACAATTAAATAATTAAATTTATAATATGAGATGATAAGGGTATGATTTAATCATCCAATAGTATATTGATATGTGTTAGGGAAATTTTATAACATTATTTTTACTATTAATTATCAGATTTCCCCTTAATTGTGGTAATGAACCAAATTAGTAAATTTACTATTCATTATGTACAAAAATAAATTGAACCTATTTTCATAATCTAGACTCACTTATTTCAAATATAGAATCCATTTTTTAAAATTAAAATCATTTTTTCAATAATTAATATAATATTAATTCCATATTATGAATAAAAAATAGTTTTTTAAATGTTAAAAAATTTCAAAAGATTAAAATGTTTATACATCAAAATTCATGCTAAAATTAATGTTAATGAAAAAAAAAATTTTAATGGTACATAAATATTATATTTTATCATTAATACTCCCCATATTTTAATTTTTCGAAAAAAATTATTTTGATGGAAAAAGTTGTTAAAAAAAATCAGTATATTTTTACTTTTCATCTAAACATAAAACATTCTAGAATAATATACAAAATTAATCCAAAGTAAATTTTTATATACTAGTTCTAAATAATTAGAATATTTTTTAAAATAGATTATATAAATGTTTCAGAAGTAGATTTAATATTTGTGTGCCATCAATTTGTTGAAAAATTTCATATTCAAATATCATTCATTTATAAAAAGAATATTTTTAAATGGTACATAAATATTATATTTTATCATTAATACTTCCCATATTTTAATTTTTCGAAAAAAATTATTTTGATGGAAAAAGTTGTTTTAAAAAAAATTACTATATTTTTACTTTTCATCTAAACATAAAACATTTTAGAATAATATAAAAAATTAATCCAAAGTAAATTTTTATATACTAGATCTAAATAATTAGAATATTTTTTAAAATAGATTATATAAATGTTTCAGAAGTAGATTTAATATTTGTGTGCCATCAATTTGTTGAAAAATTGCATATTCAAATATCATTCATTTATAAAAAAATTATTTTTTTCATATATCATATCTAAAAAATTACTAAGATGAATGTTAAAATCATATATATTATATACAATTAAATATTTTATATTTACCAATTATAATAGATAATTTAACATATTGGTTTTATATTATATTAAATTACAATATTTTATTTATGTATTATTTTTCGGTAATACTATACATTGTGTGTAACGCATTCCAACTCATTGTTGAGTGATTCATAATGATGACATGTTTTTGAGTAAAAATCAAGAATCAAATAAATAAATTTACTTATAAATTAATATATTATAATTTCTTGGAGTGTTACATTCTACGCTCCTTCAATAAATAATGTCCTCGCTATTTAATCATAGGATTGAAAACTATGTGTCTGACATTTAAAAAATAATTGTTGAACTCCCACATCAGAAAAAGAATTAATAAGACACACACTTTAATATATATATATATATATATATATGAAAGTATGAAGGTCAATATAGATAACATGTATTATGGTTCCAGGTATAAAATCATTGATATGAAAAAAAATCTAACGCTTATTTCATAAAGGTTAGTGATAAGGAACATGATGAGGAAAACGATAATAATCACAAAGATAGAAATATGAAATAATATAATGGATAAATCGATTCATCATAAAAATTAAAACAATAGAATTTTTGGTTTCAAGATCATTCACATTTAAAGAATTATTAGAAAAGAAATTAATTGATTACTTTCCCAGTAATAGGAATAATATCGTCCTTCTGTTGTGCTATGATCTATATTCACTTCATCCCTTAAACAAGGAAGTGAATGTTCAATATTAATTTTATACACCTAAGGAAAATTTGATAAATCAAAAGGCCCACATGTATTTCTTTAATCTTATAATATTTTCCAAAACCCAAGAGGGTAAGACAATTGTATCCAAGGAATAATACTTTAACCTCAAAAAATAACATCTAATGGCCAACTTACATAATTCCAACTTTAAGACTTTTTCCAAAATACTCATCTACAAATTCATTGACTAAGAAGGATTTTATATTTACATAATGAATCGTAACATTAGATTCCCCAAAAAAAATAATGTAACTATTATTGGAAAATAACCTTTATGACTTCAAAAAGATTAATGAAAAAATTCCGGATTCCAAGTACTTGAAAAATATGAACTATAGTACAATACATATATATCTCATGAATCATACAAATATAAAAGAAATCATGCAATGATTATTGAATTAAATTACAAAATAATATTATTCTTCCACTTCACTCTTAAACCATTTACTATTCTTCAACATAGTATTCTATAATACCACATTGAACTCAATTATGTATTTTTTGCCTTTTCATTATCAACAGTGTAACCCTTTTTTATAACCTTGCTGATTCTACCCATCAACATAGACTCAAAGAAAAACATGAGAAACACTAATCATATTGTCACATCCATAAATAATAATTCATAAGTTATCTAAATGATTCCATATTCTTAAAAATATTTAAGTCTATATGATTTAACTATGTTCCCAATTATCAAAACTAAAGGATGAAATCCTAAACATAGAAATATCCTCAATGATGGTCATTGGGTAATTTTTTCTAATCCATGTTATCAAAATATAATATCCAATTTCATTGCTATACGTCCCCTTATACCAACTGTAATGCCCTGGCCCTAGAATCCCGAATCTATTTCATTATTTTAATACATCAGAATTATTATAGGGAAAAAATTATCAAAGGGATGATCTATTAAGTAGTTTTTGAAAACATATTACATTCATAAACATTATATTACTGTTCAAAAAAATTAAATATCACATAGATAATTAATTGATAATTACCTAATCGTCTTAGATTAACCATGTATATCAGTCATAGTACACTTCATGGAATCCTGAAAAATATAACATAAGAAAGGGGTGATCTCAGAAGATTAGTAAGGGTTAGAATACAACATAATATATTATGAATAAATAATAATTATCCATTAGTACATATGTATAAATTTAACAAAATTCCTTTAAACATAATCATGATCATAAACAAGAATGAATATATAATACCATATAAAATATGAATAACCATGGACATTCTACTAAACTATTAATCAAATATAATATGCATAACTAATACTTTAAGGAGATAATTCATAATTCCAGACATTTGAACTATGAAGATAGAACCTCCTGATAGCTGCGGTTATTTTCTATCCTCATGATAGTTTATGTCTGTGTATAAAAAATCATCTTATTTGTGTATATAAATATCCTCATGATAATGTTAAACTACATGGAATACTAACACAATGTTTTTTTCCACATCTAATATAAACACTTGATACTTACTGATGCATAGAGGGGCTATAGTGTTCCCCACCTACATCTCATTATATTTAATTAGTTCCCCTTATGAAAGGGGTAAACCTAATAATATCATTCGTATTAAAAATAACATATGAAATGATAATACAATAACCAGAATCCAATAACGGTATAATAATTTTAATACACAGTAAACTATAACATAAAACCTTAAATATAATACGATAGATTGTATCATAAAAAACCAAAATAAATTAATCATAATATCCAACAAAGGATATTTACATAGATGAAAATAATCTAATAAAATCCCCAAAATGGTTTGAGTGAAGTATTACTCTTATTACATTGAAATCATTATAAATGAAATGAAATTATAAATGACAACATAATAGTTGAAATTGAACATGTAATATTGTATGTTAATATTCTAAAATTAAATGACTCATAACAATATAAAATAACCATTCATGGTATATGAGTTAAAAATTCTTCTTTCCTTAATTTTTCGAAATGTTTCTAATGAACTTCATATCGAAAACAATAGAAAGATTCATTTAAAACCCATTTTATTTACAAATTAAATCATTGGTAAAAAAATTTTGAAACAAATTTCACTAATACTTTGAAATATATTTTATAATATAAGGACGTGTAGGATAAGGATGTACCAGTAGAAACTTATATATATATATATAATCACGGATAATAAAGAGATTATGAAATTAACCCTTATATTGTATATTATTTTAGATGTGGATATTTTAACCTCTTGTATAATTGTTTAATAATAGTATTAAATTATTCAAAAACAAATTCTATATTTATTATATTATATAAGAACCTCTTATATCATTTTTTAAATAAAATTTCAGCATTACTGTTGTTTTGGGTGTTAATTTCTTCATTTTCCCCTACCTATTTTTTCATGTAAGTCAATTTTTTTCATTGGATGTATTTAATTCATATATATTATGATAATCAGATCATAATAATTATCTTCAATCATCATATAAATTTTATAATCATTTTTAATGGTTAACATGGAGAATGAATCTCACCGTGTCGCGAAGACAATATGTCGTATGAACACACGAATGGAGGTATGATTCCTTTGAATGTTAAATGGTGTAAAATATAATTGAATATGAATGATAAATAAACATTATCACTCCATATTTATTATTTAAATATTTTATATTCATCATTATACCCATCAAAATAATATATAAATGAACAACAGTTTTCCCCACGACATGGAGATGGTATGTCATACATATACACACTTGGTGATATTGTTTTTTGTTGGTTGGGTAAAAAGAGGTATGGTTGTGTCATAATAATAATAACCTGTTAGCATATATATGAAATCATATATAATATTTTAGTATTTAAACAACATAGTAATATGATGTAGAAGGAGAAAATATATTGAATTTTATTGGTAAGACAATTACATCTTTTTCAACTGTCTCCTTTTGATTTGTACAAAATGACCCCTTAGGATGGATCTATTAGGAATTTTTGGAATGAAATATGAATATAGGGTGGTCGGGGAAGGAAATAGATAGGTTTAGGATACCATAGGGCTTTGGATATGTGACTTAAATAGGAGGAGACGTTCCCTTTGATAATAGAGGTGAGGGACACTTTTGGAAGATCATAAAATTTTAATTTATTATATATTTATATTCTATTTTAAATAGGTCCAAAATGATATATATAAAGCCTAAGATAAATATGGGAAGAACTCTCCTCAAAAAATAAATTTAATATATGTTTTCGTATTAAATTAACATTATCATTTGTATTTAACCATTAGTTAAATAATTGAACTCTTACATTATCTTCTTGAAGTTTTACACTATATGGTAAATATATTTACTATAAAATATCAAAATAACCCTAAATTGATCATTTATTAAATATTTATCATTATCCATGTTATCTTTTAGAATATTATTTTTACGACTTTTATATCATCTAAAAAATAGTATTTATATTAAAATAACATTTTTGGCAATTTTAATACTCTTCAATATTTTTATTTTCAAAGTTATCAAAGAAACATGATAAATTATAAATAATACTTCCAATATTTCACTGACATGTTTATTTTGTTTATCAAATTAGTGCATTTCATTAAATAAGTCATGTTATATTTATTTTAATAATTTTAATATCATTTATTTGATATTTCTATTAATAAAATAATATATACTTCATTATTGTGTAAACATTATTTTAATTATTTAATATCTAAAAATTATAACTAAATTTCCTTGAGGAGGGAAATTATTTTAACTTTTCATTTACTATTTATTATATATATTATCTCTTAGAAACGTGTATATTAAAATTATTATACTTATATTAAATGAATTGGTGAATTTTTTTCAAACTAATTAATTTTATTAATATTCATGTCATATTCATGGACCAGGTTCCATTAAATGATTCCATTAAGTATAATAGATGATAACGGTGGTATTTGGTCATCCCATATGATTTGTGAGTCCTTACTGTAATTTTATAATATTATTTATACATTTAATTATTAAATTTTCCCTTAAACGCGGTAATAAAAAAAATTTCTAAAGTTTATATTCATAGTGTAAAAAAATAAAAGGAAACTATTTACATAATATTAACCCACTGATTCCAAATATGGAAGCAGTTTTTAAAAATTCAAAACATAAAATATTAAGTATTTAATTTAAAATTAATCTCGTTATGGGAATGACAAATATGTTTTTCATTGTTTAAACATTGCAAAATATTGAAATGTTTTTACATCAAAATTTAGGGTAAAATTAATGCCAACGACCAACATTATATTAACGAGTAAAATGTATTCTATTTTTTACATTTAAATCTGAATATAATATTATTTATCCACATAAATTATGTCAATGAAAAAAAAATTTTTGTTAAAATTTATTATATCTTTACTAGTCGGTAAAGCATACTTTTTTTTAGAAAAATATAAAAAATTCTTTTATAGTAAATATGTATATCTCAGATCCAAATAATAATTACATTTTCTAAAATATAATATATAAAATCGTCAATTATAAGATTTTAAATTGGAGTTCCATAAAAAGAAGGCAAAACTTATTTTTTTAAAAATTATTTGTTTTATCTGAAAATTTGAACATGTTTCTTATATAATATATAGGAAAGAAATACAATGGATTTATTAATTATATATAATATATAAAATAAATTTTTTTATTAATAATATTTATAATTGGTAGTTTAATAGCTATATAATATATTATATTAAATTATAATATCATATTATTTTATTTGTTTTCGGTAAAACTGGGTCTTACATGTAACGAAACCCAACTCATTATTGTATGTAGCATAATTTTGACATGTTTTTTCATAAAATAAAAAACAAAACAAAGTTAAATTTATTTATAAATTAAAATATTCAAAAGTATATGGGTGTTTCATATGTAATATATGACACTCTAGGTTAATTTATGGTTATTCACGACCAACATATTTTTACACCTAGGTACATATATGCAAGAAATACATACACATGTAGTATCCAGACACTGGCTTATTTAAATGATAACTCATTCTGTATCCATTCACAACATTCCGATACATTTTCCAATACTTTTAAATATCCTCAAAATAACATAAATACATGTCCATGGAGTTCCTACTATGGTTTTATCATCCTTGATTCCAAAGTGGACTTCACATTTCATTGATACCAAATATAACAATAATGTCTTATCATACATAAACATTACATCATTTTTTTAAGAATACATAAATCATTACATGAAAACACCCCATAATAATAAATTAGTTTAGTTCTTTTAGAAAAATGGAAATGTAATCTCATGTACATGAGTAATCTACATTATCATATACTCAGTTATCTATGACTATAACCCCTATAAAGAATATTATACATACAATATATAATCATAAATAGTAGAATTATACATCAATTAGGGTAATGTTCGATGCTCAAAAAGGTTAAACAAGGGAGATATTTATGCAGAAATTTAAACATATTGGTATGAGGACCTGAAAATAACATTATTAGATCATTACATGCATATAAATGATTATAAACATGAATCATTTCAATAATTTTAGAATTTTATAATCTATAAATTATAGAGAAAATCAAATAATAATCCATGAAAGCATAACATGGGAACAAGTCATGTAATATTGGAATACAAATAATATTGCAATATCATTTCCTATAAGTCACGATGCATTGAAAGAACATTTAAGGAAAATACATGGTGACTAAATATTTTAGGAGGGACACACCAACCTCCCCATTCATTTTCAATACAATTTAAGGGATTAGGTTTTCTCATCACTCCAAAGTGGATGAGGTTTCCCCATCATCCTAGAATGGACTGTGTTTCCCAATCTATACATCATCATGGGGACTACACCAACGGGGTGGGACACACCATTATTCTAGTTGCAGTTCATTCCTTGTAAGGGATCTATTTTTCCCATAATCAAATAGTTGATCATGACCATTGAATTTTTTTATCATTATTTCATGAGAGATAAATAATTACATGTTTTGATGGAGTGAAATATAGGTCCCACCCATTTTATAATAAAATCACAAATACTTATTACACCAAATAAAAATCAATCATTTCATAATCAATGAAATTAATTGTTTTTCATCATAATTTAATCTTATCATAACAAATGTAAATAAAAAAGGATTGATAATTGTTTCATTAAATCATAAATCATGAAATGAAGAGGGTCCATCGATATATAACCTGTGAATATGAAACTAGTTTCAAAAACATGTAAACTATGAAAGACAAATGGGCTTAATAAACATAATTCAATAAAATAAAAAACATTTTAGAGAATGAAAATGAATTGAAACTTTGGATGATTTCCTCATTATGACATGAGTAACACCAACAGATGTCATCTTAGATGAAAAATAATTTTGAAATATCAATTAATAACCTTTCTTAGTGATCATATTCACTATTCATTGGAAAATTATTCTAAAAAATATAATCCACTGAAAACACATTTAATCGGAATGATACATGAAAACGTTTTAATTTATCATTAAAACTATTCAAAACCATTATATTTAAAAATAAACATGAAAAATTATTATGAAATATAGAAAGCAATTTGAATACAATTTTTTGAAATAAATTGAAAACATTTAATATATTCATTAAAACCCATAAAAAAATTAAAATAATTTTTCCATGAAAATGTTATTAAGGAATCATCTTTGAAAACAATTTTGGAATAAATTTTTATATTATGGTTTCTGAAATTCAAGGTATATGTCTTAGTGAAATCAAATTAATATAAAACTAATTTACCTAATTGGTATGTTTTGAATTATAAACCACCTAATGTTGATATCCTAATACATATATGTGAGTAACTTATATTTAATTATATTCCCAACTGAATATAATAAATTTCTTTATATACACAAGAAAAAATAAACCAGGTGTGAATAAGTCTTATATCTCATATAAATAAAAGTGAGATTGGAAATATCCATTCCTTATGTCAGGATTTTCTTAGGAGATATTCTAAAATTCTATATAATAATTTTATGATTAATATAGTTCTTCCAAAAAAAATATTTATTTATATATAAAACCATATTATATTCACTTATGACTTTTTATTAGACATTTATTAACAATTCCATGTTAAAGTAATGTTTCAAGTAATAACAACTTTGTTAATCGTACGAATTTTGAGTTGAAAATCATGAACATATTATATTAATAATGATTGATTAATTTCCAAAATATAAAAATTTATGTATATGTAATAAATATTCAGTATGTAAATATTTATTTTAATCTATATATAATATATATTAATAGAAATACATCGATCATGGAGCTGATAGGTTTTACATATGCATAAATGGTTGTTCAATTTTAATTTCATTGAAGGGAAGAAAATTACATATATATATTTATTTAATAAAATTATATTTGAATTACGATTTCATATTTATCAAATTATTTCACTAAAATTATCCATTATTCATTCCATAAAATTTTGTAATTAATTAAATCAATTCGAGAAGATTTAATAACATTAAAAATATATTTAAAAAATTAATAAATTCTTAATCAAAATTGAATTAATCACATTAAAACAACATTAAAACAAAGAATAAATTTTTTATATAATAAATATAAAAGTATAAATTAATAATAAATATCATAGATATATATATATTATAAAATAGTGTTTCCTTATTAATTATCATCTATTATGGGAGGTAAAGGAAAACTAAAAACATCATTTTTTGATGGGGTCATTCACCATTCCCAAAGAATGGAATTATAATTACCCAATAGATTCATGTATGATTAAATAAACATAAAAAACATAGAATTAAAAAATATAAATATATTGAGGTTACTTGTGTTATTATATAATCATGGAATAGAAATAAATGGGTTGTTAGAGAATGAAAATAAATTAACAAATCTTGAAGAAGTATGTTACCTCTTATTTGGGTAACACTATTTATTTACCCAAACGTATTCCTTGGATAAATTCATTAAAAATGAGAGCATTAATGTATGAATTTAGGATTTTTTTGGATATTATATAAGTTGTTTTTGGTTGATCCCATGGTCATTGGATGTGTGAATAAGTGGGGTCAGGGCAAGTACCCTTTAATAGTGGGGGAAGTGGGGATTTCTTTTAAATTTTTTAAAAGGACAATATAACAACGTTTTCCTATGTCACATGGATCCAATAATAGTCAAAACTTGTTCCATGTGATAATAAGCTCTAAATGTTTCCTGAAAATAGATTTTGGACTTGTTTCTAGGTCCTTTTCCCTTTATTTGTAATGATTAGTCGATCATTAAGATAATTTTGACTATATCATTCTGATTAATGTTAGTCACTTCCAAAAATAGTTTTTGACAAAAATAATTTAATCATATTAGAAACAATAAATAATAATGATTCAAAAAATGAGATAAATTTTTTAAAAAATCCAAATCAATGATGTTTCATAAATTTATTTAAAATTAATCTAATAGAAGGGATGATAAGACAGGTAATTAACATAATAACTATCAAAAAATTGGTAAGTTATTATATCCTATTTAAAATTGAAATTGTTTCCAATGACCAATTTTTGATTAATTAATGAAAATTTATTATAATTAAACTTCAAACCAAATTATATATATTAATTTCCTTGTTGAATATATAAGAAAAGAAATTAGTATTGAAGTAAAATTCAGTATTATTCACTATTAATGATGAATAAAATGTTAGGGAGAATGACCAAATACACAAAATAACCTAATTTTTATGATTCTCATTAGAAATTTATATTTAATTTTGACCTATGAAATTTATAAAAGTTTAAAAATGTATAATTAAAATATATTTTTCCGTAAAAAGATGTAATAACACTTTTTAAAATATATGGGGTTTATGTGTAATATTGTCGTTGTTCCTTTGTTATTCCACTCAAATATATTCAATTAATGTAAGAAATTTTTTCATTGAATATATCAAATATATATTCCCTTAATATCATTCAATAATATTAATCAATTTAATTTATTATGATAAAATTCATTTCTAAGAATAAAAGTATATTTTTTAAATACATTGTGATTAAATTTAATTGGTTCTTATATTAGTATCTAAATAATTTGTAATAAATTAATTCAAAATAGTATTTATTAATTTATATAAAATTATTTGTAATATAAAATATAAGGTAATGGTAATATATTATGATATTAAAAAAATATTATTTTAAATAATATATAATTGTTTTGAAAAAACGAGTCTTGCATGTTACACAATCCCTGAAGGAAAGTCAGTCTACTGTGAAACGTAATATAACCTCAGGAAAAAATTTATTAAATCTAATTTAGTGCATGATTAACTTTTAAATGCATATAATTTAATAATATTATTTTACATTAATATAAAAAAATAAATTTTAGTGTTGTGTGACATATAAAATATGTAAAAGATTAAGTCAATTCCAAAAAATATATCACAAAATCTAGTGGTTTTAAAAAGTTAACCATAATACAATAAATATCATTAGAATATGTCAATATTATAATGGCCCATACATTATATAGATAGATATTACATACAAATTGACGAATTGTCATTTCAAAACATAACAAAACCACACCAATACAATTAATGTTTAGTGTCTTTAAAATCTTGGAATCATTAACAACTTTTTAATAAGACATCTACATTATATTCCACTTATTCCTTCATAACTCTACCAAATTTTTAAATATCATACTAAATATACTTCTTAAAAATTTATGAAAAATGAACATAATAATATGAGATCTCAAATTGTCAATAATGGTATGAATGTGAGATATCAATCAAATAAAAATAATGATATATAAGAACATATCATTTAAGAATCTTATACTTTATATCAAAGATCATTATTTTTTGATAAATAATAAAATTACATAATGACACACTAAAAAAATTCACAATGGGAATAACATAAAAAATAAAATTTTTGGAACACAAAAAAACATAGAAAATCATTTATATTAGTCAATGATCATTTCCATGACCTTCATAGAAGACAAATTCCATCATAGAATTATATTCATCCCTGATTACATCCTAGTATTACTGAACCGGGTTTTCATCATGTTCCAAAACTATATTACTAAAATGTTATAACTTCAAATTGAATACCTTATATTCTCATGATATATAAATCATTTACTAATGCAATGGAATTATAAATTGGTCCCACACATCTCATGATTAATTAATTATTTTTTGTTACACAATATCATATATCGTTCATTGTAACCAAAACTAAGTAGTAATATTGGTTTTGTAAACATCATTCCATCAAAACATAATTCTTGTAAAACAAAAGTATTTCATAAATGGCATTCCCTAATAATCATAATAATACCATATAATTTTTTTATATATTAAACTTAAAACATGAAATTATTAAATAATTCCATCATTGATGGAAAATAATTTTGATAGAACACATGAAATTAAATCATGAAGAAAATATCATTTCTTCTTGAAATTATTTACCTCAAAATGCCATAAAATGTTAAGAGACAATATTTTATATCAAAATAACCATGAAATATTATAAATTAATATTCATGGAAATTAGGTGTTATAAAAATTAAAAAAATCCATTAATGATTTATATGTTAAAAGAAAAAAATATTCTTGTACTTTAGTCATATAAGTATAAAAGTACATATTATTGAAGATGATTAAATATTTTCTTCACACCATAGAAAAAAATTTAAACAAAGGTTAAAATTTAGATAACAAAATTTTAAATGAATATAAATAATATTATGGAATATATATTTATGAAACATCGACATGGATGATAAATATACCCTAGTAAATACTTATGTATAAACAATCTCAGATAATAAAAATATTACAAAATTATCCATTAACATAGTCATTAAATCTATTATATTTAACTAAACATCTTTTATAATGATTGAAATAATAAAAATTACTTATTTCGGATTCATATTCATTCATAGGATATCATATATGATTATATTATAATATTTTTGTTAGTAACAAATCATTACTGCTCATTATTTGGGTATAAATTGTTTCATTTTCTAATGTTTTTTGTTGAATAATTTATAGTCCTCCATCTTAGGATATATTTATATAATTTACACAATAATATTAATATAATAAATGTCATATTTAAACATTTTAGACATTAATATAATCATACTTTAATAGATATCTTGTAGAATGATTCACATTACATCGTGGAGATGGAAGGGTATATGTACGCAGGAGAGAAGATATAATTATAATTATTTTCTAATAAATTTGAAGTGGGTACTATATATTTTGATATAGAATATATATCATCTTAAAATAATCATATATACTAATTATTACCATCATTATAGAAATCCATGTATGGTTGTTTGGAAAATAGTTTACCCCAGAGCATAGATATGGTAAGTCATATGTATGCACACGTAGTGATATCTATTTTTTGATGGATAAAATATTGAATATGGTTGTACCATAATCATAATAAAATATCATTATATAAGTGATACCTTATTTGTTACATTATATGGGAAAAAATTTATTAATATAATGTAGAAGAAGAAATATGTTCGAAAGAATTGGTAGAAGAGATTACCTTTTCTTCAATGAGCGCTCTCTCAATGTCCTTTGAATTAACTATAGTTAGAATTTTCAGAACAACAGAACCATTATAATGTGGGTAGAGATTTTAATAATTAAAATTGGAAGGGTATTATATGATATAAGGATCAAAATTTAGTGAATAAGTGAGTAAGGATGTGTCATTTTATAATTGCGGTGAGGGGAACATTAAGAATCTAAAAAAAATTAATTTATAATAAAATCAATACACATTAAAAATAGAATAATTTCCTTCAATAAAATATTATATGAGATATGGTTATAATTCCATCAACCAATAATTTTTTGAAATGTATTTATACCAATTTTATCTTTATCGTTTTAATTAACACTTGGTTATTCTATATATTTTTAACAAATGTAAAAAATATTTCAATATTAAAAAGGGTGAATTATTTACTTATTTGATGTAAATTAGACCATAAATGAATAATTAAGAACATTTTAGAACATATCATTATTATTATCAATTTTTAATTTTTTTTATATAAATAATATAATAATACATTGTTGTGATAAAAAAATCAATAGTTTCAATTTTGAAACTAGTCAATTCATTGATAATTAAAATTATAAATATAACATGATAACATAGAAAAAATATATATTTTTATATTTATCTGAGGTCATGGTAATCTAGAAAATTCATTGGATATATTAAATGTCACAAATTTAATTCATTTTATTATTTATAATACCATTTTTTTTCTTATCTTTATTAATGAAATAATTACTACATTAGTTTGGTATAATTATTTAATATAGTAACATGTTCAATAAAAATTAAAATTAAAATACTATAGTGATGATATATCCTATATATTTTATAATAATAAGAATATTATAATATATCTTCTAGAATATCGTACATTCAAAAAGTTATGTCTATTAATACATGAATGTGAAATCATTAACATAACTTTAACTAAAATAATATTAGTGTCATAATCATTTCAATATAGATCTAAATGGTCAATAATTCGACAAATGGACTATTTTCGTTGATATATTCTCAAAAAATATGATTTTTACAATTGTTATTGTATTTTAAAAGTTTTTAATATTTTATTAAAATTTATTTTATTTATTTTTCATTAATTAAGTAATTTCTGCATCATCAATGTGTAAGTCGATAAGTTCATTATTTATTTCATAAAATTAAAAATTGAATAACATAAATCAAATTATATTTAAATTAAGTATTTATAGTTTAATTTATGTTTTGTATATCCTTATATTAAAATTGATATAGTTCTTAAAATATCTGTAAGATATCATTACCTTTTCATTAAATAAAACAAAATAAATCTCCCAATATCATCCACATGTCTTTCAAAGAAAACCATTTCAAATCAATGATATTTATTGTCAAAAAAAAATTAATTAAATTATAATAGTACATGATTTAGTGTTATTTTAAAATAATGTGTTTATCCTCAATTACCATGTTTACATTTTTTTGTACTAATAAAAAATACCAAACATTATATTTATAGTGAAAAAAATAAAAGAAATATATTAAAACAATTTTGAACTACTGAAAAAAATATAGAATCCATTTTTCAAATATAAAAGCATAGAATTTTCAGTAATAAATTTAAAATTTAACTTTTTGGTGGAATGATAAAATTGATTTTAAAAGTTAAAAATTGAAAAATAGTTAAATGTTTTTAAATATAAATTCAATTTAAAATTAATTATACTATCTTAAATTACATGAAATGATAAAAATATATTCAAATTATACTGTAAAATAATTCAATAATATAATGTAAACATATAAAATATTTTTATAAAAAAAAATTTTCTTTAATAAAAATTTTGTATATTTTTTCAATTCACCAAAACATGAAAGTTGTCAAAAAGTATCAACAATTCTTCCAAAGAAATATTTTATATCCATATTCTAATGATGATTTTTATGATTTAAAATAATAAAATAATGATATTTTAAAATATTAATTTCAAATTATTTCTCCATTAAAAGGTATTAAAATTTACCTTTTCAAAAAATATCTTTTTTATATATAAAATAGGGTTTGTTCATATTTGATTAGTAAAATATAAATTGGATGAATAAAAAATATGTTATTGAATATGTAACATTTATATATGATGAATTTAACATTATAATTATAATTCACTTAATCATTTAACAACAAAATAAAAACATTTATTTAACATTCAAGTTGTTTATATTTCATATAAATAATTTATAGTAAAATAAAAACCATAAATTTTAATAAGTTATGCATATTTATTCCCCCTAAATTAATTACTAAGTTATAATGGTCATTTTAATATAATGGCATATCATGTTTTTTTAATAACATTTTTTAGAAATTAAATCTATTGAATAATTACATGATGAAAATATTCCATAAAACTTCGTTTTGTTACATCCAACCCCCTAAAACTGAATTTCACAATCCCAATTTTCCACATGGATAAAAATAGATTAATATACCTATACCTCATTACTTACTAAAGATTTCATGTTGTTTCCAAAATTTATTACACAAAATTTCTATAATGTAACTATTACATTGTGGTTTATATGATTATAAAGTGAAAGGGTGAAGGATGGAAGAGTTGGGTGAACATTGAAAGAGTTTTCGGGGTAAAGGGGAAGCACACAGGCTAGTATTTTTTTTCTAAACCATGCGGAAATCCTAGTAGAAACCATAATCATTAATTTATGTTTGATACAAGATTTGGTATGGTGTTTGCACTGTAAGAGAGGCAATTTGAGGAGGTCATGCTATAGTGTCCATAAGGAAGAAGATAACACACAGTTAGCACACAATTTCTCTTATATTCAGAAATATATATGCAAAGAGATTATGTTATATCCTAAAAATTAGGTTCTCATTCATTTTTCCACTAAATCCTCAGTTTTCCCCTTGGGTCCCGATCCTGTGATTATCATTCATTAACGGTATGGAAACCTCTCTCAAGTGATTTAGAATCAATTTGGAGCCCTCTCTTGGTGTTTTCAATCTCGATTCATGTAGTAGCTGACGTTCATCACTGTTTTCATAGGTCTACATAGATCTAATTCTTATATAAAATTTGACTCTCATATTTACACACTTATTTGGTAGATCTAAAATTTAGGATACCAAATATGATGATATTTGTTCTTGATCAAGATAGGAGATGATATTAATGGCGGTTTTATGGAATTATTACCTAGTTATATGAGTGGTCTTCATCCATTTTTGGTTTTCATCAAAATGGTTGAAGTATGTGGCTTGAAACGTGGATCCTCTTTGTTGAATTGAAAGTAATGTTTTCAAATTGATTTATTTTTGTGTTTCTATATTTTATTTTCATACATTATGATTTTTAGAAACCATCTTTTTTTTTGTTTGGGGAAAATCTAATATATTGGTTCTTTTGAAAAAAGTGTTTGACTCATAATTTTAAAATGAATAATTTAAAATGTTTTTTAACGAATGATAGTAGGAGGATTTTATGAAAATGTTTTTCAATTAAATGATTGATTTTACTAATATTAAATGGTTGTTTGATATTGGATTTTTTAACTATGTTTCAATAAATTAACAGTTTTATTAAATGGTTTGAAATAGTTATTTGAAATTTGTTTTGGCATAATAATTGTGTGTGTGAATAGAACTTATGATAATTGGTTGGAATATGCCCCCATGCTCAATTCTAATGTTTTAATGGAACATGGGGTGTAATTATCATGTGACAACATAGGAGAATGACGAGGGTGCACTCATGAGTATATAAATGTCATAAAAAAGCTTGCATGGTTGAATTTGTGTATATGTAGAATTGAATGGTTATTCCAAACATGAATGAAAAATGGTTTTAATGAATTATTTGTTGTTTAGATTGATATCTGATTTGATGGGGAATTTTTTTAAATTTTAGTTGTTTATATTTTGGTTAAAATGTTTTTGAATCTTTTATATAGTTAGTGTAACACTATTTTGGAGAATTATTTTATAGAAACATTTTTATATAAATTTATCTAACCATCCCATAATATTGGTGTGGGTAAAGAAGTCATTATGGGAAACCTATAGATTTTTATTCTCACCAATTCATTTCCATTTCTGTTCTTTTGTAGATGTTATTTTGTACGAAATGGGAAAAGGTAATGTATCACACATATTTAGCCCCACATTTTGATGCATGGACTTCTTTGTGATGTTAGAGCATGGATATTTTTTAGAATGAAGTATCATGGTAATATTAGACTTTTCTGTAGTCATATTCAACTGTTTACTTTTAAAGATTCTTTTTCAACCATTGTAGTACACATTGGATTAGTTTTTCATAAGGTATATGGTTGAGTTCCCTTTTTTTAGGCATTGTATAATTTTTATTTTCTTATTGGTTTATTTATTAAAGGTTAAACCATCCCCAACTTTTATATGAAACCCTACCAAATTTATTTTTAGTAGTTGGAATATTAGGGATGTTTCTTAAGGCCTAGTAATGATTTATTGTGTTCTAAAGACAATGAGAATAAATGGGTATTACTAATGGTATTAGTTTGTTCGATCCAAATATTTTATTGACATTGATAGAATAATATTGTTCCTAGCCTTATAGAACAACTATTGACCGGTTTTATTGGTCATGGAGTTGAAATTTTGTCTTCAAATTTCCTTCAGATGTGATCATATAAAGGAGTATGATTTTTGGAACATGAAATGTATAGAATAAAAATATATAGGTAACAATTTTATGTTGAAAAATATGTTACTAGGGAATTTGGTACTTATTTATTTCGGATACACTTATAGTAATTTAGAAATTTCATTGTCATGGGTTGAGCTAATAAAATGAGCATGGAATGAATTGTAGATGAATGGATTCCAACTAGGATTACATATATCATTTTGAGAAATGATTTATGAATTTTTTCAATGGAAAAACTTTTGGAAAGTGTTTAAATTATTTTCTAATGAATTATTATGAAAAGTGTATGGTTGATTCCTTTTGAAAATATCTTAATTTTCAAAATAAAGAATGATTTTTTCTAAAATGATTTAATATGGGAAAATTATTTTTTAATATATTTTCGTGATAGTTGACATGATAGAATTTAAAATATAATCCATTAATTTATAGAGAGTGAAACCTACATGTTTTGTTGTATGATTAGAATATGGAACCCACTAGATGCCATAGGAATGGATCAAAAGAGTCCATTTAGTTTCATTCACTTTATATGTATCTAAACTAATATTTGGATCAAAGAATCAGTGAGGTTTTTCAATCCATTGATTTAGGATTTCACCTAGAAACTCTTTTTACACGATATGTCAATGCGAGAAATCCAAGTGAATGAATCACAATTGTATTCAGAAGGGGATATGAGAACATCAACAATAAGATAAAAAGTAAAATGGAAACCTATTATAAAAGAGGTGTAACACATTGAAATCAGACCAAAAGATAATGAAATCATCCTCTAACACCCAAGAAGAAGTTATGATTTTTGCATTGTGGCTCGCAGAGTCACATAAATAGATAAAATATTTCACCATAGAGAGAATCGCACAATTTCAATATCATGGGGCATATTTAACACCATTGCCTTATTTCTCTGAGGTCAGGTTTTCGAAAAACTCCCATTGTGATTCAAATATTGTAAGATATGACAATTTGTTGGAAGAAGAACAATCATCATTTGTAGAACGAACATGTTGATTTTAGGAATACCATTACTCCTCCTCAAGGGAAGTCTCATATAATAAAAAATATATAGAGTACAATAGTGAATCAGTTTTATAGAGATGATCATGTGATTATAGATTATCATGATTATGCATCTTATATGAGAGGCATGATTCAATTGAGTTCTACCAATATGTAAGTGTTTTTTATACTAGTACATTGCATTCATAAATTTTTTTTCATGATATTGAGAATATATGATTAAAACATGAGATGATTCAATACATGTTAGAACATCTAATTCTTCATAGGGAAAGTCAATGTAGATCATTGATGTGTAAATCATCTTCTACAACCATTAATGGAACATAGATAATATGGTAATTCATGGTGTTAGAGATAGATACTATTTATTTAATACTTGGTATGAATTGGTTGACAACATTTAAGGCTCAAATTGACTATTATAGATGGACATTTAGTTTCATGACATATGAAGACATTAAGAATCTCTTTAGAGGATAATGATTTGTGATGAATGGTGAAACATGCTTTTTGTCACCCATAGTGGGAATGATATCATACCAGTTTGTTGTGTTTACATTGGAGTAAATACAAGATATCTAGAAAAATATTTTTCTAGTATTTTTGGATCAATTTATAGTAGTTTTTTTGTGAAACTTTCTGGGTTTCCACCTATATGGGATGCTGAATAAATGATTGATCTATTTATATAGATCATTCTGATTTCCCATTTATCTTATAGGATTTTCCAAAAATTGTTATTAGAATTGAAGGTGCAGTTTGAAGAGTAGGAAAATAATGGATTCATTCATCCATGTACGTCTCTGTGGGCATCACCAGTCCTCTTTATGAATAAAAAATACATAACACTTCAGTTGTGCATCAGATATCTTATGCCTAAAAAAGTTACGATAAAGAATTTGTATCCACTACCAAACATTTATGACATATTCCATCAATATAGGGAAGGACATTGGTTCTCTAAAATCGAATTGGTATCCGGATATCATCAATTCCATATTCAGAAGGAATATATTCCGAAGACAACTATTATATGAATATATGGCCATTATGAGTATGTACTAATACATTTCTCTCTTATGAATGCACAACTAGTCCTTATAGAATCAATGAATCAAATATTTCATAGTTGTATAGTTATTTTCCTTTTTATGGATGAAATATTTGTATATTAATGGAAAAGGTTATGACATTATAAACACTTATACACATTATTGTAAATCATACGAGATAACAATTTTTATTCCAAACTATCAAAATTTTATTTTGGAATAAAAGAGGTAGAATTTATATAACATTTAATTTATGAAAAATTAGTTTTAGTAGATCATGAAAGAATAAAAAAAAAATTATCTCTTGGAAACCTCTGAAGTACATCTTTTAGATATGAATCTTTCTTGCTCTAGCTAGTCATTACCAATGCATTTTGAGAAACATGTCACCACTAGACACGTGAAATATATTTCGGGGAAAGAATAATGCTCCATTTAAATGGATTGAATAATGTGACAAGTCTATTCAATAGTTGAATTTTTATCATACATCTGCACTTATCTTGATTTTACCAGAATCAGGACAAAGGTACATGGTGTATGGTGAAGATTCTGGATTTGGGTTGGGATGTGTTATCATGCATATAGATTGTTTTTTGGATTATGTTCCACGTTAGATGAATGTGCATTAGAATAATTACCCAACACATGATTTGGAGTTAGATAAAGTTTACCACGGTTTGAAGACATGGAATCCCTATCTCTTTGGTGGGAAAATATTTATGTTCACAGATCATTAGAGCATAAAACCAATTTTCTCATAAAGATAATTGAATCATAGGAAATGATGATTGATAGAGTATCTACATATGTTTTAATTTGACTTGATGTATACATCTAGAAATGGAAATATGCTGTCATATTCATTAGGCATAATTTCATTTTATTATTTTGGAAAATATGCATCAGATGAATGGAACAAGCATGTGGAATGTGAAGATCAAGGGAATGTTGCATTTTTCATTTCAGTTTATGTGGTTTATAATTTCTATATATGTTTAAAGAGGCGCAAACAACAGATCCAGAATGCATGTTTATGTGTTCAAAACTAAATGGAAGGGAGACCATTAAGGACTTGAATATTGATGGGAGTTTAGTTTTGGGGTTCATGGATCAGATGGTTGTACCTATGGCTTCTCAAGAAAATCGTATTAATGGTAAAAACTATTTCAAATGGGATATACATATAGGTATATATAAGTTGTATAAGGTGTTTAAGGATATGTTTTAGTGGAGTGACATGAAGTATAATATGGTTTATTTCATTTCAATGTTCATAACCTATCATAAATATAAGGAAAACATCAACAACAAGAGGGTATGTTGTAGTCATTACCTATCCCTATGTTGAAATGGAAGTAGATAGTGATGGATTTTGTTACAAGTCTACCTTGAATGGTTCAGAAACATTATTCTATATGGCTGATAGTGGATTGGATCAAAAATTCATCCCATTTAATCATTGTTATTGAATCTCATATAGTGGAGGATCTGTCAAATATATATATACAATAAGTGTTAATGATACATGGAGTACCAGTTTCGATAGTCTCAGATAATTATCTTCGTTTCACATCTCATTTATGTAATTCAATTCAAAAATACCATGGGATTTATTTAAATATTAGTATATACTATCATCCTTAGATGGATGAGAAATTATTAAAAACGAAATAGACATTTGAAGACATATTTTGAGCTTCTATAATGGAATTGTTTTGGCTCATGTGAGGAGCATATACCATTTGTGGAGTTCTCAAAAAATATCAACTATCAATCCTCAATACATATGGATCCTTTTAATGAATTGAATGGGGGTCATTGTCATTCTACTCTATCTTGGGAGGAAACATGTAAGACTTTACTAGTTGTGACATGGATTCTCTATGAACAAACAATGATGATTAAGATTATCAGAAAAAGGATGGAGATGGCTTATAGTCACCATAAATCATAAGAGTATCATTATCGAGGTAGTTTTCATATTCCGTTAGTGATCATGTGCTCATGTATATTTCTCTAAGGATTGTACATCATCATTTTTGAATTCAAGGAATGTTTTATCCTTGATATAATGTCCATTTAGAGATATTAGAATGGGTTATAGAATTGGAATTTTGGCTTGAATTTCCACCACTTTCCAACTCGGTGCATAATGATTTCTATATATCTCATTTTAAAAATTAGTAATCGGATCTTGACTATGTGATTAGATGGGATCATGTTGACTTAGAGCTGAACAGTTTGTTGGTACATTCCCCAATGTGAATTGTGGATTGTAATGAGAAAGTATTCTGTGGAAAAATCATCATCCTAGTGTAGTTTATGGGGCATCATAGTCAGATTCTAGAAGATCATTAGTAATCATATAAGTAAATGAAAGAGAAATGAATGAAACTATTTCAAAGCTATGAGGTTTTTCTAATTTTTCGGGGTTGAAAGTGAATTTGTGTGGGATAATGTAGTACCTTTTTATGTAACCAGTACATTTCACTTTTTAAGATTATAAATTGTAATAATGATGTATGGATGATTTTGGGGAACTTTTATTGAGTTTTCTGTTCTAATGGTGATGTGCACGGGCTGTACATGGATTGTCTAAGCCATGAAAAAAATACTACTATAAACTATGAATTATAGAAGATGTTGGAAATTAGGATTAGAATAGTATTCAAATGTTTAGGGAGACAATTATAGGTGGACATGAAATAGTTTCTATAAGTAAATATCAAATCCATTGTTAGTGTATAGATTTTCTAACTATGCAATCTAACTATGTGTTGAGTTAACATAGATACTAAAAAATAGGTCCAAACTCATTATCCATATAACTCCCTTATTTTTCGTGGAGTTTCTAACTCGGGATTCATAACCATTGAAGGTAGGATAAAAAATCCCATCTTATTTGGAATCAATCGAGAGCCTTGACATGAAATTTTCAAGACCAATACATGTTGTAACTGCCATTCCTTACTGTTCTTTCATTTTTTTAGATCTACTTCACCATACCTATCAGTTTCTCAGATATATTCCTATAATGGTTTGATATATGATTTTGGTTTCCAAATATAATTTTCTTGTACTCAATCATGATAGGATAAGATGTTAATAGAGGATTCGTGGAATTTTTAGCTGGTTATGGGATCAATCTTCATCCTTTTTCTGTTTTTATCAAAACGGTTGAGGTAGGTTTCTTCACTGTGGAATAATATTTGTAATATTGAATGACATGTCTTAAAATTTATATCATTGTGTTTATTTAACTATGAATTGTTGTATTTATGATTTATAGAAACCCTCTTTGGTGATAGTTATCGAAAAATTGGAAAATTGGTTTTCTTATTAAAGTGTTTGATTCGTGATTTCAAAACGATGATTTTAAAATGGGATATTTCAAGAATGAATTTATGAGGATTTTTCCAAAAATACGTTTCAGTAAAAGGAATATTTTAATTGAGGTGAAATTTTTTATTGTAATTGGAGTTATTAATCGAGATTTTATAAATGAATAGTTTAATTGAAGTGATTAGAACTAGTTATTTGAAATGGGTTTTTCATAAAAATTATGTGTGTGTGGATCATAATTAAGTTTCATGGTTGGAATATGACATTGTTCTTAGTGATAATGGCTTTATGGAACATGGGAGTAATTACCATGTGATGACAAGGTATATCGACGAGAGACCGCTCATGAGTATGGAACTACCATAATGAAGCGTGTAAGGATTAGTGTGTGAATAAGTGTAATGGAATGGTTATGCAACAAAGTGAATGATAAATGGTTATAAATCATTGTTTGATTGATTTTTTGGGAATATGATTTTCTATAAAATTTTATTTAATATAATTTGTTTCCTTTTTATAATAAATATTTTTAGAAATTTTTTATATTTAGTTATAAATAGTTTTGGGATACTATTTTATTAAAACTGATGTATATAACTGTTTCTATCCTTTGGATCCATGTGGAGTGAGTAGTGAATTCATTAGAGAAAGCTAGACAACTTTTATACTCACCCTGATTTGGTACAATAGTTCTTTTAAAGATGTTATCTTCCAAAACACAGAAAAAGGTAAAGTATCACAAGTATTTAGTACCACCCCATGATGGTTGAGATTTTTGGTGATGTTAGAGTATGAAGATTATGGAGAATGGAGTCATGTGAACATCTTGGAGTTAATTAGTTATAATCTCTTGTTTAATTTGATATTTATTATGTCTTCTATTGTAGTACACATTGGTGTGTCTTTTTATAATGATTATGGTTGAGTTGAATTGTTGTTATAATGCGTCATAAAATTATTTTTTTGTCAGCAATTTATTTCATAATGGTAAATCAACCATCAATTTTATATGTAACCCTTCAGCATTTTTGGATAACAATTGGTACCTTGGAGGTGTGTTCGAAGTACAAGTATTTATTTTTGTTGTTCTAAAGGCAATTATAATAAATGGGACAATACAATCAAATTGGTGGTTCCACTGTGAAAATTAATAAAGGGAGTTGTCTTTTTTTCATAGAACATTTTTTCTATAATCCAGAATCTCTATCCATTGTCTTCTACAATAGTAATCTTTATCCAGTGGCATGAATTCAGATATTAGAACATATGATGAATAAAGTATGTACATTCATTAAAGATATACATGGAACACATTATTTAAAGGATAGAGATTCAGTGAATGTTCCAATATATAAAATAGCATCCCAACATGATTTATATTTTCAAAAAGATGGATATACAAGGGAACGACTTTTTAGCCATTCAAAATAACATTACTATATTCTAGTGAGATATTTTTTGAAACCCCTTGTCATAGACTTCCAACTCTAGTTCTTTTTTGTGAGTTTTTAGTATAATTTTTTTTCGACATTGAGCTACTGAAATAAGTTGAGGAATAGATTTGACAATAATTATAATTTTTTCCACAAGATCATGTATCCATAGATTTCATTTGAAATATTAATCCCATTAAGATGGAGTTCTTCTATTATTTCTATATTTGAATTTATAAAGAGTCATATGAATAATATAATGAATTCTATTTTTGAAAAAAAATTATACCAAAGGTATGTCTTGATCAGTACCACCTATGATATCCATAGACCATGATCTAAACATATCTTATGGAGTTTAAATTATCCTATTATACTTGACTTCTATCTAGGGATGATTAGAATAGATGAATATTAACTCCATATCCATAGCCTACAAAATTCTTATATAGATCATTGAGATAAACCTATGATCATGATCAGATATAATGGTAATTGGTACCCCATTCAATCTTACCACTTCCATTATATATATAGTTATTAAAATAATCAAGACAGATATATTATCTAATAAAAATGTTTTCTTCCAATTTAATTAGGTGATCATCATTAACCCATATATAATTATTCCCTTTTGAAGATTTGGAGTGGATGATGACAATCTCCATAGTTATGATTTCCCATTTCTATTATTGTATGGTTAATAGTTCTAACATCCCATTTGACTTCTGTCTCTCAGCCCTATCATCCTGAAAAAACAATAATGAGATAAATTTGTAGAAAAATATATTTTCATACCATAAAACAAGGAATACACTTCTAGGTTTCTATACATCCTTATGATTCCATGATGAAAGGATAATGAATAATATTGATTCTAATCCCATAACTACTTTTTTAATTATCATATGGGAGTTACACAAACATGTTTTCTAAAACATATTATTCAATCATAATAATGGATGAATTCAGGAATAGTTATTACCTTATTTTGAAGCTCTACATCTTCCTTTTTCTCCTCATCAATCATCACTGATATATATAGTTGAACATTTATTTTATAATTATAATATTTATCCCCTCGTGTAAAAATTTCATCATCCATCATTTTAAAATCTATAAATATTATTTCATTTGTGATCATCATCATGGATATCTAGTAGGGTCCTCTGAATGAAAGTGTATTTCACCTTATTTTCCTTGTAGGGTGTTAATGTGACAAGAAATTATAATATTTGAGAAACTATAACCTTCTTCACTGGGTCATATTTAGGTAATAATGTGTGACAATATACATTAAAATTTTATGATTTGTATAAATATCACACCTTTCTCTATAATGAAAATGCTTCTAAATATTTAATGAAAATATTATCATGTGTGCTCCAAATAATGATTTCATTAATTATTCTCATGGATATAAACTTTCAATAATTCATAATCTATAAATATATAATTTTTTATGAGATCACATCCCAGTAAATTCATGGACACATAATTTAAGAATACAAACCATTCTCTAATACAAGGAAGTTTGAGAAAATGTGAAATGGCTATCCTTATTTTTATATCATTGAAAATATCTTTACATTCTTCCATCCACATGTATTTAAATCCATTATGAGTCATCTTGATGAGTGGATTACATAGTAATGAAACATAATTCAGAAAAAAAAAAAAATATCAATCCAAACAAAGAAAAAATCAGATATCGATTATCGTTGATGGCCTAGGCCAATGTTCAATAACATCTATTGTTGTGGTATATATAAATATCCCCTATCTCGAGATTATGTGACAAAAAATTGAAAAATTATAATGTCAAAATTAAAACATGGTTAATTTTTAATAATGATTCTCTTTTATAAAGGCCATCAGAATAGTTTTCAATTGATCTTTTGGTTCATACATAGTTTAGAATATACATGAATATCATCATTAATAACTACTAGAAACTGATCATGATATTCTCTAAATACTATATTCAGAATACAATTTAAAATATCGGGGGAATTAGTAAGTCCAAAATTCATCACTATAAATTTATACTGTCAGAACCTTTTATAGAATGCAATCTTTTGTATATCCTCCTTCATGACCCATAATTGATGATATCCTGAATGAATATCAATCTTAAAAAATATTGAACACCACGTAGTTGGTTGAATATATAATCAATTGGGGAGGAGGTTATTAGTTATTTATAGTGAACCTATTAAGTTTTCAATATCTAGTGTAAAGCCTCATTAATATATCATTTTTATTAATTAAAAAAAATTGTCCCCTAGGTAATGTTCTAGGGTGTATGAATCAATTTTCAATATTCTCTTGTATTTTATTCTAAATTTTCAGTAACTCTATTTGAACCACTCGATATGGTGTAATTGATATAGTAATAACACCCGGTATGAATTATTTTGAAAAATCAACTTAATGATTTGGTGGACGGCCTAGAAATTCAATTAGAAAGACATCAACAAAATCACGTGCAACATGTGTATTCTTAATTTTTAGGTCCCCCACCCCAACCCTTTGACATTATAAACATTTTTTATAGTAACCAATTCCTTTAGATTGATAAAATTTCCACAGGAAGATAATATTCATAAATTTATTGTTATATGATCCCAGATTGATCTGAAATATTAATTTTCACTTCCCTTCTATTTAAATTGATATGATCTCCATATATATATATCAAATACATTCCAATAATAACATACAATTCTACTAATGGAAGGGTCATATTTTTTTTGGTAGCACATCCACCCAAACATTAACTGGAGAAGAATTTTAACCTTTTTATGTGACCATTGTTCCCTTAAGATATTTAATAACAAATTAAACATCTAATTTTGGTTGTAATAAGGGTATTCCTGTGGAAAGTTTTATTTGGAATAAAAGAGTGGGTGGATCCTAAATCAAATAATAAATTTCAACTTTAGAGTGGATGGTAGGTAAACCTTTCACAACAGTATTATCATACTCCACATAATTGATATTGATCACATGTGACATGCCATTATATTGAGACATAATATTTTACTCATGTTGTTCATCATCTAGAACCCTTTAATTAGGGAATTGGTTGAAAAAATGGCACATTTCCTTGAAATTGCAGCACTAAATTGTGGGAAGTTAATTTTGATTATAATTATATTTATGTATAAAATTTAAGAACATTTTACCATCACTCAAGCATTCAACTACTTGATGAACAAATGTTTTACTATAATTGTTTTTTCTACATTTATGAAAATTTCCACAACTTTTCATTCCATGAATTTAGTGGAAAGGAAATATCATCTTTTTTTAGTTTGGTCTTTAGATTTTACATTGAATTCAATTTTTATATTATATCAAACACATAGAACTAATGGGTTACTCCAATATCCATACTAACTTTGAGGGAAGATCGAATGATTTCCTCATTTATATTGAAGAACCTTATGGATAATTTACTTCAAAGACATTCCATTAAGCCACAATAGAAAAGATCTATTTGGTTAGATAATAATTCCAGAAGCATTACATACAAGTCAGGTAACATTTTCATCACAGGTACTAATTGATTCTTCATCAAATTTCATAAGCTCAATAAAAAATTATCCATATATTTTTTTAATAATATTATAAACATACTTATTTAAAAATATTTTCTAGATCTCGTCCCATTCTAAAATGTCAATTTTATCTATTTTCCTCATATTCATGAGAAAGCTTCACTATTTATCATCTTTACATTCCAAAGGTCGTACATGCATGATGAATTTATCATTCTGTGGTAATTAGATAACTAAAATGATTTTTAGTGGTACTAATCCATTGTTCAACCATTAGTGGGTAAGAAGACCCACTGATAGAAGGTGCATTCTTCCTCCTGAAGGACTCATCAAAATGATGTTACCTCTATTGCACATTTAAGTGTCCTGTATGAAATATATATTGAGAATGTTTTCTGAGAATAATGATAATATTTTTCATTCTATCTCCAATAACATTTTTCTTCTTAGGAGGACAATCATTGCATTGTACATCACATTTAGCATTAACGTTCACCCTTTGGGTTCCATTAATTGAAAAACATCAAG
Organism: Viscum album; assembly: GCA_963277665.1. Classification (NCBI taxonomy): domain Eukaryota; kingdom Viridiplantae; phylum Streptophyta; class Magnoliopsida; order Santalales; family Viscaceae; genus Viscum; species Viscum album. The sequence continues at coordinate 1,652,403,622 of OY728142.1, forward strand.
AATAATAGTCTAAGAATCACAATTCATAATGGGAAAACCACATAATAAACAATAATCTTTCAATTTAGAACACTTTATGTTTTTACAAAAGGTTATTTATAAACATTTATAAACACAACAATTCCAACCTATACTATAACTTATAAAAAGGATTATTATAAAGGTGTTCTGATCCTATCATCAAAAGGAATAGTATACATTATCTCTGTTTCCCATTATAATGATACATAATTTACATTGCTATATATTAATTCAAAATTGAATAATATCAATTAAATAAAAAAAATTATGATTGAAAATGTGTAGTGTCATTAGATACAGGGAATCATAAAAAACTGGTTTATAATACATCTACATTTTCTACCACTTATTCCTTTATCAATAGAAACATTTTTTACATATCATACATAATACCCTTCATCATGTCATTGTAAAATAAAAACATAAATATAGTGCACATATTATTAGTAATGTTAAAAAATGGAGTTATCAATAATATAATAATAAAACTATATAATATCATAATATTTGATAATCAAATCATGTATATCAAAAATCATGATATAAATTCATGGGATAAATCATAAAAGATCATAATGAATCATTAAACATATTCCTAATGGGTATAACTAAAGAAATTTTATTTTTTTCATATACATAATCATAGAAAATAATTCCTATTAATATAAGATAATTTCAAGGACCATAATATCTAGAAAAATCCATTTCTAAAGTATATTCACTCCTCGTTCTAGCCTTGTTTTACTAAACCTGGTTTACATCTCATAACATCAATGTATTATTTAGCTGATATGACCTATTTTCTAACTCTATTTAAATTATTAGATTTAAATATTTCCCCAATGCACTAGAGGGAGATATAGGTCCCACCCATATCATTATGTAATTATTCTAATGTGTTCTAGAAGAAAATATTTCATTCATCATACTATAACAAAAAGAATAAAATGGGTTTCTTAAACATCATTCAATCATAACATAACCCACGTAAAATAACTGTATTTCATAAATAGAGTTCAATAATAAAAATAATAGAACCAAAGGAATAATAGGTGTATTACACATGAAACATATCGTTATTAATGAATTCAATCTTATATGGAATATAATTTTAATAGTACAACTGAAATTAATTTTTGAGGAAATATCCATTCTTCATAAAAAACAAAATTTATTTCCATAAAATTACAAAAAAAATAATAGAAAAGAATTTCATTGAAAATAAAAATTATATCATTTAATGGAAGAATCATAGAAATAATTTTTAATAAAAAAATATATATCTATTTATTCTCAATAATCAAACAGAAAAAAAATTCAATTTTTTTTGAAATGTCAAGAAGTAAATCATATCCAAAATGAAAAAATAATCCTTTCCCATAGTATAATAAAAATTCCCCAATCGGTTAAATTGACAAAAAAATATACAATAACAGAAATAAATTTTTGAAATATATATTTACGAAACATGGAAATGGATGATAAATATTCTCCAAAAATACTAATGTATTAATAATATATGATAATAATGATATTGTAAAACTATCATTTAACTTAGGTACGATTTCATTTTTAGGTATTTGAACATCCTATATAGTTATTTAAATCATTTAATTGATTTATTATTTATTTTTATTCATATTTATGATATCATATATGATCATATTGTCATTTGTTATATAATAACATTTCATTACTACTCCCTGTTTTGGAATAAATGGCTTCATTTTCTTGTGCATCGTTTTTCGAATAAGTTCTGATTCTTCTTATTAGGATGTCTTTATATCCCTTCAAAAATAATGTGAATATAAAATACTTCATTTTTATTCATACAATAAATTTTTATAACAACTCTTTAATGGATATCATGTATAATGAGTTTTCATCACATTGTGGAGATCGTACACCATATATACGCTTGAGAGAAAATTACATTACAATAATTATGAAATGGTATTGAAATGGATGGTATATATTTTGATAGAAAATATATATCATATTATAATAATCATATATTATTTTTTCCCACATTTATAACAATCTGTTTAAGGTGGGGGTGAAAGAAATAATACCCCATGGGGTGGATACGATAAGCCACACGTACGCACGCACATTTATTTCAATTTTAAAATGATGAATATATGGTATAATATGGTTGTTCCATATTAATAAGAAAATATCAATATATATTTGATACATAATTTATTATATTCAAATGGAAACAACTTATTATGCTGAAGGATAAGAATAATTAAGGTTGAATGAACCGATAGAAGAGATTTCTTATTATTCGACAAGATACCTCTAGATATTATATTAAACCACTAGGGTTTTTGTTTGCATATTAAAATAACCATTAGAATGTGGTTATGGTACTATATAATAAAAATGGATATGGGATTTATGAGCTTTAAGGATCAATATAATGTGAATAATTTAGGTAGGATGTTCCCTTTTAAAATAAAGTGATAGGCAGTTTGGTAATCTACAAAAATGAAAATTTTTTATTTAATCAAATCCCATAAAAATCCAAAATGTAATAGTTTCAAATATCATACAAGATAATGTTGCAATTTCATAAAAATTTAAATTTTATACAGGTTATCTGGTCAATCTAAACAATATAATTTTAATCATGAAATAATTATTCAATTTAATTTTAACTGTGGTAACAAATATTTTAATATTAATAGGGTGAAATAAATAATTATTTGATGTCAATTAGACCATATATGAAACTATTTTAACATTAAATACCATTTAATATTTATTATGTATATTTAAAATTGTTTTATGGTTTTTAAATAATTTAATATTATAATATTTTGATAATTAGTCAATAGTTTGAATTTAGACACAGCTCAATTAATCGATTATTAAAAATATAAAACTAATATGGTATAATCAAAAAAATATTTAATTATTTTTCTAAGAGTTAAAGGTCATCTATTTTTTTGGATATATTGATTATGAAAAATTGTTATTTAGTTCAATATTTTTAGTTTTATTTATTTATTAGCTCCATTAATAAAATAATTACTACATCTATTTTGCGTGATTATTTAATATAATTTTTTTTTTAATGAAATTTAAAAATAATATAATATAAGGAAGATAATTCCACTAAATTTAATTATAATAATTATTTTAATTTTAACGAAAATCTTTTTGTTGACATTACATTAATTAAATAATTTATCTGTCGTCAATGTATAAAACATTATGGTAATTATTTATATTCTATAAATTAAAAATTTATTACATTGATAATGAAAAAAAACTTATATTTAAAATTAATATTTATAGTTGAATCAATATTTTTAATATCATTTTATTAAAAATATTATAGTTTTTGAATTTTGGGAAAAACATTTTTAGCTTTCTTATAATTAAAACAAATTAAATATTTGTATATCATCCATGGGGATACAAAAGAATACCATTTTGACCTAATGAATTTTTCATTCGAAATAAACTCATCAATAGATATTTGGATAACAGTTATAGTAATTTTGTAACATTATTTATACCCTTAATTACCCGATTTACGTTTTACTATATTAAAAAAAATTAAAAAGTTACTATTCATAATTTCCAAAATAAAAAAAAAACTATTTAAAAATTTTGGGGATAGTAATTACAAATACGTAATCAATGATTAATATTAAAAAAAAAATTAGTGTAATTAATTTATAATTAATCTCCTTTTCAGAATGAGAAAACATATTATTAAATAAAAAACATTGCAAAATATTGAAGTGATATTACATCTGAAGTAAATTTATTATTAATGAAAATAACCTATAGAAATTTAAATGATAAAACTAATATATATTTTTAATCTAAAAATATTCCTAATATAATTTATCCATATAAATTATTTTAATGAAAAATGATGTTTTCAATTATAAATGTGTATATTTTTACAATTATTAAAAACATGAATGTAATTACGGAAATATAAATAATTTATCGAAATTTAATTTTTATATCATCAATCCAAATAATAATTTTATTATATAAAAAAAAATTATTAATGTGTCAAAATTATAATTTAAAACTGTCTCACTTTTATAAGGTTTTCAAATTACACATTTGATAAAAAATGTTTTTTATACACAAAGTAGGATCTATTATTATCATATGAAAAATCTATCTATTGGATGAATATCAAAATTATTTTATTAAAAATATTATATATATATATATATATAATTAATTTAATTTAATTAAATTAATTATCGCAATTTATTAATTAAAAAATACAAATATTTCCGTTACATTTTTTTATTTTTCATAAATAATTGGTAGACAAATAATTCATCACTCATTATCATATGTTAGGTATATGTATTCCCACCACCTAAACGTCAAGGTTATGATAGCCATTTTATACTAATGGCATCTCATGTTTTTTTAAACACATGATAGCGTGTAATGTAAGTTATTAAATAATTTGTTAATGAAAATATTCCCCAAAAAAATCTAGGTGTTACAAATATAGTTTATGAAAATCACTGACACACATGATCAATCGTAGATCACTAAATAAAAGAATAACATTCCATCAGAGTAGCATAGAAACCATTATATCATCATTTATCAATACAAATTTTTTATGAACATAGAATGATATGGAATGATCTAAAGAATGATTACCATTGTAAAATTTTCAAATTGATAATTAGGAGGAGATGAAGTAATAAAAGATTGGTATAGTCGATACATGTTAGAGGATTATGAAATTAAAGAAAAGTAGATTAAGACCTTTTTCGGTAGTAATGAGTGTATATAACAAATGTAATGGAAATACTATGTGGTTCAAAATTTTCATCCATAGACTAGGTGAAGCAGCCACTTTTTCTGTAATACCATTGATTTGGGGAATAATATTGAGACTTACATAAATATTAATTCATTATCGTGTGTCTAGTTGGTTCCAGCTGTTAGAATTTTTTTGTCTTCAAACAACCAATTATCCAATTACTTCATCACAACATCAATAGTCAAAACCTATCCACTAATCCAATTAGAAATGAACTCTATATAGAATTAAAAATAAAAAAATAAATGAAAAATAATAATTTGTATATATACCATATATTATATATTTAATGAAATCATTGATATTTCATACCACCATATTAATGAATACTAAAATGTAATTGAAAACACCAGGTGGTGTTTTGATTTTGTATTCTATTTATAAATACATAATAAATATTATATGTTTGTGTATACATCAATAACATCTAATTTTTATTCTTCTTGATGATTTTGACAAAATACAATGTATGTATTTTTCTTACCAACATAAGTCATATATCATCTGTTAGGATATGTGTGTCTCAATTCATATCCAAAATAATTATATTAACATATATATAAAATTTATGAAAGTATAATTTATATCAAATGTATATCTATTATATTGGACATGGTACTCATCGATAATAGAATTATTACTAAAATGATTGGTGGTAATGTCACAATCGATTTCATCTCTATTGAACTTGAATCTACTTAAGTATTTCTATGTGAACCTCATGGTCTTCCCACATAGAAGAGTGTGACATTTAGTTCACCTCCTATACATGATATTTAGAGGTTTAAAATATTCAGATATCTTTTTTCAACATTTCATCCAAGGATATCATGTGTTGTAACCTACAAAGACTACCATCTATTTTTCCTCCTAGATATTCTCTTGGATACTCTATTGGTGACATTAGATATTCCTTGGATGGTCCTAGAGATCCCTACAATGATGTTCTCTGATTTTTCTACTTGTATAAAATAAAACACAGTGTTGATATATAGATCTAAAAACATATGGTTTTGATATTTTGATGATTTATAGAATCATGGGATCTAGTAGAGCCAGATCAAGTCTCTTCTATACATAAAAAATCTGCCTTTGTGGTCTTTGTGTTAGATTATGAAATTTTTCAGAATTCCATCTATTCTTATAGATAATTTGGGAATTGGTGTTTTAGTATAGCTCATTAGTAGACAGATATTCAAATAAGGTATGGTGGATCCTCACATTGTTTTCGGGATCAATCTTCCTCACATTCTACTTCCATTCCCAAATGAAATCCTCTTCAAAGCTATCACATATTAACTATGTGGTTTTCCTTTCTTGGAAGAGTTCACTATTAAAATATATGGAAAATTAGTATCCAAAAACTACATGGAAATGGAAATAGATCTACTTCTCTCATACCAGATATGAATTAATGTTTATGACTCATTCATATAAAATAAATACACAATATACTCCTCATCTTCCTTGTACTATTTGTTCATTCAAATACAAGTACACCATTGTTCAGTTTATCAAAATACTACTCATGTTTTTTTTCAATTTTAAAGGGGTGTCTTTATATAGTGTCATGGATCTATATCAACCAGATCAGAACAATTCTTCCCCTAACATGGGCCTATTTCTGGATCGTGAGAAAGACCCAATTATGGGTTTTCATAGACAAGGTGATTTTTCTAATCAACATCACAAACATGTTCCCTAAAATCAATTGAGTAGTAAATAGTTTCTTTTCCTATAATTCTTTCCCAATAAAAAAGATCATTTCTACCACTTTTTGTAAATATTTAGGCCCTTTCAGTGACCATATTTCTCTTTTCTTTTGAATATATATTGGTGAAATCCCATAATTTTTTTTACTCATACCTTAAAAAGATGTCCCTTTATTCACCTTCCACTCCCCTAGTGGACCAATAATTATTTATTCAAATTTAAATGTTTCACATATTAATGGTGTTATTATTGAAGAAATGAAATGTAAGAGAAATCACCTCAATATTATTGCTTCATAATCCTCATACATCCAGGTGCTCAACCCACAAAATCCCCAAGCAGTGCAGGGTAATACTTGTAGACTACATCCAGTGAACTCAGAGGGGGTGAAAACTAATATTTAGGTATTCTCAACAACACCAACATCACCGCATTCATTTTATTAGAGTTTTTTCTACAAGAAATATTAGAGAAGCAGTAATCGGGAGTCATATTCCTCTCATATGATAGTTTCCCAAATCCTAAGGACAAATCTAGGAAACTTGAAGTTCAATTATTCCAATTCTCATAATAAAAGTACTAAAGAATGGGGGAATCGTTAAATAAAAACATAATATCTACATAAATTCAACATTCGAAGACCTCTATCATTTTGTTCTATAACCCAATAAGAATAACTCTTTTACTTTCACATATTCTCATAGAATTTGAATGCATGTTTTCATGCATTCCAATAAATCTAACCTGCACATTGTCTCTTTGAGTAGAATAATATTTTCATGGATCTAATATAAGATATTGAGAAATTAATCACAAATAAGTGAATTAATGCACTATGATAATGTATCTAGGCTTCAAATATGACAAATTTGATGTCTAAACGAGGGAATAACTATGGAATGTTCTTCATAAATTGGACATCAGATGATCCCCATGGATAACTAGAGGGTACATTAATTTCATATTAGATCTATATGAGAATAATGGTGGAGTTTCCTTTCCCAGAGAGGCTAGTATGTATTTTTCCCATTAATGACTAGAAAGGTACATATGGATATGGGATACATAGTTGATCAGTTTAGCTCATGAAATAAAAAGAGGTTCCTCTGTGAAGACCCTGAATTTCCATGTATATTGTTTTTTAAATATATGGGAATTTTACGAGTCTGCAAAAATCGTTGTCGTATGATTCTGAGGCCCATATTTCCCGTAATGAATTTCTGAACATTATTTCAGGTACATTCTATAAACGTGTGAGGGGTTTTTATAACTATTGAACCAGTGCACAGAATTGAAATCTGAGGGCACCGTTGAACACGCAGTGCCGATTTTCACTTATGGAGACATTCACCTCGACAGAAAATGGATGAGGGTGAAAGTTAGTATTTGGGATTTTCCTGGAAATAATAAAATAAAATAAACATCATTTTATTTTATTTTGAGCTTCCATGTGGATATTTCAGGTAGATTCAACTGGAATTAAACCTCAATGTGGAAGATGGATGTGGGGACCACCAGACCATAACCTCCCATAAGAGGTTAAGGTGGTGGGGACCAACTGAACCATAACCTCCCATGGGAGGTTACGGTGGTGGGGAACACCCGGGATTAAAACACCTTAAACCCCCCATTAATTGGGGGAAAACCTTCAACTCCCAAAATTAATTAGGAAGAGCCTCTTGACATCCTCCACCATAATTGTGCCAACACACATAATATTAATCTTTCTAACAACCACTTAATTGAGCTAATTTGATTTAATCCAATTAGAATTGTGCATATTATTAAATTGGGGAAGCACTTTTTATTTTTGGATATCTCTTTTGTTTTTTGGAGTTGGGGGGAGGAGGAGCCCTTGGGAAAAAGATACTATAATGAAGAATGCTTCCTCTACAAAGAAAATGGACGACTTCGAATTCCTTTCTCAAAACATCTTCTGATGTAGGATGTTTTCCTCTACAATGAATCGACAACCACCTTCTCTCCCTAATGTCAACCAACACAGAACATGGCAGGGTTTTTAATTAAGTATGATTGTATTCCCTTCATTCTTTCCTTCTAAAAACAAATAACTATGATAAAATTATTATCAAGATGATCCACATATGTTTTCTTTGCGGGTTGGGAATGAATTGTTGCGGGAACTTGTAGGGGTATATTCATTATTTGATTAACACTACCCATGTTATCCCATCTTTTTCCTTTGTGGGGTTGGGAATGAAAATTATTGAGGGATTATGGGAATTGATGTTTGAAAATATCTTTCATACTCTTTCTTTGTTTATGTTCTTGATGAACCGCTTTCTACCCCTCAAAACACGGAGGGTGCGGGCCCAAAAAACATGTCCCAACCCCCCGTCGTTCTTCTTTGTGGTGTTCTTCAAAATAGAAGAAGGTGAGAACATCGTCGAAATTGATTAAGGAAACATCTTGCGCCACTCGCTGCCTCCACGCCCTGTGCCAGACCCGTGATGCTCTGCAGCCCCGGGCTGAACCGCGCCGCCCACCGTCTGTGCCGCCCGCTGACAGCGATGCCTACTGGCCGTGCCTCCCCGACGCCTGCCGGCCTCCCATGTATCCCTGGCCGCACTTGCCCACTGGACTTTGGAGGCACCTACCAGCCTCCCGAGTATCCCCAACCGCACCAGCCCGCCGCCCTTCCAAGTCGCCATGGCTGCGCCTGCCCACCGGCCTTCTGAGACCCCAGCCAAACCAGCCCCTCACAGTACCCCGACCAAACCGGCCCACTCCCTCGTGGCACCCGAGCATAATCATCCCATTCCCTCTCTACGTCCTAGACGTTCTTTCCCCGCACCCAGGGTTGATCCTCCCTCACGAAGCCCACCGGGCCGTGCCGCCCATGCGGTGCCCTCCGGGTCTAACTGCCCTCGCGCCAACTCGCAGCCGATCTGCGCCCTCATAGCCAGTTCGTGCCCTCCCAGCGCTCTACGACCCCTCACGACCTACTGGGCTGGGCCTAATGTTTGATGTCTGGTCGACCAGAATCGGATCGTCCCAGACATGATCATGTCGGGTCAGTCCGACCAGGTCGGACCATACCCGGTCCCACAATGACCCATTAACTTCTTTTGGCCACATATTTGTCACCGAACGTACGTTTGACGCACCGTCAGTGGAAATGGTAATCATGGAGCTTGACTTTTCCTTTGAGTATACCCCACTGGTGTTTGGGGTATATTTGAAATACGGTCAGGTTGGATCATGCATGAATCCAACTGGGCCCCTGATATTGAAAGACTAATAACTCACATACTGGGCCTCCTATTGAAGCGTCATCTGTTGAATTGAGACCCCTATGAGTTGGTGGACCTTTGAGATACATCTTCGTGGGACATCATGGTAGATGGAGTATCGACCAGTAGCTCTTGGAGTGTTCCCTCATCAAGACAATCGAGCATAGTGCGAAGACCTAGTAGCTGGCTGAGATCTGATGACTACTAACCGTTTTACCTGGAGTGACTCTACTAGCTCAGTGGGGAGCTCCTTGGTGTCGCAGCAGACCCATGATGGAGGAGCACTCTTGGTGACATGGCATACCCACAGTGGGTATATTATCTGTGTGACATGGTATACCCCCGGTACATTGACAGGAGGAGTACCTCAGGAGTATAATGTTAGTGGGAAGCGCGCTTGGTGTCGAGGAAGGCCCACTGTACGCGATTGAGAAGGAGTTCTCCAGCAGCCAAGGTTTTTGATAACGTGAATAAAATCCTAGTTAAGCTGAGTCAATACATTTATGTTTTCCTCATGATTGAGATGGATTACATAATAAATTAGGTATATTTATAGGCATATACCTATGTAGGTTTATTTGTTCATTTTATACTTTTTGGTTTATCCTTGTTTAATTTTGGGAGAAATTGAGGGTCTTGGGGTCCCTACTGAGTATCGTAATACTCACCCCTACACGGTCTATGCCCGCACCTTGTTATGTTGGAAGAAGATGATGGATAATGATGTCTGAGGCTAAGAGTACCAGAACTAGACAATACCTAGAGGTGGACCATACATCTCGTCAGTACACGGAGGAGATAGAAGGACGTGGAGTGCTGAGGAGATGATCTGTACGTACCCTTTAGGTAGAAACCTCAGAGGACGATCCAATATCTTTCTTTTATTTCTCTTCAGTTGTATTGAATTTCATTTGTACTTGTACATTCTATCTGGGCTTGTATTCTGGTCCATTTTTCGTCCCACACCATTTTGTAATACAGTTTACAAGGTGTTTCATCCAGCTATGTGGTTGCTTGTGTGTGTGTTACACGTTATAAAGGCAATGCCTTCGCAGTTTTTATGAATTACGTATTTAGTGCTAGTCGCCAGTCCATGTCCTTTAAAAGGAAGGCTTGTGGTAGTCATGGCACGGACCCCGGGGGATGGGTCGTGACAAATTGGTATCAGAGGAATCGGTTCTACAGTTGAACTTAGGACTCTGATATTTTTTGTGAAGCAATAGTGTTAGGTGTAGTGACTGTGGTTTTCAAAATATTTCATTAAGTCAGTTCAACCAGGTCAGCTCACCAGGTATAACTTTTAACTATAGTGCACCTGTTTATTTTCTAGATGCCTCAACGTCGAGAGATGACTAGAGTTCTGAGATTTGTATGCACATATAACCCACTGTGGAACGAGAACTCGGTGGAGGGCCCTTTTCCAGTGGAGTCACCAGAGGTACAACTCACCATTGGTACATTGATGGCACCAACCCCATTAGATGATGGTGCACCCTGCTTGAACATGTTGTATGAGTTCCAGCACCAGAGGCCACCCAGGTTTAGGGGAGAGAAAGACCCACAGGAGGCTGAGGATTGGCTGGAGGCTGTGGCGAGAGTTTTTGGACTAGTAGTGACACCAGTTGTCCTCATGGTGATACTTCTTTCCAACCTTCTACAAGAATCATCATGAAGATGGTGGATTTTGATGCTCAAGGTTCATGATGAGATGAAACTTCTCTGGGAAGACATTGAGAGCCTGATTCAGGCAGAGTTTGTCCCAACGAATCTCTGCATAGTGTGTATTCAAGAGCTAATTCATTTGTAGTAGGGCAACATGACTGTAGCTCAAAACATAGAGATGTTCTTAGACCTCTCTTACTACTCCTATGATATGGTGCGGGACCCATTCTTTAGCACCCGTACCTTAAAGTAGTGACTCAGGATGGAGATTAGGGCTTTGGTGATCTCACTAAGCATACCAACATAGGTGGGGGTGTTTGAGAGAGCCCTCACAGTGGAGTGTTTTTTTTCTGAGCAGTTTCCTATAGCGAGATCTATGACCATTCAACACGTAGCGGAGTCTTTTGCAGCTGGCAGCTGACGAATGTTGTAGAGGTTCAAGTGAACTAGACCTACAAGTGGACAACCACGTGACTGAGAGTCAGTCGTGCAGGGAACCCTAGGCATAAACTGACCTACCAGGAGCGGGCATTGTTCATATTTGGTGGACAGGGTCATATGGATCGTGACTATCCGAATCATCGTTCAGATGATCAATAGATGGTTGAAGGACCACCCAAGCAGAGAAATATATTCAATCGAGGTGGTCCATAGGGAGTATTTGGATGTGGAAGAAGAGCTGATCATGCAGTTGGTTGTGGGAAACAATACAATATATTACTGCCACCACCAGCAGGAGGTCCACCCCAACTGTAGGGAGTAGGTGGACAGAGGAGAGCTCTGCTCTAGGTAGATGAGGACTATGATCATGGCACTCCAGAGATGATACGAGGAACGATCTGTGTCTATTCCATCATATCTGAAGTATTTATAAACACAGGTTCTAGTCATTTTATTATTTCCACTACCCACTTTTAGAGATCAAAGATTATGACAGAGTCGTTGGCTCGATCTTTATGGCTAGGGACTAATATGGGACAAAATACGATGATTACACACTGGTTCCAGTAGTATGAGTTTAATCTAGGAGGAGAGAGCTTCGAATGAGATCTCCTAGTAGTGGTGTCGAGGACTTACGACGCCATCTTAAGTATGGACTAGTTATCAAAAGTCCCTGCTTAGATTGACTGTATTAGGTGAATAGTGTGGTGGGTCTGCACGGATGAGACTAGGATTACCTTCAGTGGTGATTAGGAGACTTTTCAGTGCAGGATGGAATTTCTTGGAAGAGAGTGCAGCCGATCACTAATTAGTTGGATTTCATTACCCTCGGAGCTGCTGATGTAGAGTGTCCGACTTATCTGGTCGTGGTTGTCCAATACACGGATGTTTTCCCTGATGATGTCATAGGTCTACCTCCTCGCAAATAGGTGGACTTTTACATTGACCTGTATCCCATGACTACACCGATATCTACACCAACATATTGGATGTCTCCTGCAGAGCTTCGTGAGCTGCGGGTAGAGTAGGATGACATGAAATTCAAGGGATTCATTCATTCTAGTGTATCTCCCATGGTAGCCATGATTCTGTTCACCTAGAAGGAGGATGTGAACTTGAGGCATTGTGTTGACTATCGATGTCTGAACCTGGTGATCGTGAAGAAAAAGTACCCACACCAAGGATTGGTCATCTCTTTGATCCGTTGAAGGAATCACGGTGGTTCTCGAAGATAGACTTCAGATTAGGCTATCACCAGCTCAGATTTCAAGACGAGGATGTGCAGAAGACGACATTAAAATGTCGCTATGGCCACTACGACTTCATGGTTATGACATTCAATGTAGCATTCCTCCAGTAGTGTTCATGGGACTCATAAACAAGATCAATAATCCATACCTTGATTGCTTTATCATATTCTTTATTGACCACATTCTGATTTAGAAAACTAATGTGGAGGAGCATGCCTACCATTTGCGGGTTATAGTGGACTCACTCTGAGAGCTAAAGCTTTATGTTATGATCTTGAAGATCCAGTTCTGGATCCAAGTGGTTCGTATTCTGGGACATGTCATCTTGGAGGCTGGAGTGGCATTGGATCCAGCAATTATTAAGGCGGTACTTGCTTGGGATCCACCCCGGAGTGTGATGGAAGTACAGAGTTCTCTAGGTTTAGCTGGATACTACCGAAGATTTGTGCTAGATTTCTCCAGAGTTGCAACACCACTATCATCCTTGATAAAGAAGGGGCAACCCATTGTGTGGTCAAAAAGATGACATCATAGCTTTCAGGAGCTGAGGAAGTGGCTAACTAGTGCCCCCATCTTGAGGCTTCCAGTTACAGGTGTAGGGTACGTAGTCTACTACAACACATCTGGGACTGGAATTGGATGTGTCTTGATTCAGGAGTGAGCAGTGATCATATATGGTTCTTCATAGCTAAGACAACAAGAGCAGAACTATGCTATCAATGACCTGGAGTTAGCAGTAGTGGTCTTCGCCTTGAAGATGGGGCGACACTATCTGATGGGGGAACATTTTACTGTGTACGATGATCACAAGAGTCATAGCTATATCATTCCTCAGAAGGACTTGAACCAGAGATAGAGATGATGGATGGAGTTCCTCTAGGACTATGACTTTGAGATAGTCTACACTACTGGGAAGGGAAACATTGTTGCAGATGCAATCAGTTGGAGATCAGGTATACAGCTGCTAGGCTAGGTGACAAAGAAGCTGGCTGCTTTTCATATATCATTTGTAGATAGAGACGGAGCAGCCTTTCTCTAGTCTCTTATAGTCACTCCCCCACATCATCTACGAGTTAGGGAGGCGAAATGTGGGACGCTGACTCACCTGATGAATTTTTTAAATGTAGGGGGCACGTCATCCTCTTCAGAGGATATACCATGGTACCAGTGTCTCTTCATGAGGATGTGTTGAGGGAGTTTGAGACATCCCCTCTAGTTGTACATCAAAGAGTGGCAATGATGTACTAGGACCTCTGACGATAGCACTGGTGGACAGGAATGAGGAAAGTAGTTGCAGAGTTTTTCTCTCTATGCCTCACTTGTCAGCAAATGAAGGTGGAGCATCAGGTACCATCATGATTGGTTCATCCATTAGAGGTCCTAGAGTGGAAGTGTAATGGGATATCAATGGAATTCATGATAGGACATTCACAGAAATCTAGAGGACTTGATTTGATTTCGGATATCATCGACCGACTCACCATGTCAGCCCGCTTCTTACCGAACAGAGAGTAGGATTCAGTAGAGAGATTGGGATGCCTTTATGTGCAAGAGATTGTTCAGGTGCATGGAATATCCACGACAATTGTCTCTGATCGTGATGCACGATTTACATCCTGTATATGGAAGGGGTTTCATGAGGCATTGAGGATGTAGCTTCATTTTTTACCACCTTCCATCCTCAGACGGATGGCCAGACATAGAAGACCATTTAGACCATTGAGGACATGCTATGTGCTTGTGTCCTAGACTTCGATCGCAGTTGGGATGATCAAATTCCATTGGTGGAGTTTTCATGAAACAACAGCTATCACTCTACCATTTGGATAACACCTTTTGAGGCGTTATACGGGAAACCTTGCCGATCACCCTTGTGATGTACTGACCTAGGGGAGTTAGCACTAGTGGGACCAGAGATGGTACAAGATACCACAGAGAAGGTGTAGGACATCCAAGAGAAAATGAGGACTGCAAAAAGCTGGAAGAAGTCAGATGTTGATAGGAGATGGAGACCTCTAGAGTTCAAGGATGGCAACCACGTTTTTTATCTGGTCTCACCTAGACGAGGATTGAGAGGATTTGGCCGTGGAGGCAAGTTATCTCTGAGGTTCATCGGACCATTTTAGGTACTCAGCAGAGTTGGGGAGGTGGAATTTCTCTTAGCCTTCCACCTTAGTTGCATCGGGTGGACGACATCTTCCATGTATCCCAGCTGAAGAGATACGTGCACGAACCTTCTCACATCATCGACCATGGCGAGCTGGACATCAAAGATGGGTAGACTTTTATGGAGGTTCTAGTAGAGATTGAGTGTCGACAAGAGTGAGTCCTTCGTGGATGGTCGATATCTCTGGTGCATATTCGCTGGAAGCACGAGATCCTCTAGGAGAGAACATGTTAGTGGGAGGCTCAGATGGGTGCTCAGTACCCCCACTTGTTCGTTTAGATTGAAATGTGTCTTACAGGGGCATAAAGCCTAAGGTGGGGAGAATTAAAGACATGGAATTTCCATGTAATTTGTTTAAAGATATGGAAATTTTACATGTCTGTGAAAATTAAAGGCATGTGATTCCGAGGCCCGAAGGGCACAAAAAAAATTTCTGAACATTATTTTAGGTATGTTCAGTAAAAGTGTTTGCATGTTTTTCTAAAAATTGAACTGGTGCTCAGAATTCAAATATGAGGGCACTTTTGAACTCACAGCACCGATATTCTATTAAAGATAATTTCACCTCAGCGATAAATGGACGGGGGTGAATGTTAGTTTTTGGGTTTGTCAAGGAAATATTAAAATAAACTAAACTTCATTTTATTTTATTTTGAGCTTCCATGTAGATATTTCAGGTGGGGTCCTCAGGAACTAAACCTCTATGTGGAAGTTGGAAGTGAGGACCAACAAACCTTAACCTCCCATGAGAGGTTACGGTGGTGGGGACCACCAAAACCATAAACTCCCATGAGAGGTTATGGTGGTGGGGACCACACAAGATTAATCCCCCTTGAACCTCCCATTAATTGGGAGAAAACTCTCATCTCCCACAATTAATGAGGGAGCTCCACTTGACCTCCTTCATCTTAATTGTGCCAACACACTTACCATTAATCTTGCCAACATACATCTTAATTGAACCAATTTAATTTAATCCAATTTGAATTTTTCCTATGATTAAATTGGGGAAAAAGATTTATTTTTGGATATCTCTTTTATTTGGTGGAGTTGGGTAGAGAAGGAGATATTGAGAGAATGCTTCTCTAACAAAGAACTCTTCCTCCATGATGAACGTTGAAAACTTTGACATCCTTTTGTCAGAACTTCCTCTGATGTAGGAAGTGTTCGTCTACAAAGAACTGACGTTCGCCTTCTTGCACCAACATCAACCATCATGGAATAAGGTAGGGTTTATAATTATGTATGATTTTATTCCCATTATTCTATCCTTCTAAAAATAAAGAATGAGGATCAACTTATTATTAAGTTGATCAGCAGATGTTTTCCCTGAGGGTTGAGAATGAATTTTTGTGGGATGTTGTAGGGGTTTATTCATTACTAGATTAACACTACCCATGTTATCCCCTCCAATTCTTTTATGGGGTTGGGAATAGAAATTGTCGAGGGATTTTGGGAATTGATGTTTTATAATATCTTCAATTATTTTCTTTGATTATTTTCTAGATGAACAGCATGCTACCACCCTAAAAGTGGATGGTGAAGGTCAAACAAACATGGCCCGACCCCCCGCCGTTCTTCTTTGTGATGTTCATTGAAACAGAGGAAGGAAACAACGATGTCAAAGGGGACCAAGGAAATAGTCGTGCCCTCCACGGCCTACGCAACCCGTGCCACCCCCCCGACGCTTTGATGCCCTTGCCTGAACCACACTGCCCGCTGGCCCCGCCACCCACCGACCGTGCCACCCGCCGGTCGTGCTGCCTGCTCGATTGCGCCGCCTACCGGCCTCCTGAATTGCCCCGGCCACCGCAGCCCACCGACATTCAATGCCACCTCTTCCATGAGTTCATGCCGGCCTTCTGATCCCCCGGCTGAAATGGAATATCCCAGCGCCCCGGCCGAACATGCCCACGCCCTCGCGACGCCCCGACCAAACCAGCTCGCACCCTCACGGCCCCCTGCTGAACCGGCCCCACATCCCAGTTCGAGCCGCCCTCGCAGGACCCTCTGGACCAAGCCTCCCACATGGTGCCCTCAGGGATGAACCGCCCTCACGCCGACCTGCGGCCGGTCCCACCCTCGCGGCCGGTATGTGCCATCTTGACACATTGTGGCCCCTCGTGGCCTGTTGGGTTGCACCCAGCATGCCGGGTCGAACCCAACGGGCCGGCACAGACCCAATGGGTCTGGCCGGGTCAACCCGAACAGGGTCGGTCCGACCGGGTCAGACTGGACCTAGGTCCACTACAACCCATTACTTTCTTTTGGCCATATATTTCGCACCAGACATCCATTTGACGAACCGTCAGTGGCACTAGTTATCTTGGATCAGGATGGTCCCTTTAAGTACACTGTAGAGACCCGAAGCTTGAAGTAAATGAACATTACATTACTTTTGCGGAATACTTAATACATAACAAAAACAGAAACTCAAGGACCGTAATAGTTTAGTGTCTTTGGATACTTGGGACGTTATCTTCTAATCGTGGTGAAAGATCCTCAACATCTCCCATAAAGATCTTCCCCCTTTTTTTCTTACTTAAAAACTTTCTTTATATCCTGGGGAAAAGAAAACATAAAAAGGTTGATCTCAAATGCTCAGTAAGGGTAGGCATGGATAAAATAAAACATACCATATACATTTGAACATAAAAACATGAACATAATGTTTAATCATCAAAAGCATGAGAAATGACATAAAACATGGAAGTACGTAAGGCATAGATCATAAAAAACAGTAAGCATGATAAAATAGCATTGGAATAATACATGTAATTTTGGAAACCATTAAGCACATGATATGATTTCCATATTAGCCAAGGCATTGCTACCAAGACCATCTTAGTGGATAAAGTCCCTTTCTGAATCGAGTTCACTCCTCGTTCCAGTCCTGTATTACTGAACCGGTTTAACTTGTCATTCCATCCATGTCTATCTCATGAGATATAAATCATTACCCAATGCATTGCAGGGAGATATAGGTCACACCCATCTCATAATGTAATCATTCTTACTTGTGCCAAAAAATAAACATACATGATTCTTAATAACCCAACGAATAAAATGGGTATCATAAACACCATCCCATCATCACATAATCCATATAATAGAAATGGATATCATTTCATAATATGAAAAGTGAAACCATATAAATAATAGAGACATTTTACTTGAAACATACACATATGAAATAATGTCATCATAGATGGAAAATGGTTTTGTGAAAACACTTGAATTGAATTCTTGAGAAAAATATCCTTTTTCTTAAAAATCATTTTCTTTTCACAAAATGTCATCAAATTTTAAAAGAAAAGGATTTTGTGGATAATATTCATCAAATATTTTGGAGGAAGCTTCATTAAAATAAGGCTTTATAAAACCGTAAAAATTTGTTTGTGCCGTATAAGTTAAAAAACATTCTTCTCATACTTTTGTCGGAAAAGTCAAAAAGTACCTCGTAAAAGAAAGATTACATACATACCATGTATTAAAAGTCAAAATGGGTAAAAAAGAAATTAACCATACATGAAACCATTTTAAGGAAACATGGACATGGATGACAACAATAACCCCAGTAAATACTTATGAATAAGCAATCTCGGATAAAAATGAGATTTGTAAAATTATCCCTTACCTTAGGTCTGATTTGCTTCGTACGTATCCAAAACTCATATATAATGATTTAAATAACGTAATTAACTTATTACAGAATCATATTCATTGTTATTATATCATATATGGTTCACTTATGACTTTATATTACCCGTTCTTTTGTAAATTTCATGTTAAATTGTGTTTTGGGTAAAATCGTTTCATTTGTCGTCCGTTTTTTGACATGTAATTATACATATGATTACATAGATAATGATTACTTAATTCCAGAATATAAAACATGATTTATATATAATATATATTCATAATATACATATATATAATATATCTGTAAATGGAAAGAAATACACCGTTCATGGAGACGGTAGGTCGTACGTACGCATGAAGGCTGTTTTCGTTTCCTTATTGAGTTGAATGGAATTAAGTAGATGACATACATATATATATTTATATAAATATAAATCCAGTATCATTATTATGTCATATATTTCTTGATTACTTATTATATATACTTTATAATCATTCATGAATGGTTAATGTGGAGAATGAACCTCATCGCGTCGTGGAGATGGTAGTCCGTACGTATGCACGAGCGATGATATCATTGTCATGATCGTGGAATTGTATTGGAGTGTATGTATACTATTTAAAAATCAATATCACTTTAAAATAATCATATATAGTTATTATTTACACCATTATACCCATCCAAGTAAGGTGGTGGTGGAAAATAGAGTACACCACGGTGTGGGGACGGTATTCTGTACGTTCACACGCGCGGTGATTTCGTTTTCTGTAGGATGGATAAATGGTGAAATAGGTTTGTTTCATACTTATAATAACATATCAGTATATGAGTGATACTGATGTTATTACTTCATAATGAAACTACCTAACAAGAAGAAGTTTACGAAGAAATAAAGTTGAAAGAATCGGTAACGGACATTACCTCTTCTTTGAAGCGCCTCTTTGAGTCCTCCTCTTAGGGCACTAAAATTTGCCTTTGAAGAAGGCCAGGACCTCTAGGTTGTTTCTAGGGTAGTGGAGAAGAGAATTTTTCAGGGTTTGCCCATTATTGAAGGCTCAATGTGTTGTGAGGAAGAGAGGGAGGAGGTTCCCTTTTATAAGGGAGGAGAGGGGATCCTTTGGAAAAACTAAAAATATTATTTTATTAAAAAGCCAAATTCGTTTTTAAATATTTCCAAATTGATATATTTCAAAGATAAGGTGGGGAGGGGTCGAAATAATCTCATCCGATAGAATTTAAAATAGTTTAGGTTCCTATTTTAACCTTATCATTTAGATTTAACATTAAGTTAGATAATTTTACTTTTACCGTGTCTTTTTGTGTTCTTAGACTATAAGTTTAATAAACATACTATAAGAAGCGAAACGAACCCCAACATGTTTATTATTAATATATATAACCTTATATATGTCATTTTTCCAAACCATATATTTTTAGGAATAAAATAACAATTAATAATATAATATTTGTTTTAAAAACTATTTTATGTCAATTTTGACAATATTAAGTAATTGATTTTTGTGAAAATAATAACAGAATTATTAGTTCGAAAAAAGTTAATTAAATATATAATAACATGTCATATTAACCTATAAAATTAATATAATTCATAAAAAGTCATAAATTAAATTTATTTTGGTATTTATAACATCAATTATGTCAATATTTCATTAATAAGATAATTACTGCATCATCTTTGTGTCATAAATAAATTAAATTATTTAATGTCTAAAAATTAAAAATAAACTAAAATTATGTAGGAAATATTTTTATATTTAGAATGGTGATTTATAGTCGAATTTATCTTATCTATAACCCTATATTAAAAATGATATACTTATTAAACTTTGATTTTAACTATTTTAACCCTTCTTTAAATAAATTAATAATAAATTTTCTAATCTAATCCAAGTGGGCCTAAATGGTCATATTGTATTCCTAAGGTTGTTTTTGGTCGAATTACTCTTATCCAATAGAATTAGGAAATGTGTTAGGGTAATAATAATATCATTTTTATCCTTAATTACCCTATTTTCTTTTAATCATGGTAAAAAAAAAGTAAAAAGTTACTATTTACCAAAAATTATTTTCATCTCATTGAACCACATTTTACTTACTGACATCAACCGTGTCTCTCGGATTTTTGAAATTCCACTCACAGAAGCGGTAAAATTATGTTTTATGAAAAATTCATTTTTTTAACTACCACTAAGTGGTTTCACTATTCATCAAAAAATGAAAGTTTCCCGAAAAATACCAAAAATTAGGCCTAAGATATATTTGATATTATGAACTAAAAAATGATGCCTATTTTACCATATACAAACCATATCAGTTGCATTACATAATTTAAAAATTAATTCCCGTAGTCAAAACAAATAGCGTGTTATTAAGAGATAATAACTATCACAAGATTGACACTTGATTGTGTCTGGTTTAAATGTGAAATTTCATCCAATGACCAACATTGTATTAAATTGAAAAAATATATTCTAAATATACTTTAAAACCACTAAAATTAATAATTAATCACTATTAATTATTGCGATAAAAAAAGTTGTTTTAAATTAAAATTTAGTAATTTTCACTATTTATCAGAAAATGAAAGTTATCCGAAAAGTACCAAAATTTCACCCTAACCTAATTTTGATATTCCAAATCCAAAAATGAAGTTCATTTTTAAAAATAAAATTTATAAAATTTTAAAAAGCGGTTATTACTATTCATAATGGCTATTTTTAATAATATTTTAATAGAATATTGTTGTTTAGTGAAACTCGTTATTGCATACTACACACGCTATCGAGGAAGGTCGCGATTACATGTAATGAAAGGCAAGTCAAGGATTCATGTTGTGCAAGCTTCTTTTGGTGTAGCGTACAACACAAGACATTAATGAAATTAAAAAGAATATTTTTCTTAAAATCTCGGGGTGTTACATTCTACCCCCCTTAAAATGAATTTTGCCTTCGAAATTAGTCGGGGTTATAAATGGTTTACTACTCGAAAGTTTCTTTAATAGAAACCCACATTTTAAAAAGGAATACCAAAAACAATCTTTAAAAACAAAAGTATGAAACGTAACTATTACACAAATAAACTAATCACTAGGTCTCCACATAGGTGAAAATATGGATATTGAAGAGAAATATAACCATCATGTTCTGATGGAGAGTGGTAGAGAACATGGCTATGGAAAAGCCAGCAACCACAAAGCCATAAATTTGTGATGATCTAAGGTACCATCTAATTAATCAGATATAAGAGCACTAGGACAACATTTTTGGTTTTCAAGATCATTTCCCTAAAGTTGATGAAATTATAATTAGAAGAAATACTTTCGTGATTTTGGTATAGTCTCACTGTTGGTCATTCATTGGACAATTTCCACTTCATCTCTTAAAGAAATGAAGTTGAATTTTTCATTCGTGATGTGTTAGCAGATCATCTGATATAATGATGGGTCATTCCATCGGTCTCAAACAAAAGGTTAGAAAAGTTATCAAAACTTACATAAGTCCATATATAGTGAGATTAATCATATATGGTTCCTAAAATGGCCTTATACTTCATATATCATACTGCTTAATATAATAAAACTAGTTTCTACTAAACAGGGACATCATGTTGCCCAGTGGTAGGTGCTAAAGGCCAGTCGCACTACGGTTGTGGGTTCGATTCCCATAGCCTTGTCTGACGCGATGGGCTGTCGCCCATCCTATAGGTTGTCCTTTTTCTAAAAATACATTACTATAACATCCCATAAATAATATCAAAAAAACGTCTATCCTTATAAAATAATAACTTATGTCCAATATAATCAATTCCAATCTTTAGGATTATCCAAAATACTTCGGTCCAAGCTCATAGTATAAAGAAAATGATTACTTGAAATGTAATCAACAAAGCATGTGAATACCATCATTTATCCCCCTTACATCTTGTTGGTCAAATTCCAATTATGTGAATACCTTAAACATGTATTCTCTTGAAAAATGAATACCCATTTAACCTTAGTGAAAAAATTAATGTTATCAAAAGTTATCACTTTCCACATACCAAAATCCCAAAATTTCTATATAATCAAACAATAATATCACTTAGTCCTTATATCAGTCATGAGCTCATGAATACGGTCAAGAATTTCATTTTCTCATTTTCCCTTTATTATGCACGTATCATCTTTTTTTTTCCAAAAATATCTCAATCACATTCCATGGTTACCTGTACCATTGAAAACCACAATAGAACAATATTTAAATATTCCAATATTCCACGATACTATATACAACATTATTTTGGAATCCCATTACATAAACACTTAATAATTCTACCACAATGTTTTCATATTAAAAATCACCAATACTGATCGCATGTGACTTCCCTTTGTCCTTTTCCTTAAGTGGTTTCTCATGTCGACCATCACTAACCCTTGGATTAGGGAATTTATTAGCATAATTCCCCAATTCCTTGCACTTGAAGCATTGAATTGTTGGTGGTGTGTTCTTTGCAGTCTTTTCTTTATTCACATCATTAGAAACCCTTTTTCCATTACATCGACACTCAGCTGCTTGATGACCCTCTTTTCCACACTTAAAACATTTTCTAGTCCCTTTAAGACAATCTCCACCATGATTCTTTCCACACATTGAGGATAAGGAAACATTCATCTTCTTTTCACCATTATTCTGATATTTCTCCTTGAACTCCATCTTTAGTTTCTTGTCAAAACTATGAGATGGATAAGTAACACAAACTTCTATTTCTACCTTGATAGCACAAAGCACAATTTCATCATAGCTACTAAAGTCTCTTATAGCTAAGGCCCTTAGAAGAATTGGTTTTAAGACACTGAAGAATCGATCAACTTTACTTTCAGGTTGGATGATAAATCCAGATGCATACCTTTCAAGCCTTGTAAAATTCGCTTCGTATATACCAACAGATTTGTCATCCTTTTGCTTTAGTTCAATAAACTCCTTCTCCATCTTTTTTCGAAGAATACGAGGGAAGTACTTATTGAAAAATAAGTTCTTGAACTCATCCCATTCCATGGACTCAATTTCATCCCTTGGCCTCGTATTCTTGATAAGATTCCACCATTGATCAGCATCACCTTCGAAACGATGCAATGCTAAGATGACATTATCATGTTCAGAACATTGGAGAACTAAAAATATCTTTTCAGTAGTACTGATCCATTGTTCAGAAACAAGTGGATCATAAGACCCACTGAACGAAGGTGGGTGTTGCCTCATGAAGGACTCAATAGAATATTGTTCCCTTCTCTGCTCATTTGGAAGTCCAGAATGATTCATATCTTGTGTTAGTATAGCAATAATATTTTTCACTCCATCTCCCATAACATTTGTTTGTTTATGAGGAGAATCATTGCATTGTCCATTACATTGATCAACATGGTTCCTTCGGGTTCCAGCCATCGTCTAAAACCCAAAAATAATAGTGTGAGAGGAAAAAATCATGCTAGGGAAAACAATATAATAAAGGGGGAGTAACTTCAATATCTAACATCTTAGGTTACCGTAATTCTAGTACTATAACCTATACTTATACTTAACCTTAGGGACATCCCTATACATACCTTAGAAATATATCTAGGGATCTCACTAAAGTTCTCGAATCCTAGTTTCCAAAGGTTGACTAAACCTTTCCTCTGATACCAACTGTAGAGACCCAAAGCTTGACATACATTAACATTACATTACTTTTGCGTAATACTAAATACATAACAAAAACAGACACACAAGGACCATAATAGTTTAGTGTCTTTGGAAACTTGGGACGTAATCTTCTAATCGTGGTGAAAGATCCTCAACATCTCCCATAATAGTCTTCCCCTTTTTTTTCTTACCTAAAACCTTTATTTATATCCTGGGTAAAAGAAAACATAAAAAGGGTGAGCTCAAATTCTCATTAAGGGTAATGATGGATAAAATAAAACATACCAGATACATTTGAACTTAAAAACATGAACATAATGTTTAAACATCAAAAGCTTGATGAATGACATAAAACATGGAAGTACATAAGGCATAGATCATAAAGAAACATTATGAATGGTAAAACAGCATGGGAATAAAACATGTAATTGTGGAAACCATTAATCACATGATATGATTACCATATTAGCTAAGGCATTGCTGCCAAGACTATCTTAGTGGACAAAGTCCCTTTATGAATCGAGTTCACTCCTCGTTCCAGTCTTGTATTACTGAACCGATTTAACTTGCCATTCCAGCCATGTCTATCTCATGAGATATAAATCTTTACCCAATGAGTTCGAGGGAGATATAGATCCCACCCATCTCATAATGAAATCATTCTTAATTGTTCCACAAAATAAACATACATCATTCATAATAACCCATCAAATAAAGTGGGTTTCATAAACATCATCCCATCATCACATAATCCATATAAAATAAATTGATATCATTTCAATATAAGAAAAGTGAAACCAGGTAAATCATAGATACATTATACATGAAACATACACATATGAAATAATGACATCTTAGATGGAAAATGGTTTTGTGAAAACACTTTAAATGAATTCTTGAGGAAAATATCCTTTCTTGTTAAAAATCATTTTATTTTCACAAAATGTTATCAAATTTTAAAAGAAAATGATTTTTTTGAAAATATTCATGAAATATTTTTGAGGAAGATTCATTAAAATAAGGCTTTATAAAACCGTAAAAATCTTTTCGTGCCGTATGAGTTAAAAAAACATTCTTCTCGTACTTTTGTCGGAAAAGTAAAAAAGTACCTCGTAAAAGAATGATTCCATACATACCATGTATTAAAATTCAAAAATGGTTAAAAAGAAAATTAAAAATACATGAAACCATTTTTAGGAAACATGTACATGGATGATAACAATAACCCCAGTAAATACTTACGAATAAGAAATCTCAGATAAAAATGAGATTTGTGAAATTATCCCTTACCATAGGTCCAATATGCTTCGTACGTATCCAAAACTCCTGTATAATGATTTAAATAATGTCATTGACTTATTACAGAATCATATTCCTTGTTATTATATCATATATGGTTCACATATGACATTATATTACACGTTTGTTTTGTAATTTCCATGTTAAAAAGTGTTTAGGGTAAAATCATTTCATTTGTCGTCCGTATTTTGACTTGTAATTATTCATATGATTACATAGATCATGATTAATTAATTCCAATATATAAAACATGATTTATATATAATATATATTCAGAATATACATATATATAATAGATCAGTAAATGGAATGAAATACACTGTTCATGGAGATGGTAGGTCGTACATACGCATGAACGTTGTTTTCATTTCCTTATTGAGTTGAATGGAATTAAGTAGATGAAATACACATATATCTACACATAAATCCAATATAATTATTATGTCATATATTTCATGACTACTTATTATATATACTTTATAATCACTCATGAATGGTTAACGTGGAGAATGAATCACATCGCGTCGTGGAGACGGTAGTCCGTACGTACGCATGAGTGATGATATCATTCTAATGATTGTGGAATTGTACTGGAGTGTATGTATGAAATATCAGAATCAATATCACTTTAAAATAATAATATATAGTTATTATTTACACCATTATACCCATCCATGTAAGGTGGTGGTGTAAAATAGATTACACCACGGTGTGGAGACGGTATTCTGTACGTACGCACGCGCTGTGATTTCATTGTCCGTAGGATGGATAGATGGTGAAATAGGGTTTTTTCATACTTATAAAAACATATTCGTATATTAGTGATACTTATGTTATTACTTTATAATGAAACAACCTAATAAGAAGAAGTGGAAGAAGAAATAAAGTTGAATGAATCGGTAACGGACATTACCTCTTCTTTGAAGCGCCTCTTTGAGTCCTCCTCTTAGGGCACTAAAATTTTTCTTTGAAGAAGACCAGGACCTATAGGTTATTTCTAGTGAAGTGGAGAAGATAATTTTTCAGGGTTTGGCCGAGCTTGAAGGATCAATGTGGTGTGAGGAAGAGAGGGAGGAGGTGCCCTTTTATAAGGGAGGAGAGGGGCTCCTTTGGAAAAACTAAAAATATTATTTTATTAAAAAGCCAAAATCGGTTTTAAAAAGCTCCAAATTGATATATTTCGAATATAAGGTGGGGATGGGTCGAAATACTCTCATCCAATAAAATTTAGATAAGTTTAGGTTCCTATTTTAACCTTATCATTTAGATTTAACATTAAGTTAGATAATTTTACTTTTACCGTGTCTTTTTGGGTTCTTAAACTATAAGGTTAATAAACATACTATAAGTAGCCAAACGAACCCCAAGTTGTTTATTATTAATATATATAACCTTATATATGTAATTTTACCGAAACTTATAATTTATGAATAAAATAACAATTAATAATATAATATTTGTTTTAAAAACTATTTTATGTCAATTTTGACACTATTTTGTAATTGATTTTTGTGAAAATTATAACAGAATGATTAGTTCAAAAAAAGTTAATTAAATCAATACTAACATTTCATATTAACCTATAAAATTAGTGGCATTCATAAAAAGGCTCAAATTACATTTATTTTGGTATTTATAACATCAATTATGTCAATATTTCATTAATAAGATAATTACTACTTCATCTTTGTGTCATAATTAAATTAAATTATTTAATGTAAAAAAATTACAAATAAAATACCATTATGTATGAAATATTTTTATATTTCTAATGAATATATATAGTTGAATTTTTCATATGTATAACCCTATATTAAAAATGATATACATATTAAACTTTGATTTTAACTATTTTAACCCTTCTTTATATAAATTAATAATAAATGTCCTAATATAATAAAAGTGGGCCTAAATGGTGATATTTTATTACTAAGGATGTATTTGGTCGAATTAAACTTTTCCAATAGAATTAGTACATGTGTTAGGGTAATAATAATATCATTTTACCCTTAATTACCCTATTTATTTTTCACCGTGGTTAAAAAAAGGAAAAAGTTTCTATTCACCAAAAATTATTTTCATCTCATTGAAACAAATTTTACTTACGGACATCAACCGTGTCTCTAAATTTTTGAAATTCCACTCACAGAAGTGGTAAAATTAAGTTTTCTGACAAATTCATTTTTTTACTACCACTTAGTGGTTTCACTATTCATCAAAAAATGAAAGTTTCCAGAAAAATACCAAAAATTAGGCCTAAGCTATATTTGATATTATGAACTGAAAAATGATGTCTATTTTACCAAATTCAAAACATATCAGTTGAATTACTTAATTTAAAAATTAATTTCCATCGTCAATACAAATTGCGTGTTCTTAAGAGATAATAACTATCAAAAGATTGGCACTTGTTTATGTCTGGTTTAAAAGTGAAATTACATCCAATGACCAACTTTGTATTAAATTGTAAAAATATATTCTAAATATACTTTAAAACCACTAAAATTAATAATTAATCACTAATAATTATTTCGATTAAAAAGGTTGTTTTTAATTAATATTTAGTATTTTTCACTATTCATTAGAAAATGAAAGTTATCCGAAAAGTACCAAAATTTCACCCTAAGTTAGTTTCTATATTCCGAATCCAAAAATGAAGTCCATTTTTTAAAATAAAATTTACAAAATTTCAAAAATCGGTTATTACTATTCATAATGGTTATTTCTAATTATATTTTAATAGCATATTATTGTTTAGTAAAACCCGTTTTGCATACTACACACGCTATCGAGGAAGGTCACAATTGCGTGTAATGCAAGGCAAGTAAAGGATGTGTGTTGTGCAAGCTCCTTTTGGTGTAGCGTACAACACAAGACATTAATGAAATTAAAAAGAATATTTTTCATAAAATCTCAGGGTGTTACATATACCCCACTAGAGTTTGGGGTATAGTTGAGATACATTTAGGTTGGATCGCGCAAGAATCCAATCGGGTACCCAGGATTAAAAGGCTAATAACTCAAAGACCAAGCATCTGATTGACATGTCGTCTGCTGTGTTGAGACCCCTATGACGTGGGTGTCCATTAAGATACATCATCATGGGACTTCATTACAGATGGAATATCGAATAGAAGATCATGGAGCGGATCCTCTTGGAGAAGAGAGAGCATAGGACGGAGACCTAATAGCTAACTGAGACCTAACGAATGTTGATCATTTGACTCGATGTGACTCTACTAGCCTAGTGGGTAGTTCCTTGGTTTCGTGGTAGACCCATGGTGGAGGAGCGTGCTTCGTGATGTGATAGACTGATGGTACTCAAAAGGATGAGTACCTTAGCAGGCTATGAGGGGGAGCACACATGGTGACGTGATAGACCCATGGCACGGAGCACATTTGTGTGACGAAGAAGACCCACAGTAGTCGGTGGGAAGAGTATGTAAACAGACTAATGTTATTGGGAATATTACTTGGTGTCGCGGTATTACCACTGTAATTTATTGAGCAAAATTTTTCCAGCAGTAGAGGGTTCGATAATGTGAATAAAATCATGGTTGAGCTGAGTTAGTTCTTTTGTGATTTCGTCAAGATTGTTATGGATTATTTAATAACATTGGTATATGTATGGGTATATAACTAATAAGGGTTGTCTATTGATTTCATACTTTTTGGTTTATCCCTGTTGGATTTTTTGAGACCTTGAGGGTATTAGGATCCCTACTAAGAATCATTATACTCACCCCGGCATGGGATATGCTCGCACCTTGTTGTGTTGGATGTATATGAAGGACCGCGCTGACTGATCCTTAGTGTACCAGGATTGGATGATACCTGAAGGTGGACTATATATATTTTTAGTACACGGAGGAGACAGACGAACATGGATTGTTGAGGAGACGATTTGTAACTACCCTTCTTATATGAACCTTGGGGGATGATCTAGTGGCTATATTTTATTTCACATCAGTTGTATTGTGTTAGGATCACACGGCTGAATACCCTGAGGGGGGGGGGGGTGGATCAAGGTATGACTAATTTAAAATTAATGCCTTTTCTGATCTTTTTTCGCTGTTAAGAAAAACCATCTTCTATCTCTTTCCTGGTGCACAATATAAACAGAATGTAAATCATGCACATGACAAAACAATTTTTACTTGGTTCACCCTCACTGGGCTACGTCCAAGGAATATACACAGGAAATGTGCCGATGCACCAAATCCACTAAAATCACAATGTTGTTTACATGGTTCGGGATAGATCACATATATTCCCAGGCTCACTAAATTTACAATGTTTAGGGTCCGCTCACTGCTTTCCCAATGGTCACACACTGTTTCTCTCTCTACGGTTCACTACTGGTGGAGGGGATCACCTTCTTCCTCTGCCATTTCTCATATCTCTTGAATGGATCCACTCATAGTTTATAGTCCTGTAGATCTCATAATTATCACTAATTAATACATATTTCATTGTATGAAGATGCTCTGTTGAAGTCCAACTTTCACCTGTAGATGAATCTCACTTTGCACTGAAGGTATCGGTAAATCTTCCAGCTTTCATGCAGCCCTGAATCACTGTCATGATTCATCCATTCCCGGTGCCCTTCTCCAAGTTAGCATTCTAGTTTTGGAATGAAAGTTAAAACTGGCGCACAAGCCTCCTCAACCACTTGTGGGACAATAGCTTCTGCAACTCCAAACATGCGAAACTCACACCCTTATACACCCAAACCAATTTTGGTGTGAAACCATCAATTTTCGTGATTCTTCAAAACCTGGTGCGCAAGTGTCACCAAACCACCAATGAATCACCCCCTTCTACAACCCTAAACATGCGAGACTCCCTTCTATTCTTTCCCAAACCACTCTAGACGTGCTACAATCAACTGACGCACAACTTCTACTTGCGCGACCACACACCACTTGAGTGACCACCACCCCAACACGATGGGAGCCCTGATTATCTCTAAGTGTTGAACTCACTCCGAATGAAGAGGTTTTGACATCAATTTAAGGGCATTTGGACACCCTGCGTGATGGTGCAGAAGTTTCATCTCGACACGCAAGTCTCGGCGTGCAAGTCTCTGCCACGCAAGTCACTTGCACGACCAACCCCAAAATATGGGCACCCCTTTTCCCTTTTCCATATTTTGATGTTCTGATCTTGAAAAACATATGGTGCTCATGTTTCCTCTCTTTCAAGTCAATGGCACGCAAGTCCCTATAAAAAACA
The DNA here is from genome assembly GCA_963277665.1 of Viscum album. NCBI lineage: Eukaryota > Viridiplantae > Streptophyta > Magnoliopsida > Santalales > Viscaceae > Viscum > Viscum album. The sequence goes on from OY728142.1 coordinate 1,652,434,813, forward strand.
TATTTCTCCATTTGTCGATTTTTAGGCACAAAAATTTTGCAAACACTGGAAAACGGAGTCACCTTGTATCTGCCTTTTTGAACTGCCTCCAGATCGATCATTCATTTATCAATGTTCTTGAATCAAACATGGATCATTAAAAAAATCCCTTGAACTTGACATTCCACAATGAAATCCCCTTTCTTAGCAAATTTCTATGTCATGGTTTCCTTTGTTAACAAACAAAACACTGAGGCTGTAAAGACCCGAAAAATTCAAGGAATTTTTTTTTCTTAATTTTCATTGGATTTTTACAAGAACACAGCTTCTGACAACACCTGATTCCAAGGCCCGGTGTGCCCAGAATCGATTTCTGAAGTTTGGCTCGGGTACTTTCAATGAACGAACGAGCGAGGTTTTCTAACTTTTGAACCGGTTCTCCGAATCGAATTCTGAGGGCACCGATGGAATCACAGCGCCGGTAATTTCATAGAAACGCCTCTTCCGAAGTTGCATTTGCTTGGGTGTGGTTTTTAATTTTTGGGCTTAATGTTAACAAATAAAATAAATTGTATGAAAAACGTTATTTTATTTCACATAAGCCACTTGGAAGACACTTGAAGCAACTTAAAGCTTTTTAAGCTGAGTTGTTGCAGTTAGGGTGCTATCCAATAATATCCTACCCTCTTGGTAGGATATTTGGGAGGTGGGGCCTGCACGAGCCCCACCGTTTCTTTCCACTAAGTAACGCACCCACGAAAACCCGTCATTATGGAAGTCAACTGACGTGTTTTCTTAATTTCTTAACGCATCAATTAATTGGGCGGTTTTTTTCGTTGAATTAATTGGGCGGTTTTATTCGTTGAATTAATTCTATGAATTAATTTATTCATTTCATAACCTGTTTGAAATCCGTTGGCATAATAATAAAATAAGACCAACGCACGACTTCTGGAAAAATGTTCGTTGAGAGGATTTGACAGAAACCAAGAGTTCTTCATCCTCCATCGTGAAGAACGCGAAGAACGCGAAGAACGTGAAGAATGCGAAGAACATGAAGAACGTCGAGCCCTCGGAAATCGACGACACGACGCCAAGTTCCGCGACACCGGTGATTCTTCTTCTGCGATGTTCTTCCATGACAATCCAACCCCGCGACAACCTTCGATCGACTACGACAAGGTAGGGGGTTGCGCTCTTTTTTTTTAGATTCCTTTGTGGATTAAAACAACAATAAAGATTTAATTATTTATAATTAAATCTGTTGTTTCATGGTCCTCGGAGTTCGTCGACGCAACGCTGGATACCGCGACGATCCCCTCCTTTCGCGACGAACCCCTCCTTCCGTGATAATCAAATCCGCGAAGAACTCGCGTGCGACGACTTGACGAGGTAGGGGTTTTATTGAATGTCTTATACTCCATGAATGTTTCCGTTCAATTGAAGAACCCGGTTCATAAGAACAATTTTAATTCATTAACATTGTTGTGGTTATGTTTTCTATGTGTTGAGTAATCCTCCCAACAGTTATCGCCTAACGCGGAGGGTGCGGGCCAAACGAACACGGCCCGACAAACCTCCGCAGTTCTTCATTGCTGTGCGGATTTGGCGGGCGATGAAAAAACATGCCGCAGGGACAATACCTTGTTTCTGCAATAAAGAACGGAACCCGGGAGGAGCACTGGTGTGGACGGGAAGGAAAACAGACCACCAGAGCAACTCTGGTGGCCCGCGGAAGCCACCGGCGGCCGGAGGCGGCGGCGCCCCGGCGCGGCGCCGGATGGGGCCGCTGCGGGTGAAGCCGCGGCGGTGGCGGCCAGCGGACCCGCGGCCATGCCGGTCCGGCTGACACGAACAGGACGTGGCCTTTGTTGCGTCCGTTGAGTTCTAGCGCGGCCCCTCGAGGGCCGCGGCTTCTTCCAACTCGCGGGGGCAGCGCCCCGCGGCTGCCACGCTCGGCCGCACGGCCAATCCGAGCTGGGCCGGCCGGCCGAGCCTGGCCGCGCCCTGTTTGGGCTGGACCGGGTCCAACCGGGTCATATCGGGTTAGGTCTACCCGGTTCTGCCGACCCAGGGGGGTCGGGCCGGGTCGGCCCGGGCCCAGACCCCCCGTCTTCGGACCGTTTTTGATCTTTTGCCTGTAACATGAGCTACGGCCTTCGAATGATGCGCCGTCAGCGGCGATGCGATCCTTGGATCGAGATGGTCGTTTTGGTATATCGCACTCAAGGTTTCGGAAAACTTTGGGTTCGGCCGGGTTGGTTTGTACACGAAACCAACCGGGCCTTCGGAGCGGAAACACTCATATCTTGAGCTACAGACGTCTGATTGACGTTCCGTCGACTTCGTTGGATTACTATAAGTCAGACGAATCTTATGGAATACTCCGCCAAAGGTTTGGGCGCAGGTGGAGTATGGTCGGGTTGGTTTTTCCTTAAAAACCAATCGTGCCCCTGGAACGAAAAAGGCAATATCTCTCAGACCGGGTGTCTGATTGACGTGTCATTTGTGACGTTGAGTTCCTGTTGACGATACAGAACTTTTGGATACATCAACTCTAGACTATGTGTCAGTTGATGTATCTTCCTGTCGTCTCGTGGAGCGGACCCTCCCGAACGAACTTGCTGTGTGCGGGAACCCTAGAGCTGGATGCGACTGCTACTGTGACTGCGACGACGACTATGCAGAGATCCTTAGTGGACAGCGATGACGACTGTGCAGAGATCCTCAGTGGACATCGACGACAACGACTATAGCACTCAGCGATCCTTTTTGGTTCAGTGCTATAGGTCATGTGTGGGACCGATCTTGTGTGGGTCCGATCCTGTGTGGGTCAGCGCTCAGCGGTTCTGTGTGAGCCAGCGCCTACAGGTCCTGTGTGGGCCCGATCATGTGTGGGTCTTTGCGGGGGTTAGTACCTATCGATCCTTTTTGGGTCCGACGACTTAGATGGATCAGTGATCATCTTTATCGTCATTTGAAAAAGTATACCTGTGTGAGTTGAAACTCTGTTTTACATTCCTTTGTGGATTGTGTTGAGCTATCCTGTGTGGATTTACGTTTTACTTTCTTTTGTGGATTGTGTACAGCTATCCTGTGTGGATTTATGTTTTACTTTCCGTTGTGGATTGTGTTGAGCTATCTTGTGTGGATTTCACGTTTTTCTTTCCTGAGTGGACTGGGTTATACATGAGCTCGGAAGTTGGAGCCTAGCGAGAATTGATGACTTATGTATATGTATGGGAATATACCTAAGCCGTGTCAGATGTTACATCGTGATTGTATCTTTCCATTTTGGTTTATCCTTTGTGGATTTTGGGAGACCTTCGGGGGTCTCGGGGTCCCTTCTGAGTAGCTTATACTCACCCCTGCACGAGCTATGCCCGCACTACGTTGTGTTGGTTGCAGACGACGGACAGCGCTGATCGTGGTGGAGGCTTGAGAAGCAGGACGGTACCTGGAGGTGGACCACTGGGCGAGGTGTACTCGGAGCGGTAGGCTGGACCTGAGGGGCAGTAGAGGCTCTCTGTACCCACCCTTCAGGTGGGGCTTCCAGAGGACGTCTCGACATTGTGGCTTTACATTTTTTGTTGCTATTTTTCCCCTTTTAGTTGTACTTTACAGTTGGGCTTGTATTTCTGGCCCCCATTACTTTTCCGCAGTTACTGTTGTACCAGCTTTTACTTAGTGTTTACCTTTCCGCTTGCATACTCTATGGTGCTTGTTTAATTTTCAAATGAAATGCCTTCGATTTTTCTGAGATTTTACGCCTTGGTGCTAGTCTCCAGCCCCTAGCCTATGGAAGGAGGGCTTGGGGTAGTCACGACACGGGTCTCGATGACGGGTTGTGACAAATTGGTATCAGAGGTGGTCGGTTCTACCACAGACTCTGATCATTCTTCTATGTGAAGCAATAGTGTTTAGCGTATTGGGTGTGGTTATCAGTCCAGGGAGTCCAGTGTTGGTGTGGAGGCTGACGTATCTGTACACCAGGACCCTGACTTCTGATTCCTGACTTAATGCATGAAAACATTGATTACATGTGTGTTTCAAGTTTTCTTTGTGATTACATCATATCAGCTCACCAGGAATACTGTTCTGACCGTGGCACACCTGTTTCCTTTTCACGATGGCCCCATGACGACAGCCAACTAGGGTTCCGAGAGTGGTACGTGACGACAGCCCTCCGAGTGACGAGGCCTCGGTACAGGGCCCTTTGTCGGCGGAGTCACTGGTGGTACCCCTACCCGCCGAGCCCCCGATGCTTCCAGCACCAGCCACTGATGATGCATGTCGCCTCAGTGCTCTGCACGAGATTCAGCGCCAGCGACTGCCTAGGTTTCCTAGGGAGACGGACCCCTAGGCATCCGAGGACTGGCTTGAGCCAGTGGTGTGAGTTTTCCGACTAGTGAGGACACCACCAGACCTCATGGTGATCCTCGTAGCGAGCCTACTTCACACAACAGTAGGACGATGGTGGAGCTTGATGCTCCAGGTGCACGATGAGGCATCTCTTTTCTGGACGGTCTTTGAGGGCCTCTTCCGCTCAGAGTTCGTCCTGACCACCCTCCGTGCGGTGTGTATCCAGGAGCTTGTTCATCTGCGGCAGGGCAGTTTGACGGTCGCCCAGTACTCGGCGAGTTTTACCGATATTTCTCGCTACTCGACAGATATGGTACGGAACCCATTCTTCTGGGCCTGGACCTTTGAGTAGGGTTTGAGACACGAGATCAGGGCATCGCTGATCACCCTCAGCATCCCAACCCAGGCAGGAGTACTGGAGCGAGCCCTTCTGATCGAGAGCTTTCTGGATGAGTCCACAGCAAGACCTACCACGGGGCGGCATGTAGCAGAGTCTTCCGCAGCGGGAAATCGACGGATGACTCAGGGGTCCAGGCAGACCAGAACCACACGCAGACGGCCTCAGAACACTGGCTCAGCAGTGCGAGGCACACAGCGTGGAGCCAGTCTTTCGAGAGGCAGGCAGTGCTACACTTGCGGCGGGCAGGGTCACATGGCTCGTGACTGCCCGACCCACCGTGCCGAGGAGCAGCAGACAATTGAGGGGTCACCCAGGAAGAGGCAGAGGGTCAACCGTGGTGGTCCACAGGGAGGAGTCGATCGAGGCAGAGGAGCTGGCTGAACAACAGGTGGTGGGCGACACATTGAGGCTCTACCACACCACCACAAGGAGGCCCGCCCCGACCATAGGGAGCTGGCGGGCAGAGATAGGCACAGCTCAAGGCAGCGGAGGCCTACGACCACGACGTTCCTGAGATGATTCTAGGTACGATATGTGTCTATTCCACCCTTGTTGCAGTTCTTATAGACACATGAGAGAGTCACTCTTTCATAGCTGCTACCCTTGTTCAGAGCTCGGAGATTCCGACAGAGACTTTGGCTCGATCCTTACGGCTAGAGACTCCTACGGGAGCAGACTCGACGATTAAGCACTGGTGCCGGTAGTGTGAGCTTACTCTAGGAGACGAGAGCTTCGGCTGGGATCTTCTGGTAGCGGCGTCGAGGCCTTACGACGTCATCTTGGGCATGGATTGGTTATCCACAGTCCATGCTCATATTGGCTGTATTAGGCGCAAGGTGCGATGTGTACGCACCAACGAGAGCAGGTTCACCTTCACCGGCTAGAAGGGAGCCTTAGCAGCACAGGATGGACTTCCGCAGAGGAGAGGACAACCCATCACTCATTAGTTTGCTAGCCTCATCCTAGGAGCAGTGGACGTGCAGAGTCATAGTTTTCCTATAGTGGTGGATCAGTATGCAGATGTCTTTCCCAACGACGTTCCAGGGATACCTCCCCACAGAGAGGTAGACTTTCATATCGACATGTACCACGATACAGCCCCGATATCGACTCCAGCATATCGGATGGCTCCCAGAGAGCTTCGAGAGCTACGGGTACAGTTGGAGGACTTGCAGGGCAAGGGTTTCATCTGACCCAGCGTTTCACCGTGGGATTCCCCGATATTGTTCGCCAAGATGGTGGATGGGAGCTTGCGACATTGTGTCGACTATCGTCGCCTGAACCAGGTGACAGTGAGGAACAAGTATCCTCTAATGAGGATTGATGACCTCTTCAATCAGCTCAAGGGATCACGGTGGTTCTCGAAGATAGACCTCAGGTCAATCTATCATCAGCTCAGAGTTCGAGACGAGGACGTGCAGAAGATGACCTTCAGATGTTGGTATGGCCACAATGAGTTCTTGGTTATTCCCTTCGGCGTAACCAATGCTCCAGTAGTGTTCATGGGCCTCATTAACATGATCATTCAGCCATATCTCGATCGATTTGTCGTAGTCTTCATCGACGACATTTTTATATACTTGATGACTGAGGAGGAGCACGCCAACCACTTGCGGGTTGTACTAGACACACTCCGAGAGCACCAGCATTATGGAAAGCTCTCGAAGTGTTAGTTCTGGATACGTGAGGTCCACTTTTTGGGTCACTTCATTTCTGAGGCGGGTGTTTTAGTGGATCCTGTGATGATTGAGGCGGTGCTAGCTTGGGAGCCAACCAGGAGCGTGACAGAGGTGAAGAGTTTCATGGGACTAGCTGGATACTATCAGAGGTTTGTTCCAGACTTCTCCAGAGTTGCGGCACCACTCTCAGCTTTGAAAAAGAAGGGGAAACCATTTGTATGGTCAGACAGATGTCAGAAGAGCTTCTAAGAGATGAGACAGAGATTGACCAGCGCACCTATCATGAGGTTTCCTGAGGAGGGAGTAGGGTACGTAGTCTACTGCGATGCATCAGGGACCAGACTCGGATGTGTCCTGATGCAATAGCGGGCCATGATTTCCTATGGATCACGTCAGTTGAGGCCGCATGCACATACCTATGCTACACATGACATGGAGTTAGTAGTCGTGGTCTTCTCTCTGAAGACATGGCGACACTATCTGATGGGTGAGCACTTTACAGTCTTTTCTGACCACCAGAGTCTCAGGTAAATCTTCTCGCAGAAGGACCTAAACCTAATATAGCAGCGATGGCTCGAGTTCCTCCAGGAATATGACTTTGAGATAGTCTATACTCCTGGGAAGGGGAACGTGGTAGTCGATGCTCTCAGCAGGAGGACGGGCTTTCAGCTACTTGAGGAGGAGACAGAGCAGCTAGCCGCCTTGTAGATATCCTTAATGGATAGAGATCGAGCAGCCTTACTCCAGTCTATCACAGTCACCCCTACACTAATGCAGCGGTTCAGAGAGGCACAGCGTGAGGACGCAGACTGTGAGATACGATGTGCACAGTTATCCTCAGGATGGGCACCTGATGGCTTCTCCTTTGGATCAGAGCACGTCATCCTTTTCAGATGACGTACCTTGGTACCAGTCGCTTTACGAGAGGAGGTGCTGAGAGAGTTTCACACTTCTCCTTTGGCGGTACATCCTGGAGTGCTAAAGATGTACTGGGACCTCAGATGACAACACTGGTGGCCAGGCATGAAGAAGGTTGTGGCAGAGTTCGTTTCTCGATGCCTCACCTGCCAGCAGGTGAAGGCAGAGCACCAAGTACCAGCAGGCTTGGTATAGCCCTTGGAGGTCCCGGAGTGGAAATGGGACGGGATATCTATGGACTTCGTGACTGGACTTCCATGCCCATCCAGAGGTCACGGCTCCATCTAGGTGATTTTCGACCGACTCGCTAAGTCGGCTCACTTCTTACCCATCACAGAGCAGGGCTCAGTAGAGAGCTTGGGGCGTCTCTACGTTCAAGAGATTGTACGACTTCATGGAGTGCCATCATCTATCGTCTCTGATTGAGACACTCAATTTACTTCCCGACTTAGGAAGGGGTTGAAGGAGGCATTCAGGACGCGGCTACGTCTGAGCACCGCCTTTCACCCTCAGACGGATGGTCAGACGGAGAGAACCATTCAGACTCTCGAGGACATGATCCGTGCATGTGTCCTCGACTTTGTTTGCAGCTGGGAGGACCACCTACCCTTGGTGGAGTTCGCGTAAAACAACAGCTACGACTCCACCATCGGGATGGAACCATACGAGGCGTTGTACGGCAGACCTTTCAGATCTTCTTTGTGCTGGACAGACCCTGGGGAGTCAGCACTTGTGGGACCAGAGATGGTCCGGGCCATGACAGAGAAGTTCCAGGTCATCCAGGAGCGGATGAGGACAACTCAGAGCCGGCAGAAGTGTTATGCTAACAGGTAGCGGAGGCCGCTAGAGTTCGAGGATGGTGACCACGTCTTCTTTTGTGTCTCACCTTGACATGGATTATGGAGATTTGGTTGAGGCGGCAAGTTGTCTCCACGCTTCATCGTACCATTCCAGGTCATCAGCAGGATTGGCAAGGTGGCTCCTCACCTAGCTCTACCACCTCAGTTGCACCGGGTGCACGACATCTTCCACGTATCCCAGCTGAGGACATACATGCATGACCCGACACATATCATTGACCATGGGGAGCTAGACGTGGATGATGGGGAGACTTTTGCGGAGGTCCCTGAAGAGATCGAGGATCGATAGGAGTGGGTCCTACGTGGATGATCAATTCCTCTTGGGCGCATCAGATGGAAGCACGAGAACCTCCAGGAGAGAACTTGGGAGCGGGAGGCTCATATGTGTGCTCAGTACCAACATTTGTTTCCCTAGTTTATGATGTATCTTTACGAGGAAGTAATGCCCTGAGGTGGGAGTGATTTAAAGACCCGAAAAATTCAAGGAAATTTTCTTTCTTAATTTTCTTTGGATTTTTACAAGAACGCAGCTTCTGAAGGCACCTGATTCTGAGGCCCGGTGTGCCCGGAATCATTTTCCAATGTTTGGATCGGGTACGTTCAGTGAACGAACGAGCGGGGTTTTGTAACTTTTGAACCGGTGCTCGGAATCTAATTCTGAGGGCATCGATGGAATCGCAGCGCCGGTAATTGCTTAGAAACTCCTATTCCGGAGTTGCGTTTGCTTGGGTGTGGTTTTTAATTTTTGAGCTTAAAGTTAAGAAATAAAATAAATTGTACGACAAACTTTATTTTATTTCACTTAGGCCACTTGGAAGCCACTTGATGCAACTTAAAACTTCATAAGCTGTGTTGTTGCGGTTAGGGTTCTATCAAAAAATATCCTACCCTCTTGGTAGGATATTTGTGTGGTGGGGCCCGCAAGAGCCCCACCGTTTCTTTCCGCTAAGTAACGCACCCGCGAAAACCCGTCATTATGGAAGTCAACTGATGCGTTTTCTTAATTTCATAACGCACCAATTAATTGGGAAGTTTTATTCGTTGAATTAATTGGGCGGTTTTATTCGTTGATTAAATCTATGAATTAATTTATTCGTTTCTTAAACTGTTTGAAATCCGTTGGCATAATAATAAAATAAGACCAACGCACGGCTTCTGAAAAAATGTTCATTGAGAGGATTTTACAGAAACCAATAGTTCTTCATCCTCCCTCACGAAGAACGCGAAGAACGCGAAGAACACCGAGCCCTCGGAAATCGACGATGGGACACCAAGTTCCGCGACACCGGTGATTCTTCTTCTGCGACGTTCTTCCGCGACAATCCAACCCTGCGACAACCTTTGATCGGCAGCGACAAGGTAGGGGGTTGCGCTCTTTTTTTTAAATTCCTTTGTAGATTAAAACAAAAATATGGATTTAATTATTTATAATTAAATCTATTGTCTCTTGTTCCTTGGAGTTCGTCGACGCAACGCCGGATACCGCGACGATCCCCTCCTTCCGCGACGAACCCCTCCTTCCGCGACGATCAAATCCGTGAAGAACCCGCGTGCGACGACTTGACGAGGTAGGGGTTTTATTGAATGTTTTATACTCCATGAATGATTCCGTTAAATTGAAGAACCCGGGTCATAAGAACAATTTTAATTCATTAAAATTGTTGTGGTTAAGTATTCTATGTGTTGATTAAGCCTCCCAACTGTTATCGCCTAACGCGGAGGGTGCAGGCCAAACGAACACGGCCCGACAAACCTCCGCAGTTCTTCGTTGTTGTACGGATTTGGAGGGCGATGAAAAAGCGTGCTGCAGGGACGATCCGTTGTTTCCGCAGTGAAGAACGGAACCCGGGAGGAGCACCGGCGCGAACGGGAAGGAAAACGAACCACCAGAGCAACGTCGGTGGCCCGCGGAAGCCATCGGCGGCGCGGGCCACCGACGGCCGGAGGCGGCGGCGCCCTGGCTCGCCGCCGGACAGGGCCGCTGCAGGTCCGACTCACATGAATGGGACACGGCCTTTGCCACGTCCTCTAAGTTCCAGCGCGGCCCCTCGAGGGCCGCAGCTTCTTCCAACCCGCGGGGGCAGCGCGCCGAGGCTGCCACGCTCGGCCGCTCGGCCGAACCGAGCCAGGCCGGCCGGCTGAGCCGGGCCGCACCTTGGCTGGGCAAGACCGGGTCCAGCTGGGTCAGAAAGGGTCGGGTCGACCCGGTTCGGCCGACCCAGTGGGATTCGGGCCGGGTCGGCCCGGGCCCAGGCCCCCCGTTTCAGACCGTTTTCAGTCTTTTGTCCGTAACATGAGCTAAGTGCCTCCGAACGACGCGCCGTCAGTGGCGATGCGATCCTTGGATCAAGAAGGTCGTTTTGGTATATCGCACTCAAGGTTTCGGAAATTATTGGGTTCGGCCGGGTTGGTTCGTACACGAAACCAACCGGGCCTTCGGAGCGGAAACACTCCTATATTGAGCTATGGACGTCCGATTGATGTGCCTTCGACTTACTTGGATTCCTCTAAGTGAGACATATCTTTTGGCATACTCCGCCCAAGGTTTGGACGAAGGTGGAGTACGGTCGGGTTGGTTTTTCCTTAAAAACCAATCGGGCCCCTGGGACGAAAAGGCCAATATATTTCAGACCGGGTGTCCAATTGACGTGCCGTCTGTGACATTGAGTTCCTGTTGACAATACAGAACTTTTGGATACATCAACTCTGGACTATGTGTCAGCTGATGTATCAGCCTCTCGGCTCATGGAGCGGACCCTCCCGAACGAGCTTGTTGTGTGCGGGAACCCTAGAGGTGGTTGCGACTGCTACTGTGACTACGACGACGACTGTGCAGAGATCCTTAGTGGACTGCGACGACGACTATGTTGAGATCCTCAGTGTACCTTGACGACGACGACTACAACACTCAACGATCCTTTGTGGGTCAATGCTACAGGTCCTGTGTGGGCCCGATCCTGTGTGGGTCTGATCCTGTGTGGGTCAGCACTCATCGGTTCTGTGTGAGCCAGCGCTTACAGGTCATGTGTGGGCCCGATCCTGTGTGGATCTTTGCGGGGGTTAGTACCTATCGATTCTTTGTGGGTCCGACGACATAGATGGATCAGTGATCAGCTTTATAGTCATCCGAATAAGTATACCTATGTGAGCTGAAACTCTGTTTTACCTTCCTTTGTGGATTGTGTTGAGCTATCCTGTGTGGATTTACATTTTACATTCCTTTGTGGATTGTGTTGAGTTATCCTGTGTGGATTTACGTTTTACTTTCTTTGAGTATTGTGTTGTGCTAACCTATATGGATTTTATGTTTTTATTTCCTGAGTGGACTGGGTTGTACTTGAGCTCGGAAGTTGGATCCGAGTGAGAATTGATGACTTAGGTATATGTATGGTCATATACCTAAGTCATGTCGGATGTTAATACATGATTGTATCTTTCCTTTGTGGTTTATCCTTTGTGGATTCTGGGAGACATTTGGGGGTCTCGGGGTCCCTACTGAGTAGCTTATACTCACCCCTGCACGGGCTATGCCCGCACTACGTTGTGTTGGTTACAGACGACGGACAGCACTGATCACGGTGGAGGCCTGCAGAGTAGAACGATACCTGGAGGTGGAACACTGGGCGAGGTGTACTCGGAGCGGTAGGCCGGACCCGAGGGGTAGTAGAGGCTCTTTGTACCCACCCTTCAGGTGGGGCTTCCAAAGGATGGCTCGACGTTTCTGCTTTACTTTTTCAGTTGCTGTTTTCCCCTTTCAATTGTACATTACAGTTCGGCTTGTATTTTTGACCCCCTTTACTTTTCCGCACTTACTGTTGTACCAGATTTTACTTAGTGTTTACCTTTCCGCTTGCATACTTTGTAGTGCTTGTTTACTTTTCAATGGAAATACCTTCCCTTTTCCGGGATTTTACGCCTTGGTGCTAGTCACCATCCCCTGGCCTATGGAAGGCGGGCTTGGGGTAGTCACGACACGGGTCCCGAGGACGGGTTGTGACCGAGACCCACATTTTCAACAAACACTATCACCTCAAAAATGCTTCAATGATGGCTTGATGGATTTTTTCCCAACATATTTCATTTTAGTAGTACCTGTACTTTCTAGTTGGTCTTTTATTCTTGCCCATTTTACTTCCATCAATTTTTTGTTATTCAGTTTACATGGTGTTTCGTCCAACTATGTGCTTGATTGTGTGTGAGTTATAGGTTATAAAGGCAATTCTTTACCAATTTTAGGAAAATAAGCCTTCAGTGCTAGTCGCAAACCCCTTTCCTATGGAAGCCGGACATGGGGTTGTCATGACACGGGCCCTGGGGGATGGGTCATGGCATCGTCAGACATTGGTGTTTCCATGATTAATGCCTATTATATTTTCATTCCATATCTTTAAATCATAGTTATGTGATCTCTCACTTGGTATGAGGTATATTATATCTTTCACCCATGATTATATAATTTTATCCTTACTATATTAGTTTTTAGGGCTTTTTCTTCTCCCACATATGGTCTCCAAATTATAGGACACCACATGGATGATAGTTATTTCTGCTCTCAACATGCATAGTAGAGTAATTGGATACGGATAACCAAAAAGATGAAGAAACTCCAAAACACCATTCTTTCGATCGATATGGATCGTCATCCATGCTCAGAAGACATGGAAATGTTCATGAAGAGTATCTAAAAACTATAATATAATAACTAAGTTGATTCTAATTACATTATTAATTAATTAAATGCTATCAAAAATTCTTTTTTGAAGAATTTAAACTAAAATAAGAATATGATCCATTCGAGATAACAATAATAAGTAGTCACTAAGATGGTGATAGGAAGACAACATATTTCTATTCCTATATGAAAGAAAAATGGTGCATCATTAAATTCTATATATATCTAGAGGATGGATCCTTAATTGAATTCTATGATATTGATACTTGTATGGCTCATTAATATTTTAAAATTCTTTTTTCAAGACCAGTACCATGTATGTTAGAAGGATTCCTAAGAAGAAACACTAATTTTATAGGGGGTTTTATGAACATGGAATCATGTGCAGATAATAAAACTATATCAGGATTCCTTCATGTGATGGTAATTCATGAGGCTATGATGGGATAAATAATTAGTTTTCACTAGGATTAGTATTCTATAAGGATAATTCTATAGTGATTCATGGAAAATGGTTATAAATGATATGATTTTGGTTTTTCAAGATATATTCCATAGAGATATTTTTCTATGTGTCGTATATGTAACAAATTTATTGATCATTCCCAAAATCAATGATCGCTTATAAATCTATCATTATAGGATTGTTATCATTTGTACCGCTCCATATAATGTTCTTGAATGTTCGATTATCAAAAGAATATCCTTATATCTTCCCTGTTGGATCATCAAGGATTAGAATATATTCATTTATGTCTGATAAGTCAAGTGTCCATGAAACTATCAAAAAGAATAGTTAAGGGTATTAAACATGATTCCCTCTTCTCAAGCATATAAGTAAAATTTAAATATATAAATCCTATGATCACATAATTTGGATCTTTAGAAAAAAAGGGTTAAAATGTATTGGATTCAATTACTAGGATTGTTATTTGATTTTCATTTGTTTTAGTTCATCATGGTCATAATTCTCTTTAATGGTCTTTAATCATGGATTCATTATGGAATCCCAATGAAAGACATAGGGAGATCCCTTGTCCTCGATTATCGTCATCTTTCCCCAAGAGGTTCTTAGCCAATTTATTAACAAGAACTTGATCAATAGTGGGATTCTTCATTACAAAAATTTGATCAATACTACATGTTTCTGTTATAATTGTTCACATATGACATGGTTATATTTATGAATAATTGTAATAGTTTAGTTTGGGGATTAAATAAGGTTATAGAGGTGAGTTTTTATTGGAGAAGTAAGATCATCAACCTAGAAAAGAGAAGTTTTTATTTTTAAAATAGGAGCTTAGATATATGGATAAATTTACTATGTAATACAAGGGACATGTATAAAGGACACATTATGATGGAGCACTTTGGATTCCCATTGTCTTTTGGTAGGCTGCATATTCTGCAATTTGGTCACATTGTATTTAGGATCACGTGTTGGGTCATTAACTGTAAAATACATTTTTCTATCATTTGGAGGTAGGATTGCGCTGGTTAACAATATTATGTTGGAAATACCTATAAATACACTATAGATAATTAATACTCTGAAAATAGTCATATATAATATTTATAGGATCTTGGAATGTTTTATTTGGGATTCTTTATTTAGGGAAGTTTGTATCGTCATCCAGAGTGAAAATCCATTCCAAGATGTGATTTTCAACATAAAAAATATATTGTAAAATATTCATTTCATTCAATCAAATATTGAGTGGTAAGTATTAGTTAATTTCCCCATTTGGGTAATGTCAATGGATACTAAATTAAAAGGTATTACATAGGGGTTGGTAGGGTTTTCCACCCAATTATGGCCAATTATTTTTCGTATCATATCAACTTCTCAACCAATAACTTGATGGATTATGGTGAGAGGTGAAATTTTATCCAATAACATTAATGGGACTATTCCATAGATAAGTTTCCTTGGGATTCAAACTCCATGTATCACTATTAGGGAGGCCATAGTACACCCAATGTTCATCAAGGTAACCCAAGACAATAATCATTGATAATTGTTCAATTTTAATTAATTGAAATTAAAATTGGATTGGTGAATCTTCATGGCCTCCAATTTAGTGGTCTCCTCCATGAGTGGCATTCGAAGGGGGATGGTTTTTTAGAATCATACTATCAACTACTATGAGACAATGCAGTGCACACAGATCCCTATTTAATACAATTTCTTTATTTGGAGAATAAGTAACCATGAAATCCATACTGAGGAAAAAATAAAAAGAAAAATTATCTTCATAGCTTCCAAATGACCATGTTTGATAGAGAAACAGCAAGAGATCTTTAACCACTGATATATTATGGTGATTGGGCTTACACAATTAATATCAACATCAGTGATTCTATATAATTTTATTCCCAAGAGTACCAAGGTGATATTTCACAAGACATATGGTTTCATAGTGTGGGTGATATGAGGCCAGAATTTAAGACATAGGATATTGTGGGGATGCCAAATTTTTTGTTTATTTGGAAAAAAATAAATATGATTTTTTAGGAGTAGGTTTTGTGATCAAGGAAATATCTTATCATCAGAACAAGTCACATCCTTCTGTTTGTTTTTATACTTATTAACAATTAGTGTGGCATTCCACCTATGAGACTTCTATAACTGTGTAATCCACTTGATACCCCCATCATGAGTATTGACAAGGTGAAATGGTTATGATGGTTCTTTCCACTAATAGGCATCAAAATTAACACATACAACTCATGAATCCTTAGTAATGTGTGGGGATGGTGTGTTTCCTATAACCATATGGGATCTTTTATTCTGGAATTTTGGAATCATTTCAATGTTGTACACTCACTTATGGCTAAATCTATGAACATTATCAGGGGTTTCTGCTATAGATTCAATGGAATATCGATGTATCCTAAGTGTAAAAAGGCCTTATACCTCTTAGTAATTTTATACAAGGCCGCATTACTATCACACGAGTGATATTATATATTATTTAAAGGGGAATAAGTAATCTTAACAATAATACATATGTACTAAAAAATTTTTATTAGGGCAAGAAGGATGGGGCCACATTGGATTTATGGAAAACTAAGGGTCTTGTTTATTCTATTTCCAACGATAAAACATCTTGAAGTATTAGGTGGAAATCCATATAATATAGGATTCCCTTGGATTCCACTATTTTAGGGCACCCTAGTTTATGCTTTTAATTACTTCTCTCATATATTTTCTTTAAAATTTTATATAAATAACGATGATGATGATGATGAGGATCTTGACTCCAATCAATGAATGTACATCATCAAATATATCATTTTATAAGGGTTAAGTGGTTCATATTTCCATTATAGAATTTATTATGAAGTATAAAAAACACAAATTTATATTCATTCTAATTGAAATTATGAATGTTCTATATTTAATCATGCATACAATGAATTTAATCATCAAAGAATAAGATGTCCTAATTTTTTATAGTATGTATAGAATTTTTTCATATATTTTGAATGATTAAGGAAGAGCATGAATGACATCTGTAGATTCTTTCTAGGACAATGATAAAGTATAAACTATATCTAAAAAGTATTTTGTTATGTATATTTATATAAAATACTAGTACTTTACCTTATAATACATTTCATGTAATAATTATATGATCAATAAAAAAAGTTACCAGGATATCGAAAAATATGGACCATTGTTATTGAGATTAATATTTTAAATTGGTGAAAAAAGTATTACTAATGAACTATTATAAATTACACTTCGATATCAAGGAAAAAAATATTAATCGATAAAATAGTTATATTATTTTTGATAGTCAAATATGAATTATGTTTCATGGATATAAACAATATTTTAGTCATTGGTATAGTTTTTATATTATGTTATAACTGATGATAATTTTTAATATACATTGGTTCAAAAATATGTTTTAGAATGTTTCCATATTCTGGATAATTTTTTAATTAGATTTTGTAACAACCCAAACATTTTTAAATTCCATTTATCTCTTATTTTAATAAGGTAATATAGTATAATTACATAAAATATATTTATAAATATAGTGACACATCGTGAATAAATTGAAAATTACATTCTATGTGTCCACTAAACATAATTTTTCCACTTATGTGGTTTAAAATTTTAAAATATGAAATAAACATTTGTGAACAGAATTATGTTTATAGTCTGATTGGACAAAAATAATTTTTATTTGACATACATGTTTTACACTAGATTTTATTTCAAACATATTTTTTTCCAAAATAAATATTCTTAAAAAGTACACCATTTACATTCACTCACGGTTGATGGTGCTTGTATCAAGTATGTTATTCAGTCATTCATTTGGGAACCAAAAGATCATGAATATATGCTTCTGATGTGAAAATCATTTATTTCTATAGGTTTTATTGTTCAATATTGATATATTTTCTATATGGAATGAACAATAATGTAAATGTTATGATACGATGGGTGTTCCTAGATTTAAATAGAACAATGAAATTGTTAGGATATGATGGGTTCTAAAAGAATTATATAGTGCTCCAATGAAACGGGTAATATGATGAATCTCATGTGTTAATGTGAAAAATGTATGACTATTATGATAGCATTTATCACAACTACATGTGGAAGATTACCACTACATGGGGTTTAATTTCTATCAATTTCCACATCATATTATATTATCTAATACATTTTCCCATTATTATAATGATGATTTTAATATTATGGTCAACCAATTTTATATTTTTTCTTTCTCTTATCCATCCTCTTACTAGGATTTAAGTTCACCAATTTTGATGTATATCTCTATGTGAATACTTTTACTAAGGATAAGTCAAGAGATAAAATGATTCTAGAGAATATGCAATTAAATAAATGTCTTGTGTTGAAGATGTTATGTATGGTACAAGTTTTCCTAAGTAACTAAATGCCCTAATCCTCCATGTGTAATTTTTTTTCTATTTTTAACCCTTATAAATATTTAAATGTAATTTATGAAAATTTGGGTATTTATAGTTGGTATTAGAGGCACAATTTATATAATTAGTTAATTAGAATTTGATAACCTTACTGAAACCCCTAGAATGAGACTACATCAAACCCCTAACCAATTTTCTATTTTTTAATGAGTTCTTGTCATATGTTTTCTTATACAATTATAAATTTTATAAAATGTTTTGAATGATATGAAACACGTCCAACAACCCATGTAAGGTACAATGAAGTGTTTTCCTGAACAACATCCCAAATAATCTGAGAGGTGGCATTAACAAATTTATGGAAATTATTACCTAGCTGTCTCATGTCATGAATAATAAACTAAATATTTTGTAACTTACTCCTTCGCCTAAGAGGGATAATTGGTTGTCTAGTGTTTTAAACGTTAACTACCACCACTGATTAGTGGATCTTCTAATCCACTTTTTGATGAATAGTGGGTCAACTCGATGGAGAAGATCTTTTTTAATCATCAATAATCTGAGACGAAGAAGGTGATAGTATCCATTTATCATCTTGACAGAGAGGTCCACCAATGCTGTTATTTTATTAATAACTCTATGATTAGAGAAGAAACTGAATTTATGTAGTAGGTAGAAATTAATATAATGTTTATTAACATGTATTTTCCATGAATGTTTTGTATGAATATGGAGAGAGAATTTTTTGAGATAATGAAAAAGGATAGAGAATCTGTCATGGCCTATGATGCAAATTTTACTAGGTATGAATGGTGTTATATATGATATTTTATCAAACATGATATAAAATTAATAAATTATTATGTTGAATAAAATGACATCATCGAAAGGATCATACAATTCATGATTTGGGAGTTTTGATGAATTCTTTCAATGAGATCATAAAGTAGAGATGGAGTTTGGAGAATAGTCACATGACTATGATGATATGAAATGAAAAATTTAGATTCATTCCAGAGGATCTAATGAGAAATATGGAAACAAAAATAAACCACCCACATGAAAAAATTTTGGAAAGAAGCATCATGGTAATTTCCTCAATGAAATGGGGAAGTGCTTCAAGTGTGGGAGATAAGGCCACCAAGAACAATTGTATTGAAATGCCTTAAGAAGGTCGGAGAATGTATTCGAGTAATGGATAGAACCACCCATGGTCCAATTATATAACTATTTGGAGAAATAGAACTATGCATTCTTGTACACTAAACCTTAAGTCCTCAAGCATAATCAACAACATCATCAACCAAATCCAAAAGAGAAATGGAAGTCTTGATCCATCTTTAATGTTGATGTTGAGACTGAAAATTTCATCTTACAATGTACACTTCATAGTCACTCAATAATGGAAAATTCCTTATTTGATTCTGGTTCTACATATTCCGATATGACATGAATACTTTCTATAGCTCTAAAATCAAAGCCCCGAAACATTGATGTAGTGAAATTTGAAAAAAATGTCAACTATTGAAATCATTAAAACCCAATTGTTGGACTCCTCTCTAGTTGGTGTATGTGGGATGTTTCATCCAATGAATCTCATTGTAATTACAATTGTGGAATTCGATGCTATAATGGAAATAGATTGGATCTTGTTATATGGAGCACATATCAACTATTGGGAAAATTAAATATATTTTCATATTTTGTATCATCACATGATACTGTACAAATGAAAAGAAATATCATGAATCCCTATTAGAATATTCTTCAACTGTTTAGGCATTGGTTCCCTATAAATAATCATACTTGTATCAAATGGCTGAGTCAGTGGAAAGTGTCCACCTAGCTGAAATTACCATTTTGAGGAAATACAGTGATGTATTTTCCGATGAGTTACCTAGACATCCCACTGATCATGAGGTAGATTTATACATTAACTCATACATGTATCTCCTCTTATCTTATTGTGTCTTAATAGGATGGATCCACTCAAACTAGAAGAGTTAACTAATCTTCTTCAATAGTATTTGGAAAAAAGGTTCATACGCCATAGTGATTCACCTTGGGGTGCACAAGTTATCATTGTGGAGAAGAAGGATGGATCAATGTGGTTGTGTATCAATTATTATGATCTCACCAAGATCACAATAAAGAACAAGTATCCACTCCCCAATGATGGATGACTTGTTTGATCTTCTACGAGAAGCTCAATACTTCTCAAATGTGGGTCTTCATTATGGATATAATCATCTAAAGGTGTAAGAGTAATATATTCAGAAAAAAAACATCTGTACAAGGTATGGGAACTTGGAGTTTTTGGAGATTCCCTTCAGACGTTGTAATTCTCCTAAAATATCAATGGATGTGATTAATAGCATCTTTAGCCATTACCTCAAAAAAATTGTAGTATTTTTTATTGAATATATTATTATCTACTCTGCGAGAACAAATGATCATAATGAACATCTAAGACACGTGAGGGGAAAATTGAGAAAGGATAATATTTCTTCCATGTTCGGGAAGTGTTAATTTTGGGTGAAGAATGTATTGTTATTGGGATATGTGGTCACAAAAGAGGGAATTTTTGTATACCCTTCAAAAAACATTGATGTGTGGAATGTCCATGACCTTCATGTGTCAAAGAAATCTGTGGTTTTCTAGGATTATCTATATACTAATGGAATTTTGTGAGAAAATTCTCATGACTATCAGGCCTACTAATAACGTTAACAAGGAAAGGGGTAATGTATATCTATATGTAATAATGTGGAGAAATCATCAAGGATATAAACAAAAGGCTGATTACAACACTTGTATTCACATTATCGAATAGTGGATAATTTTTTTGTGATATACCGTGATGATTTGAATAATGTCATGGGTTGTTTAGTCATGAAAAATGATAATGTAATAGCCTATGACTCATGGAATTTGAAGATCCATGTGGATAACAACACAATTCATGATCTAGAGCTATAAATTTTTTTTACTTGAAAATATGGTGACACTACCGATATGGTGATATGTGTTACATATATACCGATCACAAGAGCTTAAAGTATATTTTCATACAAAATTATGTCAACATGCATCAAAGGATACCATTATAGATAATAAAATCATTTATTGATTTATTCACTCTTATCCTGGATATGCGAATGAGGTACTTGATTGTCATAGTAGAAATGAACATGCTACACAATCCATGATGCAGATTGAGAAAGTCCATATCATCATGGATATTAAAATTATTAATTTATAATTCATAATTGTAGGGAATACATCCAACCATTCATAAATTATTTCCCAATCATATATCCCTTATAAGATTATGGACACATAAACATATGATCTGGAGTTACAAAAGAAGGTGAACATAGAAATGAAAGGACGATGCAAGATTTCTTTATAAATGATGATGGGATAATTTGGTTTGGAACCTGGTATTGTGTCCCATCATCACCCAGTATAAAGAAAGGGATATTGGAAAATTCATATATATCAAGATTCTATATCTATCCTGGTAGCACAAAGATTTATAAGGATCTCAGAGAACACATCTGGTGCGATATAATGAAGAAGGAGATTGTGGAATATAACTCATATTGTTTGGTATGTCATCATGTTAACATAGAGAAATAAATGTCCAATGGGATCATTCAACCATTTCATATACCCATATGTAAATGGATGAATGTAACTATGGACTTTGTGACAGGTCTCCCAAAAAAATCCAATGAAAATAATGTGATATGGTTTGTGGTGGACTAACTCACCCTGGATATCAACATTATTTCCATTCAGGAAGATATCTCACTTGAAACACATGTATATATACATGTGAAGGAATTGGTGAGAATACATGTGGTTACACTCTTTATAGCCCCTGATTGTGATATAAGGTTGACATATACATCTAGAGGAGTCTCCAACATGCCTTGAGCACTGAAATAAATTTATGCATGTCCTATCACCCCAAACAGATGGAAAATTTGACATAATTATTCATATGCATGAATATATTCTTAAAAGAAGGTCTATATAATTCAAAGGTGACTAATATCAACATCTAATATTCGTTTAGTTCTCATATAACAATATCTTCCACTAATGTAATCTGATGGCTCCATATTGACCTCAGTATAGAAAGAGATGTAGAAATACAACCATTCGAGATGAAGTTAGAGAAGGAAAGATACCTAGTCCTGATATTGTGAAATTGATGATAGATAGGGTTCATGTCATCCAAAAACATGTACATGATTCTCAGAGTAAGAAAATGAGTAATGATGAAAACAAATGATGTGACATGGATTTTGACGTTGGAGATAAATTCTCAATCAAATATCATCATGGAGGAGAGTCATGCGTTTTGGAATGAAATGGATGATAATATCAATGTTTGTTGGACCCTTTTAGATCCTTGTCCACATCAGTTTTATGGAATATTGACATTCAATTCAATCATATATGGCTAAATTTCCTGATGTGTTTCACATATCACTCTTGAAAAAGTACATACCATATTACTCACATGTACTGAACAAAGAGGTGTTACACTTGGAAGCTAATCTCTCATATAAGAAGAAACTAGTAATGATTCTAAATTAGAGAGATAAGATTCAACACAACAAGAAAACACACCTTATCAATGTGTTTTGGAGGAAACATAAGTATGAAGAGGAAACCTGGGAGCCTCAGGATGCGATAAAGGACAACTACCCCAACTTATTTATGTGAAATAAAGTATTGAAGTAGAACATCTAAAATGGCATATGAATGCAACTTCACAATGTTTGTAAATGTAATATATCTATTCTTTCAGTAATTTTATATAGTATAATCACATAAATTCACATTAGGATACAAAATTCCGTGTCATTATTAAATTAAATACTATATTTTATGTATCTATATAACATTTTTTCCACATTTATGATTGAAAATTTGAAAATTTTACACACACAGTTGCAGTCAATAAGGTGTTTGGATTTTGATAGGAGAAACATAAAATTTGGATAATAGTAACATACCCTTAGGAATAATAATGCAACCCATATGAATATTAATATGACTTTTATGAATATTAAATCATCCATGTGAATGAGAACCTTATAAATGAGAGTATAAATAAAAATTTACTATCCTATAAGTGGTAATATGATATAATTAGATTATAGTGTCGGTATTTTTGTACGTCATGAATATTTAATAAATATTTTAATAATTTAAGAGAATTTTATTTTCATAAAATGTAGTAAAAATTTATTATTATGAATTATTATGATTGTATTTAAATTTAATGAGGCATTAATTCATTTTCCCATTTTTTTCAAAAATAGTTTTAATTTTTAAATTTTTATATTTCAAGTGGATTAATATTTTAATTTAATATTAATTTAATAATATTTAGAAAATTATTAACCGAAAATAGAGTTCATTTTATAATTTTATTCATATAGAAATGATTAGGGTACATTTTTTATATTTTTATGAAATACATGAATTTTTGGTTAATAGTGAAATTAGATAATTTACAAAATATGCTAAATAATCAAATTTCTGCATCATGCATGAGTCACAGATGATGTAAATGGCCATTGGTTCGAACTCATACACATTATATACTATATTTAGTCATTTAATCATCACCATTACTTCTTTTTGAGGGAAATTAATGAACTAATGAATTAAATATTGAGAAAACACCACTCCCCTCCACTATAAATACCACCCATAAAAACCTCATTTAATCACACCTTTTAACCCCTATCCCTACAAAAGAATCTTCTAAAATATCTTTGGAATCACCTCTCCTACGTCCAAAATCCCTTAATCTCATAAAAATACCAAAACTCTCCAATAAAGAGGATATAAATGAAGATATATTCAATATGTAATTTCTCTCTCTTTTCATTCAACATCCTTTTAAATTTCATTTCATTTACTCTCTTATTACATATTATCATATAAAAGTGTCATGATAACTTCATTATGATTTATATAATGGTAATATATCAATTTAATGTGTTATTATTCATTATAATTTTATTTATCCCTCTTGTTTTATAGAAAAATGAA
The DNA here is from genome assembly GCA_963277665.1 of Viscum album. NCBI lineage: Eukaryota > Viridiplantae > Streptophyta > Magnoliopsida > Santalales > Viscaceae > Viscum > Viscum album. Next base: position 1,652,458,678 of record OY728142.1, read on the forward strand.
ATCATTGCTTTTGATGTGTTAATTTACGTACATCGTGGGCGATGAACTTCCATTATCATTCAACTCCTTCATGGATAAAAATAGAACAATTAAATGGTGAAAAATAGATTTTAATATGTATGTTTTAACCCCTTTTATGTCTTGGAAAAAAACCTTTATACATATGAATAAATGATAAAGCAAAACATGTTCATTGTAATCTAATAACTACCCAAAATAACCCAAAAAGATCATCATTAACTTTTAAAAAATGATATATCCTCATAACCAAGTTTTTTATAAGATCATTTAAACTATTGGAATTTCATTAATAGAATGTAATAGAAATTTATTATGTTTATGAATGGTCTACATGAACTTTCACTCATGTCTACATGGGAACAATTCATGAAAACTAAGAAAGGAACACTCCTGGGCAATGGATTTTGAATCTAAGACTCCTGTAAAAGACCATAAAAGAACACAATTAAACCATAATGATACATAATAATGTATAAAAAGTTATTTAGTTGTTAATCATTTTTTACAATATGATTATAAATGACATTAATGTGTAGAAACATTCAGATACAAGGTTTGTGGAATTCACGAACACAACATTCATTTTTAATGTTTTCTTTTTCTCACTACATTTTCAAAATGGTTATTCCTTAAAAATAATTTTATTAAAATTATCTTACCTTTAAAGGGATCTAAATTTTTTCCACTATATATTAGGTCGAACATAATGTTTTTGAAAAGAACTTTTCTTTTAAAAATAGACATTTTACTCCTTATTCAAGGTTGATGGTCCTTGTATCATGTATGTTACTCCCTCTATCATTTTGGAACCAAAATTTTACAAATTGTTTCATTATAATGTGAAAATAACTCTTTAAAATGATTTTTTTGTTCAATATTGATATATGTTCTATGTTTATGTCATGGTAATTTAAATTTTATGATTTGATAGGTGTGCGTGGAATTATCTAACGTAATTAAAATGTCATGATGTGACTGGTGAAACAAGAATTATATACTTCTCTAAAGAGTTGTGTGATGTAATTAATCTCATGAGTTAATGTAATATATATGTGGAAATTATTAAAGATTTTTTTTGCAACAATATTTGTTAAATTACTACTAAGACATGATGTTTCATTTTTATACATTTCCACATTTTATACTATTATATAATGCATCTTTTTATGATTATGATTATGATTTTATGATTATTCTCACACCATGTACCATTGTATCATGTTCTCATCTATCATATTACAATACTTTTATATAACCCATTTTTCTTGTATATCCTATGGTTATTACTTATAGTATGCTGATTTCAAAATCAAATAAGAATCTATAGAATATAAAATGAAATAAATAGTTTATGTTATAAATTTTTTGTATGGTCCTAGTTTTCCTAAGACACTAAGAAATCATATCATTGAATTATAATGTTATTATGTTTTTATCTTTAATATGAAGTAAATGAAATGTAATAATAGTCATATATTTATAGTTATAAATCTCAAAATCTATTGAAACATGATAAAATTACCATGAGCATAGTTTAAATATGAAAGAAGTGGATTTTTCCATAATTATATACACTATTTATCTCTGTAGTTAATACTTTTATATATATACTAATACTAAGATATTATAATATATATTTAAATAAATGTTATTTAGTTTTAACTAAATGATATTTTTTGACTAGTATGTTCTTATGACTACTCAATACATTAACACCCAGGAAAGGAATATATGGTGGTGGAGTCTATGATTATGAATGAACATACCAATATATAAGATATAGATATTTTCAAATACCCAATACAAATGAATTTTCCTAGAATGAATCATGATGTCTAAATAAGATGTAATAAATTATATCATATAGAAAAATGGTACCCATCCATAAATTAACATTATGTATAAGGAAACATAAATTTCATATCAGGGATGTATAAAAACAAGAGAATAAACTATAATTATTTATATCAGTTAACATCTCTCCATTAACTAAAATTCCTTGATATGCATATTGTAACTGTTGAAAAAATATTGAGTACTATTTTACATTTTATATAATCAATAGTGAATAATAAACACATGTTCTTGAAGAAGTAATTATAACATACATTATCCAGTTTTTTAATTTAATAACACTTATCATCCACGTGGAGACAGTTTTTTAGAGGATGGGTTTATCCTATGTGGATACATTTTGATTTTTAAAAGGGTTTCCATGGGTGTTTGGGTCAACACATACCGCTATTAGAGTTATTATATTGTAATATTATCAAATATGTAATTCCCATATCACCATGTGAGGATCTATATGGTAATTGATGAATCACACCAATATATTAAGATGAGGTTAGAGAGATGAATTTGATAGTTCATGAATTCTTTAAAATTGTTGTGAAGGATCACATCACTCATTGGAATATGAATATGGAAAAATATTATGAAAATATTTTCACATTAAATCATTAATTATATCTTGAGTTAAATTGTCTATATATAAATATATATAATATATCAAAATTTGGGAATTTTATGATATATGAGAAAAAAGTGAAGATGATGATTAGATACGTTGTTTTATTTTAGATACTTTATTTTTAGGGGATCATAACACATCAAATATCTTTCCCTACCCACCTATAATAAATATATATTTTTTAAACATGAAAAATTTTATGAATCAAATTATACATACTTAAAAGTCCTATGATACAATTCTATAAAATTGACCATGACCTTTATTATGAATATAATCCTATAGAAGTTGTAACCTCTCATTACATTTTCAGGTACTTTTTTCTATCTCTAAGTGCCTCTATTTTGGATTAGTGACTTGGGGGTTTGTTTTGGTGAAATTATATGTGAAACAAAAAAGAAAATGTCTTGTTCATGGTTTGATAAACCATGGGAGCAAATTGTGCCAACCTAGCAGCACTGGACAGTGAGGTATGCACAGTGTGTGCATGGTTTGGTAAACCGTGTGACTAAACCATGTGGACTAGAAACCCTGGATAGTGAGATCTACACAATGTCTGCACGGTTTGATAAACTGTGTGGACAAACCGTGCAGTCACTTAAATCTAAATCCTTAAATTGTGGATCTCGACTGTTTTTCCTCAAAATGATTCGTTTTTCATCCTTAGTGGCCCTAACTCAGGATTTTTCTTCTCCTAGAGTCATAGAGGGTTATTTCTTTGTTTTGAAGGTGATCCAATGGATCCTCTTGTTGAATCGTAGTGGGATTGTCAAGGTATGTGATCGTTCTTCTTTTTTCTGGATCGGTTTCTTAGATCAACTTAGATCTTCTTCTTCTCTTCCCTTGGTTTCTGAGATCTATGACCTTTATAGGTAGATATAAGGGTTTATATGACAAAATTATGAGTTTTGGTCTTGATCATTCTAGGAAAGGAATCTATGATGGGTTTTTAGAGAATCAACCGGGATTCTTGAGTTTTCTTCGTCAGTTGTGGTTTTGGTCCAAACCCTTGAGGTTTGTGGTTCCATCCCGTCTTGCCAAATATATTATAATTGTATTTGCTTGATTTATTTCAATTTTTTATTTAATTTAAAATGCTCATATTTTCCTTCAATTAAATTGTTGAAAAACATTATTCCATTGAACTCAGATATTTGAATTGGTTTTAGCATGAATATTTGGAAAACACCAATTTCATTGAGTTGGGTGTGTTTATGGAAATTGACCGATTTAAATTGTTTAATTTAATTGGTGGATTTGATGGAAATGATTTCAATTAAATTGTTGAATTTAATTGTGGAAATGAATTGTGAAATGCTGGAATTGGTTTTGAATGGATTTCAAACTGGTGAAAATGGCTTAAAATGATTTTATAGAAACCCATTTGTTTTATATTGTAAAAAAGGCATGTTTTGAATAAAACTTGTTTTGGTTTTAAATGGAATGAAATTGGATCTTTTTAAATGGGAGAATGGGATTGATCGTATTTTAAGAATTATTAAAATAGTTCACCCATCATTTAATAGTGCATGGAAGCCTTAGGTAGTTAGTGAATTATTTGGATACACTCTACGCTACATCGACATTCTAAAACATACATGCTATAGGTCACATTCCAATGGGTTTGTGATGAGTCTCCTTTGGCCAGTGTCATAGGGACGTGTGTATACGCATTTTTCTGAGTTCACATAGGGAGTGCGGAATCCGATAACTGATTAATAATATCGTACATTTTGGCAGATAACCATGTTGCTCTCTTGTTTATTTATATTTAATATATAAATGTATGCCAATTCTTGTGAACTTTTTTACATGCCTGCTGAATTTATATAAACTGTTTTATATAAATTTTTTATTTAAGCCATTGTTTTTAGAAATATTCCATCATTTGTAATTCCTTTTCTTAATGTATTTATTTCCATCATTTGAAAATGTTTAGAATATATTGTTAGGATATTATTTTGAATTTCCAAACCTGTTTATTTGAAAATTGAAATCTTTTATTTGGATAATCTATATTTGGAATCTATTATGGAATATTTGGTGATATCCCAATGGGATTAGGGTCAGACCTTACATTTTACTTTGGGTGTTTGTAGACTTTCTTCTTCTAGGATCGAGAAACGGAAAGAGATCTCTTGGAGGTGGATCCTATAGTAGATCTTTGATCATGGTGAGTTGTGTCCTTAGGGACTTTGGGGCTGTTTTTTTTCAGTTTCAGTACTTGGGTTGTAGTACTTTGGTATTTTGTGCCTCTTTGTAATCCGGTACATTACTCCCAGTGGAGTTTATTTTTCCATGTATATTGTTTTGTTTTACCCTTTCTTCCGCACTCTTGTGGAAAAATCATTCCCACATGTATGTTGTACGGTTCCAGGTGCTAGTCGCCGACCTGTGGGTATCGGGAATGCCCTTCGGTCTATGTCAGGATCGGCACCGTTATCAGGTTACCAGCTTACCTGGGCTGGTTCGTGACAAAATAGTATCAAAGCAAGGTTAAGAATCTTGCCTTGATGACAATATGCTTTTGAGTTTTCTTGTCGGTACTTAGGAGGTGGTTTTGATTAAGTTTCTGGCTAGCTCTCACCACAATAAACCTTATGTCACTAGGGTTGGCTTGGGAAATATGACTTGCAGATTAGTTCAAGTATTTTCCCAGTTTTTATTTGGATAGTGTGGAATACAAATCTTGTTATCCTTCTTTTAAGAATCGTTTTCCTTGTTACTTGGATTGGGTTCTAATCGAATGTCTTTTATGATGTGTAGTATCATGCCTCTGAGAAGACGTGGAGCTCAGATCCAAAAAAAGGATGTTGGTGAACCTCAACAAGCGAGTCCTATTATGGATCTGAGTCTGGTTGAGGGGATTGTCCGCACTGTCCAAGCTCTGGGACATGCACCACCTCTAGTTCCTGTTCAGACTCCAGCTATAGATCCTCATGGTGATATTCTCCAAAGTCATTCTCAAGAATTACTATGCCAGAAGCCACTAGTTTTCAATGGATCCACTGATCCTCAACATGCTGAGGAATGGTTGAGTAAGATTGAACATCTTTTTGGGTTCTTGGAGACACCTGTTGAGATCATGGTGAAGTGTTCGACCTTCGTACTAGAGGGACCGAGTAGTAGATGGTGGGACACAAAGTTTACAGCTAGGAAACGTGAGGGTTTGGAGTGGAAAGACTTTAGGGTTCTTTTCACTAACCAGTTCTATCCATAATCAATAGTGTTGTCCAAGGTTGTGGTGTATTTTGAGCATGAGCAGGCCAACAAAACAGTGACTGAGTACTCAAATCACATTTCTGAGCTGGTACAGCTTTCTCCTGAGATTTCATCTAAGGAGAGGACGAAGGCTCGATGATTTGAGTTGGGACTTCGATCAGATATCTGTTCTCAGGTATTCTTACTGACGCTACCCACTTATGAAGATGTGTTGGATAGGGCCATGATGGTTGAGATGGACCTGGAAAGAATGTTAGGGTTGAAGGAGGTTCTTTTCCCTCCTACTGTCAGTGTGGGTTCCTTTAAAGGAAAATAGAATCGTGACGTTTCTCATGGATGTTCTCGAAAATAGAGTTATTCTAAACCTCTGGTAACTACGAGATGAGATTTTTTTTTGACTTTCTATGAGTGTGGAAATCCAGGACATTCTTAGAGGGTTTTCACTGAGGCACCCAATAACTGTAGCTCCTACAGATGTTTAGGGAACTTATAGAAATTCTTCCATCACTTCACTACTCCACGTAGTGGAACATGATCATCAGCACCTCCAAATATTGTTGGACAATGAAATTCTTCACGTACCAAATGGTTCCAGCCATAGGCATCTGTAACGAAGCTTCTTCACACAGTGGATGAGTCGCCTGAGGTAGCTGATGTAGGTCCGAAAACTGTGAGAGGTACCATTAATATAGCTTCATCATTAGTGACAACACTTTTTGATACCGGTGCATCTCACTTTTTTATTTCAACCCATCTTTTTAATCTGCTTGATCTACCTATGGAACTTTTATCTAGTGTTATGGATATCATTACACCCCATGGTGTAATGAGAGAGAAGGGTCTATGTAGTCTTGCTTGTGTCTTCTCTCTATCAGATATTGATCATCCTTGCAGTTTCGTGGTTCTTGACATGAAATCTTTTGATGTCATATTTGGGATGGATTGGCTCATTTCCAATAAATCCTGAATCGATTGTTACCTTTGGTGGGTTTACCTTACTACACCATGTGGTGTACCCATTATTTTTCAAGGAGTGTGGGACCTAAGGTCAAGCAGAGCCGGACCCTCTTTTCTAGAGTTGGTGAATGTTTTATCAGCATTTGCTTTTGATCTGGAGAGAGATTCAATGTGTGGTGATCTTCCTCCAGTTGTCGCTGAGCTTCCAGATGTGTTTTCTTTTGACTTCTCTGGTTTTCCCCCAGTATGATTGGTTCACTTTTCTATCAACTTAATGACTTGTATTAAACCAGATTTTATTCCCTCTTACTGAATGGCTCCAGCTGAACTTAAAGAGCGGAATTCTCAGTTACACGATCTTCTTGAGAAGGGTTTTATACGCCCGAGTGTGTCACCTTGGGCAGTACCTATTCTCTTTGCCAATAAGGCATATGGATCACTTCTCTTTTGTGTTGATTATAGAAATCTTAATCGAGTTATGATAATGAACAAATATATGTTACAACGAATTAATGATTTGTTTGATCAATTGAATAGGGAAAAGTGGTTTTCAAAAATCGACTTTCGATCTGGTTACCATCAGTTGAGGATAAAGGAATCTGGCATTCCTATGACCTCTTTTCGGAGTAGGTATGCCCATTATGAGTACCTTGTCATTCCATTTGGCCTAACAAATGATCCTATAGTTTTCATGGCCTTGATGAATCAAGTTTTCCATGACTATCTAGATACTTTCGTGGTGGTCTTTGTGGATGACATTCTTGTCTACTCCAGGTCTGAGGTGGATCATGTGCATCATCTGAAGACAGTTCTGGGTCTTCTAAGGAATCACCGACTTTATTCCAAACTTTCAAAGTGTGATTTCTAGATTCGGGAAATGAAATTCTTGGGACATTTCATGTCAAAACAAGGAATATCAGTTGATACTGAGAAGGTGAAGGCTATTATGACTTGGGAACAACCATGAAATGTTTTCAAAATTTAGAGCTTCTTTGGTTTAGCAGGATATTATCAATGGTTTGTTAAATAATTCTCAATGCTAGCTTCTCCAATGACTCCTCTAACTAAAAAGGGAGTGAATTTTCTATATAAAGATAAATGTCAGAGTTCTTTTGTTGAGATAAAGCATATTTTGACTACTGCGCAAGTGTTAACTCTTCCTGAGGCTGGGATAGGTTATGTGGTCTTCTGTGATGCATCGGGTTCAGGGTTGGGATGTGTCCTTATGAAAGGAGATCATGATGTTTCCTATGGATCTCGCCAGCTTAAGCCTCATGAGAATAACTATCCTAACCATGTCATTGAACGTGCAGTTGTAATGCATACACTTAAGTGTTGGAGACATTACCTTTATGGAGAATGGTTTACTCTGTATTCAAACCACAAGAGCGTGAGTTATGTCTTCTCTCAAAAAGATTTGAATCTCTGTCAAAAGCATTGGGTGGAGTACCTGCAATATTTCAACATTGACAATTCCTATACCCCAGGGAAAGGGAATGTAGTTTCATATGCGTTAAGTAGGAAACTTCCATCTCAGGCTGTGAAGGAGTCTTCAGAAGAGTGGAGTTTAATGGATCTTTTTGCACAGTTGCATATTGAAGTTCAGTGGAAGGGGAATGAAGTTTCTTTAGCTAGTGTTCAGTTGAATTCTTCTCTCCTAGTTTTGATTATTCGGGAACAACATATAGATTTTGAGTTCCATAGTGTTAGGAACTCTCTTTATGGTAGAGAGACTGACACCTAGTGGTCATTCTCCAAAAAGGGTGTACTGTTTTATCGAAACCATTATGTTGTGTCGTTATTATCAAGGAAGGATGTGATTGGGATTTTCCAAAACTCTCAGTGGGTGGTACACCCAGGAACCACGAACATGTTATATGACATGTGGTGGCAGGACTGGTGGCCAGGTTTGAGATGATCCACTGCTGAATTTGTATCTCGTTGCTATACATGCCTGCAGGTGAAAGCCGAGCACCAAAAACTGTAGGGTTTGATTCAACCACCTCCAGTCCCTACATGTAAGTGGGATGAAATCTATATTGTCTTTGTGGGTGGGTCACCTCAATACTAGAGGAAGAAGAATGTGATATTGGTTGTGATCGATAGGATGACCAAGTCGGCTCACTTTATACCTATTCGAGATATGACCAAAGTTGAGGCGTTGGGAAATGTTAATGTAAAATAGATTGTTGGTTTTCATTGAGTTCCATCTTCTATAGTATCTAATAGGGATCCTCGGTTCACTTATCGCTTTTGGAGAGGTATTAAGGAGGCACCGGGATCTCATGTCCATTTGAACACGACCTACTATCCACAATCAGATGGCCAGACAGAGAGAACTATTCAGATCCTTGAAGATGTGCTCCGCGCTTGTGTTCTCAACATTGGTGGGTCTTGGGATGATCATCTAGGGCTATTATAGTTTTCTTATAACAAAATATATCAAACTGCGACCAAGATGGATCCTTTTGAGGCTTTGTATGGTCGTCCTTGAAAATCTCGTTAATGTTGGATGCCGATTTGTGAAACTTCTTTGGTAGGACTGAGTTTGGTCCCAGAGAGGATAACGAATAGACAGTTGATTCATCAGAGAATGTTGAAAGCGTAGAGTCGGTACAAGTCTTATGCGGATCATCACCATAAACCTTTAGAGTTCTTTGTTGGTGATCAGGTGTTCTTGAATGTTTCACCCCGATTGGGTCATCGCCTACTTGGGAGGCAAGGGAAGCTTGCTCCTCGTTTTGTGGGACCTTTTGAGGTTATTGGAATTATGGGGGAATTGCTTACCATTTAGTTCTACCACCACAGCTAACGTTGATACATAATGTGTTCCATGTATAATAGCCGCAAAATTGTCTCTCTGATCCATCTCATGTTGTGAGGTGGAGTGATCTTGAGATTGAACCAGATTTATCGGTTACTAAACAAACATTAAGGGTTTTTGATTCTGAGACCAAGGTACATCGTGGAAGAATGATACCTCTAGTTTGTGTGCTCTGGAAGCATGGTTTGGATTCTCATGAGGCATGGGAAAGGGAGGCACTAATGGGAGAGCAGTGGCATCATCTTTTTTGATGTGGAGGTTTCTTCATAGGCATTCTGGGGACAGAATGGTCTTATGGTGGGGAGGTTCTAACATCCCATTGCATTTTTAGGTACTTTTTGATGTCTCTAAGTGCCTCTTTTTTGGATTAGTGACTTTGGGGTGCGTTTGGGAGAAATTTTAAGTGAAACAGAAAGGCAATGGCTTGTACACGGTTTGCACAAGGTTTGATCAACTGTGTGAGCAAACGATGCCAACCCAGCAGCACTGGACAGTTGGGTACGCACGGCGTGCACACGGTTTGGTAAACCGTGTGACTAAATCATGCGGACCAGCAACCCTAGACAGTGAGATTCGCACAGTGTGCGAGCGGTTTGATAAAACGTGAGGACAAACAATGCGGTCACTTAAAACTATATCCTTAAATTGTGGATCTCGGCCATTTTTCCTCTAGATGATTCATTTTTCTTCCTCAGTGGCCCTAACTCGGGATTTGTCTTCTTCTGGGGTCTGAGAGGGTTCTTCCATTATTCTGGAGGTGATTGAAAGTCTCTTCATGGAGAATCGAAGAGAGCTTTTCAAGGTATGTGATCGTTCTTCTTCTTTCTGGAATGGTTTCTTAGATCTACTTAGATCTTCTTCTTCTATTCCCTTAGTTTCTTAGATCTATGCCCGTTATGGGTGGATCTAAGTGTTTTGAGGCCAAAATGATGAGTGTTGGTCTTGATATTTCTAGGAGAAGGGATCTAGGAAGAGTTTTTAGAGAATTAACTGTGATTCTTGATTTTTCATCGTTTATAGTGGTTTTGGTCCAAACCCTAGAGGTAGGTGGTTCCATCCCATCTATCCAAATTTATTATCAATTTATTTGATTAATTTATTTCAATTATTGATTTAAATTATAATGTTGATATTTTCTTTCATTTAAATTGATGAAAGACTTGATTCCATTGAGTTGAGATATTTGAAATGGTTTTGGCATGAATATTTGGAAAACCCCAATTCCATTGAGTTGGGTGTGTTTATGGATGTTGACCGATTTAAATTCATTAATTTAATTGTTGTATTTGATGGAAATGATTTCAATTAAATTGTTTAATATAATTTTATAAATGAATTGTGAAATGATGGAATTGGTTTTGAATGGTTTTCAAACTAGTGAAAAAGGCTAAAAATGATTTGACAGAAACCCATTGGTTTTATCTTTTGAAGAAGGAATTTTTTGAATAAAACCTATTTTGGTTTTAAATGGAATTAAATTGGTACTTTTGAAATGGAAGAATGGGATTGATCATATTTTATGCATTCTTAAAATAGTATTCCCATCATTTAAGAGTGCATGCAAGAATTAGGTAGTTAGTGAGTTATTTGGATACACTCTACGCTACATCAACATTCTAAAACATAAATGCAGTGGGTCACTTCCCCGATGTGTTATTGAAGAGTCTCCATTGGCCAGTTTCATAGGGACATGTGTATACACATTTTGCTGAGTTCACCTAGAGAGTGTGGAATCCAATAACTGATTAACACTATCATACCTTTTGGCAGATGACCATGTTGCTCGCTAGTTTATTTATATTTGAGATATAAATGTATGCCAATGTTTGTGAACTAATTTACATGCCTACTGAATTTATATAAACTGTTTTATATAAATTTTTTATTTAATCCATTGTTTTTATAAATATTCCATTATTTGTAAAGACTTTTCATCAAGTATTTGTTTCCACCATTTGAAAATGTTTATCATATTTTGTTAGAATATTCTTTTGAATTTCCAAACCTATTTATTTGAAAATTGAAAGCTTTTCTTTGGATAATCTATATTTGGCATCTGTTATGGAATCTTTGGAGATATCCTACTGGGCTTAGGCTCACACCCTACTTTTTCCGTTGTGTGTTTCTATACTTTCTTCTTCAAGGATCGAGCAAAAGAACGAGATCTCTTAGAGGTGGAACCCGTTGTTGATCTTTGATCATGGTGAGTTGTGTCCTTAGGGACATTGGGGCTGTTTTTTTCCTGTTCTAGTACATGGGTTGTAGTACTTTGGAATTTTGTGTCTCTCTGTAATCTGGTACATTACTCTCGGTGGAGTTTATTTTTCTATGCATATTATTTTTTTTACCCTCGCTTCCACATTATTGTGGAAAAATTGTTCCCACTTGTATTTTGTACAATTTCATGTGCTAGTCGCCGACCCATGGGGATCAGGAACGCACATCGGGCTCTGTCAGGGCTGGATTAGTTATCGGGTTACCAGGGCACCTGGGCTGGTTCCTGATAAAAGTATTTGATCTTGAGTGTCAATATTATGAAGAATAATACCACTAAACAATTTATTGATCAATGGTGAATTTATAACTTCTAGAGACATTGATATCATCTTTATGATGTGATTTGATTGATCTACCTTGATTTTTTTTCCAACATGTAATAATATTTCATGGTTGAAATCCATTTTATCGTGGTAGAATGCAATGCCACAAAATTATAGTCCTTCTAAAATTGATGTTATGATAACAACATGTGATATATTTATACAATTCATAAATGAAGGAAAATATACTATATTGAAATTATAAAAAATGATATAATATACACTATATTGGTAATCGATTGGAAATTAGTATATGTTGATGATTAATAGTTAGTATGATTAAATATTAATAAATTTATTTTCATTAAATTAATTTTCCTTATGTCATTTATTTTCCTTTAAAAAAATTCCTAATTTTTTATTTAAATATGATAAAATAAATATACTATATGAATTAAAAATATAATAATTTACATAGTATTGTATTTTTATTATTTTCTAATTGGATTAAATTCTTTAAAAAACCTATATTTACAAAATAAATAAATTATTATTTTATCATTATGTATATTTATCATGTATTTTTAAAAACAATATATGTACTAAAATTTATATTTAATAAATATGATTAGAAATCCTAATATATTTATTATGGTCCAAGATCCATTTACAAGTACATTCGTAGTTGAATTAAAATGTTAATTTAATAAAAATGTTTCTCTTGAATATCAAAATTTAGAGGATTATCCAAGTGATATTTAGGTTTTACATTCTATGAAGGCCGCATAAAATGTATTTTAATTATTATAAAAAAACTATATTTCATTAAAATAACTATTTATTATAATTTCATCCTATATATAATCTTAATCATGAACTTTCAACTTTCCAAAAACACATTTTATCCAAATAAATAGTTTTATTTGAATATTTTCATTTCTAATACATTGAAATTTTACCAGATAAAAGTATTTTTAAATTTGAACTCAAAATATATAGGTTAGGTAATAAGGCTAGTTTTAGTTTTTCTCTATAAAAATAATTAATATTTTATGAAAACAATTGCTCGTATAAAAATTATCGTAGGTCAAACATCATTTGATAAGGGAAATGTGCCAAAACATGTTAATGTTTATTTCAAATTAGATAGTGAAAAGGGAATAAAACCCAAACCATAATTCCCAAATCATTTTCACATTATTTTTAAATGTTTGAATTTATATGTATGAATTGTCATTTGAAATTTGAGGATAATTTTGTTTTTTGTTTTGGAGGGGGACTATTTTTAAAAAAAATCGGTTTAGATCGATAATCTAAGAGTTTGGGAAAAATAAAGCATTTTTTAGATTCTTTAGGATTATGTGATGCCAATGATGATCTTAATAGTATCAAAGATCTTCACGTAATAAAATCAATTAATTTTGATTGAGTCCTAGGGAACATTTTTAGTGAACACATAGAGCTAATGTGAAGTCCAACTATGTTACTTGGTTTATATAAAATCACAATTTGATCAAATCATTCATGAAAATTATGGATACCATATGACCCCTATATAATATTTTTGGGGAACCCATAGGGCGTGTGAATTTATTGATGAATAGGGGGAACCAACCAAGTGAAATAGTGAATCCCTAAATGTATGCTATACATGGTATGGACATGAATTTACAAACCCTCCTAGTAAACTATTCATCCCATTAATAATGAAAAAAATATGAAACATCACTTGTGATATTTTATATAATTTATGTATTTTATGAAACTATTTTTTATAACATATCACAATTGAACCTACTAATACCTGCTCTTCCATTTTGTGGAATTATTTGGTCCCTCTGAGGGTTCATTAACGACCACCAGTGAATGCATCATTGTAATTTTTTTTCTTAAATTGTATGTTCATTCATTTTATGTTTAACTATTTTCAAATACTCATGATGTGTTATTATCAAGGAATGATGTAGTTATTATTATTATTTTATCCAATATCCCCACATATTTATCTTAGTTATTTTTTAGTGAGACAACATTAACTAGTCTTTTGTTTTTTGAATGGCCCAAATTCCTTATTTTTTATTGATTTTTTATATCCCTCATTTCATGGGATGGGGGAACCCTTATAATGCCCATAGACATAAATATTACATGACCCATATGTATTAATTGAAATATATATACTATAAATACATGGAACTACTCTTCCCCATCATTTCATCATGATATCAACTCCACACCATTGCAAAGATGTTCTGTTAGGCTTCCACTGCATGAACCTGACGTTCCTGATGGCAACACCATGGCCTCTGATAAATCCAAATATATTATCTTAAGCTCTAGTGAATATTCATGCTCTAGATCTCTATCAGGATTCTGCTCCATGTAGAGTCTGTATGGTCTATTAATATATATATTAGGTGTCCAAAAAGACATGAGGTGACCTGAAGGCCTTGATGTGGCACAACTGTCTTGAGGTGGAATGAAAGAATTACTGACCAGATGTCTATGGGTGTCCAGAATCCCATAAAGGACCTATAGAACAAACTGGTAGCCTGAAATCATAACCGGATGATTATTTCTAGCTATTATAGTGCCAAATAGTACATACAATAATACATTCTATAGTGCCTATAATAGTATAGCCATTGTAACCTAGAAATATGACTCCAACCAGTTTTGAACATAGGTATCTTGAAATCACCTGTTGAGTCCTCCCCAACTAGGCTGAACATCTTTTTTGTTTTTATTTCTTTTACCATTGAATAATTATTTGATAAAATATATTTTTTCCTTTTTAAAAATTTAATTTTAAAATTCCTAATTTCATGGTAATTATATCCTCTAGTAACAAAAATATATTATGGGATGATTTTGAATGGAGAATGTTAAATGTATGTTTATCTATAGAATAATAATTTGAATATTATAGATTAACTCTTTTAATTTTGATGGTTTTAAATGTAAACTGGATGTAAATTCATTTTTGTAAAATTTAATTTCAAATCAGTCCTTTTTATTAATATAATTTTAATATGGAATGGATAAATGATTTGGATATTAGAAATGTCAATGTTTTTTAAAAGGGAAATTATTTTTAATCTTGTGGGGATATTTCTATTTGTTGGTAAATTTTGAAAAACTAAATGTTAAAAGTAATTATTTAGTGGTATGGGGTTTAATGAGTGGATATATATGTTCGCAGCTTTTGAGAAAATTATCAATAGTTAGGGCCTTGAGGTTATAATAATGATTTATGTTTTCTATATAGTAATATATTTCATATTAAATAGAAACTCCATAATTATATTCCATTCAAAATGATAATGGTTTAGAATTCCTTATGTGCATTCCATGGGGTCCACATGGATATAGAATATTTGGGATTTCATGAAGAAACCATTGATTCATTTAGTGGTCTCTTTTAAATCCACGGTTTTCATGACACCCTTTGATTCATATATGTCCGATGATATTCACTATTTAAGAGATTTAAAGTTCCATTAAGATCCATTATAAAAATTTGCATAGGCTGACTCCCCAATTAGATGACATAATGTATATATTATTAAATTTCATGGATGAATTCCATGAATTGTTCTGTTTTTTCATAACCAATGTAATGTGATGACATTACATTATTTTTCTTAGTTTAAACTATTAATTTATCAAGTGTAGCACATGGGTCCCTTCCATTATAGGACCATGGATTCCTCTGTAGTGATCAATGGAATATGAAATGTTATGATATGAATCATTATCAATTACTCACCATCAAGGACTGAATAATGTATATGTGTTTTTTCTTGTAACAACATTTTCTAAGAATCTGTATATTTTTACTAACCATATATTATTATACTAGTAATTTATTATTTAGAAATACTACTTAATAAATATATATTTATATAAATTTTCATGAACACTACTTGGGATAGTTATTTTAAAGTCATATTCATTTTTTGTATTATTTTTTATTAATCACACCCTTCTTGGACTGTAATTACCTTTGATACCAAGGGTGAGGAGTTTTAATTTGAATTTAAATGCATATGTTCATTAATGGGGTTGTTTTTTAGGATTTACTGGATTGGATTATGTATGATGGTACAAGGTATGTACTATGACTATACTATGTATGAGTTTTAAATTTTGTTTTTATTTTTTAAACCTTGTTATATTTTCCCATCAGATGGGTCTTTTTTTCTTTTACAGAAATATTCCATGTTGTATCATTTTTTATTGTAATTATACTGGAATGTGGCTCAGTTAATATTTGACACTTATGTAGATTTTTTTATAGGATCATTATATCTAATATTTTGGATAATATGATAATAGTTTCATAGTATCCCTTTGGTACACTCATTGGCCTTCTCCATTAGATGGTATCCAATATTGTATAGAAAGGATTGCCTGAGGTGATTTTTCACATCAACATGAGGTACCAGTTATATGGATGGAAAACCAATATATATCAAAATAGAATTAGACTGATGAATTTATTATTGAAACTATTTAGGCATGATAGAAACAATAATATTAGTTTGGTAGAATATTTTATTAAGACCATGTATGGTACTAAGAAACCAATGCGTGATGGGAAACTCGTGTTTCTATATTGGGGAATAATGTTTTTCATGTTTTAATAATAAAATTTAATTCGAATATTAACATTACTAGGGAACATGGTTTTGATTTTATTGGTTCAGTAGATTTATAATCATCATCGGGAATGTAATTACAGTATATATACATTCATGCATCTTTCCCTAGAAATGAGGATCCACATCGCTTGCATCATGTTATGTTAATTGGTCATAGAAGTTGATTTCAGGAACTATTGATCTTTGTTATATTTTTATTTTATTTTATTTATCACGTATATTATATTAATGTTCTTATATGATCTATAATTTACATCGAATATGTGGTTTGGTATTTGAAATTTAAATAATGTAATATATATTGATTCCTATATATAGATATGATAATATCTTACTTGATCATTTTAAAAGAATATTTCATCAGATATAGAATGATATAAATCAATTAATGAAAGTAATTACTAAATTTAGTTATCATAACCATACTATATTTTTTCCATCAAATAATCTGAATGGAGCATTAATTGATCATGAATTGGAATATTTTATGTTTTTAGAGACTCAAACGAATTTATGTAGAAATTATAAAATTTTAAATGTTGCAATAGATGATGGTGTTGATTAAATAGTGTTACAATAATAAATGTATATTATATATTCCAATATATAATGTGACTGACATGATATTAAATAAATCCACGGAAATGTGGAATCATTGTTGAACCTTAGAAAGGTTATATTCTTTCTTATAATATATTTCCATGAAAAGAGTTATATTTTGGAAAATATTTTTTAGGAAAAATAAAATTACATTAGATAAAATAACTAGTAATTCCTCTATTGTTATTGAATGAAAATATATATATTAGTGCATTTAATTTAAAACTTATGAAATTTTAAAGAATGAATAGTGTATATTTGTATGGTGATGAACTATACTTGAAAGAGTTGACTTAATGGCCCCATGTGAATGGACAAACATAATGTATGGGTAGTGAGAGAATTTTGTGTTCCTTTATAATATATTTAACATATTATGGTTCCTTTATTAAGGTTTTTATGCCCTTTATGTAATTCCCTGACCCGAGATACCCAGAGTCAGTGCACTATTTTTATAAGTTTGCATGATTACAAGGAATCAAGTCCCGAAGGACCGAACTGCTTAGCAGTCTTCAAAAATCGATTACATTCATGAACGTTGAATTAAATAATGAAATAAAAAACAAAACAATTTACCCATTGACCGCATTTATATCCCATAGATTTTCCCTACGGGTTAGTCATAATATACTTATTTGCATCCTGGGAAAAATAAAACACTGAAAGGGGTGAGCTCAGATGCATAGTGAGGATAACAGTATAGTGAGAAAATTTCATAAATATGCATGAATATTTTAGGAAATGTATAAAACTAAAAAAAATTAAACAAAAACATCATCATAATATATAAAATATAAATCAAATAATACCATTTTCT
Source organism: Viscum album (assembly GCA_963277665.1). Taxonomy (NCBI): domain Eukaryota; kingdom Viridiplantae; phylum Streptophyta; class Magnoliopsida; order Santalales; family Viscaceae; genus Viscum; species Viscum album. Next base: position 1,652,476,796 of record OY728142.1, read on the forward strand.
TATTCACATGGATATTCTACTAGTAGAATAATCACATGTAATATCAATAGCTAATTTACTAATAATGGATTACATAATGCCAGACTTCATAACCACATAGTCAAGGCCTTGTGGAAATACTACAAATATTATTTTTAAAGGCCTTGTGCCAAGATAGTAGTTTGTCTCATGAGACCTACCGATTCATCATGGAGCTATAGCGGGCTCCACCCATCACTTACTATGTCCAATGCATTCATCACATGAAAAGGTGTAAACATAACATAAAAATTCATATAAAATTATCATATGAAATGTCAATACATTATCCATAAACATTGAATTGTATAAAAATAACACATCGAGAGTCCAAAATATCACAAAAAAATAAATACAATATTGAATATTTTTATCATAATATATCAACATCGATCAATAATAATATCTCATAAAGGATGTTGACATAGTTGAAAATGATCAGTAAAAATATTTAAGAGATATATCCCTTTTTTATGAAATCATTTATAATTCATATAAATAATTCATTTAAAAGATAGTTTTTAATCAAAGTATCCCATTCCACATTGAATCTTTTGAATGGAAATAACAGTTTAAAACATTTTTATCCATATAAATAAATCATTAAAAGAATTTTAAAAACATGGACATTAATGTGAAAGGTTTAGAATAATAAATATTTAAAACATTTAAAATCATGTATTACTAAAAAAGTCCCATAAAATGTATCCCTTTGAAAATTATTTTATAAAACATGTATATGTATAATAAATATGTTCTGGTAGATATTTACATTAAAACAATCTTGGATAATAAAGATATTGTGATATTTACCCTTACCTCGTACATTTTTTGGTTTAGGCTACATTTAACCTCATGTATAATGACCATAGTATTTTATTAAATTAAAAAAGAACCATATTAATATTTATTAGATCATACATGATTAATTTATGAATTTATACGACCCATTTAATAATGATATCCATGTTAAATTAACATTTTGTGTAATAATATCTTTCTTTATCGTACATGTTTTAACTTGTTATTCTTGATCGTATCATTTAGATCATGATTTAAAAACATCAAGAATATAAACCTTGATTTATATATCACATATATTTAGAATATAAATATTTATAATAGATAGATATATGAAATGTAAGGAACCATTTATGGAGACAATAGGTCCTACGTACGCACAAACACAGTTTCCGTTTTCATATCAAATTGAAGGGAAATTAGTGAATATGATATATTTTTGTACATACAAATATATATATATATATATATATCTCCATTAGAATTATTATTTTATATATTTCATAATTATTAATAATATATATTTTTATAATAATTGTTGAATGGTGAACGTGTGAATGAATCTCAACGCGTCATGGAGACGGTAATTCGTACTTATGCACGAGAAAAAATATCATTATATTTATGGTGAAATAATAAGTAATTGGATGATATATCATATATACAAAATCATTAATAAGTTATATTTCTTATTTATATATTTTATACTCATTATTATACCCATCCAAATAATGATGTGCTTGAATAACAAACTACATCACGACGTGGAGACGGTAAGTCGAACGTACATATGTATGGTGACTTTGTGAGATAAGGGATATATAGAATAAATAATATGGTTTTAAAATATTTATAATAACATCACAGTATATAGGAGGTAATATATTTAATATATTTTTAATTGAAACATTAATGAAAGAGGATGTGTAATACAAAAAGATCTTGAAAGAGGGTGGCGAAATTAATACATCTTCTTCGGGTGTTTCCTTTTGAGTTGATAAAAATTCCTACATAGGATGGCTTTATGATCAATGTATGGACTAAATATATATGTGAGGGATTTTGGGTGGATATTTGGGAAGGTTTTGGCTGATCTAAATGTCTTTGGAGTTGTGATTTTGAAGGAAAGGTAAGTTCTCTTTTATAAGAGGGGTGAAGGTCATTCTAGAATAAGAATAAAATATTAAATTATTATACAATAAAATTCGGTTTATAATGTCTCCAAATGAATTTATTTATAGACTTACGTGGTTATGAGTCGAAATACTCTCAACAAATTTGTTTTATACAAGTTTAGGTTACCATTTTAATGATATCATTTAGATTTCACTCTGAGTTAAATAGTTTAACATTTATCGTGTCTTCTTGAATGTTTACACTATATGATTAATAAGCATAATAACAACTTCAAAGAGAACCTAAAGTGGTTAACTAACGATATATATAATATTATTTAATCCCTTTGGCCGACCTTTAGATAGTTTGGAATACCGTATCAACCAATAATATAGTTTTTGTTTTAAAAAATAATTTATGTCAATTTTGACACTATATGTTATTTTGATTTTGTGAAAGTCATAACAACCTTATCACTATGATTTTTTTTCAATCATCCCTAACATGTCATATTAAAATAGATAATTAATGGATAGGATTAGAAAATTTAAATTATATTGATTTTAATATTTATAATATAATCTATTTTAATATTTCATTAAGAAGGTAATTATTGCATCGTCACTGTGTCATAAATAATATTAGTTATATAATCACTAAGAATTATAAATAAAATATTATTATATAAGAATTATTTTTATATTTCTTATGAATATTTATAGTATAATTTATCAAATGTATAACTCTATATTAAAAATGTTTTAGTTAATGAACATTGAATTTAACTCTTTTAACACTTCTTTAAATAAAATAATATTAAATTTCCTAATAAAATATAAGTGGACCTAATGGATCATATTTTATTCCTATGGTTTTATCTTGTTTAATTAAACTTTTCCAATAGAATTAATACATGTGTTAGGGTAATTATATTATAATTTTTACCTTTAATTTCCCTATTTACTTTTAACTGTGGTAAATAAATGTCAAAAGTTAGTATTCAACAAATAATATCATCAACTTATTTAATCACATGTTACTTATTGATGTCAAATTTGTCTCATAGAGTTTTGAAATTCAACTCATAGAAGTGGTAAAATTATGTTTTATGAAAATATGATAATATGCCTAGAAGGTAAGTAAAAGTTGTTTAAAAGGTCAATAAACCTTTATTATAAAATTACTATAATGAATTACATTGAACATATATAGGAATTATATATATATTCTTTAAATTTAAATAAATTTAAATAAAATAAATAATTATTTAAATAAAAATTTGGTTTTAAATAATAACGTAGTGTTTTTTAGTATTCATAAAAAATTGAATATTTTCAGAAAAATACCAAAAATTCAACATAATCTAATTTAGATATTAAGAATTCAAAAATGAGATCTATTTTACCAAATTCAAAACCTGTAGGTTTAATTTATTTATTTCAAATTAATTACCTTTGTCAAAACCAAAAAGTAGGTTTTTAAATTGTAAAAACTATCAAAAGATTAACATATGTTTATGACAAATTTAAATTTGATATTACTTTTAATGACTAAAATCGTATTAATTAATAAAAATGTAATCTAATTATACTTAAAAACCATTAAAATGAATAATTTAACACTGTAAATAGTTTCAATTAAAAAATTTCTTCTGAATTAGAACATAGTATTTTTCACTATTCATCAAAATATGAATGTTATAAGAAAAGTAACAATAAATTATCCAACTAAATCTTTATGTCCTTATTTTAAATAAGAATTTTATTTCAATAAATTGAATATATAAAAGTGTCAAATATTGGTTTTAAAAAAATGTTGGCCATTAAAAGGCTGTAAAATTTCATTTTTTGAAAATTACTTCAATTATCTAAAAATATTAATTTGTACATATATTATGTCTGGGAAATAAATAATATGGATGTAAAAATTATATAAAGTATATTAGATTCAAAAGGAAGTTAATACTATTTATATCTTCTTTTTGAATGGAATGTTTGGTTTGTAGTGATGCGTTTCGAACTCGGTGTTACGTGTAACAAAATCTATTTAATTACATTAATGAGATAACGTACAATGAAATAATGGGGAGTTACATTCTACCCTCCTTCAATAGATTTTTTTTTCTATTTCAAATTTTTCTTCAACAATAAATTATTAGAAATAGACAAATAACTTTTTGGAAAACCCACATTGAAAATTGGGATAAGAAAAGTTATTCTTAATTAGAGGAAAAGGGAATGAAAATGACACCACTAAATTATTATCTTGATTAAGACAACATTGGTGGAAATTAGAGTCAAATAATTGGAAGAAAAATGTAATTATTTATAGAGAGTGATTGAGGTCATGAGTTACAAAAATGTTTAATATTGAGGGCCTCAAAGTCATCAATCTCTGTTGAAATAGAATATCGTTAGTTCAAAAAAAACATAACGTATTATGATAACACATGTTTTGTTTCAATATCACTTCCCATATGTTTAGGAATTAATTTACTAATAGAATACGAGTAAAAAATATACTTGACATGTAGAGTTTTATCCTTCATCTAATTCCTACCATAAACTCATCTTTCCCTCCAAAAGATAATATAATTCAAAAATATTATATTTATCCTAATCATATAAGGTTTTGAAAATAATGAATTTATAATTCAATTGTTAGACAATTTTAAAAAAACTACATTATACAAACTAGGACATCACGTATACAAGTGGTAGAAGATCAACCCTTTTCACCCTTCAGTTGCAGGTTCATGTCTTGTGACCTTGTCGGATGTGACGTGTGGTTGTTTGACCTCCGGGTTGTCCTTTTAATGACAATCCAAAAATAATATCAGGAAATAATTTAACCATAACAATAGTATCCAATGTAAATCTTAATCGATTATATCACGACCCGTCCTCGGGGCTCGTGTCGTGACTACCCCTAGCCCGCCTTCCATAGGCCATGGGCTGGTGACTAGCACCAATGGCGTAAATCCCAATAACTGGGAATGCAGTGCCTTTATAAAAGTAATAAAAACACCACAGAGTATAAGAGGAAATAAAACACTAAGTACAAAGAGAAGTTCTGAAAAGTAAATGCGCCAGAATACAAACCCAACTGAAAGTACAACTAAAACTGAACAAAAGTACAACAAAAAAAAAGACAACAACTGGAATAATGGAAGTGGTTCCTGGTACGTCCTCCTCGGATCCTACCTGAAGGGTAGATACAGATGGCGCATCTCCTGGATTGTCCACCACGGATCCTACCTGAAGGGTAGTTACAGATAGCCTCCACAACGCTCTTGCCCATCAAACTCCTCCGAGTGTCGTAGCACCGTGAGGTCCACCACCGGATACTGACTCGTCGTGTAGTCCACCTCCGGGTATCGTCCAGTCCTCGAACACTCGGCCTCCGTCAGCACTACCCGTCATCTTCAACCAACACAACGAGGTGCGAGCATAGCCCGTGCAGGGATGAGTATAACGATACTTAGTAGGGACCCCGAGACCCTCAAGGTCTCACTAAAACCAACAAGGATAACCATAAAGATGATCCCAACATATAACCTCTACTTAGGTATATGCCCATATATATACCTATGTTATCAAGTAACCCATCTCAATCATGAGGAAACACAAAGATTATGAAATCAACGGATAACCACTACCCAGGTATATACCCATACATATACCTAAGTTATCAAGTTACCCATATCGATCATGAGGCAAACACAAGATCATAGACTCAGCTCAAACCAGGATTTTTATGATCGAAACCATAACTGCTAAAGAGCCCCATCTCTGGAGTGTACAATGGTCCTGTCATGACTCTGATGTACTGCTCACTAATCCAAGTCTCTGAGGTACTACTCCTATCGAGTATCGCGAGTCTGCTGCCAAATACTGGGTTCTCCGTCCACTGTGGGTCTATCGCCAAATACTGGGCTCTCCCCCTAATAGCCTACAGAGGTACTCCTCCGATCGAGTACCACGGGTCTGCTGCCAACTACCAGGCGCTCCGTCCGCTTTGGGTCTGTCGCCAAATACCGGGCGCTCCTTCCACTGGGCTAGTCGACTCACTCCAAGTCGAGTCAGTCAAGCAGTCGTCAGGTCTCAGTCGTCTACACGGTCTTCGTACTCCGCACGCTGGTCTCTGGGAGGGTCTGCTACACGAGTTATAGATCGATACTCCATGTATCTCAAAGTTCCAGGATGAAGTATCTCAAAGGACCGCCTCGTCATAGGGGACTCAACGCGATAGAAAATGCATCAATCGGATGCCCGGTCTGTGAGTTATTAGTCTTTTCGTCCAAGGGGCCCAGTTGGATTCGTGAGCGAACCAACCTGGCCATATCTCAACTATACCCCGAACTCACATAGGGTATACTCATAGGGACCGTATCTCAACGTGATCACCTACACCGCTGAAGGTTCGTCAAACGGATGTCTGGTCTGGAAGATATCAGCTTTTCCGTTCCAGGGGCCCGGTGGGACTTCGGATACGATCCAACCCGGCCACTATCCAACAGCAACCAAAACTCAGGCGAAGTATGCCAAAAGTTCTGTCTCATCAAGAGGAATTCAATGAGATAGAAGTTGCGTCAATCGGACTCTCGGTCTGTGAGTTATTGTATTTTTCGTTCTAGGGGCCCGGTTGGTTTCGTGAGTGAACCAACCCGACCGCACTCCGACGACAACCAAACCTCTAGCGGAGTAAGCCAAAAGATCCGTCTCACTTAGAGGAATCCATCAAGGTCGACGGCACATCAATCGGACATCCGGAGCTCAAGATATATGCATTTCCGCTCTGAGGTCCCGATTGGTTTCGTATCCGAACCAACCCGGACGAACACAAAGTATTCCAAAACCTTGACTGCGATATACAAAAACGACCGTCTCATTCCAAGGATCGCTACGCAATTGACGGTTCACCGATCAGAGGTCCGTAGGCCAAGATATGGACAAAAGATCAAAGAGGGTCCGAAAACGGGGGGGGGTCTGGGCTCGGAACGACCCGGCCCGAGCCCCCTGGGTCGGCCCGAATCGGGCGACCCAACCCAGGTCCGGGTCCAACCTGGCCGGAGTGGCCCGCCCGACCGGCATGGACCGGCCCGGCCTGGGCGCGACACGGCCCGGCCGCCTTGCGGTTCAGCCGTAATGGCCGAGCGGGGGCAAGGGGGTGCCGCACCCCTTGATGGAAAGTCACGGCCCCGCGTGGGGCCGCTTGGTGTCACCGGACGCGGCTGAAGCCACGTCCCTTCCTCAGTGGTCCCGCTCGGCTGTAGGACCGGCCAGGCCCGCCGCGCCGGCGCAGACTCCCGCGGACCACTGGACACGCTCCGGTTGTCCGATTCGCCTGCGGTCTTCGACGGTGATCATCTCGGGACCCGACCTTCACTGCAAAGCCTTCAAAACGCCCGAACGGCTTGTTTTGTCACCGTCCGCCATCTGCACAGCAAGAATGAAGGGCGGTGGTTTCGGACATGTTTGTTGGTCCGCACCCACCGCGTTAGCGGTTAAAAAGACTCACATCAAATTTTAATCACAAGTCGCGGATACAAATCACAAAGATTTAAAGGAATCAAACCCATACTTCGTCTTAGTCGTCGGAAAAGTTCTTTGCGGAATTGACCGTCACGGAAGGAGATGATCATCGCGTCACGGAAGGGCGTTGTGTCGTCGTGGTATACGGCGTCGCGTCGATGATCTCAAGCAGTTGATCGAAGATTTGTCGCGGGAGGAGAAACGTCGCAGAAGAACATCGCGGGATAAGAATCGTCGGCGTCGTGGAACACGGCGTCACGCCGTCGATCTCCTAGGGTTCGATGTTCTTCGTGTTCTTCTCGTTCTTCATGTTCTTCGTGAAAGAGGATGAAGATATCAAGCCTTCGAGTCTTCTCCAAATCCTCTCAACGAGCATTCCTCAAGAAGACAAGCGTTGGTTTTATTTTATTAACATGCCAACAAAAAGAAAAACAAACTAAGTAAAGACCAATTAATTCATAGAATTAATTTCAAAGAATTAACAGCCCAATTAATAGGAGCGTTTAAGAGTTTAAGGAAACACACCAGGTGACTTTCATTAATGAGGAGTTTTCGCGGGTGCGTTACTTAGAGGAAAAGAAACGGTGGGGCTCGTGCGGGCCCCAACTCACAAATATCCTACAAAGAGGGTAGGATATTTTGGATTGCACCCTATCCGGTTTAACATAGCTCAAGTGGCTTTAAGTGACTTTTAAGTGGCTTTAAGTGAAATACAAATAATGTTGTCACACCACTTTATTATATTTCTTAACTTAACCCCAAAAAATTTAAAAACCACACCCGAGCAAACGCAACTCCGGAAAAGGAGTTTCTAAGAAAATACTGGCACTGCGATTCCATCGGTGCCCTCAGAATTTGATTCTGAGAACCAGTTCAAAAGTTAGAAAAACCGGCTTGTTCGTTTACTGTATGTACCCGAGCCAAACTTCGGAAAATGATTCCAGGCACACCGGGCCTCGGAATCAGGTGTCCTCAGAAACTGCGCTCTTGTAAAATTCCAAAGAAAATTAAGAAAAAAATTTCCTTGAAATTTACAGGTCTTTACAGATTCTATACTTTATAATTAACCAAAATACTTTTTTACAAAGTCACAATCCAAAATTTATAAGGAAGTAAATAAAATAAAGATCCTTTCTGCAATGTAATTACATGTGAATACCTTCATCATGTAATCTTTTAAAACACTATAACACCGTGAATTACCGTAAAACCTTATTGATTACATTCATTCTCCCTAATTACTTATAAAATAATCGATATACTCCTTTAATCCATATATTTTGTAAACTCCAACATTGATAGAATATACAAATCATTAATCAGTTTCAAGGCTGTCAAGAATGTCCAATATAATTTATCCAAATCAATCATATATTATTCCATAATCACTACCTTAGTATCAGAACCACATTACGATTTATCCATATCTATACCATATATTTTCTAAAAAATTAACGTTATAATGAGTCACTTTTCTTGTTTCCACATAATCATAAGTCCTTAAGGAAATAATACTACAGTACAATCCTTTTATAATATAAAATTATTATAACATGTAAATCATTAATACAATATTCAAATGAAAAAAATACATCAATAACAACATAGAAAATCTAATCATTCCTCTTCATCATTGGTATTTTCATAACTTGATTAGTATCCAATAGAAACATTTGTGGAATACAGTGACGATTTGGACATTTCTTCGTGTAGAGTCCAAAATCCTTGCAGATGAAGCATTGTATATTTGAAAAAAAATTCTTACCCTTACAATCATGTACATGGTTTTCTTTTTATCCACACTTATAATAAACTCCCATTCACTTCAATCATTTACCAAGGTGATTCTTTCCACTGTTATCACATATGGGAAAATCTATCTTTACCTGCATTCATTTATCAATCATTATCTATTCCATTATTTTCTTCTCCTTCATCCCTTCAAAGCCTTAAAACTCAAGATATTCTTTAATTTTCTTATTAACACATGATATTATTTATTCATATTATAAGAATATGTGGGAGGATATTTTCCTTTTAAATATTTTCATAATACCATGAAATATATGATCCTTTGTAATCTTTCCATCATGCATACTGCTGGAATATCATTCATTCTACTAGGTGACATTTTTAAATAATGTCATACACTAGGTAAGTTTATGAATCACAATGCATAATTACAATAATGTAAAATACCTAACATAAATTGAAAAGATTATGCATATAATCTATAATCATAATAAATTTTCATTGGGGATGTATTTACCTCTAAATACATCATAATTTATTGTAATAAAAATGTGAATTAACCTAAGAATATTACCTAGGAGTTTCATAACCAAGAGTAAAGTAATACCGGTCATAATGTACCAGGATACCCTAGGTCAAGCCAGAAACTCATTGCCCAAGATTTCACTCCTTGGTACATATGTGCCAGAGACGCCTCTACCTATTCGTATATATATAGGGATGTATTACTTGTAAAATACACAAAATCCCTACATTACTAAAATTCTAGGAAGATATTATATATTATTCTTGAAAACATATCTTATGTAATATATAATCAGATTTTATCTAAATATATTTCCAAGGATGTTTCTAAACATCCTCTGATATAAACCATAACACCCTAACCACAGTTACCAAGAGTCATTTCATTATTTTAATATATTTTAATGATTACAAGGAATAAAGTCTATAATGATCAATCAGATTAGCAATCATGGAAAATAGATTACATACATAAAAGTTACATTACATTATAAAATGAAAAACAAAAAAAATGTCTCCATTGACCACATTCCTATATCTTAGACTATCCCAACTGGTCAGTCCTTATATTCCTCTTCACATCATAGGAAAAATAAAACATATAAAGGAGTGAGCTCAGATGCTCAGTAAGGATAACAATATATAGAAAACATTCATAAATAAGAAGAAATACTTATGGAAATATATAATATTATAACAAAATCATTTCAAATGTAAACATCAGTATTATATGGAAAAGATAAATAAAATAAATCCATTTACTTATTCAAATGGATATTCTACTAGTCTAATAATCACATTTAATATCAATAGGTAATTTCATAATGATTGAATGCATAATTTTATACTCTGTAACCACATAGTCAAGGCTTTGTGCCAAGACTACTAATAATTTTTTTTCTAGGTATTGCGCCGGGAGACTATTTTGTATCTTGAGACCTATCAATGCATTGAGCAGCTATAGAGGGCTCCACCCAACACTTACTATTTTCAACACATTTCTTATATGAAAAAGATTAAACATGACATAAACATTCGTATTAAAACTAGCAATCTAAATGTCAATACTTAATCCATAAACCATTAATGGTATAAAAATAAAAAATCCACAATAAACATATCAAAAAAACATCATTACAATATTGATGATTTTTTATCATAATAAATCATCCTCGATAAAGAATAATATCCCATAAAGGATGTTGACATAGTTGAAAATGATCAGTTTAAATCATTGAGATAAATATCACTTTTTCATGAAATCATTTAAAAGTCATATAAAAAAATTCATTTAATTGATAGTTTTGAATAAATGTATCCCACACTACTTCAAAATGTTTAATTAGAATTATCATTTTAAAACATTCATGTCCATATATATATAAATCCAGAAAACCATTTTGAAAACCTTGACATTAATTACAAAGGATTAGAAGAATAAATATATAAAACATTCAAAATGATGTTTTAGTAAATAAGTTCCTTAAAAATACCTTTTAAAACACTTTTATGAATTATAGAAATGTATAAAAAATATTTCCCAGTAGATATATATGTAAAAACAACCTCGGGTAATAAGGAGATTGTGAAATTAACCCTTATCTTGGACTTTCCTTTGTTCAAGGGTACGTGTATCCTACTGTATAATTACCACAATATGTTATTAATTTATAAAAGAACCATATTCATATTTATTTTATCATACATTATTTCATAATGAATTTATACTACCCATATAAGAAATATTTCCATGTTAAATTAACATTTTGGGTAATAATTACTATCTTTATCGCACATGTTTTAACTAGTTATTCTCGATCATATCATTTAGATCATGATTTAAATATTTAAAGAATATAAATATTGATGTATATATCATATATATTGAAAATATAAATATTTATAATATATAGATATATGAAATGGAAGGCACCGTTTAATGAGACGATAGGCCGTACGTATGCATAGACATTGTTTCCGTTTTCATATCGTATTGAACAGAAGTAAGTGAATAAGATATATTTATGTACATATAGAAAGATATATATATATATATATACACATATATATCTCTCTAGTAGCTTTATTATTTCATATATTACAAAATTATTAATAATATCTTTTTTTATAATGATCGTTGAATGGTGAACGTGGGAATGAATCTCATCGCGTCGTGGATACGGTAATCCGTAATTCACACCAGTTACAATATCATTATATTGATGGTGAAATAGAATGTAATTGGATGGTATATCTTATATACATAATCATTAACATGTTATATTTATTACATACATTAGTTACACTCAATATTGTACCCCTTCAAATAATGAATTGTTTGATTAACAAACTACACCATGACGTGGTGACGGTAAGCTGTACACACACACTTATGGTGACTTTTCCATTTAAGGGATGGATTGAATAAGAAATATGGTTGTACCATATGTATAATAACATAACAATATATAGTATATTCTGTAGTTATTATTTTGTTATGGAAACAAAAATGAAAAAGGAATTGGAAGATGAAAATAACTGTAAAGAGGGTGGGGAAATTATTACCTCTTTTCCAGGCGTTTCCTTTTGATTTGATCAAAAAACCACCTTAAGATACCTTTATGATCAATATATGGACACTAGGTTGATATGAGGGATGTTGGGTGGATATTTCGGTAGGGGTTGGATGATCCAAATTGCTTTGGAGGTGTGGTTTTGGGAGAAGGGGAAGTGCCCCTTTATAAGAGGGGTGAGTGTCACTTTAAGAAACGATTAAAATATTAGTTTATTATACAATCATATTGTGTTTATAATTGATCCAAATAAATTTATTTTCAGCCTTAGGTGGTTATGGGTCGATATCCCCTCAAAAAATAGGATTTAGACAAGTTTATGTTCCCATTTTAACATTATCTTTTTTATTTAACTCTCTGTTAAATAGTTTCACTTTTACGGTGTGTTGTTGTATTCTTACACTATATGGTTAATAAACATACAATATACTTCTATGAGAACCTAAAATGGTTCATTAATGATATATATAACATTATTTAAGTATTTTGGACGAACAGTTTATTTTCAAGAATATTATATCAACCAATAATTTTGTATTTATAAAAAAATTAATTTATGTCAATTTTGACACTATTTTTTATTTTATTTCTTTGAAATTCATAAAAACCTTACCAATTAGAAAATAATTTATATAATCAACCCTAACATGTCATATTAACCAATAAAATTATTTTCTGACATCAAAACTTTTATGTTATATTTATTTTAGTATTTATAATATAAACTATTTTAATATTTCATTAAAAAGGTAAATACTGCATCATTGTTGTGTCATAAATAAATTTAGTCATTTAATTTATAAAAAATATAAATAAAATTACATTATGTTTTTTATACTTTTATCATTTTAATGAATTGTTATAGTCGAATTTATCTTATGTTTAACTTTTTATTATAAATGATTTAGTTAATAATCATTAAATTTGACACTTTTAACTCTTTTGTAAATAAAAGGTTAATAATTTTCTATAATATAATCCATGTAGAACTAAATGATCATATTTTATTCATAAGGTTATTTTTGGTCGAATTACACTTATAAAATAAAATTAGTACATGTGTTAGAGTAATTATAATAGAGTTTTTACCTTTAATTACACTATTTACTTTTAACCGTGGTAAATAAAAGTCAAATGTTATTATTCCCCAAATATTATTTTCATCTTATTGAATCACATTTTACTTAATGATGTCAACTCTTTGTCTCGGATTTTTGAAATTCAACTCATAGAAGTGGTAAAATTATGTTTTATGCAAATTAGATAATGTGACTAGATTGTGGGTAAAAGAGGTGAAAAAGTTAAATAAAATTTTATTATAAAATAAATCTAATGAATTAAATTGAAATTATATAGTTAATATATATCAATTATAAATTTAAATAAATTTAAATAAAATAAATAATTATTTAAATGAATAGTCAGTTTTAAATAATAACAGATAGTTTTTCAGTATTCATAAAAAATTGACTGTTTTCAGAAAAATACCAAAAAGCCACACTATGCTAATTTTGATATTATAAAATCAAAAATAATGTTTTATTTACCAAATTAAAATCACATAAGGTTCATTTATATATTCAAAATTAATTCCCATTGTCAAAAAAATGTGGGTTGTCAAAAATTAAAAACTATCAAAAAATTGACATGTCTTTATGTTAAATTTAAATGTGAAATTTCATATAATGACCTACATTGTATTAAATAATAAAAATAAAATCTAATTATTCATAAAAACCTCTCAAATGCCTAATTTTACACTATAAATTATATCTATTTAAAAGTCATTTTCTATTAAAACATAGTATTTTTCACTATTCGTCAAAATATGAATGTTATCAGAAAAGTACCAAAAATTTATCCAAACTAAATTGTTATGTACTACTTCTTAGGAAAAATTTAATTCCATTAAATTGAATATATAAATGATTTAATTATTGTCTTTAAAAAGGGTTCCCCATTAAAAGGTGTTAAAATTTCTTTTTTTGAAAAATACTTCTTTTATTTGAAAAAATGAATATGTTCTTTATAATAGTCTATGAAACCCATAACATGGATGTTAAAATTATATACAGTATAAAAGATTAAAAATGTAGTTAATAATATTCATAAACTCTTTTTGAATGTCTTGTTTAGTATGTTTTGGTGAAATTCGATCTCAGTGTTTTGTGTAGCGCGATCTATAGAATTATTTTAATGAGATAACGTACTATGAAATCTTAGGGTGTTACACTTTAAGGGTTGTTTGAACTAGTTCATGAGAATGAACAGGGTTTGCCTATGAGGGCATAGGGAGTTGATGATCGGTGAGAACCCTGACTTACTTATTTGGAATAATATATATCTCTTAACACTAAGATAGAGTTGAGTGTTATATCGCGACTAGTCACCTTGGAGTGGTTTGGTTTAAGGGATTGTATGCATGGAAATAGACCCTTATGAGGGATGGAGTTTAATGAGTTGATTCTGTTGAGAATTGAGTGTAACACATGTACAGGGGGCACCTCCTGAGAGTATGGAATCATGTTATAGTAAGTTAATGCTACATTAAAGGAAGAATATAAAAATTATTAGGTTTTATCAACTATGGTTTTAAGCAACATGTGGTGACGTGAATATATTTCAATATATTATTTTCCTCACTACAGGGAAAACCATATTTTCTACAGGGAGGGGTCCTATTGAAAATAGTCTGTTAGGAAGTTCAATTTGGTAGAAGGCCAAAATCACATCATAAATAAGTTATTATTTGAGAAGGGACATTGGCTTCCATTCCAAAAGGTTTGGTGTAGGTTCTACGCCAAACCCCGGGAAGGCTATTTTTAGTCGGTGTTTTGTACCTGTTGCAAATACATGGATTTTTTTAGAATTTTGGACAGGGTATATCTCTGGTCACAAATAGTATGTCTGTAGGTGGGTATTTGCTACCAGACACATCACAAATACCTTTGTAACTGCCTTCACTAATTAATTGTGGGGTTGTTATTTGCGATTGTATTCATCGCCAATAATAATTGGCACGGCCGGTCACCCATCGCAAAAACTGTAACCTATATAAACCACCAAACAAATTTTTTTCTCTATCCACTCTTTCTCTACACCTCTCTTCATCTCTACTTACATTTCACCTCTATTTTTTTCAAGGATGCATGTTTTACATGAGATCAATATTCAAGTCTTACATCCTACTTATGATTATATGTTAAGTTATTTATATTTTTCAATTATTATTTAATTAATTCATTTTATTTTATTTTAGTTAAAACTAATGGGAAGTAGCTGCAATTTAATTTCATTTGAATTAAATTATTTTATTTGGAATTATTTATTATTACATGTAATTATGTATGATTAGTATTAATTTGTATTGATTAGAAATATTGTTTATAATTGTTAATAATTAGTTAAATTTTTTAATTATTAGTAATAATTAGTAATAATTATATGTTATTACAAGTATATAGTAGTAACTATTAGTAATTTGTAATAATTAGAAATAATTATAGGGAATAATTAACAATCAAGAATAATTAGTAATAAATCGTAACAATTAGTAATATTTTGTAACAAATAGTAATAAATAATAATAATTAGTAATAATTAGTAATAATTCAGAATACTTTTTCATAATTATGAATAATTAGTATTAATTAAGAAAAAATAGGAAAAATACATATAATTACAAATAATTTGTAATAATTTGTAATAATTAGTAATAATTTTAATTTAATTTATAATAATTAGTATTAAATATTAATAATTTGTAATAAATATAAAAAAATAGGAAAAAATATGAAAAAATATGAAAAATATGAATGAATATAGAAAAAAATGAATAAATAGCAATAAATATGATTAAATGTGAATAATTTTTAATAATTAGCGATAATTATGAATAAATATGTATAATTAGTATTAAACATGAATAATTAGTAATTATTAGTTATAATTAATAACAACTAGAAATAAATAGTAATAAATAGTAATAAATAATAATAATAGTAATAAATAGTAATAAATATAAATATATAGTAGTAAATAAGGATAAATAGTAATAACTGCAAATAATTAGATATAAAAAGGAATAATTAGTAATAAATACGATTAATTAGATATAATTAGTAAGAATAATTAATAATTAGTAGTAATTTGTAAGAATTCATAATAATTAATAATAATTTGTAATAAAAAAAATAAGTAATAATTGATAATTGTAACTAATAATTAGTGATAATTATTAATAATTAGTAATAAATACGAATAACTACTAATAAAAAATAATAAGTAGTAATAAATATGAATAATGAGTAATTAATATGAATAATTCAAACAAATTATGAATAATAAGAAATAATTAGCAAAAATTAGTAATAGTTACCAGTTATTATTAATAATTATTAGACATACTAATTATTAGTAATAAATATGAATATTTAGTAATAAATACCAAAAACTAGTAATAATTAAGAATAATTTGTGAAAATTAGTAACAAATATGAATAATTAGTAACAAATATGAAAATGTAGTATTAATTATTGACAATTAGTTATAAATAGTAATAAATAGAAATAAATACAAATAATAAGAAATAACAAATAACCATTAATCATAATTAGGTACAATTATTAACATTCACTGATAAATAGAAAAAGATACAAATAATTAGTAATAAATTAGAATAATTAGAAATAAATACGAATAATTAGTAATAAGTATGTGTAATTAGTAATAAAATATAATAATAATAAGTATAATTACAAATAATAGTAATAATTATTAATAATTAGTAATAATTAGTGACAAATAGTAATAATTAGCGATATTTAGTAATTATCACAAATAAATAGTAATTATTAGTGATGATTAGTTATAACTATAATTAATTTGTAATAATTAGAAATAATTAATAATAATTGGAATTTAATATGAATAATTAGTAATAATTAGTAAAAATGGGAAATAATTAGTAATAATTCATATAAAATAAAAATTACTAGTAATAATTTGGAATAATTAGTAATAGATAAAATTAATATGTACAAATTAGTAATAATTAGTAAATAATAGTAATTATTTGTAATATATACGAATAATTTTTAATAATTAACAATAATTAGAAATAAATATGAATAATTATTAATATATATTAATAAATAAGAATAATTAGTAATAAATTCAAATTCTAAGAAATAATTAGTAATAATTATTAATAATTAGAAATAATTAGTAATAAATAGTAACAATTAGTAATAAAATGAAATAATTAGTAATTATTACTTATAAATTGTATTAAATTGTAATAATTTGTAATCATTAGTAAGAAATAGAAATAAATAGTAAAAATTAGTAGGAATTAGTAATTAATATTAATAACTAGAAACAAATAGTAATAAATATGAATAATTAGAAATAAATTAGAATAATTTGTAATATTAGTAATAATTTGAAATATTTAGGAATAATTAGAAATAATTATTAACAAATTGCAATAATTATGAATAAATAGAGATAATTACGAAATAATAGTAATATTTAGGAATAAATAGAGATAATTAGGAATAAATAGAAATAATACGGAATAATTAACAATAATTTTTAATAATTAGGAATAATTAGGAATAATGAGGAATAATTTGAAATAAAGAGAAATAAATAGTAGTAATTAAAAATAATTAGGGATAAAATGGAATATTTAAGTATGATTAGTAATAAATAGAAATATCTAAAAAAATACCAATATTTATCTATAAATGGAAATAAAAAATAAAATAGTAACAATTACCGATTAATAGAAATAAATAGAAACAAAAAAACTTAAATTGAAATAAATAGAAATAATTTCCAATATATAGTAATAAATAGAATTAATTTTAAATAATTAGCAATAATTAGCAATAATATTCAATAATTTTTAATAATTTTCAATTATTAGGGATAATTACTAACAATCTGCAATAATTAGAAATAATTAGAAATAATTAGCAATAACTAGTAATGAATCAATACAATTTCCAGTGGTTTCGTAATTACTAAAAAATTAGAAAATTTTCAAATGGATTGGAGGCATCTATTTTTCCTGATGGCTAATCTACTTACAACATTATCCCTCTGAAATCACTATGAAAAAATTTGCACCCATGTATGGATTTATATTTTCATATGTATGAGAATATAGAGTATGATGGTGAGGCCTCCCTACTCTTTATTATCATGCATATGAAAATAGATGATTGTACATGAAAGGATATTTTTCAAACAAATTTTAGTCGGAGAAAGATGCAAGGAGATGGGACGTCGAGAAAAATACTATATTTTCCTCAATGTATCATCTTCATTTAATTTTTAGGGTAATATATAACTATGTAAAATTTTTACTCTATGTGCAGGTATCCATTTTCATATGAACGAGAATGGAGAGTAGGGTGGTGAGGCCTCTATACTATCCATTAAAGTTCAAAATAAATTGATATTCGTAATTTAGAGTGTATTTTCATAGTCATTTTGGTTGGAGAAAGTTGCATATAGACGAGCTGTTAGTAAAAGGTGTTGTTTCCATTCTACTGAAAATTGTGTCAGCCATAATTATTATAAAATAGCTTCAAATGATATTTTTACTATTTTAAATTTAAATTTAAATTGAAGGAGTCATATGGGGCCACAACGTTTGAGACACAGATTGAGTGTCAGGTCATGAAAAAAGTTCAGATTAGTTCCCACAGATTTGATGAGTCATCCTGGATACAGGTGACCATGTATGGCTTCATAAATCAAAGATTTGTTGGAATCAGCTCTCGACTAATGCATAGGATTTATTAGAGACCATTGAAATGTAAATTTACAGCTCTAGAAGAGACCATAGAGATTCATCGACATCTATATCCCCTTATGAGGTGAGAATTCAATCTAAGAATTATGTTATAGATAGTATCCGTAAGGAGAAAGAATATATCTATCGATATCAACAAAAACAGTAGTAGGAAATGTGTTTCTCATAGAAATTGATATAAGAGATGATTATGGAGTACATGAGTCAGCTAACTGATGGTTTAGATATGGATTTCCCTCAACCATCTCCTCCAGGTCATCCATATCCTTCAGAAGACCCCCTAGTGATGTCAGCTCCTCTAGAAGACATCGTAGTAATGGAAGCTCATCCAAAATCTCCCTAATGATAAAATTATTGTTTATAATAAAACATTGGAATGTCATTTTGTTTTTTAATATTATATATTTACATTCATACATAGTGTTCTTTTTATATTGTTGTGTATATTGTGTATTGTTATTTTTAGATTATTATATTATTACTAAATTATTTATTATATTTTTTACTATTTTACTTATTTTATTATTTATTTATTATTTGACTATTATTATTATTTAATATTATTTTATTAATAACTTTATTTTTACTTTATTATTATTATTTTATATTTCTGTGAATATTTTTGTCATTAATATTTTATAATCATTTATTATTTTATTATTTTCATTATTCTTATTAATATTGATATTAATAATATTATTTTATTATTAATATTAATATCAGTATTATTATTTATATTATTAATATTATTAATAATATTATTACTATTCTATTATTATATTTATTTATATTATTATGAATTAATTGTTATTATTTTATTATCCAATTGATTATTTTAATAATATTAATATTTTATTAATATTATTAATTTTTTTTACTATGAATACATTAATATTATTATTTTATATTAATTCTTTTTATAAATTTTAATATTATTTTATTAAATTTTAAAAATATTTTTTTTATTTTTTATGGTTTTTTGAAATGGGCCATTATGAATAAGTATTTTCTAAATACAAGAGTCAGATATATGTGACAAGCGTAATTGTCATCCCAAAAATATGTTTCTTTAATGATATGTTTCAAAAAACAATATGTCTGACCTGATTTTTGATAATAGGTCATTAAGATGGGATCCCATCCTGAATAAGTAAATTTTCAATAGTGGATGGTATTATTGTTTTAAAATGAAATTGAGGAAATTAATTGGGGTGGGAATGTGAGGGGGAACATTGGTATATTCCTTTCCTTTGGGGAAGATCATCTTGTGGAGTATCACAACTAGATATCTTGCAATGATGAATTTGATAATTTGACAATGAATCAACAACACTATTTAAGATATGATACATGTTTTTGTGTTTTTTGTTGATTTTTTCTAAGAAAAAGTATATTTTTTTCCTATATGATAAAAGAGAATCTATTTTTTTATAAATTTTATAAAGGGGCTCTAGTATTTCAGTCATATAGATATATCCCATGTGAAGATATATTATCCATTAAGAACTATTAAATGGTATCTATTGAAAAAATAATATTGTTCTTCTATATGTAATCATCTAATGGTGGGATTGATTAAGATTTAAAATTAACATCATGATTTATGTCCAATGGTTTAGTTCAAAAGGAAAAAACATTGGGGTTATTTAAGATAAATTAAATTAACGGTGCATAGGTTTCTATTTATATGAAATATATGATTATTTTCTTATGAACAATTACCATTATATATTTTGTTAGAATTCCTTTAGAGGATTATGTTTAGATTTCTTGAATGGAATATTGTAGTTTGGGATTATTTTACGACAATAATATGTTTTTTGGCATGGAATGGTGATAATCATGTAAAATTAGAGACAATTAGTGGTATGATGGCGAGTTTTTAATTCCCTTCAACATATAAATATTAGAGTGTTATTGGGAAATTGGTTTTTATTTTAATAGATTGTTATTTTGATTAAAAAATTACTTATAATGAAAAAAATATTAATCCCATCATAAATGGGTGTTTATAGTTGTAAATTGAGGTATTTGAGTTGTCACTTGTGCTCGAGTATGTGTTTTCCACATCTAGGTCTGAAATTATAGTTTTATATATAGAAACACGGGGCATTAATTAAGTGCACAATTCGTGTAACGCATGAACCAAATCCCTATGACATGTCTTTGTAGGAACTCTATTTATTTAAACAATGGAAATTTCCTCGGGTGTCCATGATACCTCTGTAGAACATTTTTGAAATACCCACTAGGCTTTCACATATGTGTTGAACAATTCAGAGAATAAATTTAGAAATAGTTGGACCTATATAATGTGGTATTTAATGATAGAAAATAGATTTAAATACTATATTTCTAAACCCCATTCCAATTATAAATTTAAAAACTAAAAAACATCCCCTCAAACTATTTTTGTATGAAAACTTGTTAATTCCTAACATTCAGTCTAGAACACCATAAAAGAATACCTTAATCCCCATAAACCTCTATTAGGTTGAACTCCATTATTCCTTGGATGGTTCTAGATCAATTGATACATTTAATGGTTCAAGGGAATTGAAGGATAGTTGGACTTCATTCAATTTAATATAATGAGTGGATACATTTCTGATGAGTGGGATTCACATGGCATGAATAAGTTGGTAGGATTATTTTAAAAATATTACATCATATTTATAAAAGTTTTCCTGTATTTTTATAATGATAGATTACTGTGTATTGACCATGGATTTATCAATTTAATAATATATATATTTTCTTTGTTAAATTCCCTTATTATCATGCCTCTAAAATTATGATTTAGTGCACTTTGTAATGAAAATTGTAAATTAGATGAAATTTGATGTTTTATGTGAAGTTCTATGTTGTCAATACATTAGTAATCATGAATATGATAAATGATCATTTTGGATTGTTATTTTTGGAATCATAATTTTTAATTAATGTAATGGGTGTAAATTTAAATTTCATAACCATCAATGATGTAATTATAATTGGAACATGAAATGGATAATTTAATTTATTATCAAAAACTACCTTTTTTATATATAATAATTCTATATTAAAAAGGCATGCACTATGTTGATTTTTTTATTAATTATAAATTATAACGGTAATATTATATATGTAATTTTATGAGTTTTATGGAGAGGAATGATTCAATTTAATTATTTGTATATATTGTCCTTTTAGGGGACCACATGATCTTAATAATTATTTATTAATTACCATGTGGGAAAGATATTCTCGATGAATAGAAACATATAAATTTTGTCCAATAAATATTATGTTGGGATCAAATTCATTTGAAAGATTTGTGAAATTTCATATAGAATTTATATGTTTGATATGTTGTGATCAATATATTGAGACCATTAATGGAACCAAATAATTCCACATTGTGATGAACCACTTTGATTTATAGCTTCATAGTGATATTAAATTACTCAAGTGAGCCACGAGAATCCTCTACATTAAATATGATGAATTATTTTGGGTTTCAACTTGTTGGATTGATGTTGTATTGATATTTCTTAATTTTATAGATTTATGTCATGGTTTCCAATGGCGAAGAATGTGAATACCACATAATGACCCACATGGGCATGAATTGGTTATATGGATGGAATGATTGTGGAAAAATATGAGTAATCACATTATGTGAATTTGAACAGTAAGGGTGGTACATTGAGATAAGAATGGTAGTTTCAAATAGCGGAATGAAAATTTTCACCACTCCCTTGGATACCCGTTATGATTTATTTCAATTGAATTTATAGTGGATCCATGTTGGTTCACTCAAGTTATAAGACCATTGTTGATGTCTACATTGGGAACAACATGGCTCTAATGTGTATCACGATGAATAACTTTTCAATACGGATTTAAATAGGAATATACCGATAACAGATGTTACAGAAGATATTTTTCATCCCTGTTTTTTATATATTTTTTCAATAATAAACTATTATTTTCCTAATTTCTTATATGTAACTATTTTTGTATCACTTCTACATGAACAATATTATGGATTACATAATTCTGTGAAGCTATCGGTTGTGTTCAATTTAGTTTTATTCCAAATTTTTCCCTATCCAGTATGTAAATTTTGGAACCAACTAGACGACTATTTCATTTTTGGTATAGATTTTTTAGAATGCCCGATATTTTTGTGTTTTGATTTTATGGAGTGTTATATGGATGTTAGGTCTGATATGGATATATTATTATATAATAGATACATTTTTATATAAATATTAATATTCTATTATAACTTTTAATGTTATGTAACCATGATGTATTAGTATTTTCATGTATATAATAGCTTTTTATTGTCTTATTATTTATTGTAATAATTTTTTTACAGTATATACATTATTTTTAATTTTCACCTCACTTGGTTATTATTATCATTATTACCACTATTTTTTCCATGATGATTACAAAAGAATAATCTACCAATTATAACCTAACATTGATTTATTTTTATTTAACATCCTTTGAAAAAATTTGGAGGTTCCAATGAGACCATGGGACACGCGAACATAGTGGGCCAATTCAATGGATTCTGAATAATATTGTTTCGATTATTTGTTGAATATTAACATGAAATTATTTATAATTTAAAAATTACATCAAAAACATTTTTTATATTATTTATTAAAACAAAAATACATCCAGTACTTTAATACTCCCATACCTTCAAATTTTTCCTTCAAAATATACCTAATTGACCATCGTTAATTTGTCTCCCACTTCTAAATTATTATAGTGACTATTATTTCTCATAAGCCCTTCATTTAAATATATAAATATAATATATATTTGCTCATTGATGTAACGACCCGACCCCAGTTACCCAGAGTCGGTGCATTATTACATAACATTGGTATGATCTCAAGAAAGATCATATCTCAAAAGACCGATTGGTTTAGTAGTCTTGGAAACACAAGATATATTCATAAGTCTTTCATTACATCATAAAATGAAAAACTACTACAAAAACATATTGTCTCCATAATCCACACTCATATCCCCACATAATATCCCTGTAGGTCATTCATAATTTACTTCTTCACTTCCTGGGAAAAATAAAACATAGAAATGGGGTGAGCTCAAATGCCCAGTAAGGATAACAATATAGCGTAAACTTTCATAAATAAGAATAAACATTTAAGGAAATGTATAACTTAAACAAAAGACATTTAAACTTGAACATTTAACATAGTATGGCATAAATAAAATGAAATAATGCCATTTACTTATTCACATGGTTATTCTACTAATCGAATAATCACATGAAAAATCAATAACCACTTTCATAATGATGGAATGCATAATGCCAGACTATCATAACCACATATCCAAGGCCTCGTGCCAAGACTACAAATAATATTTTGTCAAGGCCTTGTGCCAAGGCACTAGTTTGTCTCATGTGACCTAACGTTGCATCGAGGAGCTATAGCGGGCTCCACCCGTCACTTATTAAGTCCAATGCATTCCCATATGAAAATTTTTAAATATAACATAAAAATTTGTTTCAAAGCTAGCATACGAAATGTCAATAATTTCACCATAAACTATGAATGGTATAAAAATAGCACATCCACAATCAAACATATCACAAAACCTTCAATACAATATATAAGTTTTGTATCATAATAAATCAACTTCAAATAATCTTAAAATCCATCAAAGGATGTTGACATAGATGAAATCAAAATTCTTTTTAAAGAAATATCTCCTTTTATTTTGAAATCATTTAAGATCCATATAAAATAAAACATTTTCTTTGAAAATATTCTTATAAGCTTGTAAGAGAAGCTTTGAAGATTTTATAACGGCGGAAAATATCCTCACCCGCCGTATATGTTAAAAAACATTCTTACCTTAATTCTATCAAAAAGGTTAAAAAGGACCTTGTTTCAAAAACGACGGAAACATTCCTTTATAAACCGCTTATAAAAAGTCAAAAAAGGTTATAAATGACTTTAACCCATA
Source organism: Viscum album (assembly GCA_963277665.1). Taxonomy (NCBI): domain Eukaryota; kingdom Viridiplantae; phylum Streptophyta; class Magnoliopsida; order Santalales; family Viscaceae; genus Viscum; species Viscum album. The sequence goes on from OY728142.1 coordinate 1,652,501,942, forward strand.
TTCTTGTAAATAATAAATATTTTTTGAAATACATATCGAAGAAACATGGATGTGGATGATAAAGAAATCCAAGTAGATTATTACATATAAACAACTTCGGATAATGAAGAGATTGTGAAATAACCCTTACCTTGTACTTTTCCTTGGTTGGGGTAGGTTAACCTCCTGTATAATGGTGAAATAATTGTTACTAAATTATACAAGAATCATATACATTAATATGATATCATATATGATCTTTTAATATCGATTTATAATAATATCTTAGTATTATCGTTGTTTCGGGTGTTAACTTACTTCTTTTATTTTATATGTTTTGTTACGTAAGACCTTTTTGTAAGGTATAGTTTGTATATTATTCATATCCAGAATGATATCAAGTCCTTAACATCATTTTTAAATCATCAAATGATAATTATACTTGAATGGCTACGATGGAGAATGAATCTCATCGCGTTCGTGGAGACGGTAGTCCGTACGAACGCACGAGCGACAATATCATTCTTTTGATATTAAAATAATATATAAATGGTTGTTATATCATAATACAGAATAATTATCGTGTTTTATTTATTATTTACATGAGTTACATATCATTATTATACCCATCCAAATAATAATATATTGAATAACAATTACACCACGACGTGGAGACGGTAAGCCGTACGTACGCACGTATGGTGGAATGTTATTCAAAGGGTGGATAGAATAATTAATATGGTTGTATCAAAGTATATATATGATACTAAAGTTATTATTTTAGAATGGTAACAACAAATGAAGAAGAAGTGGAAGAAGAAATGAACATGGAAAAGGGTGGTGAAATCGTTACCTCTTCTTCGGGTTCTTCCTTTTGATTTGATCAAAATGGCTCCTTAGGTTGGATTTATGATCAAAATAAGGCCTCTAGGTTGTAGTGAGGGATTTTTCGAGAGTATTTGGGCAGAGTTTGGCCGAACCAAAAGGCTTTAAAGGTGTGAAGAAATGAGAAGGAGGAGTGCCCTTTTATAAGAGGGGTGAGGGGCACCTTTGGAAATGCTAGAAATATTAATTTATAATAAATTCATATTCGGTTTCTAATGGATCAAAAGTTGATTATTTAAATTTTAAGGTGGGGATAGGTCGAAAACCACTCAACCAATAGAATTTAAACAGGTTTGGGTACTTATATTAACCTTATCTTTAAGTATTAACTCTAAGTTAATTAGTTTCACTTTTACAATGTCTCTTTGTATTTTTATATAATATGGTTAATAAACTTACAATATACATCCAGGAGACCCCCAAGTGGTCCATTAATGATGAACCTATCATGATATAAGTCTCTTGTCTGAACCCTAAATTTTTAGGAATTTAATATCAATTAATAATATAATATTTGTTTTAAGAACTCTTTTATGTCAATTTTGAAACTATTCAATAGTTGATTTTTTGTGAAACTCATAACAGATTGATTACTTCAAAAAACGTAAATTAAATCAATCCTAATATATCATATTATCCTAGAAAATTAGTTTAATTCATTAAAAGTTTCATATTACATTTATTTGGGTATTTATAATATCAATTATTTTAATTTTTCACTATTATAGTAATTACTGCATCATCATTGTGCCATAAATAAAATAAATTATTTAATGTCTAAAAATTATAAATAAAATATCATTATGTAGGAAATCGTTTTATCTTTCTAATGAATATTTATAATCTAAAATCCAACATATATAGCCCTATGTAACAATTTGTTTTCTAAAAGATATATGCTTGTGTCATTTTTGTATTCATTTTAACTTAATTAAAATAAAGTGTCATTATCACTTACAAGTGGATCCATGGGGTCCCAAAATAGACCCAAAGATGCCCATGGTCGACCATGTATCAACCAATAGGTTTAAGCCACGTTTTAGGGTAATTTAGTATTATTATAATATTATTTTTTAACCCTTATTTACCGGATTTACCCTTAACCATGGTAAATAAAATATTTACCGCAGTAATTAATCAAAATGTCTAAAAATAAAAGTTACCTATTTACGCAATTTGAACATCCTGATTTCAAATATGGAATCCATTTTCCTAAATTCAATACACAGAAGTGGCAGAAATTAATTTAAAATTAATTCCCGCTGTCAAAACAAAAAGCGTGTTTTTAAGAGATAATAATTATCAAAAGATTGACACTTGTTTATGTTCGGTTTAATTGTAAAATTATGTCCAATGACCAAAATTATATTAAATGGTAAAAATATATTCTAAATATACTTTAAAACCACTCAAATTCATAATTTATCACTATTAATTATTTTGATTAAAAAAGTTGTTTTTAATTAAAATTTAGTAATTTTCACTATTCATCAAAATATGAAATTTATCCGAAAAGTGCCAAAATTTCACCTTAGGATAAATTCGATATTCAGAATCCAAAAATGAAGTCAATTTTGAAATATAAAATTTATATAATTTCAAAAATTAGGTATTACTACTCATAACGGCTAGTTTAATCGGTTGTGATGTGTGTTAAAACTCGAAGTTGCGTACAACACACGCTACTATTTTATTCAAAGGAAAGCGTACCGTGTAATCTTGGGATGTTTCATTTTAAATTTTTTTATGTCCCCATTTAGTCAAAAAGTTTAAAATATTGTATTTAAAAAGGTTTCACTTTTAAAAGTTGATAAAAGTGAAATACTGAAAATGAATCTGTTCTTGCATTATGACTAAGAAACTCATAATATGGATTCTAAAATTATAAGGATTATATAAAGTTTAAAATGTAGTTAATGCTATTCATGACCTCTTTTAATGGCTTTTTTTTTTGTATGTCATGGTGTGATTGAACTCGGTGTTGCGTGTAGTGCAAGTTAATGAATTATTTTGAAGAAATAACACACTATGAAATATTGGGGTGTTACATTCTCCCCTACTTCAATAAATTGCGTCCTCGCAATTTGAAATTGTTCTTAGAAAATAAAAGGTTGAAAATAGAATATATATTTGTGGGAAAACCCACATCGGAAATTGGGTTACTAAAATTTAGTCTTAATATGAGGAAAAGAGAAATGAAAGGGTCACCACCAAATTATGATCTCGATTAGGAGAACATTGGTGGCAATTAGAGGCATATAATTGGTGGAAAAACGTAAATATTTATAGGTAGTGATTGAGGTCATCAATCACAAACAAGTATAAAATTGAGGTCCTTAAACTCATCAATCTATGATGATTTGAAATACCATTGGTTCAACAAAACATAGGGTATTAGGATAACACATTTTTGACATTTCAAAATATCTTAGTTGAAATCCCACATCGAAAAATGAATTAATGAGGCCTCTATTTAAAACAAAGAGTAGAAAGTATGAAGATTACCGAAAATAACACATACTAGGGTTTCATGTACGAAAATATGGATATGGAAGAAAAATCAAACCATCAATTATCTGATGGAGAGTGGTAGAGAACATGGCTATGAAAAGGCCAACAATCCCAAAGCCATAAATTAATGATGATTTAAGGTACCATCTAGGAAAACATTTTTGTTCTAAGTTCCTTTTATTAATGTTGAGTAATTTATTTATGAGATTGGATAAGATAATAAGGAGATATACTTACTTTATAATTAGATTTTTATCCATTAATAAATTTCTACCACAAACTCATCTTTCACTCTAAAAGATAATAGAATGTAATTTTTTTTTTCTATTTATACTATTCGTACATGGTTCCAAAATAAATGAATTTATAATTCATCTACCAGATCTTTTTAAAAAACTACATTATTTAATCCAGGACATCTCGTGGGACAGTGGTAGGTGATACACCCTTGTCGCCCTTCGGTTGTGGGTTCAAGTCTCGCAGCCTTGCCGGACGCGACAGGTTGCCGCCCGACCTCCGGGTTGTCCTTTTATGGAAATCCAAAATGATCCAAACTAGAACTATCCAAAATAATTCTGTCCAAACTCACAGTCCAACATTTATAAGGAAGGTAAACATAATTTAGATCCTTTTTACCCCGTGATAGCATATGAATACCTTCATCATGTATTCTTTTAATACAATGAAACATCCTGAATTACCATATTCCTTATTGATTACATTCATTCCCCCTTATTCCATATAGAACGTTGGATATACTTCATTAATCCAAAAATGTTTTAAACCCCAACAATGATGGAATACAAAAATCATTAATCAGTTCCTAGGTAGTCAAGAATATCCAATATAATTTATCCAAAATAATCACATATTATTCCAAAATCACTACCTCAGTATCAGAACTATATTATGATTTATCATTCTCTCAACCATATATTTTCCAAAAATTTATCCTTCTATTGAGTCACTTTTCTTTTTTCCACACAATCTCAAGTCCTTAATGAAATAGTACTGCAGTACAATCCTTATGTACTCCATAATTATTATAACAAGTACATTGTTGATACAACACTCGAATGACATAATCATCATAAAAATTCTAATCATTCCTCTTCATCTGTGGTAGTATCATAACTAGATTATTATCCAATAGCATCATTTGCGGCATAGTCTGATGATTGGGACATATGTTCGCGTAGTGTCCAAACTCCTTGCAAATGAATCATTGTACATTTGAAACCATTTTCTTACCCTTGCAGTCACGTACTTTGTGACCTTTTCCTCCACACTTATAACAAACTTCCATTCCTTTCAGGCAAGTTCCAGGGTGTTTCTTTCCACAGTTACCACATATGGGAAAATTCTTCTTTTCCCTCTTCCCTTTATCCGTCTTTCTCTCTTCCATCCTTTTCTTCTCTTGCTTCTCTTCAAAGCCGTAGGACTCAGTAAACACTTTACTTATCTTATCAACACATGCTATTATTTCTTCATATGAAGATAATACATGGGAGACTATTTCTCTTATAAATTATAGCTTAAGACCATGAATGATATGATCCTTCCTTCTCTTTGGATCATGTGCATTTCTGAAGTTCTCATTCCTTCTACTGGGCGCCATTTCTAAACAATGGCATACAATAGATCAATTTATGAATAAAAATACACAATCCCATAATTATAAAACACTTAACAAAAATTGAACTATTTATGGATATAATCCATAATCATAAAAATGTTTTCTTTGAGAAGTATATACTCATAAACCCTTTATAATGGTTTGTAAAGAAAATGAGAATTATCCTAATCATATCCCCCAGGAGTGTCGTAACCAAGAGTGCAGCAAGGCCTGTTGTCGTGCACCAGTTCCCGTTCGAGTCTAGCTCAAAGCGGTGTTTTCAGGTTTTACCCCTAGGTACATCTGTGCCAGAGCCGCCTCTACCTGCTCGTATCCAGACAGGGATGTATTGCTCGGAAAACTCACAAAATCTCTACAATACCAAAATTCTAGGATGTTCTTCTATATTAATCCTCAAAGTTTATCTTAGGTCTATGTTCTCTAATCAGAGTTTATCTAAATCTAGCTTCCAAGGTTTGTACTAAACTTCCTCTGATACCAACTGTAACGCCCCGACCCCAGTTACCCAGAGTCAGTGCATTATTACATAACATTGGTATGATCAATAGAAAGATCATATCTCGAAAGACCGATTGGTTTAGTAGTCTTGGAAATACTAGATATATTCATAAGTCTTTCATTACATCATAAAATGAAAAACTACTACAAAAACATATTGTCTCCATAATCCACACTCATATCCCCACATAATATCCCTGTAGGTCATTCATAATTATTTATTCACTTCCTGGAAAAAATAAAACATAGAAAAGGGGTGAGCTCAAATGCCCAGTAAGGATAACAATATAGCGGAAACTTTCATAAATAAGAATAAACATTTAAGGCAATGTATAACTAAAACAAAAGCCTTTTAAACTTGAACATTTAACATATTATGGCATAAATAAAATGAAATAATGCCATTTACTTATTCACATGGTTATTCTACTAATCGAATAATCACATGCAAAATCAATAACCACTTTCATAATGATGGAATGCATAATGCCAGACTATCATAACCACATAGCCAAGGCCTCGTGCCAAGACTACAAATAAGATTTTTTCAAGGCCTTATGCCAAGACACTAGTTTGTCTCATGAGACCTAACGATGCATCGAGGAGCTATAGAGGGCTCCACCTGTCACTTACTAAGTCCAATGCATTCCCATATGAAAAGGTTTAAATATAACATAAAAATTTGTATCAAAACTAGCATACGAAATGTCAATAATTTCACCATAAACTATGAATGGTATAAAAATAGCACATCCATAGTCAAACATATCACAAAACCTTCAATACAATATATAAGTTTTGTATCATAATAAATCAACTTCAAATAATCTTAAAATCCATCAAAGTATGTTGACATAGATGAAATCAAAATTCTATTTAAAGAAATATCTCCTTTTATTTTGAAATCATTTAAGATCCATATAAAATAAAACATTTTCTTTGAAAATATTCTTATAAGCTTGTAATAGAAGCTTTGAAGATTTTATAACGGCGGAAAATAGCCGCACCCGCCGTATAAGTTAAAAAACATTCTTACCTTAATTCTATCGAAAAGGTTAAAAAGGACCTTGTTTCGAAATCGACGGAAAGATTCCATTATAAACCTCTTATAAAAAGTCAAACAAGGTTATAAATGACTTTAACCCATATTCTTGTAAATAATAAATATGTTTTGAAATACATATCGAAGAAACATGGATGTGGATGATAAATAAATCCAAGTAGATTATTACATATAAACAACCTCGGATAATGAAGAGATTGTGAAATAACCCTTACCTTGTACTTTTCCTTGGTTGGGGTAGGTTAACCTCCTGTATAATGGTGAAATAATTGTTACTAAATTATACAAGAATCATATACATTAATATGATATCATATATGATCTTTTAATATCGATTTATAATAATATCTTAGTTTTATCGTTGTTTCGGGTGTTAACTTACTTCTTTTATTTTATATGTTTTCTTACGTAAGACCTTTTTGTAAGGTATAGTTTTTATATTATTCATATCCAGAATTATATCAAGTCCTTAACATCATTTTTAAATCATCAAATGATAATTATACTTGAATGGATACGATGGAGAATGAATCTCATCGTGTTCGTGGAGACGGTAGTCCGTACGTACGCACGAGCGACAATATCATTCTTTTGATATTAAAATAATATATAAATGGTTGTTATATAATATATACAGATTCATTATAGTGTTTTATTTATTATTTACATGAGTTACATATCATTATTATACCCATCCAAATAATAATATATTGAATAACAATTGCACCATGACGTGGAGACGGTAAGCCGTACGTACGCACCTATGGTGAAATGTTATTCAAAGGGTGGATAGAATAATTAATATGGTTGTATCACAGTATATATATGATACTAAAGTTATTATTTTAGAATGGTAACAACAAATGAAGAAGAAGTGGAAGAAGAAATGAACATGGAAAAGGGTGGGGAAATCATTACCTCTTCTTCGGGTTCTTCCTTTTGATTTGATCAAAATGGCTCCTTAGGTTGCTTTCTGATCAAAATAAGGCCTCTAGGTTGTAGTGAGGGATGTTCGGAGAGTATTTGGGCAGAGTTTTGCCGAATCAAAAGGCTTTGAAGGTGTGAAGATATGAGAAGGAGAAGTTCCCTTTTATAAGAGGGGTGAGGGGCACCTTTGGAAAAGCTAGAAATATTAATTTATAATAAATTCATATTCGGTTTCTAATGGCTCCAAAGTTGATTATTCAAATTTTAAGGTGGGGATAGGTCTAAAACCACTCAACCAATAGAATTTAGACAGGTTTGGGTACTTATATTAACCTTATCTTTAAGTATTAACTCTAAGTTAATTAGTTTCACTTTTACAATGTCTCTTTGTATTTTTATATAATATGGTTAATAAACATACAATATACATCCAAGGGACCCCCAAGTGGTCCATTAATGATGAACCTATCATGATATAAGTCTCTTGTCCGAACCTTAGATTTTTAGGAATTTAATATCAATTAATAATATAATATTTGTTTTAAGAACTCTTTTATGTCAATTTTGAAACTATTCAATAGTTGATTTTTTGTGAAACTCATAACAGATTGATTACTTCGATAAAAGTAAATTAAATCAATCCTAATATATCATATTATCCTAGAAAATTAGTTTAATTCATTAAAAGTTTCATATTACATTTATTTGGGTATTTATAAGATCAATTATTTTAATTTTTCACTATTATAGTAATTACTGCATCATCATTGTGCCATAAATAAAATAAATTATTTAATGTTTAAAAATTATAAATAAAATATAATTATGTAGGAAATCGTTTTATCTTTCTAATGAATATTTATAATCTAAAATCCAACATATATAGCCCTATGTAACAATTGTTTTTCTAAAAGCTATATGCTTGTGTCATTTTTGTATTCATTTTAACTTAATCAAAATAAAGTGTCATTATCACTTACAAGTGGATCCATGGGGTCCCAAAATAGACCCAAAGATGACCATGGTCGACCATGTATCAACCAATAGGTTTAATCCACGTTTTAGGGTAATTTAGTATTATTATAATATTATTTTTTTAACCCTTATTTACCGGATTTACCCTTAACCATGGTAAATAAAATATTTACCGCAGTAATTATTCAAAATGTCTAAAAATAAAAGTAACCTATTTACGCAATTTGAACATCCTGATTTCAAATATTGAATCCATTTTCCTAAATTCAAAACACAGAAGTGGCAGAAATTAATTTAAAATTAATTCCCGCTGTCAAAACAAAAAGCGTGTTTTTAAGAGATAATAACTATCAAAAGATTGACACTTGTTTATGTTCGGTTTAATTGTAAAATTATGTCCAATGAAAAAAATTATATTAAATGGTAAAAATATATTCTAAATATACTTTAAAACCACTCAAATTCATAATTTATCACTATTAATTATTTTGATTAAAAAAGTTGTTTTTAATTAAAATTTAGTAATTTTCACTATTCATCAAAATATGAAAGTTATCCGAAAAGTGCCAAAATTTCACCTTAGGCTAAATTCGATATTCCGAATCCAAAAATGAAGTCCATTTTGAAATATAAAATTTATATAATTTCAAAAATTAGGTATTACTATTCATAACGGCTAGTTTAATCGGTTGTGATGTGTGTTAAAACTCGAAGTTGCGTACAACACACGCTACTATTTTATTCAAAGGAAAGCGTACCGTGTAAGCTTGGGATGTTTCATTTTAAATTTTTTTATGTCCCCATTTAGTCAAAAAGTTTAAAATATTGTATTTAAAAAGGTTTCACTTTTAAAAGTTGATAAAAGTGAAATACTGAAAATGAATCTGTTCTTGCATTATGACTAAGAAACTCATAATATGGATTCTAAAATTATAAGGATTATATAAAGTTTAAAATGTAGTTAATGCTATTCATGACCTCTTTTAATGGCTTTTTTTTTTGTATTTCATGGTGTGATTGAACTCGTTGTTGCGTGTAGTGCAAGTTATTGAATTATTTTGAAGAAATAACACACTATGAAATCTTGGGGTGTTACATTCTCCCCTACTTCAATAAATTGCGTCCTCGCAATTTGAAATTGTTCTTTGAAAATAAAAGGTTGAAAATAGAAAATATATTTGTGGGAAAACCCACATCGGAAATTGGGTTACTAAAATTTTGTCTTAATATGAGGAAAAGAGAAATGAAAGGGTCACCACCAAATTATGATCTCGATTAGGAGAACATTGGTGGAAATTAGAGGCATATAATTGGTGGAAAAACGTAAATATTTATAGGTAGTGATTGAGGTCATCAATCACAAACAAGTATAAAATTGAGGTCCTTAAACTCATTAATCTATGATGATTTGAAATACCATTGGTTCAACAAAACATAGGGTATTGGGATAACACATTTTTGACATTTCAAAATATCTTAGTTGAAATCCCACATCGAAAAATGAATTAATGAGGCCTCTATTTAAAACAAAGAGTGGAAAGTATGAAGATTACCGAAAATACACATACTAGGGTTTCATGTAAGAAAATATGGATATGGAAGAAAAATCTAACCATCAATTATCTGATGGAGAGTGGTAGAGAACATGGCTATGAAAAGGCCAACAATCCCAAAGCCATAAATTAGTGATGATTTAAGGTACTATCTAGGAAAACATTTTTGTTCTAAGTTCCTTTTATTAATGTTGAGTAATTTATTTATGAGATTGGCTAAGATCATAAGGAGATATACTTACTTTATAATTAGAGTTTTATCCATTAATAAATTTCTACCACAAACTCATCTTTCACTCTAAAAGATAATAGAATGTAATTTTTTTTTCTATTTATACTATTCTTACAGGGTTCCAAAATAAATGAATTTATAATTCATCTACCAGATCTTTTTAAAAAAACTACATTATTTAATCCAGGACATCTCGTGGGCCAGTGGTTGGTGATACACCCTTGTCGCCCTTCGGTTGTGGGTTCAACTCTTGCAGCCTTGCCGGACGCGACAGGTTGCCGCCCGACCTTCGGGTTGTCCTTTTATGGTAATCCAAAATGATCCAAACTAGAACTATCCAAAATACGTCAGTCCAAACTTACAGTCCAACATTTATAAGGAAGGTAAACATAATGTAGATCCTTTTTACCCCGTGATAGCATATGAATACCTTCATCATGTATTCTTTTAATACACTGAAACATCCTGAATTACCATATTCCTTATTGATTACATTCATTCTCACTTATTCCATATAGAACGTTGGATAAACTTCATTAATCCAAAAAAATTTTAAACCCCAACAATGATGGAATACAAAAATCATTAATCAGTTCCTAGGTAGTCAAGAATATCCAATATAATTTATCCAAAATAATCACATATTATTCCAAAATCACTACCTCAGTATCAGAACTATATTATGATTTATCATTCTCTCAACCATATATTTTCCAAAAATTTATCCTGCTATTGAGTCAATTTTCTTTGTTCCACACAATCTCAACTCTTTAATGAAATAGTACTGCAGTACAATCCTTATGTACTCCATAATTATTATAACAAGTACATTGTTGATACAACACTCGAATGACATAATCATCATAAGAAGTATAATCATTCCTCTTCATCTGTGGTAGTATCATAACTTGATTATTATCCAATAGCATCATTTGGGGCATAGTCTGATGATTGGGACATAGGTTCGCGTAGTGTCCAAACTCTTTGCAAATGAACCATTGTACATTTGAAACCATTTTCTTACCCTTGCAGTCACGTACTTTGTGCCCTTTTCCTCCACACTTATAACAAACTTCCATTCCTTTCAGGAAAGTTTCAGGGTGTTTCTTTCCACAGTTACCACATATGGGAAAATTCTTCTTTTCCCTCTTCCCTTTATCCGTCTTTCTCTCTTCCATCCTTTTCTTCTCTTGCTTCTCTTCAAAGCCATAGGACTCAGTAAACACTTTACTTATCTTATCAACACATGATATTAGTTCTTCATATGATGATAATACATGGGAGACTATTTGTCTTATAAATTCTAGCTTAAGACCATGAAAGATATGATCCTTCCTTCTCTTTGGATCATGTGCATTTCTGAAGTTCTCATTCTTTCTACTGGGCTCCATTTCTAAACAATGGCATACACTAGATCAGTTTATGAATCAAAATACATAATCCCATACTTATAAAACACTTAACAAAAATTGAAAAATTTATGGATATAATCCATAATCATAAAAATGTTTTCTTTGAGAAGTATATACTCATAAACCCTTCATAATGGTTTGTAATGAAAATGACAATTATCCTAAGCATATCCCCCGGGAGTGTCGTAACCAAGATTGCACCAAGGCCCGTTCTCGTGCACCAGTTCTCGTTCGAGTCTAGCTTAAAGCGGTGTTTTCGGGTTTTAACCCTAGGTACATCTGTGCCAGAGCCGCCTCTACCTGCTCGTATCCAGACATGGATGTATTGCTCGGAAAACTCACAAAATCTCTACAATACCAAAATTCTAGGAAGTTCTTCTATATTAATCCTCAAAGTTTATCTTAGGTCTATGTTCTCTAATCAGAGTTTATCTAAATCTATCTTCCAAGGTTTGTACTAAACTTCCTCTGATACCAACTGTAACGCCCCGACCCCAGTTACCTAGAGTCGGTGCATTATTACATAACATTGGTATGATCACAAAAAGATCATATCTCGAAAGACCGATTGGTTTAGTAGTCTTGGAAATACTAGATATATTCATAAGTCTTTCATTACATCATAAAATGAAAAAATACTACAAAAACATATTGTCTCCATAATCCACACTCATATCCCCACATAAAGTCCCTGTAGGTCATTCATAATTTACTTCATCGCTTCCTGGAAAAAATAAAACATAGAAAAGGGGTGAGCTCAAATGCCCAGTAAGGATAACAATATAGCGGAAACTTTCATAAATAAGAATAAACATTTAAGGCAATGTATAACTAAAACAAAACCCTTTTAAACTTGAACATTTAACATAGTATGGAATAAATAAAATGAAATAATGCCATTTACTTATTCACAAGGTTATTCTACTAATCGAATAATCACATGCAAAATTAATAACCACTTTCATAATGATGGAATGCATAATGCCAGACTATCATAACCACATAGCCAAGGCCTCGTTCCAAGACTACAAATAAGATTTTGTCAAGGCCTTGTGCCAAGACACTAGTTTGTCTCATGAGACCTACCGATGCATCGAGGAGCTATAGCGGGCTCCACCCGTCACTTACTAAGTCCAATGCATTCCCATATGAAAAGGTTTAAACATAACATAAACATTCGTATCAAAACTAGCATACGAAATGTCAATAATTTCACCATAAACTATGAATGGTATAAAAATAGCACATCCACAGTCAAACATAACACAAAACCTTCAATACAATATATAAGTTTTGTATCATAATAAATCAACTTCAAATAATCTTAAAATCCATCAAAGGATGTTGACATAGATGAAATCAAAATTCTTTTTAAAGAAATATCTCCTTTTATTTTGAAATCATTTGAGATCTATATAAAATAAAATATTTTCTTTGAAAATATTCTTATAATCTTGTAAGGGAAGCTTTGAATATTTTAAAACGGCGGAAAATAGCCCCACCCGCCGTATAAGTTAAAAAACATTCTTACCTTAATTCTATCGAAAAGGTTAAAAAGGACCTTGTTTCGAAAACGATGGAAAGATTCCTTTATAAACCTCTTATAAAAAGTCAAACAAGGTTATAAATGACTTTAACCCATATTCTTGTAAATAATAAATATGTTTTGAAATACATATCGAAGAAACATGGATGTGGATGATAAAGAAATCCCTAGAATATTACATATAAACAACCTCGGATAATGAAGAGATTGTGAAATAACCCTTACCTTGTACTTTTCCTTGGTTGGGGTAGGTTAACCTCTTGTATAATGGTGAAATAATTGTTACTAAATTATACAAGAATCATATACATTAATATGATATCATATATGATCTTTTAATATCGATTTATAATAATATCTTAGTATTATCGTTGTTTCGGGTGTTAACTTACTTGTTTTCTTTTATATGTTTTGTTACGTAAGACCTTTTTGTAAGGGATAGGTTTTATATTATTCATATCCAGAATGATATCAAGTCCTAAACATCATTTTTAAATCATCAAATGATAATTATACTTGAATGGATACGATGGAAAATAAATCTCATCGCGTTCGTGGAGATGGTAGTTCGTACGTACGCACGAGCGACAATATCATTCTTTTGATATTAAAATAATATATAAATGGTTGTTATATCATATATACAGAATCATTATCATGTTTTATTTATTATTTACATGAGTTACATATCATTATTATACCCATACAAATAATAATATATTGAATAACAATTACACCACGACGTGGAGACGGTAAGCCGTACGTACGCACGTATGGTGAAATGTTATTCAAAGGGTGGATAGAATACTTAATATGGTTGTATCACAGTAAATATATGATACTGAAGTTATTATTTTAGAATGGTAACAACAAATGAAGAATAAGTGGAGGAAGAAATGAACTTGGAAAAGGGTGGTGAAATCATTACCTCTTTTTCGGGTTCTTCCTTTTGATTTGATCAAAATGGCTCCGTAGGTTGGATTTCTGATCAAAATAAGGCCTCTAGGTTGTAGTGAGGGCTGTTGGGAGTGTATTTGGGCAGAGTTTGGCTGAACCAAAAGGCTTTGATGGTGTGAAGAAATGAGAAGGAGGAGTGCCCTTTTATGAGAGGGGTGAGGGGCACCTTTGGGAAAGCTAGAAATATTAACCTTATCTTTAAGTATTAACTCTAAGTTAATTAGTTTCACTTTTACAATGTCTCTTTGTATTTTTATATAATATGGTTAGTAAACTTACTATATACATCCAAGCGACCCCCAAATGGTCCATTAATGATGAACCTATCATGATATAAGTCTCTTTTCCGAACCTTAGATTTTTAAGAATTTAATATCAATTAATAATATAATATTTGTTTTAAGAACTCTTTTATGTCAATTTTGACACTATTCAATAGTTGATTTTTTGTGAAACTCATAACAGATTGATTACTTCGAACAAAGTCAATTAAATCAATCCTAATATATCATATTATCCTAGAAAATTATTTTAATTCATTAAAAGTTTCATATTACATTTATTTGGGTATTTATAATATCAATTATTTTATATTTTCACTATTATAGTAATTACTGCATCATCATTGTGTCATAAATAAAATACATTATTTAATGTCTAAAAATTATAAATAAAATATCATTATGTAGGAAAACTTTTTATCTTTATAATGAATATTTATAATCTAAAATAAAACATATATAACCCTATGTAACAATTGTTTTTTTAAAAGATATATGCTTGTGTCATTTTTGTATTCATTTTAAGTTAATTAAAATAAAGTGTCATTATCACTTACAAGTGGATCCATGGGGTCCCAAAATAGACCCAAATATGCCCATGGTCGACCATGTATAAACCAATAGGGTTAAGCCACGTATTAGGGTAATTTAGTATTATTATAATATTATTTTTTACCCCTTATTTACCGGATTTACCCTTAACCATGGTAAATAAAATATTTACCGCAGCAATTATTCAAAATGTCTAAAAATAAAAGTTACCTATTTACACAATTTGAACATCCTGATTCCAAATATGGAATCCATTTTCCTAAATTCAAAACACAGAAGTGGCAGAAATTAATTTAAAATTAATTCCCGCTGTCAAAACAAAAAGAGTGTTTTTAAAAGATAATAACTATCAAAAGATTGACACTTGTTTATGTTCGGTTTAATTGTAAAATTATGTCCAATGACCAAAATTATATTAAATGGTAAAAATATATTCTAAATATACTTTAAAACCACTCAAATTCATAATTTATCACTATTAATTATTTTGATTAAAAAAGTTGTTTTTAATTAAAATTTAGTAATTTTCACTATTCATCAAAATATGAAAGTTATCCGAAAAGTGCCAAAATTTCACCTTAGGCTAAATTCGATATTCCGAATCCAAAAATAAAGTCCATTTTGAAATATAAAATTTATATAATTTCAAAAATTAGGTATTACTATTCATAACGGCAAGTTTGATCGGTTGTGATGTGTGTTAAAACTCGTAGCTGCGTACAACACACACTACTGTTTTATTCAAAGGAAAGCGTACCGTGTAAGCTTGGGATGTTTCATTTTAAATTTTTTTATGTCCCCATTTAGTCAAAAAGTTTAAAATATTGTATTTAAAAAGGTTTCACTATTAAAAGTTGATAAAAGTGCAATACTGAAAATGAATCTGTTCTTGCATTATGACTAAGAAACTCATAATATGGATTCTAAAATTATAAGGATTATATAAAGTTTAAAATGTAGTTAATTCTATTCATGACCTCTTTTAATGGATTTTTTTTGTAATTCATGGTGTGATTGAACTCGGTGTTTCATGTAGTGCAAGTTATTGAATTATTTTGAAGAAATAACACACTATGAAATCTTGGGGTGTTACAATTGATGTGAGTACCCACCTCATGTTAGTGATTCTTTCATAATATTTACTATCATATCAATGTGAAACCCTTAATAATATAATTCAATAAATATAATTATTATAATTATATATATATATTAAAAAACAGTATTTATTTTTCTATAGCATAAAAAAATTATCGACCATATGTATGTGTAGAATACTACCTTAACAAAGTGAAGATGTTAATAAGTTTAATTAATTATCATGGATGGTATTAAATATGGATATATTAAATAATATTAATATTTAGGTGATAAATTTTATTTTAAATTAATTAATTTTTCTATTACATCATTTATATCATTATATTATAATGGGGATCAATAATCATGTGTATGGAGGATAACCACCTAAGTAAAAAATGAATATCATTTTTATCACCACCCATAGTGGATGGAACTCTGAATATATTGTTGGTGGTTGGGTAATAATAATTTCATTATTATGATTCAACTATTTCTTAATATCTTTATATATTAACATTCACAAAAACAAAAACAAATTTAAATTATTATTATTTGGATATATTTAACCACAAAAGTTTTTAATGATATAAATATTATTTCATGAATGATAATTGTATATCATATAATGTTTATATAATTTAATAATTATATTGTATTATATTCAAATGATTATAGAATGGTGTTTTAAATCTTTTAGAAAAATATATAACATCTTCATATCATTAAGACATAAAAACATATACATTATGATTCTGTTTTCCAAAACCTTATTTATGTCTTTCACTAATGAAAATGGGATTTATGAAAACATTGAAAAAACTATTATACAATTATGAATAAGATATTAATTTTGAAAATGATTCTATTTTGTGGGAATATATTTCTTCATTTTTTTGTTTGTCAGAAAATAGTTGAGTGTCTTGATAACCAAAATTGAATTTCGACAATAATCTGTTAAATATTTTTATTAAACAGTTATAATGTAATTATAAAATTAAATTTTTTTATATCAATGTTATATGTTACATAATGATGATTTTAATTTCAACCATACTTCATAGACTATCTTGTATATAAAAATCAAGGATAATCTTAAATAAATTGGTAACTCAATCATCTTACATTTATGTGATATGTTTCCTTCCTTGATTTATTTATCTAATTTTCAAAAAATTTGACATTTTATATTATGATAGATATAAATATATATAAAAATAATTTTTTTTATGAAAATCCATTTTTGTGAATGGTTTTCATCTTAGTTTCTTAAACTAATGATACATTTACAAAAGATAGACATAATTATGACTTTTATATACAGATTTTGTAATGTTTTAATGAATATATATTCCTTATTTAGTTATCATTAAATTAAAATGATATATCTCTAATATAATTGTGTTTCATGGTTCACCTTGAAGTTTTATTTATTATGTGACTATTTCGGTGATAATTTTTTTAGTTGAAACCTGTTTATTATGTGATTTTATTTTATGCAATTTCTATTTTTTATTTTACCCACATAACTTCAATGGGTTCTTTGAAAAAAGAGAATCATTTATAGTTGGATGATTAGGAAACCTATACTTTTTATATTGACTCATTATGAGATTATTTTTGAATGATTTTAAGGGGTAAATACATATACAGATTACATTAGGAATGGATTCTACATCTTCCTCCAATGAATTTGATAGTTTTAATATCTATTTTTATATTCATTATTTGACGTAATGAGGTTTTTCACATAGATGTGGGATCAATGGGGTTTCCCACATTTTTAGGCTTGGAAAAAATCATCATCTCTGGATAAGTATGGGAATAATGTGTTTTATCAAAAAAAAATTGAATCCTTATATAGACCGTAAATTACTTTTTTTATAATGAAGTGAAACATTTTAAAGATTCATTTAATTACAATGAAAAAAATTCAATCTAATTCGTTATTAAACATATATTCCTCTTTTATACAAAATTCAGCCATGTTACATGCTGACTGATATGTCTTTTGAGACATAAAATATCATTTATGTATACTTAATAAAAAAGTTAAGGTCATGGTTTTATATATCATTTTTTCTGTCAACTGTATATTATTTGATGATATTTAATTTTGATATTTCTTTGATGATAATGTTCACCTTAAATTATTATAACCTCATAAATTATTTTATTTTTATACCAAACTAAGTGTCTATTATTACTCCATCTATTATGTTACCTTTCTGCTTGTTTTGGTGTTGATTATATCATGATATATTATATGAAAATACTCTTCAGTATATAGATATTATAGAATTTTTTTAAACTATTATTAATTTTTTTATGATTCTATTCATAAATTCACTAATATATTAGGTTGTAATATTTTTACACTATTTATGATATGTTTCATCTAAGTCATGATATTATTTTAAAATTTTTGTTATGTTCATCTTGGGAAACAATAGTTTTGAATGGTAACATGATTGTTATGATATTATCGTCATCATTTTCATATTATAATAATATATATGTATATTATAAAATGAATATTTTACATATTTAGATTAATAAAAAAACAAATAAATCAAAAATATGTAAGGAAATTTATTCTAATCTTCATGAAATATAAATAATTATTCATTAAATATATAGAAAATATAATGTTTTGAAATAATATTTAATTTACTATATTATTTTGAAAAAGTGTTTTTTGTGTAATTAAAAAAATATTTGTAAATCTATGAGGATGTAATTAATTTTTTAATGGGTAAAATAATATCCTAATAATATAATTGTTATGATTTTTAAAATATAATTTTATATAAATAATAATCCTTATATTTTTAGAAAAAAAAAGAAAAAATCATTTTATTTTTTCAATATTCGCATTGAAATGGTATGCGTATATTTTTGTTTTTTAATAATTATATTTATTTTTATGCAATTATGAAATTAATAAAAATATTAATATTAACATTTTTTAGTTAAAAAAGTATTAATTTAATAACGTGACATGTTAGAAACCATTATTTTTAACTCATCTGAAAAATTAATTTTATATATTAACATTAATCATTATAATTTTTAGTACTAGAGGAATAAAACAAACTATTGAATATAATATGACACCCCTCTCATTTGAATATAAATTTCCTTGGTCTCCATCAAATCTCTTCAGAATTTTTAAATTCCATACCAATGAAATGATCTCACAAAATATCTCCAAATTGCATCCCCACATTTATTAATGATTTAGTGTCATAAAAATACCAACCTTTAGTTCATTATGGATGATCATAAGAGTAGGAATCCTATTAGTAGAAGAGAGTATCACAAGAATGGGGTTAATTAAGTTCCTAGTAAAAAATTATATTATAAAAATTTAAAATAAAATACACCAAATATTAAAAACAAAGATATTAAATAAAAAATGATCCATATATTATCTGATATGTCAATCTATTTCTCAAATATTGATTATGTATTTTTTATAAAAACAGTAATAAATAAATTAAAATTAATAATATATTTATTTAATTAAAATCATATAAAGATCAATTTATTATTTTCAACAAAAGTAGTTGTTTTATTTATAGTTTTTTAAAAACAAATTAGCATTAGAAATGAATCAATACTAAACAGAAAGTGGAATAAAAAAAAGATCATTTTGAATTGAGTACCTATTCATCTCCACATAGTAATCACCTTCTTCCATGAGGATTATATAAGAAAATATTTATCCTCATCCTATATTAGGAATGTAAAACAACTAGTCATATTTCATGGTCATGAAGGATCTACATCCACAAAAACTATGTGATTAAAATAAACACATGATATGTAGAGTTCTTTTTAACAACATCATGGGGAAAAGGTAATGTGTAATTTAAGATGCTATTTAGAATCATCTATTTATAGAACAGGAGTTGGTGTGTGTTTAATATACAAGGTAAATAAAAAATTTCTCAATATTTAATGATAACACATAGAATGAGTAAGTATAAATACCTATAAATTATATTCTTGTTGTATTTTATGTTCTATGAAGCTCGAGAATCCTCGGGTGTAGATTTTATATGATACAGAGATGTTTCTCATAAAATAAGACTAATAACGTCATATGCTAATTTTTAGTTTGTCCTGTAATAAAGTAATTGAATGTTAGATTTTGTATAATATACCATATTCCATTAAATATATGGATTATTAATTCATTGAACCTATTATGTATAACTATTTATGTTATTGAAGAATTGTTCTATCACCCTCATCATGTGTGTATCTTTATCTATGTGTTAATAATTGGTTATTCATTCTAATATATCTATAGCACGTAAATAAAATCATTTATATCATCTTATCATCAAACTAACGGACTTATATATGAATTCACTCATCTCTAAAATAGTATAATAATTATTATTAAAATAATTTTCTACATCTAATTCAGAAATATTTCATTTAGAAGTATTTAATTCATAATAAATTGAAATTTTGATGGTGGCTATTCTGAAAGGTGAGGCAACATAAAAGGTGACATGATCTGGACGTGACATAACTTGGTGGTGTTCTTGTCCAACATTGAGTAATATAAGATGTATCATATTTAAATATATTTCTAATTTTTCATAGTAACAGTAGTTATAGACTGATTGTGGACCCTCTCAGTGTTGACTTGTCTGAAATGTGATCCTTTATATTGGTATGTATTTTTTACTAAAGAAAAAGATTCATCATGATGGGGTTTCATCTCTGGCACTTTTTCATTCCCATATATAGAAAAATTCTTATCTTAATAGTAATTCATCTTTAGGTGCGAGTCCTTCCCATACATTTCCAAATTATCATCCTGATGGTATTTCATCTATAGTGGTGGGCTTTTCCCACAGATATACAAAATTTCACAAATCTTACTTATATTAAAAAATGCTATTGTACCATAAAAATCACATTAATATAATAAAAAACAATATTTTGTGATCATTTAAAAATGGATTCCATCAATCTCTTAGATTTTTATGACAAGAAAATCATTGATTTGTAAAATCCATTTATTGAATGAAATATTATTTTTAAAAAAAATATCCTCATTATAAAAATTCAAATATAGTAAGCATTAGTCAATAAAAACAGTAATTAAATTAGATGGAATCAATTATAAATGGTGTTAATGGAAGTAATTTAATATATATGTGGTAATAAGTTATTTCATTGATGAAGATATCAATGATATAATTACTATTAAGGAATTATATCCACTCTCATCCTTGAAAACTATATTAAATAAGGAATCAAATAAAATATAACTAAATTTTATAGAGTTAATAAATAACTTTTGGGTGTATCACGAACTAAAAATAACAAGTAAGAAATTAAAAGAAACTAAATATGAATAATAAGAGAAATTTAATTATAATATGTAATTGAAGTAAAACTAATAATTTAAAAAAATTAAAATTCTAATTCTAATCAAAGACATTAAATTCATATCAAAATTATTTCTAGTATGGGCAGCAGGAACAAGTTTTTATTTTACCATCCCTTTATTAGAAACAAAATATTCCGAAATATAACCTAAGTATACTATATGGATGGTTATAGGGACAGTAGGTATAGAAGGATTATCTATGATAATGATTATATGGAGATGGTGGAAAACTTTTCTACGAGTCAATTTAAATGGATACAAATAGACAGGTAATAGTTCATCGAGATATCTCATGTCACAAATTCTAAAAAGCATGGAATCAATAGAGGGTGGATAGAAATGTGTAGTGACTAGGATGGAATCTAGATCCACTGCATCAGTTCCATAAAAATGAAGAATTGGATTGATCGGATTGTCGAATTCCATGATGATTTGTCCTCCAAAATTACATAAAATTTGTAAATTAATTTTTCCTCCACTATGAAAATCATGTGTTCTAGATTCATCACATTCATCTCACTCACATGTTCTTTGAATGAATGAATGACTAGAGGAATTCTGAAGTTCTCATCATGGAAGAATAACTGAGATTTGATCCCAAGTTTAGTATAAACCATTTAAAGGTAATATATTATACACATTTCCCTTTTCATTATATCATATTTTAAATACAACATATATTAACTAAGCATCATATGAACATGATCACTATTATGTCATGTTTGTCTCAACATTTTTAAGGATTATATATAGCATCACCCAAAATAATATGAAATTTATCTCTATCAACCGACCTGATGAACTAAAAATCTATTATTAGAGGTGGATCAATAGAATTAGAAAAAAAATAAGAATATTTTTCTACCATATATAACAATGTTACCATATAATTGGAAAAAAATATCATCTCATACATTGTAGAACTCTTGGTATCTAACTCATTTCTCTCATCATATTCTCCATCTCCACATCTAAAATGTGACACATAATATTTGACTGTATATGATGTATCTTAATGTGAAATAGATATCATCCATCTTTATCACTCAACAGAGCTTTTTGAGGTGCTTGATTTTTCAATAAAAATTTTTTTCAAGAGAGTCCAATATATGAAGGATTTAATATCATCCTTGGTAGCAACATCAATTTGAAAAGATGCAATGGTTGGTGAAGAGAGAGTCTTGTGAGAGGCTTCATGGGAGCTTGGGGAACCTTGGGGGGATTCTAGAGAGAGTAGGGAATAGGATGGACGAACTCAAAGGGATTTTAGTGAGGAGGAAGTGGGAGCATGGGTGGGTTTATATAGGAAAGGTGAGGGAATTCTTTATTATTTAGGTTTGTGTTCCTTTATATTAAATTAATCCAAACCACAAACCATATCATGGTTTTTTCACATGGTTTTTGGAAAAGGGAAGAGGGAAAAAATATTTTATAAGTCCAAAGTCCTAAATTTTTAAAATATTAGGGTTTATTATGTGGAGGTGAGTCACACTCCCATGGAAAGTAATTTAAAAAGGCAAGGTGTTGAATAAGTCTTGAGGGGTCCATTAATGCTTTGAAAAGTTAGTCAAACAAACCCAAAATCACATTATTTTAATGGTAATACATACATTGTCCGAAAATAGATATTATTTTATTTTATTTAACCACTATTGGGTCATTATGATGTCATAAAACACATTATATATTTAAACGGTATTTAATTTTTACCCAAAAATTTGACTGTCTCAGAAAATTATGAAAAATTCACCGTCAGATAATTTCGATGTCCTGATTCCAAAAATGACATTTATTTTATCTAAATAATTTTATAAATATTCTAATTTTATCTTTTAAAATAATAACCGACATTTATCGAAAATTCAAGGGTTTTGACAGAAATGGCTTTCAAAGCTTAATAAAACTTTTAATTGCATTCATAAAATTATAAGATCATTTATATTTAATAAAAAACAATATAATTGTAATATAATTATTATATTAATATATTATTTAATTCAAAAATCCCTTAGTTTAATAAAATATATTTCTTAATTGAATAATAACTAAAAACACCATTTGTACTTTAAAACTATTTACAAAGTATCAAAAATGACTAGAAATTATATTCATTATTATATAAAAAAATAATGTGCATGAACATAGTACTACTTATTTGTTACATAACCCCTTAAAATATCCTCATAAGAACTAAGGGTAAGGTTTGTGATGGTGACAGACTCTTAGGGTGGCTAGGATAACATCGCTCGAGTCGTAATTTCAATCAGCATCCACTTTTCTCGTAGACGGTCACATTCAAGCTTAACATGATGAAGATCAGCTTGGGATTGGTCAAGAGTGAAGCCGAAAGATGCCACCTCTTTTCCAAGCTCCGAAAAATGGGATTCGTATTGGGAAATTCTACTGGATGAGGCCATCGCTTCCTTTTTTTGAGTAAATTGGATTTGTTAAAGTCTTATATTTATACGAATCATGTGATAATTGTTCAATGACATTATTTGCAATGATAAAAAATCTTATCATAAAACCAAAGAAGTTGAAATTTTTAATAAACATAAACAGATGTTTAATTATATCAGGAGGGATTTCTATTATGAAACTTTGGGTCGTTACAATATCCCCCCTTAAGAAATTTCACCCTCGAAATTTTCCTTTTCCCACACTAAAACAGATGTGGGTAACCCAGCTTCATCTTTTCCTCTAATTCCCAAGTTGCTTCTTCAAACTTGTGGTTTCTCCACAACCCCTTGATGAGGGGCTTTTTCTTATTTCATAGAACATTTTCCCGATGATCTATGATCATCACTGGTTTCTCCTCATAAGAGAGATCATCTTCCAATTGTACCACCTCGGGAGAGATTACATGTCAAGGATCCGGTATGTGATTCCTTAAGAGGGATACATGAAAGGCATCATGTAATTTATCCATGGCAGGTGGAAGTTCTAGTCGATAGGCCATATCCTCGACATGATAAAGAATCCCGAAGGGGCCGATGTACCTTGGACTTAACTACCCTTTCCATCCAAACCTCATGACATTCTTCCACGAAGATATGCATAGAAACACCATGTCTCCAACTTTAAATTCAAGGTCTCGTCGATGATTTTCTGCATAACTCTTCTATCGACTCTAGGCTGCCTTGATATGCTGCTGAATGGTTTTCAACTTCTCCACCATTTCTTCGACCATTTCTGGTCCAATTAGTTTACGTTCACCGACCTCATCCCAACATGCCGGTGTTCTGCACCGTTTCCAATACAAGGCTTCATATGGTTCCATTTGGATGCTTCAGTGGAAACTATTGTTATAAGAGAACTCAACCAGAGTAATATTTTGATCCCATCCTCCTTTAAAGTACATTGAGCACGCTCTCAACATATCATCAAGTGTTTGGATAGTCTGCTCATATTGGCCATCACTTTGAGGATTATAGGCCATACTAAAGTTCAGTTCAGTATTCAAGGCATGTTGAAGACTCTTCCAAAACATAGAGGTGAATCTTGGATCTCGGTCAGACACAATAGATAGTGGTACTCCATGAAACCTTACCACTTCTCTGATATATATCCGTGCTAGTTGATCCAATGAGAAATCCTCATGAATACCAATGAAGTGTCAAGTCTATTAAGACTATCCACAACAACCGAGATTGCATTGTTGCCTTTAGATTTCCGTGGAAGTCCGGTGAAAAGGTCCATGGTGATGTTCTCGCAATTCCATTATGGTTTGGGCAATGGTTACATCATCCTCTTAGACTTCTGCCTCTATATCTTCACTTGCAAACACACCAGGCACTTTGATGTATATTCGGCGATCTCTTTCTTCATATTATCCCACCAAAAGTTTCTCGGAGATCTCGATACATCTTTGTGCTCCCTGGGTGAATAGAGAAATTTGAACTATGTGCATCATCCAAAAGATCTTTCTTCAGCTCTGGATTTGATGGAACATATAGTATTTTCCCAAACCGCACAATTCCTTCTTCATTAACATTAAACTCTGAGGATTTACCCTTTTTGATAGCTTCCACTTTTTCTTGATTTCCCGGAAAATCCTTTTGAGCATCCTTTAACCTTTCCAAAAGAGATGGTTGAGAAATAATTTGTGAAAGGATTGATGATGATCCCTTCTTTATGATTCCCACATCCATCTTCATCAAGTTAAAGAAGAATGGATCCTTCTCAATTCTCATCATTGATAGAATCACTGGATCCTTTCTACCTAGGGCATCTGCCACCTTGTTATCTTTCCCAGGGAGGAAATGTATTGAACACTCATAATCCTCGATGAGCTCTATCCATCTTCTATGGCGCATATTACACATTTTCTGTGTGAATATATATTTATGACTCTTGGTGTTAGTATATATCTCACATTTCACTCCATATAGATAATGCTGCCAGATTTTCAAGGCAAAGATCACAACTGCCAACTCCAGATCATGTGTTGGATAGTTTCGCTCATGGATTTTCAATTGCATTGAGGCATATGATATAACTTTATCATTATACATCAGCACACCGCCTAAGCCCTTCTTTTAAGCATCAATAAAAACAACAAAAAGTTCCCCACATGTGGGTAATGTGAGAACGAGTGCAGTGATAAGCCTCCTTTTAAACTCCTTGAAGCTTTCTTCTCATTCATCACTCCAAGAAAACTTTACTCCATTTTGAGTTAGCTTGGTAATCAGGTTAGAAAATCATGAGAAATTTCTCAAAAATCATCTATAATATCCAGATAACCCCAAGAAGCTACGAATATCTGTTACTGATGTTGGCCTCGGCCATCCCTCAATTGCATCTGTTTTGGAGGGGTTCACAGATATCCCATTGCTTGAGATGATATCACCCAAGAATGAGACCTCCTTCAACCAGAACTCACAATTTCTGTACTTTTCATAGATCTTCTGCTTGCGCAAAGTCTCTAGTAAAATTTTTAAATGCTCCTCATGATCCTCCTTGGTTTTGGAGTATATTAGAATATCATCTATAAATACTTCCACAAATTTGTCATGGTAATCTCTAAAGACTCTATTCATCAAGTCCATGAATATAGATGGAGCATTGGTGAGTCCGAAAGGCATTACTATGAATTCATAGTGCACGTATCTTGTACGTAATGTAGTCTTGGGGACATCTTCCTTCTTCACCCTTACTTGATAAAATCCCGACCCCAAATCCACCTTGGAGAAGTATTGAGCTCCATGAAGCAGATCAAACAAATCATCAATTCTTGGGAGAGGATAATTATTTTTTATCTTGATTTTGTTAAGTTCACGATAATCAACGCAAAGCCACATTGACCCATCCTTCTTCTTGACGAAGAGGACTGGTGCACCCCATGGTGAAGCACTTGGGCTTATACGCCCTTTATCCAGATTCCTCTGTAGTTGTTTCTTCAGCTCTTCAAGCTGAAAAACAACCAATCTATAAGGAGTCATGGATATTTGTAGCACCCTAGGTATAAGTTCAATTGAGAACTCAACATGTCTTCTTGGAGGATGACCAGGAAGTTCCTTAGGAAACACTTCAGAGAATTCCCTCACAATAGGCATTTATTCAAGGATGGTTTCTTCCCCAAACTCCATCATCTAGGTCAGATACGCGTTCTCATATGGTAGTAATATCCATGCTTGAGATAATGGAGCAAAATGAGATTAATCATCCTCCTTACACTTATAAAGAATCGGGGGATGATTCCCCATATAGAGTGTGATTTCCCTCTCCCGAAAATTTATATTGGCTCAATATATGGAAGGCCAATCTTGGCCAAGAATTGCATCAAATTCGAGTAGAGGGAGTATGACGATGTTCACCGAAAAATTCAATCCCCGGATTATAATAGGGTAGGACTTATATTCGTGGGATGCAATGATTTCCCCATTTGTCGTACTCACCGACATCTTCACTTCCATGATTTGTGGTGGCGCTGAGATTGTTCTACTAAACTTTCGAGATATAAAAGAAGGCTTATAACCTGAATCAAAAAGTACGTTAGTTATTCTTGAATGAATAACTAGTGTACCTGTCACCACTTCATTGTTGGGGTTCACTACAGCAGAAGTGATGGAAAAAGATCTTCCTTGATGTCTTGGATGTTGTTGGTTGCCTCCTAAAACCCTTGTATTAGGGCACAAATTTGAAAAATGACCCAGTTATTTTCATTTGTAACATTGAACAATGCGTTGAGGTTCGAACGGAGTGTACCTCTCTTCTGTCGCAGTTGTGGGTCTTTCTTGCCGGCAGTTAACAGCTAGGTTCCCTTCTCTTCCACACCTGAAGTATTTTCTTGTCCCCTTAAGGCAATTTCCAGGGTGCTTCTTTCCGCACTTTTGGCATGTGGGGTGCTGGATCTTCTTAGCACCATTGGATTTTTCCATCGGACCACCAGAATTGAAGTCCAACTTATGCTTCTTGTCCCCAAGATACCCATGTGATTCCCAGATCTCCATTTTTGACATTGGGGGCACATCGGACAATCTCCTCATAGCTGACGAAGTCACGGATTTCTAATGCTTTCCGCAAGCTAGGCTTCAGCCCACCAAAGAAGCGGTCAACCTTGCATTCGGGGGTAACGACAAAGCCTGAAGCGTATCGTGCAATCCTTGTGATGTTTTCCTCGTACACTCCAACATATTATTCATCTTTTTTTTTGATGTGAAGGAAGTCCCTCTCCATCTTAAGACGGAGGGTGCGCGTAAAATATTTATCGAAAAACATCTTCCAGAAATCCTTCTATTCCAATGCCTCTATCTCCCCCTCAGGATTTGTATTTTTGATCAACATCCACCATTGATCAACATCACCCTCCATATGATAAGCAGCCATGAGAACCTTCTCTTATTCAGAATATTGAAGGATGGAGAAGATCTTTTCAATGGAGTTGATCCATTGTTCAGTGATCATGGGATCTGATGATCCACTAAAAGTAGGAGGCATTTGCCTCATAAAGCTCTCGATAGAGACTTTTTCCTTCTTAGGTGGGTTTGGATGTTCCTCTTGACCCGTGTTTATATTCAAAACTTGAGTTAGAAGAGAGAGAATCATGACAAAGTTCGTGATTCCTACTCCCATTGGATTTGGAATCTCATTAGTACAATCATCACACTGATCATCACAACGGTTGTTATCCCTAGTCCTCCTATTACTGGCCATTGGCTGGAATAAAAGTAATGTTAGGGGTAACACATAAAGGGAAATCCAAAGAAAAAATTTGATGACTTATAAATAAAATTTTATTTCTTTAACTCATAAGTCTATAGGCTTCAATCTAGGCTTTTCATGATCTATTTTATAACATATATTCTTAGGGGTATTTTTTCCCTTAATAAGGGTTCATACTAAGATTGAGAATTTATCAAAACATATACCCCGGGAGTGTCGTAACCAAGAGTGAGGAAAGCCCTGTTGTCGTGAACCAGTTCCCATTCGATTCTATCTCAAAGCGGTGTTTTCGGGTTTCACCCCTAGGATACATCTGTGCCAGAGCCGCCACTACCTGCTCGTATCCAGACATGGATGTATTTATTTGTTAAACCACTTACATCAGTACTTACCAAAACATAGGGATGTTTTTATTATACCTAGTCTTGTATCTAAGTCTTTACTAGGGTTTCCTAATCCCAAAAATAACTAAACCTATCCTCTGATACCAACTATGACAACCCTGCTTTTATTACAAACCTAAACATGATTTATTACATAAAACATCACTTGATACAACAAAGAAGATCAAGAGGTTTAGTGTCTTTGTGTCTTACTATCATTACATAAAAACATAAAACATAAAATACAACATCATTATTGAAAACATTCTTTACATGATCACTACATTCCCTCGTACTTATCATTGCATGGGATAACCTGAGGACATGCATAAGAAAAGGGTGAGCTATAAAGCCCAGTAAGGGAGTACAATTGGAATAACATGAGTAAAATACATGTTAGAAAATAGGAATATCAATATAGCATAAAAGAAACATGAACATAATTTCATGATAACGCATGATAATCATAACATGGAAATGTGGAAACAACTTTTATCATGGAATTAGCATGAGCCGAGGCTTATTGCACATGGAGCACGAGTAAATCCTAATTGCACATAAAGCACGAGTAAACCCTCGTTGCACTTGAAGTAGAATGAGTCAACACTCATTTCACATGATGTATCATGACATTATACTTTACCCAATGCATTGGTGCACTATAAGGGCACACCCTTCTTAATCATTTCATTTCATGCATAAGTGTGCCACATGGATCATAAAACATGGATTTATAAAACATAATCATTTATTCCACGATAAAGGAATGTGGAATTCATACATTAAACTTTGTAATCAATAAGTAAAGGTGCATAAAGGTTGATAACCTTGATGGAGAAATGGGCATGGTATCCACTACACAATGGCATTGGCTTAAAAAATCAGTGCGATTTAGGTAGTGTAACGGCATGACATAAGAATTCATAAAAATGGTTGATGAGAGTGAAAGGGGTTCCTCATCATATTTACATTTAATGGACAGTAAGAAGGTCATATATATACATGTCCCAAAAATTTTAATGTAATTTAGATTCATGATACAAAATTGTTGCTTGAATGTGAAAGAAGAGAGAGAAGTTCCTTTCAGAATTTCGGCATAGTAATAGGTGTAAATGGGAGGAATTTAATGAGAGAGAAAGGGGTATCCAATCATTAAAAAAATAAGAGTGCAGTGTGTGGGAGGTGGAAAAACATACCCCAACATTCATAATTGAAATTAAAAGTCAAAAAAACTTAAAGAAAATTGCACAAAAATGAGAAAGGAAGAAAAAACCCTTACTTGGAAGTGTGCTTCCAAAGGCTAGAGAGAGGCTTGTGAGTGGCTTCTTGGGAGAATGGGGAACCTTGGGAGGATTATAGAGTCAGTATTTCATATGTTGGACGAACTCCAAGGGATTTAAGTGAGGAGTAAGTGGGAGCTTGGGTGGGTTTATATAGGAAAGGTGAGGGAATTGATTATTATTAAGGTTTGGGTCCCTTTACATTAAATTAATCCAAACCACAAACAATACCATGGTTTTTGCCCATTTTTTTTGGAAAAGAGAAGAGGAAAAAAATATTTTATAATTCCAAAGTCGGAATATCATAAAATATTAGGGTTTCTTATGTGGAGGTGAGTCACACTCCCATGGAAATTAATTTAAAAAGGCATGGTGTTGAATAAGTCTTGAGGGGTCCATTAATGCTTTTAAAAGTAAGTCAAACAAACCCAAAATCACATTATTTTAATATTAAAACATATATTGTCCGAAAATAGAGATTATAGTATTTTATTACATCACTATTGGGTAATTATGATTTCATAAAACACATTATATATTTAAACGGTATTTAATTTTTACCCAAAAATTTGATTGTCTCAAAAAATTATGAAAACTTCACCGTCAGATAATTTCGATGTCCTGATTCCAAAAATGACATTTATTTTATCTAAATAATTTTCTATATAGGATAATTTTAAATTTTAAAATAAAATCCGAAATTTATCAAAAATTCACGGATTTTGACAGAAATGGATTTCAAATATTAATAAAAAATTTAATTGCATTCATAAAATTATAAGATAATTTATATTTAATAAAAAACAATTTAATAGTAATATTATTATTTAATTAAAATATTATTTAATTCAAAAATCCCATAATTTAATAAAATATATTTCTTAATTAAATAATAACTAAAAACACCATTTGTACTTTAAAACTATTTACAATGTATCAAAAATGACAAGAAATTATATTCATTATTATTTAAAAAAACAATATACATAAACATAGTAAAACTTATTTGTTACATAACCCCTTAAAACAGCCAAATATGTCTTAACGGTAAGGTGTGTGATGGTGACAAACTCTTTGGGTGGCTCGGATAACATCGCTCGAGTGGTAATATCAATCAACTTCAACTTCTCCCATAGACGGTCATGTCCGAGCTTGACATGATGAAGCTCAGCTTGGACATGGTTGAGAGTGAAGACCAAAGATGCCACCTCTATTCCGAGCTCCTACAAATGGTCTTCATATTGGGAAATTATACTAGATGAGGCCATCACATCCTTTTTCTGAGTAAATTGGATTTGTTAAAGTCTGATATTTATACTAATCATGTGATCACTGTTCAACAGCTATATTAGCAATGGTCAAAATTCTTAACAAAAAACCAATGATGTTGAAATTTTATATAATCATAAAGAGACGTTTAATTTTATCAAGAGGGATTTCCATTAATGAATCTTTGGGTCGTTATAATATATACATACATAGTAGGAATTTTGAAATTTGGATTGATTTTGTAGATAAATATATAATACATAAAATATCAAGAGATAAATGGGATGATTCTAATAAAACATATTCTAATAACAAATATAAATCCATGAATTCCCTATATTTTTCATTTAGTGATGAATAAATCAATATAATTTCTATGTTCATAACATCTTTATAAATTGGGGACACTTTAACTATTTCCCGTGATGTAAAATATAATTTTTAGTAAATTTAGCTATAAAATTATACTTTTTGATATGTATATTTTATGTTGAAAACTATAAATATTATCTCTAAAATGTATCAGATATTCATTTATATCATTAATAAAATGCACTAAATATTGGAATCATGTATCTAAAAAATACCATGATAAGAGCATGTTGAGGTTTCTTGCATAATGATAGAGAGAAACCACTATATCAATCAGAGAATATTGTGATATTAATAAATTACATATTAAAGTGAGGATCAAAAATTTGAGGATGTATGGGTAATAACATAATGTTTTCCATGATGTGGAATATAAATGAAAAATTAAATAAGTAGACTTCAAAACAACTACCTAAATCAGAAAATTAATATTCATGGTAAATGATTAAGTTATGAAGATTCCCCAACGACTAATGATGAAGAGATGTTCCATATGGCCCTATGATTTATGAAATTTTATAAGAATAATGTTTTTGCATACCCATCAGTAATGGAAAATATGATATTTGGGGAAATTAGAAATAATATATGAAGATATATTACACCTCAGATGAATTATTTTTCTATAAATTTTGTTTAAATTGTAATTTGAAATAATTTTACCCAGCAAATATATACAAAATTAATTATAATGAAAAGGGTAAAATCTATAATAATTAAGAGTATGAATATTGGAGTGATTATTAAAATATATTAGGTTATTAAGTCACATAAAAAATATAAACATAAAATGATAACATGCATTTCATGAGAAAATCATCTAGTGTAGAAAATGTGTTTCATACTTCTCCAAAATATATTTCAAATCTATATGGAAATAAAGGTGGTGATGAGTACATTAATAATGGGGAAATGTAATATTATTATACCATTTTATAATATACATACATTGACATAAGGGATAATTAAATGATGATCATTAATG
This sequence comes from Viscum album, assembly GCA_963277665.1. NCBI lineage: Eukaryota > Viridiplantae > Streptophyta > Magnoliopsida > Santalales > Viscaceae > Viscum > Viscum album. The sequence continues at coordinate 1,652,534,898 of OY728142.1, forward strand.
GGTATGTATTAACTATTAAAATTAAATCTGACAATGCTGTTGGTAAAGAGAAAAATTGTCAACTATTTAAAGAGAAGAATTAATTGAAATTTTCAATTGGGAAATTGATTAAATATATAGAAATATTTTCTAATTTAATAAATAACCTTACTAATATTAATTTCATTAAAACATAACAAATATACACTACAGGTATTAGATATTAATGAACACAAAAAGAGGATACATACAAACAGTTTCCTCCATAGTTCTAGTACTACCACTAGTTTTTATTCAATAGGACCAAACAAAAAATTTGTTTTCAAAATTTAGAAAACTACAAATATGAAACCTATTATAAAATTATGTGTTCTTAAAACCATAATTATTAACATTTACTGACCAAAGAAGATATAGGTAGGAAAATCATTTAAGATGTAAAATTTGTTTTGTTGGGAACATGCTTTAATAGATCCAGTAAGAACGTACAAATTATTGACCCTAGTTTTTTGGTATAGAAGATGTGAAATTTCTCAACATTCAAAAACTTTATAATGGTGGATGGTGGACATGAGACATATTTCAAAAATGGAAATGGTAAAAAAGTCATTGGCGAATCTGCTAATTCTAAATTTGATTTAACTTACAAATTAGTTTCTGTAGGTTGATATAAATATAATATTTATAGATTTTAATAACATTAGGTTGATGGCTTTTATGTGAATTTTGTAAATAATTATTTCAATTCTTATTATTTATCTTTTTGTGATTACATCTATGAGGAATGAAATTGTTTCTTTTATTCATTCTGATTCATTATTTTCTCATAATATTTCTTTTCAAGTTTTCCTTTATAAGTAATAATGTGTTTGGGATAATATTCTATGCCATTTTTGTAATCAATCGTGTAAAAATATCACTAGTAAAAAATTCATTTATTTATCAATAACTTATTTCCCAAAATAAAATGTATGTAACCGGAGTCAGAAAGTGAAATACTCAATATATCATCCAAATAATGTAATAAATCATTATATTATAAACCCATATATATGGTTGACATGGTCTATTTATACCATTTCTTGTTTCTTATTTAAATTTTATTAGGTATATTTATCTCCTTTTAAATTTATTTTCTTTTTAAACATTGGTATTCTTTTTAAAAAATGTGAAACATGGTCTTACATACGAAGTATGCTTATTTGGTAGAAACTCTTATTGTAAATGGAAATAAAAATTTCAATGACCAAGCATGTCATGACCCGAAAAATGCTGGGGATAGAGCCACAACTACCCGAAGACTACCTCCATTAGGAAGGGGGTGCGTACAAGGACTGAAGACCCAAATAAATTCAAGGAGGACTTCTCATAAAACATGTACACACAGATTCATCTAACTCATTGAAAAAGTATAAAGGAAATCCAAAAAAATAAAAAAAATATATAAATTAAAATGAACATGCATGATCCTCTAGATGGTACAAGATTATGGCAGTGTCAATTGAAATGTAATGGGGAGAAACAGACACCTAATCCAAAAAAATGTACCAATATTAAAGAAACATGAAAAGAGTAACATCTGAGTGATATGTGCTCCTATATCAAAACTCTAACCACCATACATGGTCAACACAGCCCATATCCCTATGATCTATTCCTAACTCGATCATCATTTATAATATCATAAAAATCCATGACACATATTGGGAATATCCCATTTAGTGGTGAGTATATACATACCAAGTAGACCACCCCTAAAAGGTGATGAGTGGTTAGTATGAGATACAATGATGAAGAATGAAGTATAGATATCATTTTATAGTAAAATAGAAAAAATAAGAGTATTTATAAATCAAAAAATGGATTGAATTTAAACTCAAACAAATACAAGGGTCTCAAAATTTTGACGTGATGAATCCCTCATTAATTATTAACTATATAAAGTTGGAGAGAAGACCCGTTGAACCATGAAAAGATAGACATGGAAATCATGTGGAATACGGTACATGTCTTTTTCACTTTTTTTAGGTGAGTAATTAAGTCCCATGGTGTGTTATGATATATATATATATATATATATATAGTCAAAGAATTCCAATTGAGGGAGTATGTGGATCTCTATCTAACAGATCATCCCATGAAAGTGAGTAGCCAATAGTTTCAAGTTAAAATCATCTGTAATCCAAGAACATCATGTGTCTTCCATAGATAAACAATTCATTGGGGATAAAATCACCATACATTGATACCATCGTCTTTGGGAAGTACTAAACTACCCTCATGGTTTTTAGGTCGCAACAAATGAACATGTATCAGTGGGGAAAGAATCCCTCATTATCAAGAGTCTGACCGTTAGTCCAACCATGCCTCATTACGTTACTGCATAGTCAGAGGTCTTCTTTGGGTGACACTAGAAATGCCACATCCCATAATATCTAGAGGGTACCACCCGTTGAAGTCACCAGGGAAATCCACTATGTAGACACTACTTTAGGGTTTTCCTAGTGAGTCATCTGGTATATGCCACTACCCAGCCAAGTAGGAGGGATACACCAATAATATCATCTGGGAATGGCACTGCCAAGTCTGACTGGAGGGTAAGCTCAGAACATTCATCTGGGAATGCCACTACTAAGTCCTACTAGAGGGTAATCCATGAACTGTTGTGCTAAACCTATCTAACCACTTCTATCACCGGGTATTACCTTTGAGCATGTCAAAGCTGTAAAATTCGTACCATACATTGATAGCCTCTTTTGAGTTCATCATAACATTCTATATGGAAAAAATTATGATGAATACACTCATTGTCCTAAATCTGAGTTCAAATGTATAATACACGTTGGTGTAAAGATCGCTCTGAAAATATAGAATTTACACGACATGTGAGGGACCTATTGGCCATGTTTTATTTCTCCACTTCCTGATCATTTCTGAACATGATACCTGAGTGTGATCCCATTTAGTAAAAAACACAATTTTAGTGGACTAAATATCTTTTACAAAATATCTATGATCTAGGTCACGTCAGTTAGGATTTTCTATGTACTAAGACCCAGTGTCTGTGTATTTCTAGTACACAGCTACTTGGTCCTCACATGATGATGGCAGGTGGCTAACCTATGTAGTTGGAGCATGGAATGTCCCTATGAATGTGGTCTTTCGCATATCTTGTTCACATTGTATGTGTGAACCTGTCATGTTAATGGGAGTACGTGTTTTTTCCTACATAACATTTCCAAAACTCTAGCATCTTTGTTGAGGCAGGTTACATGTCATGTATTCTTAATTGTACATAGCGTGTTGTTGGGTTGTTCTAGAAAACATGATGGGGTATTAAATTTTATCTACTATATACTAATCTACTATAATTACAGAAATGGATACCTAAATCCACTACAAAATCTCTATATCTGACTCATTAATATAGAATCCCATCTCCATTCATCACAAATCCTCCCCGTTTGTAAACGGTGGTTTTGATGTATCATATACACCCCACTATGACATTGATATTCATTATATTGAATAAAAATATTCATAATCATCATAATTTAATTTTTAATTTTTTTATATATACCATTGTTGCATTTGTACACCATTCCTCAAATCCGTCATGAATCTGCACACCTGATTAAGCTTGGGTTTCCCAACAATTGACAATTTGGGAACTATATTTTTTCACCATTGCTAATGCTGAAGAATTAGAGACATAATGTAATATAAGAGAAGGTGTGGATAATTTTACAATCATTAATGAAAAAATAATAATTAACTACTATATAATTTAGATAAATAGTTGACGAAATGTTTATTCTATTTAATCATGAAGGTAAAAGGGGGTACATATTGAAGAATTAATTTAAATCAAGCTCAAAGATTAATAAGATGCCTAAAACCCCAAATTATACTCCTAACATTATTGGATAAATAGCCGATTTATAACAAACTCATTCACTATGATTTGATTCATTCCACATCCTAAGATTTTCAAGGATCCCGGATTCTATAGTGGTTCTTCATCCATCATTCGTTAATGGAAAGGAGAGGAAAGGATGAATCATTAGAAAAGAACATTATTATAAAGAAAACATTTAAAATATCTATAGTAAGATAATTATATAGTTTCACATGGGATAAATGAAAATTAATTAATTAAATAAATTAGTTTAAGCAATCAATTAAACACATTTCAAATGAGTGAGGAATCAAGATATCCCGCAACATCTTGTATTATGTCACACCTATGGGGAACACCACATTCAAGATTCCACTATGATATTGTATTTATGACTCAAAAATCATTATAATATATATCCCTTTTTATATAATTAATCAAACATAAATAATAATAATAAATATTTAATGTTTTATAAAATAAGTTTAGATCACACAAGTCCTCCGAATCACATGTCATCTCATCACCTAAAAATGGGAAACTTATTTAGATATATTTCAAAGTATTATATTTAAATAACATGTTATTCACATCACTTACTCACTAATTATTTTCATTATTGAAACATTAAATGAAAAACTCATGATACTAACCATGCATCTGGCTCCCCACTCTTAGGAACCATTATGTACAATTCATTGCCACCACATCTCTCAAACTGTTGATATGGTTTTTCCTTGAATTTTATGCTCCTAGAGTTTCTTAGTCTCCATGGGTACCCCAAACCTATGTATAAATCTTAACTGTAAATATCTTCTCATTCAATAATATTTTTTGGGCCATGCACGTACCTCCTCATCGATGACACATGAAAATTGTAGTGCAAATGTTCCAATTATAGGGGATATGTGAGATGGTAGGAAACCTCACCAACCCATTTCATGATCTTGATCACCCTAATAAATCATAGGGATAGATTTCATCATGTGCCAAACATACACATTCATCATCCTGGGAAGACTCTCAAGAAGATATGGCATCCCTGCTTGAAATCCTAGGGAATACAATGGTGATATATTTAGGATTTCTGTCTATTATGATCTTTCTTCATCCATTCATTGATGATATTTAATTTCTCTATAATTTCCTAGATGAAATCTTGTCTGATAATATATGACTCCCCAATCTCTATCTATCATAAGGGAGGCCTATTGGGTCTCCCCTATATTTCCACAAAAGATTCCATGTTGACGGTGTATTGGTAGATATTGTTGTATGCAAACCCTCAACATATCCTCTAGAACTAGACAGTTTACTCTATCTTCCCATGGGTATGGGGGTAAAGGATGTATTTATCCACATATGGGTCCCAAATACATTATACATGCCTCTATATAATTTTGACATAAATCATGCATCACAGTTGATGATAATCGTTGAGGGTACCTCATGAACGAAAAAATAACCCATATGTATAGCTACCCTAAACTCTCCATCGAACTCTACTCCTTGAGACCAAGGATGTGAAAGGACTTATTGATCTAGTTGAAAATCCCCCAGATGGAGTCATGTCCATTAATTTTGCATGGAATCCCTATGATGAAATCCATGAATATATCATCCCATTTACACTATGGAATATCATTATGCTACAACAAACCTTCCAAAACCTGATGTTATCCATCAACTACTGAGAGAAAAGGAATCATGAGATGGACTGGGCTAAACTATGTCTCCAGATAGACAACCAAAGTTGCTTCTATGGAACCCTAAAAATTTCCACCACACCAGGATTTATATTTGAGGGAGATGTGTGAATGTCCCACATCACTTATTCCCACAATGCGAGTGGAACCATTTTTCATGCATGGAACATGATCTCAGGATTTCATACATTATAATATCCTTATAGATCATAACCTATGGATATCATGTCCCCCAAAACTACACAATAAATATATCCCACGAAAGACATAATCACATGGTCTTGGAGTGAAGGTGTCAACACCATCGGTAGTATGAAAATTTTACCCTCCTTATCTATTATAGTTTGTTACTGGGATGCATGATGTTTCAAAGCATACCACACTATGCGATAATGGGACATCCTACTAAGAGAATTCTCTATTACATTTTCTTTTATTAGAGTATTGACTATATAAAATACATTTCCCAGAAGGAACACCAAAAAAAATATTGCCTCTAGTTTAGATCTCCTTTATTGAAGACGTGCCTGAGACACTAGTTGTTTGAGTAAACCACAAAGTTCACCCATAGAAGGTAGTTCCACGATATCCTAAAGTCCAGGACAATCTGTACAAACTCTATATCATGAGTCACATAATATTTCTCTAAGGGCCTCAACTAACTCAATCCATATATTGTGGCAACATATTATTGCATAAGAACACTAACGAGACCATCTCTTGAGGCGTTGAAAACACCATGAACTCAAAAAAATAATCTGGTAGTCTCAAAAATAGAGTTCTCATTATCCTCTACCTCAACACCTTGATAGACTTCTAACACTACTCAAACCATGTAAAATGTATTACCTTCTAGGTTAGAGAGGTCCAACGGGTTGTAATCCTAGAGAATCAAAAATAATATATCATATAGTTCTCTTACAAATGAAAAATGCTTCTCATATATAACACAATTTTTGGTGGATCTGAAGAATTAACTTCTTCTATCTTAACTAGTTTCATGACTAATGATTTTTTTTATAAATTAAATTCCCTATAAACTCTTCCTCATGTATCTAGAACTAGAATTTTAGGAGAATTCCATAATGCTAGTGCTCTCGAAAAAAATCAATGACCCTCCTCAAATGACCTACATATATCTCATCTATCACAAAATAGATGTGTGTGCTGTTGATGAAGTCAATGAATATCTGGTCCAATTAAGGAAAAAAAACTAGTTCAACAAAGCCATAAAAAATTCATGGGAATTTTTCACAATAAAGTGAATCACTAGAAACTCATAGTGTTCATAGAAACATTGAAATTCCATCTTTAGATTATAAGCCTAATGTACCCACATATGTTGATAAATGAACCTAAGATCAATATTGAAGTACCATAATTCACCACACAGTTGATCAAATAGTTTATAATCCTTTTCAATGGGATAAATATTCTTTATCGCGTCCTGGTTCCAGAGATGATAATCCACGCAATGCTGTAGAATCCCATATTACTTTTAAAAAAACAAAACTGGAGGTGTATATGGGGTCACACAATGTATTATGAAACATTTACCATGATGTTCCTCTAGTTTTATTCTCAACTCTCACAGCATTGTGGGTTCCATATGATATACAAAAGAAGATATCACGGTCATCCCTAGTTTCAAGACGATGAAAAACAAATACATCTTCCATGGAGGTAGTAACATAATGGCCTCCTGAAATAAATTGATATAATCATCCACAATGGACAAAATCTTGAAAACTAATGATTCTACTACTCTATATTTCGTACTCACTAGAATATGAGTAATAGGTTGTAACTTCCTTCATATAACACCCACTCATCCTTTTATGTGGTCTTTCTCACTAAGTAATAAGAACCTCGTCCCGTTAGTCTGTATGCATCTGACAAGTATTTGGTTATTGTAAATATGGGATGAAACCATGGATATCCAATAAATTACAATTATAACATCATAGGGTTATATCGTTTTGACCAGTAGGTCCCATGTGAACCTTTCTCTAACAAGCGATAGATCACACTATAAGAAGATGAATGATAAATTGGAAGCGTAACCTATAGGTGCCTCAAGGCATAGCTGTTGTGATATAATCTATATTGAGAGATACAGCTCCCACACCATGATCCGAGAGATAATGTTTTTGGAAATCACCATATTCAACTAATATTGAGGCATGAATAGAGTAAACATAGAGTGAACATCGAAATATCTTCGGTGACACATGATTGTCGATGTCCAAAGCATGTAGCTGCACATGAAATAATCCACTAGCCCCCTGATCATGACATGGGACACCTAGTGGTGGTTAAATAATGAACACATAGGCTATCCCCCCATCGAGATCTACTCTTACTCATCTTCCAACTCCCCGTCCCTGGTGACCACCCTTTCACTTACTAGGTGATCCATGATCAATGAACTATATCTACCATGGTGGTATGTAAAATACCTATTTGGAATTCTCTTCCCACATGTTTGGACAGTACATTACCATGGGACCTTGATCATCCCAAGTATTAAATTTTCCCTCTCTGGGATTATCTAGAGATTTGTGCTTCCCCTGTATGGTAAGACCATGCCCTTGGGTCTGTTCATGAATGAGTATCTTTTTCTAAGATCATTGGTGTCTGCATGCTATGGAAAATGACTCAGCCCAGTTGTGACTACCACCTGATCCAACTATATGATGTCCAATTTTCAAGAATCCCTCTGTAACAAGTTCCCATTCTAGCACCTTGGCATTGGTGGGGATGCACAAGGGAAATACATTGGACCATATATCCCTATAGAGTCTATACTCAAACATCCATGATCAGATATATCCATCTGTGATCATGTCAAGAGAGTAGCACACAAGATTAGGTAACCTTGTCTCACAATCTTTTACTATCATCCCTCCTTAATAAATCCCTATATTCTCTTGTATTAGAATGTAGCATATACATGAGGGATAATACTCTTCATGAAATAGGATCTGGAAGTCATCACAAGAGATTTTCACCTTATCGTGAATCTATGTAACTATTCTACAACAATGCAAAACATTTTCATAGAAAATAATGGAGTCAGAATCCACCAACTAATAAATAATTGTATGAACTACCTCGAAGATATATAACATCGACTCTAGCCAGTCCTCTAAATTCTAGGGATCTAGAAAGCCATGGATCTTTAACATTATCTGGTAATGGAACTCACATAGTGTGCTTATCCAACACCAGTACTCATCATAAACTCTTATTACTATCTACTACTCAATTGGTGGGGGTGCAACTACCTTCTCTATTAGATGAAGGTGATTTCATGATAGACCCTAAACTGATGTGTTTTTTCTCAAAGGGGTATCATAATGAACCAATGCTGGTATCCTAGATGGCTATCATCATGGAGGCATCCCAAAATATATCAATGAGTATTATAGTCAGATGAGAATATATATATATATGAATGCAGGTGAGTTGACACAAAAAATATTCTCAAAGACTAAATTCTATATTATTGATTAAAAATAAGTTAGTATTGAAAATATCTAAAGTGTATTGTTGAAATGAAGGTAATCAGTGTCTTACTGAATGGATACGTCAGCTACAAAAACCATCACTAGAATTCTTGTCATGATAGTCTCCATCATGAATCTTAATCAATGATTCCTTAAACCCAACCAATAATTTTTAAGGAATGTCCAAAAAATTGTACAAAGGAATGAAAAATCTCTAATACCAACAATTCATGACCCAAACCATTTTGGGTATTGTGATGAAACTACCCTATGCCTTCAACCAATATCCACGTGGTGGCGACAATCACTGAAGGAATAACTATACTCTCGGAGGAAATTTCCTAAAATATGTACACATGCATTCAAAAAAACGATGAATATATAGTGAGGAAAATTAGAAATTGTGGAAACTTATATAGTGTAAAATGAAGACACTTGGATACCTAGAAACTACAAAAGTATGGTATTTTCAACTAACAATTAAAGAAGAAAACACATACCCAAACTAGAAACCTAACCAAACCTAAAGGAAACCAAAAAAATTAAACATTTCAAGAATCCATGTTCCTGTATCACAAATTCAACCATCATACATAGTCCACACAGTCCATACACCAAATCTATTCAAAGATCACTATCTACATTCCCCCATTCTATAAAAGATGTGTATCATGAACCAACTAGGGTTGACCCTGAACTGGTTGCACAAATAGGTCCTACGCATGGATCAAGGGGAATTCCTAATCTCTGTGGCCTCATAACTAGTTTAGGTCCTCAAAAATGCAACCAATGGGAACATTTTCAACCCAAAACGTGGATCAAATAAAAATAAATTACAAACTAATATGAAAAAAGTGTAATCAATTTAGTTTCAATAACTAAAATTCATATATATATATATATATGTAAAATAACACTATACAGACTTGAATCTAAATAGGAAAAACTGAATCACTACCACCTGATCTCCAAGAAACATCCTGGTTTTCACCAACCCTAATACCAAACCCACTCCAACACTGAGAAACTATACTAGGAACCTAATCCAAATGTTTATCCTACATCTAAAATTATAAAGTAGGAATGATAACTTAAATTCGTAGTATGAGGGCCAATCTTTACCATAGAATCCACAAATTTCATTTCCCAAGAATTCCATAAACACTAATTTCAAATACACATATAAATTTGGGTTTTCACATTTTAATAAAAAATTAATTATTTCCCTATTATAAAATCCAACCCGAAGACAAATATTATCTGAAACCAACTAAAATATTTAAATGATAAACAAGATATGTTCTCTCAATGCTTTGATACAATAATATAGATAAAAAATGTATGTTTGATGTTAACTTGTACAGTTGAATTGAAACAAGTAATTTAATTCAATATGTAACCATGGGTGATCATAAGCATCCATAGATTACCCCTGAACGTACTTAGTTCGAAACCACCTTCCCACGCATGGTGAATTCTTGTATTCTATAACCAACAAATAGACATCATGAAAAAAACTAGTGGATCTCCCCATTTGACAATATAACTACTAGTGGGTAACAACACGACTAATCAAGGTTGTTATGAAACCATAACTCTTCCCTCTAAATGATTCACATTAAACCTTGGTGGTATTATTAATGATGTGTAAGTAGGAGGCCCTTTCACACTTGACTCACCTTACCTTCCATAACCACACTTTCCTACCCCAAATAGAGAAAATATGTACAATAACCCATAAAGATATATCCCCCTACATTGGTTCCCCATAAATATATACATACATATATCACATATTAACATCATATCAATGAAGTTTCTAACTGATCTGCTAAAATATATAACCATTTGAAACATTTTATAGTGAAAGTATGTTCCAAAAAAAAGAACACAATTTCAAAAACCAAATCCATTAAAAGTGTTACCACAATTATTTCACTGGTGATAAAATTTACAAACATTCCTTTAAATTTACATATCCAAAAGAATTACCCAAACATTACACAAATACCACATTTACATTTTCAATGCCAAATAGGCCCTTAAGATCTAATCACACACCGAAGCAATTCACCTTTACCAAATGGGATTTTAGTTTAAGAATTCCCCAAAATGATCCCATGTGCATTTTAAATCAAACTAAAACCCAATAGGCATACACAAGTTCAAAAAAATATTTAATACCACATTCAAGCCAACCATTTTTTACTAGAATTGAATGGTCAATATCTACATAAATACTCTCCCAATCATGTTTCAAGGACAACTTGGCCAAAAACTAAGGAACATAGTGGGATCCATATTCATTCACAAGTGGCACTGCATTCCCCCCATTTTGGAAACCATGGGTCCATTTTGGAAAAATAATGAATAATGGGGAGAGGAGATGTTCTTGATTCTATATTAGCTATTGATTTCCACCACCATCTGATTTGACATTGATCTATGAACCTAGATCATCATTTACATTCTTTCACCAAATGGAAAACTATAAGAGCAACCAAAACATAGGAAAACCATTTTTATTTAAACAACTATTTATATTCGACCCAAAAAAACATATAACTTCTTTATAAAATTCCACCAATGTTTACAACTAAGAAAAAATTCCATGAAATTAGATGTTTCATAAAACGAACCCAACCCAAGAAATACTACTTCAATAAAAATGTTTCTATAGGAAAATAATACCAATACTTTTAACAACACCATTTAAAAATAAAAAAACTAATTCAAACCAAATCGACTAGGCATACACATGGGAATAATTAAATAAAAATTGAATAAGCTATTTTAACAAATATACCAAAAGTAAATGCTACAATAAAATTTCTATAATTATAATAACGAGGAAAAATATTTTAAAAATTAATGAATAAAACCGAAGAATCGTATTGATTAAAAATGATATAGAAGGCATGAAATCCCATACATAATATGAAAACACAATTTCAAATATTTTTTAATAGTATTAACTGATACAAAACACTTCGATGAGTTTAATATCTTTCATAGTGAGTCAAGAATAACATATAATGACTAATTTAAAACACATAATTGTTATGGCTATTCAGGAGTGGAAACATATTTGGAAAAAACAAATCTCATCACGTGCGATTATGAAAAACCCTCAATGAAAGGAATATCAACACCCTAAAAACAAACAAAAACCATAACTAATGAGGAAAACAAAAAATTAAAAATTGTGGCATTAGGATTTGTTTTACATGAAGGGAAAACCCCAAAATTGATGAAGAAACTTACCAAAAGGGATGGTTGTGGAAATGGGCAACATATCTTGCAGCAGGTTGTTTCTTTGAGAAGGAAAAGGTTCCAAGAGGGGAAAATGTCTGAAGATGGAAGGCTGGTTTCTAGTTAGTAGCATGCTCATAGGGAGAAAGGGAGGAAGGGGTGTGTTGTGACATTAAAACTAGAAGAGGGGGTGTTCCACAGAAGGCTGGAGGTAGGGATATGGTTTGATTTAGTTCGATGGACTGGGATAGTGCATTGTGTGTAAGAGAAGTGGAAGAGGGGGATCTGGGCACATAGGGTGTAATCGAGATAGAGGTGGCATCGTAGAGTGAAAGCGGGTGGGGGTCATGACCCCTAGGGTTTTCACATATTCTGTTATTTTTTATTAGACGTACTAATAATTATAATAATATTTTATTAATATTTATAATAACATAATAATAATAATAATAATTTAATGCATTTAAATTTTAATAATTATGACATTAATAACAATTTAATAATAATTATATTAGTAATAATTATAAATTATAATAATATTAAAAACCATTTTTATCAATAATATATTATTATCTACCAAATAATTTTATAATTATTATGTTTTAAAAATTATATTATTTTATTCGTATAAAATATTACTATTTTATGTAGTGGTTAATCATAGGGGCACTCAGACCGACTGCACGGTTACCGCAAACATTGTGGTGCCTGTGCTCTGGCCCGAAATCCCAAAAAATAATCGAACATAAATTTTTTTAATTGAGGACCTAAAGCCGAACATCACTAAAATATTCAACATTATATAAATAACTACATATATTAGAAACCGTGTTTGCGGTGTGAAAATTATCCCCATCAAAGGAAATTTTGGCCTCCAAAAAGTCACCAAGATGAATTTTAGTTACGAATTGATTTTATTCATGAATATCACCTAAAGAAACCAAGAATTCTGTTGTGACTAATTATTCCCCAAGTCACACCTGACAAATCTATACAAAACAACTACCCACAAAAAAGGGAGATCACAAGGCGGTTCTCCCCACAAAAAGGAATTTTTTAGTGACTATGTGTGAGCTTATCCTCAAGACCTAATAATGGGGCTCTGATGTTTGAATCATGTGATGCATCATTGTCAGGTACTGTAATCCCTTAATAATGAAATATTCTTCAGGTGAGGTTGTGTAAAAACTTCTCCAGATGACCCTGATAGTCGCAATGATTTAATGTCTTCATAGGGATGTGACATGATAGATTCTAGTACCCAAACTGGCCACACTGGTCTCACACAACTAGATGATCTAAAAAAATAGAATCTGGAATTTGTGGATGATATTTCTAAAAAAAATGTCTCTTCGGTACACCTTACTCACTATATGGGGAATCATTATGAAATACAACCACCATTAACCACACCCTAAACTATAGAGATGATAAGACACCCCATATTTAACATTCCATAACTATACCATCAAAAAAATCCGAGATGGCATGAACTCGAATGACCATGGGAGTCCCCAATAACCCAAAGACATGATCAACTCCTATCAAAACACAAAACTTCCTCTAAAAATTCACCATGACATAATGTACAAGAAATCCATTAGAGGACCCACAAAATGGGCATCAGTCACTTGAAGCATTAGTAACCTTTCTGGGTGATATAATCATAACAACACAAAAAACACAACTAAATGCTTCATCAATCCCAAAACAAAATCAAAAGAATCACCCCAAGAACAAAAAACCAGTGCATAATCCAAACTAACTTGAGAATAATGAAAAATGCCTTTTCAAAATTGAAATTTCATAAAAATTTCCAAAATGATCATGTTTATAAAAATAATTCAAAATACTATAACCGTACATTCAATCAAAATCCAGTTCTTATAATTCATTTCCCTTTTAATTTTATGAATACCAAATTTGGAACCTTATGAAACATTACATGTGAGTTCATCCAATCCCACAGACATCATACCTGGACATGTGCCCCCACACACTATCTATACATACTGAAACAGATTTGTGCCTCTATAAATATTTCTATGAATCAATCATCTCTTTTTGTCATCAAATCCAAACACATACTAAATTTTCCATATCGATACACATCCTCTTTAAAACCCCACATTACCAATTTTAAACCATTGGAGGAAAGCAGTACCATTCCAAAAAGAATTTTAAATTAAAACCAAACATTGAATTTAAACACTCATAGACATAAACTAAAATCCAAATGAAAAACAACCAACAAAAAACCATAAAAATGAGGAATGAGTACCCTTCCTAATAGTGATACCTAGTGGTGGTCCCTGACCCATGTAAGGAATAACACAATGAGGACCTTGAACCAGGGCCTTTATCACCACTGGGGTCTTCCCACTCCCCCCACTATGATGCCACAACATAACCTGATTAACATCCATTTTCATCCCTCAATCCAAAACAACCCATGATAGAAGACTCAAACCCTAGACTTCCCCTAGTGACTCAAGGATTTGTTCAAGAAAGAGTTAGTTTCCCTCTTCCCACACCTACCTCCCAAGTCCTAAATGTCCAAATCTCCTTATACCAGATGCCACAAATAACAAGTGCCTCCACATATTCCATTTTTTCCTATAAAACATAGGTCAAACCTGAACCGTTCACCCAAGATTGTCCATGGTATGGCCCAAGTTGGGTTCCTCATCCCCATGATCTCGAAACAAGTTATAGTCATCAAATATAAAACCAATGGAAATTATTTCAGCACAAAACATTGATCAAATAAATAGAAAAAAACTAAGATGAAAAAATACTATATAATATAATTTCATTAAATAAAAAACTGGTTTAGATATAGTATACCACTATATTTACTATAAAATATACCAGAAAAACATAACCTCTACTATCAGATGTTCTTGTGACCTCTTTATCCCCACCAACCACAAATCCAATCCTCCTCTAACACTGAGTATATTAAATAGAAAACTAAACCAAAAGTCAAACCTATATATGAAAATATAATGTAGGTGTGAGCATTGGAATTCCCGCAAATAGTTCCAAAGAACGTTCATAAAATCCAAATGTTCACTTTTTCAAGCAGTTCGTAATCACCTGTTTGAAATAATATTATAAAATATTATTTCGATATTTTATTAAAACAACATGATTTATCAATTTTAAAATCCAATAATAATAATGAAACATTTCCAAAACCAACTTCCATTTATAAGAAAAACCTTTTTCATGTTATAAAAATGTTGAACAAAAATGAAATAGAAAAATAGTGCAGGATGGAAATAAACAAGTACCTCAAAAAGTAAACATGAAATGACAATAATTAAGCAACCTTGGGTGATCTTAAACATCCCTAGAAGTTCCCTGTACATACATGGTTCTAAACCAGCTATTGGAGTTTGGTGAAACCCCAGAGTCTATAACCAACTGATTTTCCATAGGACAAAATGAGCAACACTCCCCATCTAGACTATATAACTACCAGTGGGTACCAATCTCCCTAATTTGGGTTTATATAAAATCATCACATGTCCCACTTAATGATGTCTAGGAACCCCTAGTGGTAGTTGTAATGATGTGTAAGTAGGAGTCCCCAACACGTGTGACTCTCCTTACCTTTCATCACCAAACTTTCTACTTCAAAAATGGACACTCTATACGATAACCCATAAAGGGATATCCCCAGATAGGGGATCCCCATAAATATATATATACTTATTTTACATATTCACATCATATAATCAAAGGTTCCAATAATTCCACTATAACATATATCCATTTAAAATATTTCAAAAACCAACAAGGTTTTGAATTCGGCACATAATTTTTTTTAAAATCCTTTTGAAGAGATAGCACAAATATTTCATTAGAGATGGATGTGCCAAAATTCCTTTTAAATCAACATGTCCAATAGAATTACCTAATCATCAAATGAATACAACTTTTACATTTTTAATTTGATGCTTTCCTTTAATATGAAAACACACACACAAAATATAGGTTTACCAAAAAGAACCTTAGACATTATGTTCATAAAAATTAGTCCACGTGCATTTTAATTCAATGTAAAACACAAAAATAAATTAAAATATGGATATAATATTTAATAGTACATTCAAGACAGCCCTCTTTTACAAATGCAAAATAGACTATAATTACACAATGAATCACCCAAGAAGGTTTCTAGTCCAACTAGAAAATTCCTTAGTGAACACATTTGGAACCACTATAAAAGACAAGATACACTCTTATCCACCATTTATGAAATTGTGGAGTCTTTTTAGGAAAATACAAAACATGGGAAGAGGATGTTTTCTTGAGGGATATTATATTTAGAGTTCAAACTTCATATGATTCCATATCCATGTGTGCACCTAGAGAATACATTGATGTGACTTTATCAAACAAAACACTCTAAAACCAACCAAAATATTTGAAACTAGTTTACATTTAAACCACCATTATATTTCAACCCCAAATAAACTACCTAACATTTTCATAAAATGTAACCCACATTCACAACTAAGATTCTCTTCTAAAAAATAATTTTCATTATAATTCCTTACCAAAATAATCCAAAATACATCCAGACAAAAATTTCTACCATAAATTACCACCAAAAAATTTAACAAAACCATTTGAAAAAAAAACATATATTCAAACCAAATTGGAGAGGCATACACATGGAAATAATTATACAAACACAAATACATATATTTTTAATCATGTCTACAAAAATAAAATGCTATTGTTAATTTAGTATAACTATTTTAATGTTAAAAAAATTTTAAAAAAATTATTAATAATTCACATGAATTATATGGATTAATATTGGAAATGAAGGCATAGAAACACCTACACAATGTTAATGAAATATTTAATAGCTACTTTTTACAAGTTTAAGTAATATAAGAACATTACAATGAGTTAACTATCATGATAATATAGGTAAAAAAATATTTAAATACAAATTTATAACTTACAGGTTCAATGTTTGTGCTGGAAATGATAAAATTTTGGAAAACTCCCGCCACGTGACATGCATGCATGATGTAACCTCATTGGAAGGAAGATAATCAACAAACTGACCAACAACACACCCCAGTAAATGAGATAAATGTGCTAATTAAAAACAATTAAATTAGGGATTGGTTAAATTAAATGAAATGCCCTAATACCATTAAAGAAACATAACGTAGATAGGGTAATCAGATGGGGTGGAGTAGCGCACAACAATTTTTTTCCACCAGAAGAAAAAAGGAGTCAATAGGAGAGGCTACCCATTGAGGAGAGGCTGGTTTCTAAATAGTAGTGTACACCAATACATCCAGAGAGGAATGGGTGCACTATGACGTGAAAACTAGTGGTGTGGATATGCCAGGGAGGGGTGATTCTAGTTTTCCAGCGTGTTCTAGGTTGATGGCTAGGCCTGTTACATATCATGAAATTGATGGAGGTAGAGGGGGGATCTGGGAAAACAGGGGGTAAGTAGGGGGAGGGGTGGCATAGTAGTGTGAGGTGGGGGGGGGGGGGTACACCACTCCTAGGGTTTCTACACATATATTTTACTTTTATATTATTTTTCTATTATAATAGTACGAATAATAATAATAATAATAATAATGTTAATATTTATAATAAAATAATAATAATAATAATTTCATGCAGTTCATTTGAAATCATAATAAATTTAATAACAATTTAATATTAATTATATTAATAAAAAATTTGAATGATAATAATATTATTAAATTTGTTAAATTTAAAAATATTATTATCTAAAAAATAATATTATTATTATTATGTTTTAAATAATTAACATTTTTTCTTATTATAATATTTTATTATTTTATGTAGTGGTAATCAATAGGGGTACATGGGGTGACCACATGGTCACCACCAACCATGTGTTCCCCATGCACCTTTCTGAAACCTACCAAAATCGTCGAACATCTAAAATTTTAATTCAGGACACAATATCTAACATAAACTAATGATGAAAAATTAATATTAAAACGATTAAAAAAATGAAACTCATGGTCATAGTGTGACACATGAAAAAAGATGGTAAAATCCCATTCATGGGTGAGTATATACATACCTTGTAGAATGTCATAAAAAGATGAAAGGATGGGGGGATTATAAAGGATGTAAAGGGGAAAGTAGTAGAAAGAACAAGGTACAATAGAAGGGAATATAAAGAGTACAACTCAATCCAAATATAAAATGAAAGTAGATTCATCCAAATATAAGGTGATAAAAATAGAGAGGAGATTAACTCCTCATTGAGTCTTCATTACCTATATCCAGTGAGTAGATAGATCTGACCACAAAAACATAGATATAGAATGAATGTGGCATATCTATTATGTCATTTCCTATCATTGAAGGATAATAACCAATGCCCAATGGGTGGGTACAATAATAGGATATATATATATACATAATCAGTCAAATAAGACCAAATTAGTGAGTAATGGGATCTCCATCACACAACTCAGTCGAAGAGAATGTGTAGACAACAGTTCCAAGGTAAAATCATTTATGATTACCATCACATCATGTGTCCTCCACTAAGACGTAATTATATGAGTTTTAATACACCATACCACAACACTGTCATCTTTTGGTGGTACTACCGAACCCACATGGATTTTATGTCACGCCATGAGAACACATCTCGGTGAGGATAACACCCCTCCTTCTCCTGAGTCTTAATGTAAGTCTAGAAACACCTCATCACTCTGTCGAATAGTTGAGGGTCTTCTATGGTAGCCACTTAGGAATTCCACTACCCATCCCTATTGGAGGGTACAACTCATGGAAGTCATCGGGGTACTCTACTATCCAAATAGTAATGGAGGGTATGTCATGTGAGTCATCATGGAAATACCACTAACTAGCCTAGCTGGAGGGTTATGCCTACAAGATCCTTAGGGAATTCCACTTACCATTTTCACTGGTGGGTATGACTGAACATTCAATATGGAATTACACGGTTTTACGTAGATAAAGGGTATGAATGGAACTACTTTGGTAAACCAGTATGATCCCCGCCATCATCGAGTGTATCCTATGTACGGGAAAAACCCTCAACATTCATTTTTTATTTCGAAATTAAATTATGATTGAATCAATGAATTCAACTTGAAAAAACACTCATGATTTGAATATTGCGTTCCAAACATCATTTTAAAACATAGGACATACATGGATTTAATTATTACTTGTAAAATATCAAAAGTGAATGGTGTCTGAGGGACCCACATGGTGTCTGTTCATTATCCACTACTTGGTCGTGTCTCTGGATAGTAACTCAGGCCCATCCCATGTAGTATAATATGATTTGTTTGTGGAATAAAAAATGTTTCGTATCTATCCATGACAAGGGACATGCCTATTGGTCATGTTAGTGTACTCGAACCCCATGTATGTGTACTCTAGTACATGGTGTGATAGACCACATTAGATGGTGCCTATGTGGAAAACACCTATAGTCAACACATTATGTGTTCCTGGAGATGTGATCTATCACATGAATTATTCACACAAAATGGGGGTATAGATCATGTCATAGGGAGAACATTCTGTTTCATTCCCAACACAACCAAATTCCTAGAACCACCGCTGAGTTTGGCTACACGGTGAGATTTCTTCATTGTACATGATTTGTATTTTGGGATTTGTATAAAACCTGATAGATTTTTTTATTTTGACCACCACATACAAATTGTCTCCAACCACAGCTAAGGATGCCTAATTGTACCCCAAAATCTCTACATATAACAAAAGAATGTGGAATCCCATAATTATTCATCGCATATCATCCTAGTTCATAAATGAGCGTTTGGCTAGATATTCCACACACCATAATTACTTCGATCCTTATTGGACTGAAATGAATAATTATAATTCTTAATCCTTGAATAATTCCATTTCTATATCTGTTACATTCCCACAATTTCATCACTATTCCAAAAATCCCTCCTAGATTCAGTTGCCCGATCAAATTCAGGTCCCCAAAAAATTATCTAGACGGGAACGAAATGATTCTTTTAGTGAAGAATGTAAATAATTAGGGATCGAATATAGAATATTTGAAGATTTCTATCAATGTACAAGAGTTATTGACTAACTCATCAGAGTGATATTTTGAGTTAGAAAAACTATTGATGAACAATATATTCTCTACAAACTAGGTAGGTGCAAGGGCACACAGATTGAAAAATTAATTGACTACATGATCAAAGCTTAATCATTGGCATAAAAATCTCAAGAATGAGTCCTAACTGAATAATATCAATTTTAATTTTATTATGAATTCATTCTCGATGATTCTTTGTTTTCATCATCCTTTGATCTGCTAGGGTCAATGGTTTCACTGTAGTTATTCATTCGTCATTTGTCAATGGAAAAGAGAGGAATGTTGGAATCGTTGGAAATGAATAGGATAATGAAGCAACCCTACGAAATCCCTATAGTTCGATACTTATATATTATGACATAGGTTAAATGAATTTTAATTAATTTAAAAAATCCTAACTTTTATCAATTAAAGACACCACCAACAAGTGAGGGGTTAGGACATCCCACACCAACATTTTTTATGTCACACATATGGGAAACACCACTTTCTGGGCACAACCTTGGTCACATATTTATTATTAAACCATCCGTTTATGATATATCCCATTTTATTTAGTTAACTACCTTCATGTAATATAAACTATATTTAATATTTTATAAAATTAATTACAGGCACATTATGCCTCATTATGGAACGCCGTCTAAGATCCTTACTCTGGAAAATTTTCATTATATATTTCAATCTATTACCAGGAATAAAATGGGTCTCTATAATGGATTTGATTTTGAAAATTATTAATTTGAATAAATTTTCAAAAAATATGGATATAATACATACGTTTAATTAGTTACTATGAAATAAAATAATTATGTTGTAGATAGTTGAAATACAAAACATCAATAAATTTTCTAAAAAATGATCACAGATTATTCCCATAGTTTATATATTTGGGAAGGGTCCTTATGTACAACCATCTTTAATATTTATATATTGTAATTATACATCCAATAAAGGAAAAACCAAATAATATATGGAATATTATAAATACAAATTTTAATTAATTATGTTTTTTTTCAATTTAATTATTCATAACTCTATGGATAATCCTAAAAACTTTTATTTAGTGGTTGATTATGGAATATTCTATGTATATTCATCTTCTAATTAATACATTAAAGGGTCTAATAGAAGAATCACTATTGTGTCAGTGTATATTCATGACATATTTGATGTGGAAGAAACCCATGATCCTAATACCCTTTTATAAAAATTTAATGATGATTTTTTAGCTCTGAATATTAATGCCAAATATATTGACAGACCAATGAAATAATTTTAACAAATATCTTACTATGGTAAAATGTCTCAAAAAAATGAGAATCAATATATAACTATGAAATTACTATACTTTATTATTAATGATGTGTTTATAATCTTAAATATCATCCTATAGATGTTGAAGTAGGAGTCCATGATATAGGTACACATACAAGATCTTCTCATAGAAGACATGTAGATCATCATGAAGTCATGTTAGAGTTTGATCATTATTTCATAAATGATCTAATTAATGTTGAATTCTAAATAATGTATTTTCCAATGAATATAATCAATTATTATGATATTATGTTTGGGAATATTTAGTTAAACTCTATGAAACTATCACTATTCGAACATAATTGTTGTTTAAATGATCGATGAGTATCGAAGTGCAGTAATAGAAAAATTGTGGTTGGATTCACAATAGTATAGTCATGAAAAGGGTAGTGACTATGTGGAAACCTAAAAAATTGTGAATATTCATGATGCTATTAGAATACTGCTTTCCTTTATAGTAAATTTTTATTTTATAGATTATGAAATGGTTTTATGGTTGAATTCATAAATGGTTATATTTTTTAGGATGTTTTTTCTCAAAAAAAGGAAAGGAATTTGATGTAATCAATCATGAAATCGTATTTTATTATTTAAAAACATTAATTGGTTTTGAACAGTCCCCTAATGCATGATATAATAGTATCATCTCTTTTCTAATTTATAAATATTTTTGAAATTGTATAGTTTTTCCTAAAATTATTATAAATTTAATTTTTAATTATGTTTTATTAGTTGAAATAAATGTTTAATATATTAATTTTTGATAATATAATAAATACTTCCCTTCTAATATTCCAAAATATGATTCAAAATGAATTTGAAAAGTGTTCCATAGGTGAACAGATATAATTTTTTTGGATATTTTAAAATCATGAAAAAATTATTTTAAATAAATGTAAGTAAACTATGTACCTTCTAATAGTATTTATATTGGATATAACTAAATGTATTTACATTCCCTTGAGTTATACTTGTATAGTGGAACATGATGAAGCTCTAAAATTTGTGGATAAAACTAGTTACAAATGTATGATTGGGAGTCTATATTTTTTTACAACTACCTGAGATGATGTTATGTTTTGTGTGTGTATATGTGTTTGTTTTAATTAATATACAAATTAATTTCACATACAGTTCCTTAAAAGAATTTTCATATATAGAAAATATACAACTTGTTTTGTACAGTTCTACCCAATAGGCAAAGTAATTGACATAAGGATTTATTGAGATTCTATTTGTTGTGGTTTCAATATAGAAAGAAAAGAAACATATGAAACATGTAATATTTTGGTAATGTATATAGAGACATGAATTAGTAAGAAGAAAAATTATATTACACCATTTAATACTAAAATGGAATATATAGCTATAGGGATATTATATACTCAAATATTTCCAATGAAACACAATATTATAGATTATGGATATAAATTCAAACATGTTCTTATAAATTATGAAAAAAGGGTTTCAAAAAAATTTAAAATAATAGTATATATAATTATAAGAAATATTATATTGTTGTATGATAACAATTTTTTAAGGAAATTTTTGAAAAGGATAATATAATTCTTCAATTCAAATGAAAAAAACAAGAAATTTATTATATTTTTACAAATCCACTTTTTAATGATTTAATAAAATAAAAAAACATTAATTAGGTATTGTAAATTCAAGTTCTTTAAATATTTGATGATTCGCCATTGGCAATTCACTATTGGCACATCCAATTGGATAAGTCACCATTGAATGAGTCATTATGGGAATATAATAGTTGGAGAGTGAACATTGGTGATTCTTGATTAATGGGTCATTATAGGGTACTCACTGTTGGTGTGTCACCATCAGTGAGTCACTGTTTCTATGTCACAATTAGCAAGTCACCATTGGATGAGTCATAGGTATCAGTGTCAACTATTCCTGATGTTAATTATTTAATTTATTTAATTATTAATTATTAATTTTTTTTATTTTTTTTC
Organism: Viscum album; assembly: GCA_963277665.1. Taxonomy (NCBI): domain Eukaryota; kingdom Viridiplantae; phylum Streptophyta; class Magnoliopsida; order Santalales; family Viscaceae; genus Viscum; species Viscum album. Next base: position 1,652,558,684 of record OY728142.1, read on the forward strand.
TGATTTGGAAACCCTAAATTATATATCTTAATTTTATGTAAGAATCTGAGTTATTCCCACCTACTACTTCTCCATACAAGTTGTTTCAACAACCCACTTTCTATCCTAACCATCATCTTTATTGTGCTATTACTTTTACATAATTGAGATACAATGGTGTGATTAAATAACACATCATTATTTCTACTAAAAAATCATAGCATTCAAAGTTAATAAAATTGGAACTAAGTCGAGCTCTGATCGATCAAACAAACGCAAATATAGAGAGTTTCATCATAGTTTCCAAAAATTGGTGGTTGTGATGAGGTAGATTTAAAATATGCATTTCATATTAATGTTTATAGAGGATAATGAATCGTCAGAATGGATTTATTTAAATGACCTATAATTTTAATCGAGGTTAGTTCATACATTTTATAAATATTCTATGTTCAGTTTGGGGAAGAATAATGATCTAATTTGAAACATTATTAATGATAATCAGTTAATTATTTTTCCATTAAATTGGAATTATGTTTGAATATGCCTCAACAAAAATTATTTGATGATTATAATCATCTGATACCCTGTGATATTGAATCGTTCATGAATGAGTATGATTTTCATAATATAATAAAGGGATAATCTATAAGAAGGCATGAATCTACAATTTTGGATCAGGAATTTAAGATTATATTTTTGTTTTTACAATTGATATTGTGTTCCAATAATGTGGGATTCAATACTTTGAGATAATAGTATTGGAATTTCCTTATCAATATGAAAATGGTGGATATGATCGACATGTAGTGACACCATATAGTGAAAAAGATACTGATGATTAAGTCATCCACAAATTATAATTCATTTTTTGTCCTGTGCTAATTTCCCTTATATTTGAAGAAATGTTTATTCATAGATGAATATGATGAATATAACGTGAAATGTGATGTTTTTTATTAATGTTATTAATTAATTAATTACAATGTTGTTTAACCCTAGGATGATGAAATGGGTTAGAGATAATGACAACATCTGTAAAGATTTTATTCCAATATATCATCATACATGTCCAGTGAGTTTAGTGCCTCCTAGAATTGTTTTAATGAGATAGTAGCATATTCTGATGAGTAATATGTTAAGGAAAAAATTTATGATGAGGTTCCTACATTAGTTTAGGAGGGCGGTGACCTTGACATTTGAAATAGGATAGTTCTACCTTTTGTAAAACATAGTCCTACTATATCTCTCAATGATAAGAATAATTTTATATTTTTTAGGGATAATGAACATGTTGATAAATAGGTTTATAGAGTTTAGGGGACTATAAATTATTCTTCTATATCTTCAAAAGTGGTTTTGGAGTTTTCAAATATTGAAAATGGAGGTGATGGAAATTGTATTGGAAATGGAGATTGTTGTGGGAATCGATGTTGTGATAGTTGAGGTTTTGATATTCCTTTAGATGTTGCAAGGATTCAAAAAGAACATAGATTCCATTATGTTTATGTTTCATCATTTGATTTTATTTAGAGACATATCTCTCATATTCATGATCATTTTGACAGACATGGTTTGGTAGGATCTGGTTACATGGATAGATATGTTCTATATAACTCAATTGACGATGTTTCATCTTCAATAAGATAGGTCAGTGTTTCTACTATGGTGTAGAATTTAATTAGTTTAATCAAATATGATTTTTATCATACATAATAAAGATAAATTCTTATGTTATAATCACCTAGTTCTGGAATATATAGAGTCTATATAGATGATGATGAAATTATTTAAGAGGATGGAAATGATCAGGAAGATGGTGTGGTATCCTCTAAGGTGGATACTGACCTTGATTCAAACTTTCAATCCCAGGAATATTATAAATCAAATGATCCAGAGAGTAGTCCAATGAAAGATGGTGGGTCTACAATAGCTACAACAGATCAAATAGTATATAAGTGATCTAATATAGAGAATCTTGATCATGATTTTTCTTTAGATGAATCTAATGCCACATATGATTCTTCATAGGTTTATCACAAATAATCTACTATTTCCCCTATAATTGATTAATATATTTCTTGGAATTACATAGAGTCTATAAGATACAATATTATTTCTATATTTGGTAGAGTTTTGAGTCCTCAAGAACCTCTCATTAGTTAGTTGTGTGTGGACTATTCCTAAAACATGATTTATTTTTTTTGAATTCAATGTCCATATGAAGATTCATCCTAATTGTTTTGGGGAAGATGTGGAGAAAAAAAGGTTAAAAATTGACATGGAGTATATGAGGTCAGTTATGCTGGAGATAAAGTCCATTTTTCAAACAACCTATCAGCTATGATATAGAGGATAAAGAATATATCATTAGTGGATTTTACTTCTCAGGATCCATGTCCTTTGTTTCTTTGTATGCAGAGTTGATTTAGTCCATCATTTTGGAAGAACATCATTCATGTTTGGGGTATGTACACTCTATTAATAATGAGGTTTCTGGGTTTCTTTTTTATCATAGTGGTGATTTATAGGATTTGGTAGTGGAAGGTTTTTAATAATTATAATGTTATAGGGAAAATATAAAAAGGAAATTACATATTACCCGGACAGGAAGTATACCAAACATGATATGAATATCCATTTCATGTTTTTAGATGAGAATATCATGATTCAGCACGTAAGTAGGACATTCATGGAAAATTTCAAACATTTGAATTCTATGGAACCCATTCATACATTTTTTATAGATTAAAGGAATGAATTTATTTATACAATGAAAACTAGAGGCAATGTTATCATGTATTTTCATGATATTATGAATCTATTAATATATGTCTATGGAACTACAATGGTTTCTCAAGAGAAAATTCCCATGATGACTTTCAACTATTTTCCATCATAATAGTTACCACTTTACTACAAGAACTCTAGAATGTATCCCATGGAATACGTCAAACATATTAATCCATTACTTATGAGTCTTCTTCCTCATCCTACAATAGTTTGTTCGTCTATTAACAAAACATCCTTGACATGTTTATTTTTTATTGATTCCCCTGATAAGGAAAAGGACCCTTCTGATCTCGTATTTGGGATGAGAGTGACTCAAATTGTCCTTGGTCACCGAGGATGATTTTATTTTTATTATTTCATGTATCTATATATGAATTAATATCATAATGTTTTATGATATATGTAATCTCTGATTTCCTTTATTTTATTGATAGGTTCTCTATTGATTCAATATTTTTCTCTGGTACTCATTCATTATCAATATAACATAATATTTACTAGTTCACAATTTGGATAATTCAAAAAGTGGGGAATTATTTATGTCATTTCATTCCACATCTCATTTATTTTTCTTTTAATACCATACATCATATCTTTTATATATTGTGGTATGTTACCATTGATAATGTATTATCCCTTGTTATATTATTCATTAATACAACCATTATATATAATTTGATATAATAGCTTTTAATCTAATTATATCTTTGATTCATTACTTATTTTTTTATTCTTATCATATTTTTTCATTCATAAAATATTTATTTTCATGTTATTCTTTTCAAAAACATATTTTTATATATTTTATAATTTGATACCATACCTACAATACACTTTCAGTATAAATAAATGATTTAAAATATTTATTAATAATATATTTCATTTAATTTATATCTAATCATTTAAATTTGATATGTGTATAATAGTTTTATCTTATAAATTTGTTTCTCATTATTTATGTGTATCTTATAACTGGTTTACAAAAATGAAATTATATTTTATCTTTAATTGGGGAAGATTTTGTGAACCTCGTATTTTAATTACCACAAATTATTTTTATTATACCTATACATTATTTAAAATTCTAGTATATAAGTAAATTTTATGATATTTTTCTATGTATAGGAATGAATCATTGTTTGATGGAAAAGTCTCACAACCTGACAAGACTCACCAACATAATTAATAATTGTTAGTTCAATTTTTTTACCAGAAGAGTGTCTAATTTATATACATGAGTTGTAACATCCCAAGTAAGTAATTAATAATAGATATTCTTATCTATGTCAATTTATTAATTAGATAGTGATCTAGGAGGTTTAAAATGAGAATAAATCCGATCTTAAGCATGGAATACAGTAATATTTTTAAAAGATTGTTTTACTACCTTTTGATGGAAATACAGTTTTTAAATCATAAATTTAACAATTTTATAAGCTCTATTTTTCAAAATAAACTTATTCTTTATTATTGGGACATTGAAATTTACTTTGGATAAATTTTTGGTATTCTTCTGACAAAGTTCAATTTTTTAATGAATAGTGAAAAAATACAGCATTTTACATCAAAACTACTTTTTTGTCTAATTTAATTATATGGAAAAATTATATTTGTAATTGGTTTTAAAGATTAAATAGAATATATTTCTACCATTTAATACAATGGTGGTCGTTGGGATTAATATTACTTTGGAAATGGGCATAAACAAGTGCCAAACTATTCATAGATATTGTTTCTAAAAAACACGTGATTTGTTTTGACAACGAGAATTATTTTTAAATTAATTATTGAAATTTCTGTTATAGGAAAATGGTAAAATGGATTACATAATTGGAATCAAAAGGTCCAAATTATGTAATCAAGACTCTTTTGATTTTGGACATTATGAATAGTAATGACGGTAATTATCTTTAATTATCTTGATTAATTAGTAATTGGGTATATAAGGATAATATAATAATATCATAATAATAACAAATGACCCCAAAATGTTTCTTAATTCTACTTTTTGTCATGAAAAACAATGGTATGCCTTATCCAAAACTTTATGACCCCATGGAATCACTTTTGGGTGAAAGTAACAATTTATCATTTTATTTTTAAAGAAAAAAGAATATCATTAAAAAATGTATCACCCGAGTAATTTTTTTTCATTTTGTCTAAATAAATGATCTATTGAACTATAAATAGTAATGGGAAAGCTAAATATATTTCCTAAATCATATTGTTTTTATTTTTAGACAATATATAAATTAAATTATTTATGACATCATGATGATGCATCGATTACCTCATTAATGAACGATTTAAATAAAATGAAAAGATAATGTAAAATCTAAGACATACACTTGTCAAAGACCTACTAGATGAGTATATTTAGAACCCTTATCACATTCTCCTCGAAATATATCAATATGGGACCTTTAAATTCCAAAAACCATTTTAATATAAACTAACATTTTATAACTTTCCAAGAGTACCCCTCCTCTCCTCTTATAAAAGGCCCCCACCTCTACCTCTTTACACACACTTTTGAAGCCATAAAATCAGCCAATAGATTTTAATTTTATCTCCCCACATCCCTCTCTTCATCCTAGAAGCCTTACCTTAGGCATAAAGCACTTTAAGAAAGCCTTTGATTCTAACCAAGAAGAGTTACATGATTTAAAGGTAATGAATTTTCTAATGTTCTTTTGTTTTATGTTGCATCTCTAACCCCCTAAACTATTTTTATTCGTTTATTTTGTAAAAAAACCAGTAGTTTCAATATACTAGGATGTTGTTATAAGAATTATTCTAGCTACACTTACACACACCTATATGTACTAGTTAAAGAACATACTGTTTCCGTGGATGGAGAATTTCCGCCTCACAAAACGATGTTTGTTTAATATAATTATAACACCTTTAAAGGTGGAAATTTAGATGTCACTATATTTATATATTATATATAATATGTTTATTAATTCCTTAATCTTCTGTATTTTTCATTTATGGAAAACCTTTATGGTTTCCATTATGGGTAAATGCGATATCTTCATTTTTGGAAGGGTGGACTACCGCCCCCTCAAAGTGATTTGATTCGTTAATGCCAATGTGGGACATATAAAGGATGGAATTAATGATATTATATATGATATTATACTGGAATTATAATATACCTTTATATCATTATGATTCAATTCCATTAACTAGGAAATATAAATGAATATAGCGTTCATGCGTACGTATGGCTTTCTGTCTCCATGAACGGTGCATTTCATTTCTTACCTCTAAATGTTGTGTAATATTATAAATGAATGTATATAATGGATATATATGACATATATCATATCTAAATCATGAATACAATTCTGTATATAATGGATACATGAACAACATGTAATTATAAATAGTTTATTTTTGACTCAAGTACCAATGATCGACAAAACGACAATTATTAATTTAAATAATTAGATAGTTTTTATAACATGGTAATATGTGATATAAAATGAATAATGAAATCGAAAAAGGTTCTTAAGAAAGTAGAAATTAACTCAAGTTTATTATTCAGGAGGTTAAAGAACGATCGAGTCAAGTCTGACCCGAGGTAAGGGACTTCATCTCAATCTCCTTTCATTGAGGAATATTTTGTTTTATACAAAACTTTATTTTATACGGTGTATAAACACCTTTTACTTTTAAGTTTATTCAAAAGGAATCTTTTTTATACAAAGTGTTTACTAAACGACAAAATGCAAGGTTTTTTTGTCATACGTATGCGGCGACAACGACTTCTCCACCGCCGTGACCATTATTTGATCTTCTACTTCCTCTACAAGCCATAAATTTTTTTAAATGAAAAATAAATACCATGTTGAAAATTGTTTTCATAATGTTTTTATATCAATGTGTTTTGTTGACAACTTGTGATTGAAAAGTGGAAATGTTATTTTTTGTTTATACATGTTTTATGTGATACGATTCAGTTATTGTTCGTGGGAATTGTTATGAAGATGGGTGGTTCCATGATAAACTAAGGTCGAGTGAGCCCGATATAGCTCTCTAATGCATTAGGTAACATGAAGGGGTTAAAGGTTAAGGTTCCCCGAAGAGATTTATGGAATATACTAAGATGGGTATTCCAAACGTAACCATTAGGTTTACTATCTATGTAAGAATGTTATGAATGCCTCAAGTTACCATTATGTCTTATGATTTCTATGATTTATTCATGATTTGATGAGGTATGTAAAAATTATTATGTTTTATGAGTAATGTATGATTTCATACAAGGACTAATGTTATCATTTCTCACTTTTATATCCCTTATTGAGCTTTTTATGCTCGTCCCAAGTTTTTGAAATGTTTTTCACAGGTCAAGGGAAATGTACATGATTTGATGATAGTGTCAAGGAAGTTTTATGAAAGAATCCATGTTTTGTTATAAATATGTTTCCGTTGATGGGAAAAAATGAATACTATCTTTTACGTAACCACTTTTTTTAAATATGGAATGTAATGAATGATTTGTGATATAATTTTCTAAATATCTTAACCTGAAAAGATCCTCAATGTTTAATCTTGTAATAACTCTAGATTAAGTAATGTATAAGGCTGGGGCCTTATAGTTGGTATTAGAGGTCAGTTTAGATAACTTTAGGAGTTAGAATTCTATTAAATTATTATCTAAAAATATTTTTTTATGGTCAAATTGAAATGATATAGAATTTGAATATTACATTGTTGCTTTATCTAAGACATGTTTGTTCAGAATGGTTTTCCGCAGAGGAAACATGGAAGCAGTGCTAGGATGGAATACAAAAGGAAATGACCTTCCGAATCAGCATCCTCAGATGGTCGGAATTGGAACTGAACAGTTTGTTGTAGTAATGGCACAGTTGACTCAAACGATAAATGGTGGTGGTATCCATGCACGAGATTAGCTAGATCAGCCGTAGAGGATCATGTCTGTGGTGGAACATTTCATGATGCAACATCCCCCATCATTCAGAGGATCATCTGACCCTGTGCTAGCTGAAGGGTGGATTAAAGCACTAGAGAAGATTTTTGATGTCATGGGGTGTTCAAAAAATCAAAAGGTTAGTCTTGCTATTTACCGTTTAGAGGGTAAAGTAGATCAGCGGTGGTCGATGGTTAAAACTATCAGGGATGCTGATGAGATTGATGCTCTCGACTGGAATGAATTCAAATATATGTTTCTTGAGAAGTATTTTCCTAAGGCTGTTCGACATAGGATGGAAAAAAATTCTTGTAATTGAGGCAAGTGGAAGACTCAGTGGATGCCTATGAAGAAAGGTTCACTCGATTGGCAAGGTATGATCCAAATTTTATTCGAGACCATGATAGTAAAATCAATTGTTTTTACTCAGGATTAGATCCAAAATATTGAAGGGATTTAACTTCTCAGGAGTTCAAGAGAAATGAAATGAATGTTAGATGTGTTGAGAAGGTGGAAATAGAGTTTTATGATGATCAAGTGTTCTATAACAGCCACCAGAAGAAGAGACTGAGGTGGCAGGAGAAAGGAAAGAATTAATCAAAAAGGTCTGATTGCAAGAAAACTATGTTTCTAGTTTGTGATAAATTTGGTAAAAGGTATGCTAGGTAATGTCTTCTGAATTTTGGAATGTGCTACCTATGTGGTAAGGCGGGACATAAGGCTCGTGATTGAACTAAAAAAGATCAGGGTGATGGTAAGACCAAATTTGATTTACAGTTAGTGAAATGTTTTAAGTGCAATGAGATGGGTCACTATGAAAACGAGTATCCAACAAAGAGATCGAGTGATGGGAAGCTATTAGGCTACAAGAAGAAAGGGGTGGTGAAATCCTTTGAAACTACTTCAGCAGATGTTAGGTCATCAAATGAAGTGGTATCAGTTACAATGTTTATTTTTTCAGATTATGCCAGTGTGTTGTTTGATTCGGGGTCTACACATTCTTTCATCTCTGAAAAATTTTCTAGTAAAATGGGAATACCATCTCAAGAAATGACTCTTTAACTTTTGTTATAAACACCTGGGGAAAATGTTGAGGCCAAAAGAATTTATAAGAATATTCCTATCCTTAATCATGGAAAGAACCTACTTGAAAACCTTATTTTTTTTACCTCTACTAGAGTTTGATGTTATCCTAGGTATGGATTGGCTCTCTATTTACCATGCTTAACTGATTTTAGAGATAAAGAAGTTTCTTTTCAGAAATAATTTTAGTTTGAGTACATGAAAGAACCCTTACTGTTGATAACATATCAAGAGGCTGAGAAACTTGTAAAAGATGGAAATGAAAGTTACCTTGCACATATTGTTGAAAATAAAGGAACTGCTCAGATTAAGGATGTGGCAGTGGTAAATGAGTATCTTGATGATTTTCCAGATGAGTTTCCTAGAATAATACCAGATCGGGAAGTTGAGTTTACTGTTGACTTAGTTCTGGATGATAAGCCAATTTCAAAACCCCCTTCTCAAATGGCTCAAATTTAACTTTTTACAGTTGAAGGAGAAATTGCAAGACTTATTAGAGAAAGGTTTAATTCGACCTAGCACATCACCATGGGGTGCTTTTGTTTTATTTGTTAAAAGGAAATATAGTTCTATGATACTTTTCATTGATTATAGAGCCTTGAATAACATAACTGTTAAGAACAAATATCATTTTCCTCATATCGATGATTTGTTTGATCAGCTCCAGGGAGCTCAGTTTTTTTCAAGGATTGACATGAGATCGGGGTACCATTAGTTGAAGGTATAGGAAGCAGATATTCTGAATATAGCATTTTGTACAAGATATTGCCATTATGAATTATTAGTTATTCTTTTTGGGCTAACCAATTCACCTATTGTATTCATGGACCTTATGAGGAGAATTTTCCATGAGTTCTTGGATAAGTTTGTGGTTGTTTTCATTGATGATATTTTGGTGTTTCCTACAAGTAAAGAGGAGCATGAAAGTAATTTAAGGGTTATTTTGAAATCCTTAAAAGAAAAGATATTGTATGGAAAATTCAGCAAGTGTGAGTTCTGGTTGCAACAAATTTCATTCCTTGGTCACATTATTTCTAAAGATGGGATAACTGTTGATCCTGTAAAAACAATGGTTGTGGAAGAATGGACAATACCCACAAATGTAACATAGATTCATAGTTTTCTTGGTTTGGCAGGCTATTACTGACGGTTTGTTAGAAATTTTTCCCGGTTATCTAGTCTAATTACTATGCTAACTCAGAAGGGTGTTAAGTTTATCTGGACAAATGAATGTGATGATTGTTTTCAGGAACTGAAATAAAGATTGGTGAAAACTCCAGTCTTGGCACTAACTTCCATGAATGGGGAGATGATTATCTACAGTGACGCTTCATTGAAAGGACGTGGTTGCATCCAAATGTATAATGATTAGGTAATTTCATATGCTTCACGTCAGTGGAAAACCCATGAGGTAAATTACCCTACACATGATTTGGAATTAGCTGCTATTGTTTTCTCTTTAAAAATTTGGAGGTATCATTTGTATGGTGTAAAGTGTGAAATATATACTGATCAAAAAAGATTAAATTATATATTATCTCAGAAATAATTGAACATGAGATAGAGGATATGGATAGAAATAATCAAGGATTATGATTTTACAATTCATTACCATCTGGGGAAAGAAAATAAAGTGGCTGATGCTTTGAGTCGAAAAAGTAATGCTTCATTAACAATGTTGCATTTGGAACGTGATCCTTTGTTTAAGGATTTGATGAAATATGGCATAGAATTTGGTGGTGCAGGATGTAATTCTATTTTGTTTCAGGTATCAGTGAAATCTTCTCTATCAGACCGAATTAAGCAAGCATAGAAGCAAGACAGTGAGATGGAAAAAAAGGTAGAGCTGGTTCAGAAGGGTATGTTTCCTGAATTCAACATTGATAATTATTGTGTTTTAAGATTTGGGAAGAGATTGTTTTTGGATTGTGATTAACAGTTGAAGAGAGAGTTGTTATGTGAAGCTCATAGATATCCGTTTTCAGTTCATCCAGGAAGTACTAAAAAGTATAGGGATCATCGGGAGTATTACTGGTGGGGCGGAATGAAAAGAGATATTGCAGATTTTACTGTGAAGTGTTTGACTTGTCAACTGGATAAAGCAAAGTGGAAGTTAACGAACGGGGTGCTTCAACCTTTACCATTTCCAGAGTGGAAATGGGAGAATATATCCACAGACTTAGTTGTGGGATTGCCGAAGAAAGCTCGAGGTAATAATGCAATATGAGTTATTGTTGATCGCTTGACTAAATCTGCTCATTTCATTACTATACGAGATAATTTTTCCCTAGATCATCTTTACCGTTCTTATATTAATAAGATAGTCAGGTTACATGGATTTCCTCTCTCCATTGTATCTGACCGTGATCCCAGGTTCTCTTCTAACTTTTGGAAAGTCCTTTAGAAAGCATTGGGTACTGAATTAAATTTTAGTACAACTTTTTATCCTCAACGAGATGGGCAGTCAGAACAAAAAATTCAGACATTGGAGGATATGATACCTTCTTGTTTGATGTATTATCAGGGAAGTTGGGACCATAATCTTTCATTGGACGAGTTTTCTTATAATAATATTTTTCATTTCAGTATATAGAGGGCACCATTTGAGGCATTACATGGGAAGCGGTGTCGAAATCCAGATTTTTGGGATGAAGTGGGTTAATGGAAGATAATGGGACAAGAATTGGTAGAAGAGATGGTAGAAATAGTTCAAGTGATATAGAAACACATGAAAATAGCTCGGAGTAGGCAGAAGAGTTATACAGACAACAGGAGGAAGGATCTCACTTTTGAGGCAGGTGATCATGTTTTTCTCAAAGGTTCACCATGGAAAAGTGTGATGTGATTTGGTAATATAGGAAAGCAGAGTCCAAGGTTCATTGGACCATATGAAATTCTGGAGAGAGTTGGATCAGTTGTATTCCGAGTGGATTTACCTCCGAGTTTATCTCAGGTACACAATGTTTTTAATGTTTCAATGTTAAGGAAGTACATGCCAGATACATCTAATGTTTTGAGTCCAGAGGTAGTTCAGCTAGAAGAGAATCTATCTTATGGGGAACAACTGGTCCATATACTTGACCACATGAGGCAAATTTTTTGGAATAAGGGGATTCATCACGTAAAGGGTTTGTTGAAAAACCACATGAGTGCAGAGGCAACATGGAAATCTGAAAATGCAATGAAGGATAAATACCCCCACTTATTCGATAAGTAAATAAATTGCGGGGATGGAATTTTCTAAATGGGGGAAGGATGTAACATACCAAGCAAATAACGAATAATAGATATTGTTATCTATGTCTATTTATGAATTATATAGTGTTTTAAGAGGTTTAAAATGAGAATAAATTCGATCCTAAGCATGGAATACACTCATATTTTTAACAGATTGTTTTACTGCATTTTGATTGAAAAACATTTTTTAAATAAAACTTTTGACAATTTTATAACCTCTATTTGTCAAAATAAACTTATTATTTATGATTGGGACATTTAAATTTACTCTGGATAAATTTTTGGTATTTTTATGACAATGATCATTTTTAATGAATAGTGAAAAATACTATATTTTACATAAAAAATACTTTTTCATCTAATTTAATTATATGGTTAGATTATATTTTTAATCGGGTTTAAAGTGTAAATAGAATATATTATTACCATGTAATCCATTGGTGGTCATTGGGATTAATTTCACTTTATAATTGGGCCTAAGCATGTTCCAAACATTTCATAGATATTGTTTCTAAAAAACCTGCTATTTGTTTTGACAACGGGAATTATGTGTAAATTAATTATTTCAATTTCTGTGTTTGTAATTTGGAAAAATGGATTACATATTTGGAATCATAAGGTCCAAATTATGCAATGAAGAATCTTTTTTTTGGATATTATGAATAGTAATTATGGTAATTATCTTTAATTATCTTGATTAATTAGTAATCGGGTAGTTAAGGATAATAAAATAATAACATAATAATAAAAAATGACCCCAAAATCTTTCCTAATGCTACTGGTAGTGTCATGGCCGACCATTGGATTCCTTGTTCCAATCTTTGGGACCCCATGGAATCACTTTTTGGTGAATGTAACACTTTATCATTTTATTTTTAAAGAAATGAGAATATCACTAAAGATTTTATCACCTGAGTAAAACATTTTTTATTTTGTCTAAATAAATAATCTATTAGACTATAAATATTAATTGAAAATATAAAATTATTTCCTACATCATAGTATTTTTATAATTTTTAGACATTAAATAAATTAAATAAATTATGACATAATGATGATGCAGCGATTACCTCATTAATGATCGATTAAAATAAAATGAAAAGATAATGTAAAATATAAGATTTACACTTGTCAAAGACCTATTTTATTAGTATATTTTGAAACCTTATCACCTTATCCTAGAAATATATCAACTTTGGACCTTTAAAATCTGAAACCCATATTAATATAAATTAACATTTTATAACTTTCCAAGAGTGCACCACCTCTCCTCATATAAAAGGCCCCCACCTATACCTCTTTACACACACTTATCAACCCATTGGATCAGCCAAGCTCCGATCATTTTATCTCTCCACATCCCAATCTTCACCTTATAATACATACCTTAGGCAGAAATCTCTTCAAGAAACCCTTTTGATTCTAACCAGGAGGAGTTACCCGATTTAAAGGCAAAGACTTCTCTAATGTTCTTTTGTTTTATTTTGTTTCTCCAACCCCCTTAACTCTTTTTATTTATTTCTTTGGTAAAAACACCAGTATTTTCAATATACTATGATGTTATTATACGAATTATTCGAGCTACACTTACACACACCTACATCTAAAGGTTAAAGAATATATTGTTTCTGTGGATGGTGAATTTCTTCCTCACGAAATGATGATTGTTTAATATTCTTCTAACACCTTTAAAGGTGGCCATTAATACAGAACTATATTTATATATGATATATAATATGTTTATATTTTCCTTAAGCTTCTGTATTTTTCATTTATGGCATACCTTTATGGTTTCCATTATGGGTAAACGCGATATCTTCATTTTTGGAAGTGTGGACTACCACCCCCTCAAAGTGATTTGATTAATTAATGCCATAAGTGGGACATATAAAGGATGGAATTAATGATATTATATATTATATTATACTTTAATTATAATATACCTTTATATCATTAGGATTACATTCCATTAAATAGGAAATATAAATGAAATTATTGTTCATGCGTACGTATGTCTTACCGTCTCCATGGATGGTGCATTTCATTTCTTACCTCTAAATGTTGTGTAATATTATAAATGCATGTATATAATTGATATATATTACATATATCAAATCTAAATCATCATTATAATTCGGGATATAATGGATACATTAAAAAATTGTAATTATAAATAGTTTATTTTTTACTCAAGTACTAGTGATCGACAAAATGACCATTATTAACATAAATAATTACATAGTGTTCATAACATGGAAATAATTTATATAAAAGGAATAAAGAAAATGAAAAATGTACTTAAGAAAGTAAAAATTAACTCAAGTTTATTATTCGGGAGGTTAAAGAACAATTGAGTCAAGTCGGACATGAGGTAAGGGACTTCTTCTCAATCTCCTTTCATTGATGCATATTTTGTTTTATACTCAACTTTATTTTTTATGGTGTATAAACCCCTTTGACTTTTATGTTTATTCAAAAGGAATATTTTTTATACGAAGCGTTTAATAAACGAAAAAAGGGAATGTTTTTTTCGTGCGTATGTGGCGACAATGACTTTTCCGTCGCTGTGACCATTATTTGAGTTTCGGATTCCTCTACAAGCCATAACTTTTTATAAAAAAATGAAAAATAAATACCATGTTGAAAATGGTTTTCATAATGTTTTTATATCATTGTGTTGTATTGTTATATTGTGATTGAAAAGAGGAAATTTTATGTTCCCTTTATGCACGTTTTATGTGATACGATTATGTTATGGTTCTTGGGCATTCTAATGAAGATGGCTGGTCTCATGATAAACTAAGGGCGGGTGAGAATGATATAGCCTTCCAATTCATTGGGTAACATGAAGGGGTTAAACATTAAGGTTTCTCCGAAGAGATTTAGGGAATATACTTGGATGGGTATTCCAAACGTAACCACGAGGGTTACTCCCTACGTAAGAATGTTATGAATGCCTCAAGTTACCTTTATGTCTTATGATTTCTATGATTCATTTATGAATTTATGATGTATGTTAAAATTATTGAGATTTATGATTAAATTATGATTTCATACATGGACTAATGTTTTCATTTTGTACTTGTATATCCCTTACTATGCTTTTTTATGCTCATCCCATGTTTTTGAAATGTTTTTCATAGGTCACGGGAAAGGTACATGATGTGGTGATAGTGTCTTGGAAGTGTCATGAAAGAATCCATGTTTTGTTTTAAATATGTTTCCGTTGATGGGAAAAAATGAATACTATCTTTTATGTAACCACATTGTTAAAATGGGGAATGTAATGCTTGATTTTTGATCTAATTATCTAAAACGCTAAACCTAAAAAAACATCAATGTGTAATCATATAATAACACAAGATTAAGTAATATATAAAGTTGGGGAATTATATGAGTGACCAATATCTACATTCCTCTATGGATTGATAGATTTTTATTTCAAATTATTCACCAACATTCTAACTCACTAAATGATATGTATTGATTCTATATATTGATTTCCACAATAGATTTCTCTTTTTCCAAATATAAATTAACTGAATAGATGTGTTACTACCAATGATGTCTTACCCTAAATTATCCACCATCGATGTTCATCATATTATTTATAATATGTTCTAACAACTATATTATTTATATTAACGAAAGGAGTTATATACTTATATTTATTTGTATTTCTAGATAAATTAGAGATAATATTTTAGCACAGTACAAGGATCCAAATGATTTGGTGGTTTATTAATCAATGGATGGTTCCAGATACATATATGTTAATAATAATCCATTGTTTAGAAGAATACTAAAAGGGAGAGAATATAATAATGTTATAAATGTATTTTTGAAAAAATAGAATGATCTTAAATCAAAATGGTACATAATAAATCCATAATAAAATATTATTTTGAAGGAGGAATCTTCATTGAAGATCATGAAAATTCAAATAGTCATAATTGAGAGCATGGTGATGATATTTATTAAAAATTATTTAAGATAATCTTCTACATATCCTCCCAAATTAACTAAAGTGGACAATAAATAATCGACTTCACCACAAAGAGAGAATAATTAATTTTTCTATATCTTATTTCATGATATTTATATAGTTTTCATATATAATATACAATTATATTGTATGCTATATTTATTAACACACACTGATCCCTATGTAGGAACTATAGAATAATAGATATTATATAGAATATTCATTCATCTATATATCTGTAGTATTAAAGGATGTGGTCTTTATGTGGAGTGTATTTTTCCGTTGATTATTGTAGAAGAGAACACTGGGTGTCCTAGACAACTTGTATTATATTATTTAGATACATGATCCAGGTTATGGATCATATTATAGTTGTATAATATTACAAGATGCATGCGATTTCCATGTGGAGGGGAATATGTATAATATTGAGAGTGATCATATTTCTTATTTCATTATGTGATTTAGTTTTTTAAAATTCAATTTAAATATTTGAAGTATATTTGTTTTCTAACTAACAAAATATCCAATAACTTGATAGTTAACCTTATATATATAAAATTCTATATATTGAGTAAATTTATATTAAACATTGAATTTATTTCTATATGGGTTTAACTCAAAAATTATCAATCATGGAGAAATATTTTAAAATACCATGGATATAAAAAACTAAATTTTTTTAACAAGAAGACTTTTTTTAATTTGGGGATTTTATGTAAACATTTATTCCATATAATGATTAATTGGGAACTCAATTCACCACACCCCCTTTAGGTACCCACACTATATAACACCATTTAATAATTCTTGTAAGAGGATTGGGTCACTATTAATGTCCACTGTCATTATAAAAAATTCAATCTAAAAAAGATGAATAGAAAATATAAAATATATACTACTCTTACATAACAAGAAATCATGTTTACATTTCCATCCAAGAACACATATAGTGGATGACTATGTGAAGTTACCTGATCGTAGATGGCCCAAATTCGACATCTTCTATTAATGGAATTGACATGATTTCAAGGAATCAAATCTAGATGTACATATAGTTTTTTGATTCCTATAAAACTAGATACATACATGAGTCTTTTAATATAAATTAATAAAGTAAATACAACAGAATTTTTTTCTGTATAACATCAATGATAACTTTTCTTCCATCTACTATATCCTGAAATATCATTCATAGTTATCTTTTTGGATTTATTGTGAATTTAAACAAATTAAGTTTGATATCAAATTCATTGTGAGGATAAAGTATGGCCAAATCTATAATGAATTTATTCGAATATTATTTATTTCATGGTAAATAACCGAAAAAACAAGCCATGTCTTCAAAAAATGAATATGGAAGTGCATAATGAATTTCTAATGAATATAACTTCAAACAAATTTCATTCATATAACTAGATATGTCATAATAAATATGGAATTTTAAGAAAATGAAATAGTTGAAATTTATTCAATAGAATAACAATGGAATTTATGAACCGATATATCTATGCAAAATGACATGGTTTAATAAAAAATAAAACAAAATGAGAGAAATTATTATTTATTGGATGTCATGTCTAATGAAAATTAAAATAAATACCATCAATACATTTCATAAGATGGTTTAAAACTACATATAGAAAAATCCTTATTTGTCCCAACTTATTTTTCTTATGAGAACCTATTGATGTATCGAGAAGTTATATAATGTCTGGGATCCAGCTGTCATTACGTGTTCAAATAATTATTCATATTTAATAAGTAAAATATATAATACACCTTATAATATATTTATATATAGAATAAAGTATACCGAATAATCATTATTAAGAAAAATAATCAAATAATATCAAATGTAGACAACATAAGTAAAATGATCAAACCAATAGGAAATAGTTATATATATGATTAATAAAATGGATAATTTAGGGGAAATTAAATGTTTCATAAATATATGAGCTTGAATATTTTAAGGGGACTATGAAATGATTCAGTAATTTTAAATTGTATAATATCCTTAGGCAAATAAGACTTAAACCATACATAGGAAGAATAAGTATTTTATCAATGCAACAAGTCCTAGTAAAAGAAACAATTAAGGGTTGTTGTCATTTATGATTAGAAAACAAATATCTATTAAAATCATTAATGAAGAAAATATCCTGTATTTTGATAAAATATATGAAAATAATTTTATTTGAAACAATATCTTGAATAGAATTTCAATCAAAATTACCCTTTTATAATTGTAAGGTAATATTAAATCATATAATGATTTCAAAATCTGTACTTGTCATATAAGGTAAAAATAACATTCCTTGTTAACATTAACAAAGTTATAAAAATGTATTCATTAGAAGGAGATAATAATATTCCATTGAAAATTTTAGTGTATGAAAAATTGTAAAATTTTATTTAATAAAAACATTTATTATAAATTTTGGGTAAAAATTTAAAAATTAGTTCTTTTAGAAGAAAAAAATTTCACTCACTAATTATATAAATAATGTTATGTTTTCTTAAAAACAGGGTTTAATTTATTTGGAATTTTAATGAGTGAAATAATGAATGTATTACCAAAAATTGGCCTTAAATAGCTAGAGGAAATTTTAAAAGGAGATTTTTTGAATAATGATATTATAATTTCGTTAAATGGAATTAATAGTGAAATATCATTAAAATTACTCTAGAGGAACATAATCCATAAACACAACAATGTTTTTAACACCATAGTGAAACATTTTAATTAGTAGGATCATAAAGGAATACCATTTAATTCATGTTTAAAATTGAAATTAGAAAATATTATTTAGGATAAAATATATCTAATGGTTATGTTTTTATAACACCAAAATTAATTAAGTTGTGAATATGATATTTATATCATATATTTCTAAATGATGTTTTAGATTCTCCTAACTTGCATCAAATTTGTCTTATTTGTCTATATATACATGAATAAAACACATATGATCTTTTTTAAATTATTTATAATGTTTATAATGTTTATAATAAAATTTAGTTTATTTATTAAAATTTTCTATACAACCACTAAAAAAATTAAATTTATATCAGGTTTTTGGATGAAATTCTTTATATGTACTAAATATTAATATTTGGAGGTCAGAAATAGTCCAACGGGTCACTATATAAGATATATAGAATAATAATCGTGGAATAAATATCATATTTCTAAATAAATTATAATATCAAACCAATTAATTAAATATGGATTTTAAAAATAAAAAAATGTTACATTCATAGAGATTAATACCCATATATAAGCATGTGTAAGTCTCCCACTTTTAAATGATCATCGTTGAAAGAAGGAAAGTAACCTAAATCATTCAAGAATTATAATTAAATAAAAAATTCAATATTATTTTTTCCTATATACATAAATACATATCTATATTGATTTAAATTGAATCACATCGTTTTGAGGTGGTGATAGTCCACACATCCGCGAATAATGTTATCACTTTTCATGTGTGTGAAAGGGTGGTAAAGAAAAAGATATATAATATATTTTCAGAAAGCCAATTAATTTATTAATATAATATAGATTATTTTTATGTAACTTTTTCTTAATTAATACCATCCATTATATATTCCATGTCTTATGTGAACACATCACATCGCTAGGAGAGGGTGGTAGTCCTCATATCACCAAATGACATTTCCATTTTTTCACAATAAGGAATGTATAAAGATATATATTTTTAAAAGACATAAATTAGAATCAATAAATAATAAAAATATAATAGAAAATATATAAATATATTTTCCAACTTAGAGACCACCATGAGAGGTGTTAATGTAAGAATGAGAAATTATCATTTCGTTTGGTGGTAATTCATCGCTCACATAAACAGTATAGTCACAACACATTTTATGGATGTGTGTGTCTGAGTTTTCAAATAACCATTACCACAAAAAAATCCTTATATATTGATGTTAATGGTTATTTTATTTATTTTATTAAAAAAAATATTATAGGTGATATAGAATAGAAATAATACAAAAACCATGGGGATGTTGGTTAAAAATTAGTTGGGAAACTCCTTTTGGTTTTCACCAAATGGATTTCATGAATTTAATTTTTCCCAAGGAAGTGGTTATAAGGATAGGGAATGGGTATGAAGATCAGTTTTAGATGATTTTTTTATCAATTTTGTATTGATAGGTGTTAGGAAGTAATGGGGTAAGAGGGATTGTTCTAAGGGTGTACGAGTGCCACTGTAGTTATATTATGATAATAAAATTCCATGCTTGTTTTTGAAATTTAATGTATATACCATAATAATAAATTTTAGATAAAAATTGGGATATGGTCAATATATATATATATATTACAACATTTTATAGGTCATTTGAGACCTTATGATTATGATTTATTCCCTTGTTATGATTACTTTTACCTTATATGTTGTAATTAATTTTAATTAATTTCACAAATATTTTCAGTTCAAAATTATATTAAGCATAAAAATTTAAAATTACTCTGATTAGTAATATTGAATCAACATATTAAAATTAATATCCTCAAAGTTACAGAATGTAATTAAACATTATCCCATAGACAAGATGATGCTGTACTATTTTAATGTAAAAATTCACAAAAGATTCCAATGTTTTTATAGTCAATTTCATAGTTAAGTTGCGTTTATTTAACTTAATTGGATTAATTTTTAAAAAATTCTATATAATTAAGCTTTAAATAAAAATAAAATTATATTTTATCCTCATAAATAATTTTTTATAGAATTTAGTTTCAAAATAAAATTTAATATTTTTAACTATTCATCAAAATTGAAATGTTGCAATAAAATACCAAAAATTCACCGTAACAGGATTTTTATGATTATATTTTTAATATTAAGATTATTTGTAAATATATATGTATAAAATTTCAAAATATAATAAATTAAAATATGATATTCATTAAAAGGGGGTAAAAATGCCTTCACAAAAATATGGGTTCTTATTTTTAAAATATTATATTTAATTCAATATATATATAATTAATATCACTCAAAAATATTAATTAATTTAATTTATTATTTTAAAATTGCTTCTTAAGAATATAAATAGTTATATATATATATTCGTTTTATATTAAACAGGTTCATATATTCTTTTCTAATGAGTTTTTAGCTAATAAATTCATATTGTATTTGTTAATGCCATAAATATTTTTTAGATAGATAACATTATTCATAATGTGTATTTTATTTTTAATTATACTAAATAATAATATATTTTGATTCAGTAAAAAAAGGTCTTGCATGCGACACAATCCAGAGATGAAACTCATTGTTTCATATATTGCAGACTATATCAGTAACACCTAAATTGAATGGATTAATGTATGTTGAATTTCATTAAAATAGTTAATATATTATAAATTAATGATATATCGTATTAAATTACTCACATTGTGTTGCGTTTCATACATGTTATCGAATACAATGTTATTACATTAGATTTTCATGGAGTTACATTCTACGAAATATATTTAAAAAGATGAATCCAAATTTAATAATGATATTTCTGATATATAGTTTTATAGTTTCTATATTAAATATTCAACATCATGAGAAGGGTCAGTAATACATCCTATAGAAAACAAAGAATTTGAATTAAAAAGGAAACATTGGGATCATAATTTTCAAAAAAGTGAATGAATAGATAAATTTTGAGGCCCCCAAATAGATAATATTTTGTTCTTTATAAAGACCATAAGTTAAATAATAATTAATATATTACAAAAGAATTTATTTTAAATTTATTTTCCAAATGTTGGGTAATTATTTTTGTACTAAAAACATTAGGATGTATAGTAACATTATATATTTATATAAACAAAATTTCATCCATTGGTTTTTATTTTCATAATTTTTCTAATTGATCCCAAAAATAATATTTTTGACTGAAGCATTAAAATACATGTCATGTGGATTTTAAGGACCATAATTGATTCACAAGTCTATGTATTTATCTTTTTGTATTTTAAAAATATATTATTGTTAGGAATATAATATTGATAAAAGGTATACTTCTAGTTCATCATTTTTAAATCGTAATTTATTTTACTAAATAAAACATCATATTTATGAAGATATTTTGAAGGTTAGTGGTTTTCTTGAAACCCTTGTCATACATTAGTAAAGAACTCAAGACCCATGTCCTTGCGAGAAATGGATTTTTGTTTCCCAACAAACAAGTTTTCGTTTTATAATACCATATTAAAATAACATCCAAACTAATTTTGATGGATATCCTTAACCATGGTTAACCTGTATATAGAATTATAACAATGTTTTTAATAAAATAATAATATATAAAATACTTCACCCATTTTATTTTGACATATGTCATTCATCTTTATAGGTTTCATCCATAATATCATTTAAATGACCTCTAAATCCTGAAGCATTATATAATTTCTAAAAAAATTAATTTTATCCTATGATATTCATTATTAAAATATTTCATAATGGTTTGAAACAAAATTGTGAAGTATCCTAAAATATCATTCATGAGTGTCATGTCAGTTTCCCATTAAGGCCTGTTGTCATGTACTAGGTTACACTAACTCAAGACCAACAATCATTGTTAGATTTTTTTCCTCTATGTACATCTATTCTAAGTCCACATCCACTTATAGCATCTAGTCATCGAAGTATTTTTGAAAACCCACATAATCACTATTATACCAAAATTATAGGTTGTTCTTATGTACTTATACTGAAATTATTCTTTAGGGGTACATTATATAATATTTTTTTACCTAAATATAATTCCCATGATTTCTATTAAACATACTTGGAGTCCACCTATAGAGTCATGACCCCCTAATGGCCCAGAACATATGTTTTCTATCAAATATATCAGCATGATTAAAAATTATCAAATATTGTATGACCGAGAGTATAGTATTCATTGTACATAAGATATATAAATGGGTCCATTATTATAAATTAATAAACTAATTACATCATATTTTTTATATATAACACCGACGATAATTTTTTTTCAACATTTATATTATTAAATATATTTCACATAATGTTTCTTATATTTATGGGGAACAAAGTCAAAATAAGTGTGAGAAATTTTTTTGTAAGGGTAATATATAAAGAAATAATTATTTAATCAATTATATTAATAAATATGTTGTGTTAAATAACATAAAACACATAATATGTAATCATTAAAATGATAAGGAATAACATAATCATTATAGAAAGGTAATTACTAGAAGCACATTCCATTATAATATATATATAATGAAAATATCAATATGGAAATGTATGAAAATGAAACACATTCCATTTATAAAACGAACTAAAAAATGAAATGAATCCATAGATATTTCAATGTATAATATCATCGATGAATAATAAGTGAAACTAAATTAAGAAAATTCTTAATTATTGGATGTCATGTCTAAGGTACCTAAAAACATATACCATCAAGACCATTAACACAATGGATTAATAAAATGCTTATAAACTTGTTTAATTTGGGAAGGATAATTATATCATAAAGATTATTGATGCATTGAGGATATTTATAATGTTAGGTATCTACCCTTCATTACCATTCCAAATAATTCCATATATCAAATAACAAAAATTAATAATATTCCATATCAAATATACATATTGAAAGAAGACAAAAAATTATTAAAAAATCAACAACTAATAAAAAACTATCAAATTATGCACTTATGAATTTTTTTTATGGGATAAGAATTAATAATATCATTGATAAATTAAATTCTTAATTTATAAGAAATTCAATGATAAATGATAATTGAGATTTAATATTTCATGGAGATTAACAAATTAATAAATGAGGTCATGTAGAATAATATCCTTGGTCAAATCAATCATAAACAATCGAAATTAATAATAAGTATGTTACTAAAAAAATACCATGTAGATTCAAAATAAGGGTTTTTGGTCTTTGATGAATTGAAATAAGTTGTTTTATAAATATATTTTTAAAGAAAATAAACTAGGTTTCGAAAATACATTCAAAAAAGTTTATTTCTAAAAAAATGTGAAAAATAGATTCCTCAAAAAGTGACAGTTTAAATATTAAAAGGAAACATTAATGAAATAATTAGTAGTATTTCATGTCATTTAATATGATGTAAATAGAACATTCACATTTAATGTTAAAAATGATTGAGAAATTATTTTCTGGAATGCAACATAATGATTATTTTGAAAACATTGGAAAAATAAAATCAGTGTAAAAATTAATTTACAAAGTCATGTTAAAAACAAATTTTAAAAACATTTTATATAACTATTTTTTTGAAGAATTCAAGTTATCTAACTAAAGAGACAAATGGTGATTGGTTTTCTCCAAAACATTATCAAAAATATTTTTAGTATCAAAGAGTAAGAAAATGGATCTATTACATAAAATTGTTCATGAATAACAAGAGGATAATTAAAATGAAATGTTTTATTGAAAAATTACCCAAATAATTGGTAATATGGGGTATTTCATTCTTTATTTTGATGTTGTAACATCCACTATGTGTCATAAGATCAACCACCGACACTATGTTGAGGTGGATATGGTTAGGACATTGGTCGATTAGATCTCGATTATAGTTGGTCAAGAATACCAATAAAAGTAGGCCATCATCTTTGAATATTGGGTTGACTATTGCATGACCCGTTGTCAATTGGTGTATCTGGACTCTAAATGTAAATGAGAAAATATGAAAAGGAGGACCTATAATCTGAGGGAGAGTCTAGGTTGGTCCTTTGTTCAAAGGTCATTTTCTACTGTGGTTTCTTATTCTTATAATGATGCTAGTTTAGTGAACTGAGTTGCATCAAATTTGAGGGAATATGAAGAGACAAATCTTATAGTTTATGATATGTTTAGTTAGCTTATGTATGATATATATTTAGGGGATTGGATGAACCAGTCTGCAATGAAGGATGACTATGGTACTAGCAACATGGGATGTCCATCAGGTGTTAATGTGGTTACAAAGGACAACCAACATGAGATATTTGTGTTGTTGGCTACTTGCAAAAAGGATAAGGGTGAACTCAAGATATTAGAGCATGTAGATGAGGAGACATTGTATTATGTAGGTTTTAATGATTGTCCCATGGGGTTTCAGATTCTAATGATGGGATATGAGGGCGGTATGTGATTGACTAAGGTGTGGTGACCACAATTGCTACTGGAAATCATTTTCCAGAATTAGAGCATGTAAATACCGAGGAGGGTACTCCAATGAATGAAGTCGTCAGTATGTATTTTGGGCTTCCTTCTCAGGTTGATGAAACCATAAAAAGAGTTATGCATCATGGGATGCTATATGTTCAAGACTTTGTAGAACAACCAATGTGTTTAGCAATTATTGACACTAATAATCAATTTCAGAAGGGACTATGAGGGAATGATGTAAATGATGGGGTACATATTCCTGTAAAATGGGGGGATTACTCTGATAGTGACAAATAGAAAAAATGTTGATTTGTCAGGCCATTATATAATGACATTGTTCATGGTAGGAGGATGGATATGATCGGGAATCAGGAAGTCATGACTTCTCCACCAAAAATAAGGTTGTGGATGTAATACTCCTATCTTCCAATGTCGGCGTCCACCACTTCTTCAATTAGAAACATAAGGTTTCTTTCATTAGGGAATATGAATCTGAGAAGAAATTATGCTATTGTTTGGAAGCATTATTAAATATTAGAATGGTAATCAATTACTATGGAAAATTCTTTTTACTAGGGATGTGGTGATGGGTATGTGTTTTATGATATGTTCTTTTCTCTTTTCTATTGTGGTACATGATTATTGTCCTTATCTATTATTTAAATAATTTTTCATTGGGATATCCTCTGAATGTGATTTTTTAGGTGAATGTTTTATTGATAAATTTTTATGTAATTTCTTATAATTTAAATACCTTTGAAAGATCTTATAAATTCATATTGTGAAAAATAATTATTAAATATTTCTTTAGTGTACAATTCCAAATTGAGAAGATATAATAAATAGTCTTCTGAGGAATAAAATTAATTGAGCTTTTTTATTGACACGATGTAAAATATATTAATGATAATATATATCAATATTGGATTTAGGTACAGGCTACAAAATAAGTAAGTGGATAATATAATATATACACAGTTATTTAAAAAATGTGAGATCTGAATCCCTTACCATGTATCTAATTTGTCTTGTTTGTATTTTTATTAAATAAAAAAATGAATATTATATGATTCAATATCATGATAACCTTATTCATTATTATCATAACTTCTATTTCACTTATTTCCATTTTTTATAAAATATATTAAACACTTATTTGTACGTTAGGTGTGCAGACCAAATCTATTTCTTGTGTTACAAAATAAAATTGGTAGGTAAAAAATGGTCAAAGTGGTCATTACATAAAATCTATAGAATAATAGTTAGTAAATAAGTATAATTTCTATAGATCAATTATACATAAAAATCCAATTGTTAAATATTGATATAAATAACGGTCTATAGATACACTCATGGATAGATTATGTTGTACGTACGCATGAGTAAGGTTCCCATTTTTTGACAATCATTGTGGAAAGAATGTACATAATTAAATATTTATAGGCCTTTATTTATATCATAATTTAAATATTATTTTATAATATATTTAAATATATATTTCATTATATATAAATAGAATTATACTATGTCAAAGTGGTGGATGTATAGATGTCCCCGAATGACGTTATCATTTTGTGTGTGTGTGAAATGGTATTAAGGAAAATTAAATATATTATATAAAGGAAATGAATTTATTTGAAGAATATTATATATATATATATATATTATGAATAATATTTTTAATTAAACCCATTTTAGACAATCCATGTATCATGTGAACGAATCACACTACATTGAAGGGGTGGTAGTCCACGATTCCAGAAATGACGTTATTGTTTCTACATAAAATGGAATGTGTAAATATATGTTTTCCAGAATAATTGAATAGGTTTTAAATTATTATAATTCCATATATAAAATATATAAATAGTTTTTCCATCATAATTACCACAAAGAGAGGAGATAAGGGAAGAACCAACAATCATCATTTCTTTAGGCGATAGTTTTCCATTATCATAAATGGTATGATTATAACCCATTATATGAATGTGTGTGTCAGTATAAGTCAAATAATATTCATAAAATAATTTTATTATATTTATTAAATGTTTTACATTTTTTAATAATATAAGAATATGATTTTAGGGGGTGGATAATGGAGATAAATCTAAAAATCTTGAAAATGCTTGTTACCTATGATTAGGGTAACTCATTTTGGTTTGTAGGAAAGTTATTTATTGGATTTATTTCATCCAAAGGTAATTCTTATCGGGTGAGGGGAGTGATTTTTTGAGGTATATTTGAATAAATTTTTCACAGAATGTGGTCTGAGATGTTTAAATAAGTAGTAGGAGAGTTGTCCTTTTTATAGTTGTGGAGAAGTGGCACTCCTGTTCTATTTTGGAAAAAGAATTGCATACAAGTTTATCAAATTTATAGTTTCTCCAATAATGAACAAACTACTATAAACATGTGTATTATTTCAAAATATGTCCATCAAATTGATTTTGGACAATTTTTATAGTCATGTGGCTACTTAAGTTGATGGCTTAGTCCCTCATTATTCTTAATGTCACCTAATTTGTAGTAATTAATATTAAATAATTTTACTAGTAAGTTTTTTTAAAATAATATAATATTATAAAATATAATAAATAACTATTATTAAAATATTAAAAAAATATTTTCAATTTCCAATACCAGAATTTTAAGAATTTATTTTAAACACAATCTAATAGATGGGACAACAATATGGTTTTTAAAAGTAAAAGAAACTAAAAAAATTGATATGTTTTATATTCAATTTCAAAATTAAATTGATTAAAATTACCTTAATTGGATTAATATATAAAAATATCATCTAAATAAAAATTGAAAAAAATTCAAAATATGATTTAACTATATTATTAAATTAGATTAAAAAACTCTTTTGGACTAAAATTTATTATTTTACTATTCATTAGAATATGAAACTTCCCAAAAATAAAAAAAACCATAAAAAATTATTTATCATTAAAATATGGTTTTTATAGACATATGAAATTTATAAATGATCCGAATTTTTAATTTATAAGAGTTTATCCATTAAAAGTAGGTAAAAATAACTTAATAATAATTTAGGTTTTTATTTGTAAAATTTGGATTCTTATATCATATGCTTATAAAATATAATGGATTAATATCAAAATTATTATATTAAATATATATATATAATACAATATCACCACTCACTAATTGTTATTATTTTAATTAATTGTGGTAAACCAAATTTTGAGAATAAAAATAGATTTTGATATATAATATTTTTTTATTGAGTTGGTTATTATATTCATTTATAATTTACATGTAACTAGTGAACAAAAATTATATTTTTATATGAATTTTTTTTAAATATAGATAATACTATTCATAACAACTATTTAAAGTAATTTTTTATTAAATAATAATATTTTTAAAATAAAATGTAGTTCTTTAGAACATGGTCTTGCATGTGATGCAAGCCATCAAAGAAACCCATTATTGGGTATATCATATTATAAGTTAGTGTAATGTGCATTTAAATGTATAAATTATATTCAATTTCATTAAAATAGTAAATATATAACACATTATCAGGATATCAGATTCCCATATAACCTTGGTGTTGACTGTCATACATGCTGTTGATGATAATCTTCCTACAGATGATTTTTCGCGAATGAAAATATGAACTCAACATTATTTTCATAATAAACCAAAATAAATATATATCTCTGATTGTATATAAAGAAAACCAATCCTATTATTTTAATTTATACTCATCCTAAAAGGTTAATATGGATTGTATAATAATTTTCACCATAGAAAATCACATTGTGTTTTTTAAATGAAACAAAATCAAATACAATGAAATAAAAATATGTGCTTCCCAATAGGGTACTATAATGAGAAATGGAAATTTTAATTTTTGGTTAATTTTGTAATAGTTGATATTATATGTAAATTCATTATAAAAACTGATAATTTTATCAACAGAATGTATCCCTTCTTATAGTGATGTCACATTGTATAAATAACATAAAATAAATTAGGAATAGTTATACGAGACATATGAATAGTTTACCTGTCAAAGGAATACTTGAATAATCCATAGAATTATAAATAAAATTCATCTTATTAGAGAAAATTTGATATAATTATATCACAGTATGAAAGTTAATTTTTCAAAAAATATTCATTAATTGTTGTTATTTTTATAATTTACAACTATTTTGATAAAATTATATAATTAATTTAATAATTTTAAAAACATTTATTTTCAAAAAAAGTATTCATTAATTTATATTTTCATGCCCCATTACTTAAAGATAATTTTATGAAACCTGAAATAATTATTCATCATTTTAGAAAAGTAGTTACAATATAAGAATCAATATTTTCCATGTAAATGTTGATTTTAATTAAAAAATTAATAAACCATTTTTAAAAAATTATTTTCCTAAAATGTATTTCAATTTTTAATTATACACATCTCAAATTGGTTGCAAATTAATTTTTTGGATTTATCTAAAATATTGGAATTTTTTGGAGAATATTAAAATATGAAAATTTATGATAAATGATATGAAATTGAGTTCTAGAGTCATTCATGATACATGGATGATTTAAGTGACCATTGGTTAAAACTAAAATTCACAAATTAGTGTCTATAGTCACATGAATCCTCACTATTTAATATCTTGATAAAAATAAAAAAACTAACTTTTGAAATAACAAGGTAACAACCATATCCTCCACTATAAATTCCACACCTCACACCCTCTTATCCTCACACCTCTCAAGCTTTGATGATTTCTAAAAATCTTCCAAAAACTCTCCCCTATCTCTCCAAAACATCCAGGAGATATTTCTCTCATAGAAAGACCAAGCCTTTGACGATTGAGGATAATCTCCATGGGAGAGTTCAAGAGGTAAATCCCCTCTCTTATTCTTTTAATTTACATTCAACTTAAATTTCTATTCATATTCTCTCATCACCTCCATTTATCCATATGACATGATAAATCTATTACATTACATATACTCGAATTATACCACATAAATGAAGATCTGATATTATAATCCTCATTCTATCTCTCTTTAATCTTATAAATGATATCATCACCTGTTATTTTTCAATTTACATACATTGTGGGTGATGCAATTTCATTTTCCATAAAAAAGTATTATTTGATCAGAATAATAGTAATAGGTTAAAAAATTATTATTTTTTGTATGTTATAATCCTTTTTATGTTATAGAAAAAACATATACACATTATACTAAATTATTTAACAAAATGAGTTTGTTGTGATTTTATTATAAAATGATAATTATTCTATTATATCTAATGAATCATACTCATATTATAAGACCAAATACATTTGGAATAATTTAATATTTTATAGTATCATTAATAATATATAAAGATAATTATTGTATGTTCATATCCATTCTAAAAGATCTTCCATTCATGTATACAATCAATCCTATCATGATAACTATGAAAATGAACACTACGAAATGAAACAATTAAACAATATAACCCATCCGAATGACTATTAAAGAACATAATAAGACCAGAATAAAATATATTAATGTATAGAAGGTTCTTTATTTTTTTAATTAATGAATATATTGTGATTATACATGACCACAATGTGAAGAATGTGCATAGACACACGATAAGGGGAATTCTCCATCCCAACTCTATTTCTTTGATGCTTCCCTCTTTAAATCCATCTTCAGAATAGTTATCTCATAAAAATAATTTCTTCATTATTATTTTAACTTTTCACGTATATATATTAAATATAAATGAGATTATGGAATTTTTTTAAAATGATCACTTCTATTAAAAAATACACATTTTAAATCTCTGGATTGTTCCAACTTCGTAGAATATTGATGATTTATATATGATGTATGTTAGTCAATCTCATTTCGGAATACAATTTTTATTAATGTGTGTTTATTAAATGAAACCCATTTCATTAAATTGGTCATTTTATGTCCATGATTGATATTTTCTTTACTTGTCTTGCAATATAATGTAAATGTTATGATGTGATGGGTTCACCTGAAATTATATAGTGAAATGTAAATGTTATGATGTGATAAGTGCACCAAAAAAGTTATATCACAACAATTCATTGGTTTATGTGATGTATCTCACTAGAAAAGTGAAATAATCAGGAAGATTAGGCTATATTAGTTCAAAAATATGTGTGTTTTTTTACCATTATGACATGTAATTTCATTTTTATGAATTACCACATTCATTGGATTTGTCTAATGTTTCCTATAATTTTTTTTATTGTGATTATGTTAATACTAAGATTGACCCATGAAATATTTTTTCATGTTCATACCAATTATCTTAATAGGATTTTTGATTTCCCATTTTTTATCTATATCCATTTGTGATTACATGTACTAAAGAGAATTGATGGTCTTATATGAAGTTTGAGAAGAAGGAATTAAATAGACATTTATTATTTATTTTGAAATTTTTATGTATCTTCATAATTTTACCAAGACAATTAATCAAATGTATCCTATTTTTGTAATGGTTTTAGTTATTTTGAATTTCAAATGATATGATGAGATATGTATGAAAAATCAAGGTCGCTATAGTTGGAATCAAATGATTGATTAGTTAATTTTGGAATTAGGATTAGAGAACCTCAGTGAAACACATAGTATGAGACTAATTAAAAGTATGCACACATGAAAATTTTCTAAACATAAGGATACCATAAGTTATTTCTTTAGAGTTAATTTTAATAACAGATAAATTATTGATTACATTTTGGAATATGTTCAATTCTAGCTTCTTCTATTTTAAAATATGATGGGAACCATGTGAAACATGGTCAACATCCTCTGTGAGGGCTATTACAATTATTTCTTAAAGAACATCCCCAATTACATGAGAGGTGGACTTAGATATTTTTTGATGATTTTTAGCCAACTATCTCAGCTTATGAATATAATTTTAATAATGTGTAACAATCCTCCTTTACCAAATATGGATCAACTATATATCGAGTGTTTTATGTGAAAACGACAACCAATTATTAGTGGATCTTCTGATCCACTAACTACAGAATAGTGGGTCAACTCGATACAAAATATCCTTTTGAGGATTAATTTTCTTAGATAGAGTAGGTGAATATATTTGTTTATCTTATAAATAGGGAGGCTTACCAATGTTGGGTGTTGATTAAGAACACCAAAACAACAGATTAAATTCAATAGATGTAGTGAGAAGAATTTAATATAATGGTTCTTATTTTTTATATCCCTCGAACACTTCTTAAAATTATACAGAGAGAGAACTAAAATAGATGAATAATAATTAAGCAGATTCTATTATGAAATATGAAGTAAATTACACAAATCATGAAATGTATACATTGGGTGATTTATCAATAATGATTTTAAAATTGATATATTCATTGGTGGTAGGAAATGAATCCTTCATAAGGTTATATTAATTAGAGACATAGGAAATTATAAAGAAGTTTTTTGATGTTCTGTGAAGGTGGATATAGAGTTTATATAATGTCACCATGGCTATGGTGGTAAGAAATGAAAGATAGTGTTTCATTCATGAAGATTTGATGAAAATGGTGGAAAGATAACTCCACCATATACATGTGACATTCCAAGTAAGTAATGAATAATATATATTTTTATCTATGTCTAATCATGAATTATATAGTGTTTTAGAGGCTTAAAATGAGAATAAATCCAATCATAAGCATGGGATACACTAATATGTTAAAAAGATTGCTTTACTGCCTTTTGATAGATAGCCATTTTAAAGTTAAAATTTTGACAATTTTATAAGCTCTACTTGTCAAAATAAACTAATTCATTATGATTGGGATATATAAATTTACATTGGATTTTTTTTTTCTAATTTTATGACAATGTTCATTTTTTAATGAATAGGGAAAAATACTGCATTTTACATCAAAACTGCATTTTCATCTAATTTAATTATATGGTTAGATTATATTTTTAATTGATATTAAAGTGTAAATAGAATATATTTTTAACATGTAATCCAATGGTGGTCATTGGGATTAATTTCACTTTGGAATTGGGCATAAACAAGTGCCAAAATTTTCATTGATATTATTTCTTAAAAAACCTTCTATTTGTTTTGACAACGGGAATTATTTTTAAATTAATTATTTCAATTTCTGTGTTTGGAATTTGGTAAAATGGATTACATATTTGGAATCATAAGGTCAAAATTATGTAATCAATATTCTTTTTTTGGACATTATGAATAGTAACGACGGTAATTATCTGTAATTATCTTGATTAATTAGTAATCGGGTTGTTAAAGATAATAATATAATATCATAATAATAAAAAATGACCACATAATATGTCCTAATTCTACTGGTTGTGACAGGGCCGGCCATGGTAAGGCTTGTGCCAAACCTGGGGACCCCATGGAATCACTTTTGTGTGATGATGGCTTTTTATCTTTTTATTTTTAAAGAAAGTTAAATATAACAAAGAATGTATCATATGAGTAAAACATTTTTTATTTTGTCTAAATAAATGATCTTTTGGACTATAAATAGTCATTTTAAATCTAATTTTTTTTTCTAAATCATAGTATTTTTTTATAATTTTTAGACATTAAATAAATTAAATTATTCATGACATCATGATGATGCAGCAATTACCTCATTAATGAACGATTTAAATAAAATGAAACGATAATGTAAAATCTAAGACATAAACTTGTAAAAGTACTATTTTATGAGTATATTTAAAACCCTTATCACCTTATCCTCTAAATACATCAATGTGGTTCCTTTAAAATACAAAAATCATTCGAAAAAAAAGTAACATTTTATACCTTTCCAATAGTGCCCCTCCTCTCCTCTTATAAAAGGCCCCCAACTCTACCTCCTTACCCACACTTCTCAAGCCTTTGGTTTGGCCATTAACTTCTCATTTAATATCTCCACATTCCTTTCCGCATCCTAGAAGCCTTACCTTAGGCAGGAAGCTCTCCAAGAAACCCTTTTGGTTCAAACCAAAGGGAATAACCTGACTCAAAGGTAAAGTCTTCTCTAATGCTCTTTTGTTTTATTTTGCTTCTCCAACCCACTAAAAAATTTTTATTCATTTATTTTGTAATAAAACTAGTATATTCCATATACTAGAATTTTGTTATAAGAATAATTCTAGCTACTCTTACACACACCTACATCTAATGGTTAATGAGCATACTGTTTCCGTGGATGGCGAATTTCTGCCTCATGAAACGATGATTGTTCAATATTCTTCTAACTTAAAAGGTGGCCATTATGATGTCAATATATTTATATATAATATATAATATTATTATGTTTTCCTTAAGCTTCTGTATTTTTCATTTATGTCATACCTTTATGGTTTCCATTATGGGTAAAAGCGATATCTTCATTTTAGGAAGTGCAGACTACCACCCCCTCAAAGTGATTTGATTCATTAATTC
Organism: Viscum album; assembly: GCA_963277665.1. Lineage (NCBI taxonomy): Eukaryota > Viridiplantae > Streptophyta > Magnoliopsida > Santalales > Viscaceae > Viscum > Viscum album. Next base: position 1,652,593,385 of record OY728142.1, read on the forward strand.
CATATGTGGGATGTATAAACGATGGAGTTAATGATATTATACATGATATTATACTGTAATTATAATATAACTTTATTTCAATATGTTTCCATTCCATAAAATACGAAAAATAAATGAAAGTAGCGTTCATGTGTATATACGACTTACCGTCTCAATGAATGGTGAATTTCATTTCATACCTCTAAATGTTATGAAAGATTATAAATGCATGTATATATTGTATATATATGATATATATGATATCTATATCATTAATATAACTCTGGATATAATGAAAACATGAACAACTTGTAATTATAAAGAGTTTATTTTTGACTCAAGTAACAATCATGGACAAAATGACAATTATTAACATAAATAATTACATACTGTTCATAACATGGTAATAAGTTATATAAAAGGAATAATGAACTTGAATAGTTTCTTAATCAAGTATAAATTAACTCAAGTTTATTATTCCAGACGTCAAAGAACGATCGAGTCAAGTCGGACAAGAGGTATGAGACTTTGTCTCAATCTCCTTTCATTGAAGCATATTATGTTTTATACACAACATTCATTTATACGGTGTATAAAACCATTTAACTTTTACATTGATTCAAAAAAATTATTTTTTATACGAATCATTTACTAAACGACAAAAGGGAATGTTTTTTTATTGTACATATGCGGCGACAACGACTTCTCCACCGCCCTGACCATTATTTGAGTTTCGGCTTCCTCTACAAGCCATAAATTTTTCTAAAAAAGCAAAAATAAATACCATGTTTTACTTTTATTTTATTATTGTATTGAAAATGGTTTTCATAATTTTTTTATATCAATGTGTTGTACTGATATCTTGTGATTGAAATGTGTAAATGTTATGTTTCCTTTATTCATGTTTTATGTGATACAATTATGTTATGGTTCTTGGGCATTGTTATGATGTCGGGTGGTTTCGGGATAAACTAAGGGCGGGTGAGCCTGATATAGCTGTCCAATGCATTGGGTAATGAGAAGGAGTTAAACATTAAGGTTTCTCCAAAGAGATTTAGGAAATTTACTATGATGGGTATTCCAAACGTAACCATGAGGGTTACTCCATAACTAAGAATGTTATGAATGCCTCAAGTTACCTTTATGTCTTATGATTTCTATTATTTATTCATGATTTGATGAGTTATGATAAAGTGATTATGTTTTATACGTAAAGTATGATTTCATACATGGACTAATGTTTTCATTTCGTACTTTTATATCTCATTCTGATCTTTTTATGGTCATCCCAAGTTTTTGAAATGTTTTTCACAGATCAAGGGAAAGGTACATGATGTGATGATAGTGTCAAGGAATTGTCAAGAAAGAATCCATGTTTTTTTTAAATATGTTTCTATTGATGGGAAAAATGAGTACTACATCGTATGTAGCCACTTTTTTTAAATGTGGAATATAATGCATGTTTTATGATCTAAATATCTAAAAAACTAAACCTGAAAAGATCCTCAACGTGTATTAATGAAGTGACTCAACATTATGTAAAGTTTAAGGTTCGGGCCTTATAGTTGGTATCATAGGTTGGTTTAGATAACTTTAGAAGTTATAATTCTATTAAATGATTATCCAAAAATATTTTTTTATGGTCAAATTGAAATGATATAGCATTTGAAGATTACAATGTTTCTTCATCTAAGACATGTTTGTTCAGAATGGTTTTTCGCAGAGGAAACATGGAAGCAGTGATAGGAAGGCATACAAAAGGAAATGACCTTCCGAATCAGCATCCTGAGATGGTCGGAATAGGAACTAAACACTTTTTTGCAGTGATGGCACCGTTGACTCATGTGATAAATGGTGGTGGTATCCATGCACGAGATCAGCCAGATCAACCGCAGAGGAACAAGTCAGTGGTGGAATATTTCACGAGGCGACATCCCCCATCATTCAGAGGATCATATGACCCTGTGCTAGCTGAAGGGTGGATTAAAGCATTGGATAATATTTTTTTTGTCATCAGGTGTTCAGACAATCAAAAGGTTAGTCTTGCTATTTACCGTTTGGAGGGTGAATCAGACCAATGGTGGTCGATGGTTAAAAATATCAAGGACACTAATGAGATTGATTCTCTCGACTAGGATGAATTCAAAGGTATATTTCTTGAAGAGTATTTTCCTTAGTCTGTTCGACTTAGGATGGAAAATAAATTCCTGGAATTGAGGCAAGTGGAAGACTCAGTGGATGCCTATGAAGAAATGTTCACAAGATTGGAAAGGTATGCTCCAAATTTTATCCGAGACCTTGATAGTAAAATCAATCCTTTTTTCTCAAAATTAAAGCCAAAATATCGAAGGTCTTTAGCTTCTCGTGAGTTCAAGAGAAATGAAAAGCTTGTTCGATGATCTTAGAAGGTGGAAATGGAGTTTTCCGATGATCAAGTGTTCTATAACAACCAGCAAAAGAAGAGACCGAGGTGGCAGGAAAAAGGAAAAAATTCTTCAAAAAGGTCTGATGGTAAGAAAACAATGTATCTAGTTTGTGATAATTGTGGTAAAAGGCATGCTGGGGAATATCTTCTGAATTCTGTAAAGTGATACCGATGCGGTAAGATGAGACATAAGGCTCGTGATTGCAATGAAAAAGATCAGGGTGATGGTAAGAAGAAATTTTATTTACATTTAGGGAAATGTTTTATGTGGAATGAGATGGGTCACTATGAAAACGAGTGCCTGAAAAAGTTCTTGACTGATGGGAATCAGTTAGACTACAAGCAGATAGGGGTGGTGAAGTCATTTGCAACTACTTCAGCAGACGTCGGGCCATCAAATAAAGTGGTATCAGGTATATTGTTTGTTTTTTCAGATTAAGCTAGTGTTTTGTTTGATTCAGGGTCTACAAATTCATTCATATCTGAAAACGTTTCTAGTAAAATGTGAATACCGTCTCAAGAAATGACTCCTAAACATGTGGTAAAAACACATGGGGGAAATTTTTTGGAAAAAATAATTTATAATAATCTTCTTATCCTTATCTGTGGAAAGAACCTACTTGCAAACCTTTTTGTTTTACCTCTAGAAGAGTTTGATGTTATCATGGGCATGGATTGGCTCTCTATTTACCATGCCAAGATTGACAGTATAGCTAAAGAAGATTATTTTAAGAAATACTTTCAGTTTGTGTACAAGAATGAACCCTTAATGGTGATAACATATCAAGAGGCCTAGAAACTTGTAAAAGATGGAAATTAATGTTAACTTGCACATATCGTTGAAAATAAGGGAACTGTTCATATTAATGATGTGACAGTGGTAAATGAGTATCCGGATGTTTTTCTTGATAAGTTTCCTAGAATAATACCAGATCGGGAAGTTTAATTTACCGTTGAATTAGTTCTTGATGCTAAACCAATTTCAAAACCCCCTTATCAAATGGCTCAAATTGAACTTTTAGAGTTGAAGGAGAAATTGCAAGATTTATTAGAGAAAGTTTTCATACGACCTAGCACATCACCATGGGGTTATCCTATTTTGTTTGTTAAAAAAAATATGGTTCAATAAGAATTTTCATTGATTATAGAGCCTTAAATAATATCACTATTAAGAACAAATATCATTTTCCTCATATCGATGATTTGTTTGATCAGCTCTAGGGAGCTCAGTTTTTTTTCAAAGATTGACCTGACATCAGGGTAACATCAGTTGAAGGTAAAAGAAGAAGATATTTCGAAGACCGTGTTTCGTACACGATATGTCTATTATGAATTTGTAGTTATGACTTCTTAGCTAACTAATGCACTTATTGTACTCATGGACCTTATGAATAGAATTTTCCAGGAGTTCTTGGATTAGTTTGTGATTGTTTTCATTGATGACATTTTGGTGTTTTCTAAAAGTAAAGAAGATCATGAATGTAATTTAAGGGTTTTTTTGAAAACCTTAAAAGAAAAGAAATTGTATGGGAAATTCAGAAATTTTGAGTTTTGGTTGCAACAAATTTCGTTCCTTGGTCATATTGTTTCTAAAGATTTGATAACTGTTGATCCTGCAAAATCAAAGGTTGTTGATGAATGGACAAGACCCACAAATGTAACTGAGATTCGTAGCTTCCTTTGTTTGGAAAGCTATTACCGATGGTTTGTTAGAAATTTATCACGGTTATCTATTCCATTGACTAAGAGAACTCGGAAGGGTGTTAAGTATATCTGGACAAAAGAATGTGATGATTGTTTTCAGGAATTGAAAAAAAGATCGGTGAATGATCTAGTTTTGGCACTAACTTCCAGGAATAGTGAGTTTTTTATCTACAGTGATGCTTCATTGAAAGGACATGGTTGCATCCAAATGCAGAATGATCAGGTAATTGCTTATTCCTCATGACAGTTGAGAACACATGGGGTAAATTACACCACACATGATTTGTAATTAGCTGCTGTTGTTTTTGCTTTAAAAATTTTGAGGCATCATTTTAATGGAGTAAAGTGTGAAATATATACCGATCACAAATGTTTAAAGTATATATTCACTCAGAAAAAACAAAACATGAGACAGAGGAGATTGCTAGAATTAATCAAGGATTATGATTGTACATTTCATTACCATCATGGAAAAGTAAATAATGTGGCTGATGGGTTGAGTCAAAAAAGTAATGCTTCATTAACAATGATGCATTTGGAAAGTGACCCTTTGGTTAAGGATTTGATGAAAATTGGCATAGAAGTTTTTGGTGTAGGATGTCCTTCTATTTTATTTCAGGTATCAGTGAAATATTCTCTATCAGACTAAATTAAGCAAGCACAGAAGCAAGACAACGAGTTGCAGAAAAAGGTAGAGCTGGTTCAGAAGGGTAAGATACCTGAATTCAACATTGATAATGATTGTGTTTTGAGATTTGGGAAGAGATTGTGTGTGCTGTGTGATTCCCATTTGAAGAGAGATTTGTTATGTGAAGTGTTTGACTTGTCAATATGTTAAATCAGAGTGGATGTTACCGAAAGGGATGCTTCAGACTTTACCAGTACCAGAGTGCAAATGAGAGAATATATCCATGGACTTCGTTGTGGGATTGTCAAAGACACCTCAAGGTAATAATGAAATCTGCGTTATTGTTGATCGCTTGACTAAATATTCTCATTTCATTTCTATATGAGATACGTTTTCTCTAAATCAACTTTCCCATTTGTTTCTTAAAGAGATAGTCTGGTTACATGGAGTTCCTCTCTCCATTGTATCTGACCATGATCTCAGGTTCACTTCTATCTTTTGGAAAGGCCTTCAAAAGTCGTTCGGTTCTGAATTAAATTTTATTACAGATTTTCAACCTTAATCAGATGGGAAGTCAGAAAGAATGATTCAGAAATTGGAGGATATTCTATGTGCTTGTTCGATAGATTATCAGGGAGGTTGGGACCAACATGTTTCATTGGTTGAGTTTTCTTATAATAACAATTTTCATTCCAATATACAGATGGAACAATTTGAAGCATTATATAGGAAGCGGTGTTGAACTCCAGCTTTCTGGGATGAAGTGGGTGAAAGGAAGTTGATGGGACTATAATTGATAGAAGAGTCGGCAGAAAAAGTTCAGATGATATAGAAACACATGAGAACAACTCAGAGTAGGCAGAACAGATACGCGGACAACATGAGGAAGGATCTCTCTTTTGAGGTAGGTGATCATTTTTTTATCAAAGTTTCACCATGGAAACGTGTGATGTGATTTGGTATGAAAGGAAAGCTGAGTCCAAGGTTCATAGGACCATATGAAATTATGGATAGAGTTGGATTAGTTTCATACCGAGTGGATTTACCTCTGAGTTTTTCATAGGTACACAATGTTTTTCATGTTTCAATGTTAAGGAAGTACATGGCAGATCCATCTCATATTTTGAGTCCAGAGGTAGTTCAGCTGGAAGAGAATCAATCATATGAGGGAAAACTGGTCCATATTCTTGAACTTAGGGAGAAAGTGTTGTGGAATAAGTTGATTCATAATGTAAAGGTTTTGTGGAAAAACCACATGAGTGAAGAGGCAACATTAGAATCTGAAAATGCAATGAGAGATAAATACCCCCAGTTATTCGATAAGTAAATAAATTGAGGGGATGAAATCTTATAAATGGGGGAAGGATGTAACATCCCATATAAGTAATGAATAATATATATTCTTATCTATGTCTATTCATGAATTATATATTGTTTTAGAGGCTTAAAAAGAGATTAAATCTAATCTTAAGCATGGAATACACTAATATTTTAAAAAAATTGGTTTATTATCTTTTGATGGAAAACCATTTTTAAATCGAACATTTTACAGTTTTATAAGCCCTATTTGTCAACATAAACTTATTATTTATGACTGGGACATTGAAATTTACATTGGATAAGTTTTTGGTAATTTTCTGACAATGTTCATTTTTTAATGAATAGTGAAAAATACTGCATTTTACATCAAAACTGCATTTTCATCTAATTTAATTATATGGTTAGATTATCTTTTTAATTTGGTTTAATGTTTAAATATAATATATATTTACCATGTAATCCAATGGTGTTCATTCGGATTAATTTTACTTTGGAATTGGGCATAAACAAGTGCCAATCATTTCATAGATATTATTTCTAAAAAACCGGCTATTTGATTTGACAACGAGAATTATTTTTAAATTAATTATTGAAATTTATTTGTTCAGAATTTGGTAAAATGGATTAATTATTTGGAATCATAAATTTCAAATTATGTAATCAATACTCTTTTGTTTTTGGACATTATGAATAGTAACGACGGTAATTATCTTTAATTGTCTTGATTAATTAGTAATCGGGTAGTTAAGGATAATAAAATATTTTCATAATAATAACAAATGACCACAACATATGTATTAATTCTACTGGTTGTGTCATGGCCGACCATGGTATGCCTTGTGCTAAACTTAGGGACCCCATGGAATCACTTTTGTGTGATGATGACTTTTTATATTTTTATTTTTAAAGAAAGTTAAATATAACAAAGAATGTATCACCTGAGTAAAAAAAAATTTAATTTTGTCTAAATAAATGATATTTTCGACTATAAATATTCATTGTAAAGATAAAAATATTTCATACATCATAGTGTATTTTTATAATTATTTGACTTTAAATAAATTAAATTATTTATGACATCATGATGATTCAGTGATTACCTCATTATTGAACGATTTAAATAAGATGAAAAGATATTGTAAAATCTAAAACATACACTTGTCAAAGTCCTATTGGATGAGTATATTTAGAACACTTATCACCTTATCCTCTAAATACATCAATGTGGGACCTTTAAAATCCGAAACTCATTTGAAAATAAAGTAAAATTTTATACCTTTCCAAGAGTGCCCCTCCTCTCCTCTTATAAAATTCCCCCACCTCTACCTCCTTACCCACACTTCTCAAGCCTTTCGATCCACCAATCCCTACTTATTTTATCTCTACATATCTCTCTCCTCATCCTAGATGCCTTGCCTTAGGCAGGAAGCTCTCCAAGAAACCCTTTTGCTTCAAACCAAAGGGAGTAACCTGATTCAAAGGTAAAGTCTTCTCTAATGCTCTTTTGTTTTATTTTGCTTATCCAACCCCCTAAACTCTTTTTATTCATTTTTTTATAAAAAACCAGTATCTTCCATATACTAGGATGTTTTTATATGATTTATTCTAGCTACACTTACACACACCTACATCTAATGGTTAATGAGCATACTGTTTCCGTTGATGGTGAATTTCTGCCTCACGAAACGATGATTGTTCAATATTATTATAACACCTTCAAAGGTGGCCATTAAGATGTCACTATATTTATATATGGTTTATAATATTTTTATGCTATCCTTAATCTTGTGTATTTTATATTTATTTCATACCTTTATGTTTTCCATTATTGGTAAACGCGATATCTTTATTTTAGGAAGTGCGGACTATCGCCCCCTCAATGTGATTTGATTCGTTAATGCCATATTTGTGACATATAAAAGATTTATTTAATGATATTATATATGATGTTATACTTGAATTATAATATACTTTTATATCATTATGATTCCGTTCCATAAAATATGAAATAGAAATGAAAGTAGAGTTCATGCATACGTACAGCTTACCGTCTCCATGAATGGTGCATTTCATTTCTTACCTCTAAATGTTATGTGAGATTATAAATGCATGTATATACTAGAAATATATGATATATATGATATATACATCATGAATATAACTTTTGATATAATGGAAACATGAAAAACTTTTAATTATAAAGAGTTAATTTTTGACTCAAGTAACAATGATTGACAAAACAAAAATTATTAACTTAAATAATTACATAGTGTTCATAACATGGTAATAACTGATATAAAAGGAATAATGAACATGAAAAGTTTCTTATGTTAGTAGAAATTAACTCATGTTTATTATTCAGGACGTTAATGAAAGATCACGTCAAGTAGGACCTGAGGTATGTGACTTCGTCTCAATCTCCTTTCATTGAGGTATATTGTATTTTATACAGAAATTTCTTCTATATGGTGTATAAAACCCTTTGAATTTTACATTGATTAAAAAAGGAATATTCTCTATATGAAGAGTTTACTAAACGAAAAAAGGGAATGTTTGTTTTGTCATACGTATGCGGCGACAATGACTTCTTTTCCGCCATGACCATTATTTGAGTTTCGCCTTCCTCTACAAGCCATAATGTTTTTTAAAATGAAAAATAAATACCATGTTTTACTTTTATTTTATTTTGGTATTGAAAATGGTTTTCATACTTTTTTATATCAATGTGTTGTATTGATATCTTGTGATTTAAATGTGGGAATGTTATGTTTTCTTTATGCATGTTTTGTGTGATACTATTATGTTATGGTTCTTGGGCATTGTTATGAATACGGGTGGTTCCAGGATAAACTAAGGGTAGGTGAGCCAAATATATCTCTCTAATGCATTGGGTAACTCTAAGGAGTTAATCTTTATGGATTCTCCGAATAGTTTTTGGGGAATATACTGTGATGGGTATTCCAAATGTAACTATCAGGGTTACTCCCTACGTAATAATGTTATGAATGTATCAAGATAGCTTTATGTATTATGATTTCTATTATTTATTCACTATTTGATGAGGTATGTTAAAGATATTATGTTTTATGAGTAAAGTATGATTTCATACATGGAAAAATGATTTCATTTCATACTTTTATATCTCTTACTGAGCTTTTTATGCTCATCCCATGTTTTTTAAATGTTTTTCACAGGTCAAGGGAATGGTACATGAAGTGATGATAGTGTCAAGGAAGTGTCAAGAAAGAATCCATGTTTTATTTTAAATATGTTTCCATTTATGTGAAAAATGAGTACTAACTTTTATGTACCACTTTGTTTAAATGTGGAATGTAATGCATGTTTTATGACCTACTTCTCTAAAACTCTAATCCTGAAAAGATCCTCAACGTGTATTCTTGATGTAACTCAAGATTAAGTAATGTTTAAGGTTGGGGCCTTATAATACTTGTCAGAAATGTAGGATGAAGAATCAAGGGATGTACCTCAATAGGAAGGGGAAATGCTTCTTGTGTGGGATATAAGGGTACCAATATCATTAATGTCTGAAATACTTTTGGAATCCGGATAATGTGGGGGAAGAAAATAGAGAACTAACCAGGGTCAAATTAATCACATATAAGGACAAAAGTTATTATACAATCTAGTTCTATAAATATTTGAAAAGTAATATTTTATTCTTGTTATAGAAATTATTTTTTATCATGCATGATTCATGGAAATACTCAATTGAATCACCAAAAACAAGATGTTGAGATATCAGAAAAAAATGAAAGTGGGGACATAATTCTGAACCCAATTATTAGACACTTATCATATTAGAATATGCTGGAGAATTCATCCCTTGAATCTAGTAACACTTCCCTTGGTCGAATTTGAAACTATACTGGGGGTATATTGGATATATTTATATAGAGGACTTATCTATTTATTTTAAAAGGAAATATATTTTCATATTACGAACCATACCATTGCCCACTAAATATTTCAGGAAGATCATGGATCTCATTTGGAAAATCTTTCAATGGTGTGAATGTTTATTCCCTATGAAGAAGCATACCTTCGCCAAATGGTTTTGTAAATGTAATATAACAACCGAGAGGAAATTTCCATCTTAATATAATACAATGAGATATTTTAGGAAGAGTTACATAGACTCCCATTGGATCGTGAGGTAAAGTTCTCAATAGAACTTATACCTAGAGCCACTCCAATCACAATGTGTCATTGTTTTATGTGTCTTATAGTACTGGAGGAGTTGGAGAAGTAGCTATAAGAGCATATAGACAAAGGGTTCACATTCCGTATTTCATCTCATTGAGGTGCACCACTGCTCTGTCAAGATGAAGTATCTGTCTATGTGGTTGTGAATCGATTATCAAAAACTAAAAAATAGCACTATAAAGATCCTTTATCATCATCCAATTATTAAAGAACTATTTTATTAGTGGAGAAGAGATCGATACTTCTCAATGATGGTTCTCCATTATATATAACGTTTTCTAAGGGAGAAGAATGAATATTTTCAGAATATTTCCTTCCCTACATTTTATGAGAACTATGAGTTTCTAGTGATACCATTTCGACATAATAATTCCCTTATGATCAATATGGATTTGATGTATATATTCTTTATACATTACATAGAAATTGTTTTGGTACTGTTTACTGATGAAATTTTCATCTACTCAAAGATGTAGGAGGAAGATGACGAAAATATAAGTAATGTGTTGGGAACATTGAGGAAGGTTAAGAGGTATCCCATGTTTAGCACGTCTGACTTCTAGATACAACAAGTCTCTTTTATGGGACATGTGATCACATGTGAGGGTATTTTTGTGGAACATTAAAAAACAAAGGCGATTGAGTAATGGAACAGACCCACTTGGGTCAAACAAATCCATATTTTCTTAGATTAGTAGTGTACTGTTAATGGTTTGTGTTAAATTTTTCACGATTATCAATACTTCTATTATTTTGACAATGAAATGGGAAAAATTATTTTGTATGGAATAACATGAGTAATGCTTAAAGGATCAAAAGAAGAGGCTGATCAGTGAACATATACTGACATTTCCAAAAGGTGGAGAGTGGTTTTTGATATGCAATGATGATTACAATAAAGGATTTGGGTTGTTTAGTTATTGAAAATGATTATGTGATATTCTTAACCTCATAGAAGTTTAAAATCCATGAGTAGAAGTACCCAAAACACAATGTGAATCTAGAATATGTGATGTTTTCCTTAAAATTTTGGTAGCACTATTTCTATGTCTAGAAGTGTGACATATAATAAAATCACAAGATCCTAATGTGTATATTCACACAATAATATATAAACATGATTCAATTGATATGGTTAGTGATAATCCTAGACTATGATTTATCTATTCACTATCATCCTGTAAAAGTGATCAATGTAGCAGATGATCATAGTAAGAAAAGCACATGCTACTATATCCTTTTTGAAAATTGAGAAAGAAACTATATTCGTGGACAAGAAATGAATTTATTTAAAAATAATAACAGTAGGGAATGCATCCAACATGTCCAAAATGATTTCCTAACAGTCTATCCAATGGAATATTAATATGCCACAAATGGATGATCGATAATTACAAAAAATTATGAATGCTGTAAAGAATGGGATGTTTCAAGAGTTATATATCGATTATGATAGTGTGATTTATTTTAGTTAGATTTCTTTTTGTGACATCATCACCTAGAATATATAAGGATCTTTTGGATAATGAAAATATCTCAAATTTAGCTATCCAAAATGAGGGTACCAGGATGTAAATGATATCCCAGAAGACTTCTGGTGGGACAACAAAAAGAAGAATATTATTATGTATATCTCAAGGTGCTTGATTTATAAACAAGTGAATGTGTAGTAACAAAAGTACAATGACATGATTCAACTATTTCCTATACCCATGTGGAAATCGGATAATATGACTATGGACTTTTGGACAAGGAATACAAATGATATCCAATGTCAATAATGTGATATTGGTTGTTGTGGAAAGACTCACTAAGACGGCACACTTTTTCTCTATTCAGAAATATCTCTCACTTGAAAACCATGGTACAATATATGTGACACAATTTATGAGACAACATGGGGTTTCCCAGTACATTTTATCTGACTTTTATAACAGTTTCATATCATCGTATTTAGGATTCTTCAACATACCTTGATTTCTGAATTGAATTTCAGCCTGACCTGTCACCCAAATCTGTTTGGAAAATCTTAATGAACTATTCAGATGCTCGAAGAGATTGTAAAATCCTAATTTATAAAACTTAAAGGAGCACAGGATAATTGTGTCACATTTTTTATTTTCTCAGAAAATAATAGCTCCCATTATTTTATTATTATGGCTCCGTATGAATGTATATATGGAAAGAGATTTAGAACTCTAACCTGTTGGGATGAAGTTCACGAGAAAAATCTAGTTGGACTTGATATTGTGAATGAGACGTCAGAGAAGGTTTATTTCATCCAACTATATATCAAATCATCTTATAGTTAGTAAAATAGTTATACTGACAACTGTCGAATGAACATGGATTTTGACATTGGGGATAAGTTCTTCCTTCAAATATCTCCACTGATATGAGTCACGTGGTTTTTAATTAAAGGGATACTTATATCATGGTACATTTAACACATTGAGCTCATTGACCGCATAGGATCTGTAACCTATTGAATTTTAATTTCACCAAATATGGATCATGTTAATGGTGTGTTCCACATATCACACCAAAATATATACATACCGGAAACCTCACATGTTCTATACAGATAAGTGGTGCGGCTAGAAGATGGTCTCTCTTATAGAGAGTCGCTAGTAATGACTCTTTATAGGAGGGACAAGGATCTATGAAACAATACTACCCAACATGTTGATGTGTTGTGGAGGAACTATAAGTATTATGAAGAATCATTAGTACTAGAGGAGGTGGTGAAGAGAAGTACCATCAACTATGTATGTAAAACAAAATATCAAGGTCAATATTTCCCAAGGGGGGTGAATGTAATGACCCAAACATTTATGAACTGAATTTGACCCTTTTTATAGTATTTTCATATAGGATAAATCACATAAAATCATTTAGAGTCCAAAATAAAAAAAAATTAAAAATAAAGAATTAATGAAATGTGATTTATTTCTAGAAGATAAGGAACCAATATTAATGAAATGGTTACTATTCCTTATTAAATTTAATATGTACATTATAAATACTAAATTGGCTAAATGACTAGTAGATGCACCCATTGATGTATAAATAAAGTATTGTAATTTTACTGGTGAAAATATGATATATTTATATAATAGTATAAGTGAGTAAACATTTTAAAAATTATTAATTATGTGTTTTCATTTTTCTAATTCATACATATTTAATTATAATTTAATAATTAAATAAGTAATTAAAAAGATTATTCATTTTCATTAAATGAAATCATAAATTAATATGTATATGTATTATGATTTTAGGATTATTTTACAAGAACTTAATTAATTTTTAATTGTGTTAAAAAATTAGTAATAATGAAAAAATATGAATTTTCCACGTTATTGATAATTTAAATTAAAAATCATATTATACATATTAAGAAAATTATTTTCTAAAAAATCGAGGTTATTTTTTTATTCTACCTATAAAAAATGGATAGGGATATTTTTTTTGATTTATTAGAATACAAAAATTATTTTCGAAATGTAAAATATGATAATTAATGATAAATGACCTAAACATGAATTTTAGTGTCAAGCTTGTTTCATGGATGGTGTATGTGACCATTGGATCAAAATCACAATCAATAATAAATGTATTTTTTTCTCAATTAACATCACTATTTAAATTCGTGTGAAAATTAATATACAAATTATTTAAATAATAAGAAAACAACCATATCCTCTATAATAAATACCACCACTCATAACATATATTGTTGATACTTAATGATAAAACAAAATGATTTCATTTTTATTGATATTAAAACGATCATCATTAATATTTATCTAATGAATCAGCCTTAGGGTATATAAACAAATCCTTTTTATGTTCATTTAATATATTCTTGGTTTATTAAAAATATATAATAACAATTCTGGATGTGCATTCTCATTTTAAATGAACTTATACAAATGTATACTACTGAACCGAATAAGAAAACTATAAAAATTAATTCTCTTGAATGACAAAATTAAACTCCATAGCTCATAAAAAGGACTTTAAGGAATTAAATAAATCCATAATGAATTAGATTCATGTCTTAAAGTTTCTATAAATTTTAATTAATTTTTATAATGTTATTATAGATGACATTAAGGTTAATAAAGCCTTTAGAAACATGGTAAGGGGAATTCTCTAACACAATTACCTTTATTTGGGGTTTCCCTCTATCAGCCCATTTAAAGTACGATTATTCAAAAAAAATTATTTATTCATCATTATATTACATTTTATTTGGTATAAATGTTTTCTAAACGAGTATATGACAAACTATAATTTTCTAAAATAAAACTTCTTTTAAAGAAATAACTTTTACCGTGGAATATTGTTTCATATTCTCTCACGATTGGTCATTTGTATATCAAGAATGTTATTCCATATTTAATTTGGGAATATAATGATTATTAATTTATTATTATAAATTAAACCCATTATATTACATGGGTTATTTTATATTCAATATTGATATATTTTTTATGTGTAATTCATGACAATGTAAATGTTTAGATGCGAGGGGTGGGATGAAACTATATACCACAATGTAAATTTTATGATATGATAGTTGTGGCCAAAATTTTAGACTCATCCAATGCATGGGGTAATTTAATGTATCTCATGATAATATTTAAATTTGGGTGACCAAGACACTATCATTGTTCACAACTATGTGTGGTAGTTAAACACTAGGACAAGATGATTCACTTTTATGCATTTCTAGATTCCAAGAATTTATCTAATGTTTCCTCTCATGAGTAATTTGATGATGTTAGGAACATGCTCACACCATGATATATTTTTTCATGTTCATATCATTATTTATACTAGGCTTTTATATATCCCTTATTTGGTGTATCTATTGGTCACTGCATGTACATAAGAGAATTCAAGGTTGAATAATAAATTATAGAAGATGGAATTTAATTAATGTTTTTATTTGTTTTTTAAATAATATGCATAGTATAAATGTTAAAAATATATGAAAACATTTGGATGCTATTTTTTTAATTAATTTTAGGTTGTTTATATTTAAAATGTTGTTATAATATATGTTTGAATGTTTAGGGCCACAATAGTCATTTGTGCAATATTATACGAAAAATAAATTTTCAAAATTAGTAAAATAATATTATCTCAATAAATCTAATATTTTTGTTGAATATTATAAACATTAAATAATTTAAATAAAATATAGTGTTATAAATAAATAATTTTTAATATATTTAATTCTAATTTAATATATTTTTTTGAAAAATTATAAAATTATTTTTTGCAAATAAATTATAATTATTTTTAATCAGGTTGATTTTTTCATGTCCTATGATTCTCAAAAGAGTACATATGTTTCGGTATTAGTTTACGTATACAAAAAATCTATTGTAATTGAAGTGGTATTTTATATTGAATATCTTCAGATATATAGATAAGAATTTATCATCAATCCCAAGCACAACATTTTTCTAACATATTTTACGGGAGATGAAAAATTATATGAAATTGAAAAATAAAAAATCAATATAATTCTAAACATGAAACAGTGATGTATGAAATAATTTCCACGACCTATGATTGAATCAATGAATATCCATTTTAAATATTTATCTATATTTCATGCAATATATCATTTTATTGAAATAACAATGTAAATTTATTTTAGAAAAAATATCCTTCAAAATATCCTTCATAGAAGGATTATATATCCATATAAACAAAATATATTTCATGTTTTCTTAAAAATTATTATTAAATCAAAATAATTTATGAATAATTTATAACATGTAATTTCATGAAAAAAATTAAACTTCTCATTTCATGAAAAATACACATATTCATAGGAAATAGTCTAATGAATATGTGAACATTAATCTAACAATGTAAACATGATAATTAAAATTCATTCATTAATCAATTTATAAGTATCAAATGATCTTTGAAATTTATTTTTATTCAGTATAGATGATCTCTTATTTTTCATTCACCCTAAATAAACTAATTGAAATTTATTAGCGATGGAGTGCTATATTTATGCTATAGTAATCATAACTAATGCATACATTTGCACAATCACATTACATCATGGATTTATCATAACATATGATTAAGGATTATTTTATAATTTTGACTAAATTCTTTTTTCACATAAGCAGTCACCTCATGTGAATGGAGAAATGAAAATAATTTTTAAATAATAATCCCTATATACTATGTTATCCAAAAAAAGATTCCTAAAATTAAGTAACTTTTTCTTAAATGAATTTTTGATTTATATTTAGTCATTATATCAAAAATATTATGGATGTCAAGAACCAACATTATAACATCCGATGCTCAATCACCTGGTTTGATCTAGAATTCAAAATTTCCTTAGGACCTCCTCCCCTAATGTCAAATGTTCATGTCTTGGAGTGAGGACATATTTTGGTTAATATAGAAACAGTAACACAAAAGAGTGTGTACAATAAAAAATATATTTCCATTAATGTATATCAAATCACACTATATATTTAATAATAATATGTCACCATTCCGCCATGATTTTTTTTTTATAATGTATAATGTTAAAAACAAAAAATAGGAGACCATTTTCCCACAATATTGATAATGTGAACTAGATAGAATAAGAAAATGAAATTGTTTAACATCAAATATCCAAACCCTATTCTAATATCAAGACTCACAACGATCTATACAACACAATGTTCAACATTAAACTCAACATATCTTGTACCTAAACCAAGTGGGGGATGATGGGGTATAAAAATATAGTAATTGTATCATGTTGTTTGTGTGTACAACTAATTATGTTACCACCCACACTAAATTAATTGTACTATCTAATGACCAAAACATTTTAAAGTTAACTAGAAAAAAAGAAACATCAAAATCATAAAATATATCAATAAAATAAAAACTAAGAAACCAGCACACTATTACAATGTGGTAATGCACATACATAGTCAACATGATCCCTAAAATAAACTTGATATACTTTTATATTGGAAAGATAATGATAATATGCCACATAAATATTGAACTATACAAATGTTTTTTAATCATGTACTGATAATTTCTAAAACATCATATCTATTAGGGAATCTTGGACAACATATCATGCCTCCACCATTGATTAGTCCTCCTTGTATTCATACCCAAGTCCATAATCAGTCACGAAAAAATGTTATTATACCTTCTCCAAAAAATTATTGTAATGATTCAATGAAACATTTCTTATTTCTTATTATTTATAAATTATATCATTATATTCTATAAAAAATATAATGTAGTTTTAAAAAAATAGGAAATAGTTTTATTAAACACTTAAAATACATGTTTTTATTTAAAACATTACCATTATGATTATATATTTTTATTTAAAAAAAATATTATTTGGTGATTTAATTATTAAAAAGTTATACGAAAATAGAATTATTATAATTTTTGAAAATAATTATCTTCCAATTAATATTGAATAATATATATTTTTAAATGTTTTATTTATTTTTAAATAATTTATAAATAATATTTCACTTTTTTATTGCTTTAAATTTTTTTAGTATCATACCATATTAATCAATTTAAATTTGAAAAGTTTCATATTCATACATAAGGCCTTCCATATCTATGATTATAAAAGAAAACATTTTTCATAATCATCATTCCTGGTTTTTTAATATAATAATTTATGTATCTAAATTATATTTATTTTATTATTAGTAAATATGAAAAGAATGGAATAATAATAATTTTGACCTAATTGAAACTATCGATGTCATTATGGACATATGGGAGAAATTAAATGAATACAAAGGATGTGTTTTTTGGTAAATTTAAATATCATTTAATTAAATAATATTAATGAATAATGATATTGAAAAATTGTTTTAATCTAGAAAATAATTAACATATTTTTATTTTTCATTAATATATGGTAAATACCTACTGATTTAGAATGACTGTAAAAGACAATATTTTAAAAATACTTTAATAAATTCTCCATTCCAACTAATTTTTATCACATTACATATTTCATAATAGATTTTTAAATTATTTGAATAGATATTAATAAGTTATTAATGTAATTTCAGGTCCCTTTTTACATTCTGTCATTGTTTTTTGAAATGAATAATTGTATTAAACATAAAGGACTGTTCCATATCTGATTGTTACATTCCCCATTATAGTAATTGGAGGTGATTGTAAGGATCCTATATGAGTTTATAGAGAGGTAGTAACTACAGAATGATTAAATATGTGCATTAATAAGTCGAGTCAAATTGAACACTTGAGCATATAATTTGTTTTGTCTTTACATATGGTTGTTATCTTGACTTGTGTATATAGGGGGGGGATTCTGTGAAATGGATTCACATAGTGATATTAAATCACAACATGTAATTCTTTCGAATGTAAAATAGCGTATTTTTTAGATAAAATATGAAAATATGAAAACACATAATATTTTGGTCATCGATGTAATATAGGATGAGAAACCCATGGAATCCCAGAAATTATATTTCATGCATGTTCATTTATCATTTGATTTGGATTCTTCTCCCTTCGTCTCATTTTAGTTGAACCCGGTGCATCATGAGAGGTCGTCGATGTCATCAATCCCTTGAATTTGTCAGTTAATTTTAGTGTCTTCTCATCATAAATTTGTGTTAATCCATTCACATCATCATGGATTTATTTCTCCATCCTTCTATGAGATATCTATTTTTATTTTTATTTTGATTTGGGGAGACATATGGGATCTATTTTTGAAAACCCTTGATTTGATGTAGATTAATCCGTAGGTTTATCAATCAGTTGGGGTTTGTGAGAACATATTCATTAGAAAATTGTGTGAAGGTAGATTAGAATGATTCTTAGTGGTTGGGAATACCACATTTATCACTTTTTTATAACATGTGTGAGGTGATTACTCATGTTTATTTGTGTGTGATTTTTCTCTCCCGTGTTTCATATGGTTTTGGACCCCCAACTATCTTGCTATTTATTTATATACCTAAAAAGGAATATTTACATGACACATAAATTTGAATAAAAAAATATTATCACTATTATTTAAGGATTTTGTATTAATACCCTAAAATATGATGTATAATTTTATCCAAGGGACCCATTATAAATATTTAAAAACAATTTCTATATATTGTTATTTGTGGCCACGTTGTAGTGTAACAATGTGTGAGTCAATATTATGATGGGTGTAGTTTTATTTAGATGGTTCATAGTGTTAAAGATATATTATTTTAAGGATATTATTTCAGGTGGTAATGTGTGGATATGTTATGGGATGTATGAGATGAGGATGGTTTAATTTGGTTATTTTACCAATTATTATTAGAATAATATTGTTAATATTTAAATTTAAATTACGTTGGATAGTTTTGTTAATGTTTGAGAAATAGATATTTAGTGAATTAAAATTAATAGTTTACTTTAATTTCATTTATTATAAAAACTTTATTCGATTATATGTTTTATTGAATTATTATTGGATTATAGTTAATTATTAAAAGTATCACATGTAGACAGAGTGACATTTTGAATTTAGTGGAAGGAAAAAACAATTATTTTTGATATTGTTAGAAATTATCAATATCCCATAGGTTTGAAATGTGTGAGGATATATATTTTTAATTAAATAAATTTTATTTTCCAAATGATGTCTATATTCAGCCCATTTATAGAGATCATTATATGACGACACTAATACTTTTTATACAGTGGTGTTTTTTTCAATATATTGGTGATGAAGATGGATAGTTGGATAACCACTAATTCAACCCTCTAATCAAGGAGAGTACATATTTACATGATATGATTGATAGTGACATAACAGTTCACTAGGTTATGGCCCCAGTGTATTCAAGGATGACAAGATGTCACCATTATGTGGGGAGGTGGCCCAATTATCCTCAGGATAAAATTATTGTGGTTGTGTTATGGGGAATCATATGGTGGGGGAATACATGGTTGGATTAATTCGTAACGTTAACTTCCTTCATGTAAACATCAGTATTCATCCTTATATGTGGTTTTGATGGGATGGTTCATGTGTCTTAGTTTGAGATATGTTGTGATTGTTCTTTGTGTTGGGTGACCATGTGTCTCTTAGAGAGATATACTATCACCATTCTATGGGATGGTGATGCACATTATATGGATGTGTGGGAGTTCTGGGACATAATAATTTTGGTTGTGATCATGGAAAATCAGTTGGAAAGTGGTGGTGGTACTATTCATCAATAATCATTAATATTTTATTATAATTGACTAGGATTATTTAGTCAGAAATCCATTGTGGGGAAGATTATTTTTAAATTTATATTTTTAGGCGATGTGTGGATCTCCATATTTCTCTTGGATTCATTAGTATTATTACATATCTATATTTCACTATTGTGTATTTAATTCTAGATGCAACTACATATATTGTTCTTATTTATACTATCATTAGAGGATAGTTTTCATTCCTATTATATATTATTATATGGAGTTTATTAGACTTTATTATTCATATATTTAGATCATTTTTTTATAGTGGATAATCATTGCATTTAATTTGTTTTTATACGATTGTTCTTAGTGTCCTACTAAATTCAAACTTGAGGTAGGAATCACGGGTCATTATCTATCTCTCTTCATTGTATCATTTTGGGTGTGATGGTGTAATGATATTATTATATCATAGGTGACCATTGAAGACTATCATCGTGTTCAGTGTTTTGTACATTGAGATTCTAATTTTTGGATATATAAACATTTCTATTTTTTCTTTTTTCATTTTCATATTTTATGGAATAAAGTTGGGAATTAGTATTTTATACAACATTATGACCTGTTTCACGAAATCTATGTTTATTAAAATACCTTGTGATGTATACCTATATTAATTATAGATTCATAGGATGCATACATTCATCATTATGACATGTATATCTCAAAAATTTGGTGGTTTAGGTCGGGGAGTTTTTTAAATATGTCATAATGAAACAAATAAATCATAATAAAAAAATTAGTACTACTCTAATAATGAAATATTATTATCTATTTAGTAACGAAAAATCTTCATTATCTGTGAACGGTTAATGATATTGATGTTCAATAGTAGGTCCCATTATATTTTATTATGGTTGATTAGAAATTGAATGATGATGCCTGGATGTGGAATTCACATGAAATTTAAAGGAATTATATTATGAAGTATGTTTATAGTGGCTAAGACGTGGAGATGGTAATATGTCTAGTAGATATTGATATATTCGTATATTATTATTGGATTGGTGTAGTGTTGGGTAACATTGGAAATATGTTATATATATGAATATTCATATAAATTTTTGATTATGTATCTAGATATTTGTATGGTGGAATATATATATTATTATAATATTCATAAAGTGTTATGGGTATTATTATGTTTATTGACCATGATGGAAACAAAGAACTAATATATCCATTAAATTTAGAAAGGGAGTTTTTGTGTGTTAGTTTTTTGGATATATATTTGTCACGACCCGTCCCCTCAAGCCCGCATCGTGACTACCCCATGCCCTCCTTCCATAGGGCATGGGGTGGAAATTATCACCAAAGGCGTAATTCCCTAGAACTGGGAAGGAATTTCCTTTATAAAAAAGTAAACACACACACAAAACTAGAGAATAAGGGTAAGAAAACACAAAGTATATCAGTATAACAAGTGTGCTGAAAGTACAAAGGGGTCAGAAATACAAGCCCCGCAGAATGTTACAGCTACAACTGAAAGAAAGTACAATTTGAAATTCAAATAGCTGAATGGTGAAGCAGCTCCTGGATCATCATCCAAGTTCCTACCTGAAGTGTAGGTATATAAGTCTTCCTCATCACTCCACGTCTGTCGGCCCACTCCATGTGTCTTCACGCCGAGTGTCCACCTCCAGGTACCGTCCGGTCCTCTAACATTCTACCTCGGTCAGCGCTATCCTTCATCTGCATCCAACACAACGAGGTGCGGGCATAGCCCATGCAGGGGTGAGTATAACGATACTCAGTAGGGACAACGAAACCCTCATGGTCTCACAAAATCCAACAAGGATAAACCACAAATAAAGATCCCAACAGATAACCTTTACTTAAGTATATTCTCATACAAATACCTAAGTTATCAAGTAGCTCATCTTAATCATGAGGAAAACACAAAGGTCATTTACTCATCTTAAACCATGATTTTTATTCACGATACCGAAACCATAGCTGCTGGAGAACTCATCCTCTATCATGTATAGTGATCTTGTCGTGACTCCGAGGTGCTACTCACTAACCTTATACTGTTGAGGTAATCCTACTTTGTTGAGTATCGGTAGCGATCCCCGCCAGGGGTATGCCGCCCCAACATAGTAGATCTCCCCCAAATACCCTACAGAGGTACTCCTCCTATTGAGTACCACCGTTCTTCCACCCCAACACTGTAGCTCTCCTCTTCCGTGGGTCTTCTACCCAAACATAGTAGTTCTCCCCACTGAGCTAGTCTAGTCATTCTCATACGAATCCAACAAGCAGTCATCAGGTCTCATCTAGATACAAGGTCCTCATACTCCGTCAGCTCATCTCCAGAAGGATCTTCTCCATGTGCTACAAGTAGATACTTCCATGTGTCACGTAATCTCACATGGAAGTATCTCAAGGGACGCCTCGTCATATGGGTCTCAACGTAACATACGGTGCGTCAATCGGACGCCCAGTCTGTGAGTTATTAGCATTTCCATTCCAAGGGCTAGGTTGGTTTCATGTATGAACCAACCTGGTCATATCACAACAATACCTCAAACTCCCATGGGTTATACTCAAAAGAACCATTTCTAAACGAGATTACCAACGCTGCTGATGGTTCATCAAATACGTCCGGTCTGATAGTTATTGGCCTTTCCGTTCAAGGGGCCCAATTGGTTTATAATCTAATCCAAGATGACCAAACTCCAAATGCATCTATACCTCATGTTTAGTATGCCAAAAGAACCATCTTATCATAAGAAATCCAAAAAAATTGATTCCACATCAATCAGACGTCTGGACCAAATGTTATAAGTGTTTCTGCTCCGAGGGCCATTTTGGTTTTGGGATCGACCAACCTGGACATACACAAACTACACCGAAACCTTGAGTATAATATACTGAAACAACCACCTTGATCCAAGGAGTCCTACATAACTGACAGTGCCTCTATTGGAAGTTTGTAGCTCATGTTATGGGATTTTGAATGAAGACGGCCCGAAAATAGGGGGTCTGGGCTCGGTCCGACCCGGCCCAACACCCCCTAGGTCGGCCCGAACCGGGTCGACCAGACCCGTGTCAGGGTCCGGCCCATTTGGGCGCGGTGCGGCCCAGCTAGCATGGCCTGGCCCAACCGGTGGGGCCCAGCTGACGTGGCCCACCCTGGCCTGGCCTGGGACAGCTGGCTCGGCATGCTGGCCGAGCGTGGGGAGGTGCGACCTCCCCCAATTGCCGCGACATTAAGCCGCGCCCCCCAAATCAGGAACGACTGAGCCATTGCAGTCTCATCTCCCACTGCAGCTTAGCCCCGATAGTCTGTTCTGGAAGAGCGCTACCACCAAAGGATGCCGGCGCCATTGGGCTGGCGCTTCTGGGCCAGCGTGGCGCACCGACGACGTCTTCTACAGACCACCGGACGCGCTACGGTCGTCCGATTCATCCGATGTCTGCGTCTGCGGACCACCCAGGACTCATTCTACATTGCGATGACTTCAAATCACTATTGCAGTCCTTTTTTTTCGTCACCCATCAATCCACGCACAGTCAACAACAATAGGAGGGTCCAGACTTGTTTGTTAGTTTGTGCCCTCCGCGTTAGAGGCACAAACCAATATTTCATCATAAAAGATTTCCCCAGTTCGAGGATATAATTCACATACAAGGAAATTATACAAAAACAACCCACAACCACAATTCATTGTTTATTGACGATGTCGCGGAAAGGGGACGGAGTTGAGGTCGATCATTGCATCTGCCTCGCACTTCATATCTGAGCTTGAGCATCAGAGACTCATCGTAATCTAATCTCCATTGATAGATTGTTCTTCGTCGATGATCTTGGACGACCTGTCGTTGGAGAATCGTACATTGAGGAATCAACGTTCTTCATCGAAGAGGCGTCATTATTCATGGGAGGATGATTTTATTCAATGAAATAGGAACTTCCTTCTTCTTTTACATAATATTTCTCTCCCGCTTTAACTATTTCCAACCCATCATAATTAATAAATTTGAGCCACTTCAATGATGGGCCTTCCATGATCTTCGATGAAGAACAATCTATCATCGGAGATTGGATTCAGACGAGTCTCCGACGCTCAAGCTCGGATATGAAGTTCGAGGCAGATACAATGATCGACTTAAACTCCATCCTCTTTTCATGATGTCATCTATAAACAAAGAATTGAGGTAGTGGGTTCTTTTTGCATAATTTCCTTGTATGTGAATTAAATCCTCGAACTGGGGAGTTCTTTTATGATAAAATTCTGGTTTGTGCCTCTAACATGGAGGGAACAGACTAACGAACAAGTCCAGACCCTCCTCTGGTTGTTGTATATGCGCGGATTGATGAGTGATGACAAAACGGGACCACACAGGCGATTTGAAGCCTTCTCAGTGAAGAGCAAGTCCCGGGAGGGCCGCAGGCGCATACGATGGACGAATCGGACCACCAGAGCGCGTCCGGTGGTCCACGGAAGATGCTGCGGGCGCACCCCTCTAGCACGGTGGCACCGGCTTCTGGCAACAGTGGCACGCCACCGGAATAGAATGTCGTGGATAAGCCACGATGGCAGACGATACTAGAATGGCTCAGCCGTTCCGGATTTTGGGGGCACGACTTAATGTCGCGCTAGTTGGGGGAGGTCGCGCCTCCCCACGCTCAGCCAGCTTGCCGAGCCAGCTGTCCTTGGCTGGGCCAAGGTGGGCCACGTGGGCCCACCATCACCGGCTGACCCAGGCCACACCCAACTAGGATGGACCCGGACTTGGGTCGGGTCACCCCAGTTCCGGTCGACCTAGGGGGAGTTGGGCCGCGTCGGACTGGGCCCAGACCCCCTATTTTCGGACCCTCTTCATTTAAATGCTCGCAACATGAGCTACGGTCCTCCGATCAATGCACGATCAGTTTTGTAGGATTTTATTGATCAAGAAGTTCTTTTGGTAAATTAAACTCAGGGTTTTGGTGATGTTCTGGTATGGCGGGTTTGGTTCAAACCCAAAACTAACTGGGCCTTATGAGGGGAAACACATATAACATAAGGAATGGATGTCAGATTGATGTGACATCAATTGAATTTGATTCCTTCTGATAAGATGGTTCTTTTGTAATACTCCACATGAGGTATGGATGCTGTTGGATTATGGTCGGGTTTATTTATCTTATAAACCAATCGGGCCCCTAGAACGGAAAATCCAATAACTCTTATACCTGATGTCTGCTTGAGGAACCGTCAATGACGTTGGTAATCTCAATGAAAACGGTTCCATTGAGTATACCACATGGGTGTTCAGGGTACATTTGAGATATCGTCATGTTGGTTCATACATGAAACCAACCGGGCCCCAAGAATGGAAATGCTAATATCTCACAGACCGGGTGTCTGATTGACTCATCGTCTGTTGCGTTGAGACCCCTATGAAGAGGGTGTCCCTTGAGATACTTTGACGTGAGATTACGTGACACTTGGAAGTATCGATTAGTAGCTCATGGAGAAGATCCTCCTAGAGACGAGCATACGGAGTACGAGGACCTTGTTGCTGGCTGAGACCAGATGACTACTTGTCCAATTTGTATCAGAGTGACTTGACTAGCCCAGTGGGGAGCACTACTTTGTTGGAGTGGCATACCCATTGTGGAGTAGTGCTACTGTGTTGGGGCGGTAGACCCACGGCGGGGATCTCTACTATGTTGGGGATACATACCTACAATACATGACAAAGTAGGAGTACCTCAACAGTCTAAGGTTAGTGAGTAGCACCTCGAAGTTGCTACAACATCAATGTATTCGACAGAGGAGGAGTTCTCCAGTATTCATGGTTTTGATATCTTGAATGAAAATCCTGGTTTGAGCTGAATCAATGACCTTTGTGTTTTCATCATGATAGAGACGAGTTAATTGATAAATTAGGTTTTTGTATCGACATATACCTATGTAAAGTTTATCTATTGAGATCTTACATTTTGGTTTATCCTTGTTGGATTTTGTGAGACCATGAGGGTCATGGGGTCCCCACTGAATATCTTTATACGCACCCCTACATAGGATATGCCCGCACATCGTTGTTTTTGATGCAGATGATAGACATCACTGACCGAGGAATAATGTTCTAGGATTGGACGATACCCGGAGGTGGACACTCAGCATGATGGCACACAGAGCGGACCGATAGACACGAACTATTGAGGAGGACATATGTACCTACTGTTCAGGTATGAACCCAGAGGATAATCCAGGAGCTACTTCACCATTCAACTATTTGCCTTTTCAGTTGTACTTTCTTTCAATTGTAGATGTACCTTTTGGTTGGGCTTGTATTTCTGGCCCCTTTGTTCTTTCAACACACTTGTTATACTGCTATAATTTGTGTTTGCTTCCTCTTATTCTCTGGTTATGTGTGTGTGTTTTTAATTTTTTATAATGGATTTTCCTTCCCAATTCTATAGAATTACGCCTTTGGTTCTAGTCGCCAGCCCCTAGCCTATGGAAGGCGGGCTTGGGGTAGTAATGATGGGGTCATGGGGGGACGGGTCGTGATAAATTGCTATCAGATGGAGTTCCTATCATAGAACCTAGAACTATGATATTTTATTTCTGTGAAGCAATAGTGTTAAGGGTACAGAGTGTGGTTTTTAGTTCAGAGAGTATAATGTTGGTGCGGCGGCCGACGTATCCATACACCGGGACCCTGACTTCTGATATCCGACTTAGTGAATGAAAACAATGATTGCGTATGTATTTTTAAAAGTTTCTTTATGTCATCTCAACCAGGTAAGCTCACAAGTATTAAATCATTTGACAGTGTTTCATCTCTTCAGGATGCCTCAATATAGACAGTCAGTTGGAGTTCTAATAGAGTACACGATGACGGCCCACCAAGCGATGAGGCTCTGGTGAAGGGCCGTTTTGCTATATTGGCACCTTCGAGTGGTGTACCAGCAACACCACCACACATTATGGAACTGACGACACCCGCCGTACTAGCGGACGGTGCTGGCTGACAAAGCACGTTGCTTGAGTTCCAGCAGTAGTGGCCTCCGAGGTTGAGAGGCGAGGCAGATTCCTAGGGAGCAGTGGACTGGATAAAGTCAATTTCTAGAGTATTATAACTAGTTTAGACACTAGTAGAGCATATTGGGATCTTAGCTACTGGTGATTCCCACTGAGTGACCATGAGGTTGGTCTGTATAGTGATGATGCTTCGGTACATGGACCAATTCTAGATATAGTACCTTCTGGTAGTGTGGAATCTATATCAGTACCTGTTGGTCAACAGTCCCAACTGGTGGTAACAGTAGATGAAACATGTATGCTAAATGCCTTACACGTGTTTCATAATCATATACCCCTTAGGTTTTGAGGCGAGACCGACTCGCAGGTGGCTGAGGACTGGCTTGAGGAGGTGGGTGAGAGTTTTCTAGAACTTATACAACTCCGGCAGGAAGACGTGTCGGTAGCTGAGTATTCATCGAGTCGTACCGATATTTCCTTGTACTTGATGAATACGATACAATAATATCTTTAGAGCTCGGACCTAGAAGCGAGGTGTGTTTAAGGATATCTTAGCCAAAACTATTTCTTCTATGCATTCCTACTTATGATAGGGTGCTAGAGAGAACCATTGTGGTTGAATGTTCTTTGGCTGGATGAATACAACAAGTGAATATTAGCAGTGAGAGAGCAAGGAACTGACGCCAGTCTCAGAGAGTTGGGAGTGTAAAAATATCCAAGAAGATGAATTGTTAAGGACAGATTAATCTGTAGAGCAGCTGAGGTGGAAGCAGAGCTAGGAGAGCAGCATGTGGTGGTGTACTTTTCGAGATGTTGCAACCACCCGCCTTTGTAGTCCTCGCCATACTCAGGGACCAAGAGGGTATTTGATGAGAGTATCTATATGCGGTCAAGGAGTGGGGCCCAAGGTCTCTAGGAATGATTCGAGGTACCTTCTATGACTACTACTAGCTACCGTAACAAAAGACATTGATATGAATCATTCCTTCCTTCCACGAATCTTGTCCCAGACCCAAAGTTTTCGGTTAAGCCATTTACTTGACCCTCTCGCCTAAAGATAACATTGGGAGGAGACTCGATAATCACACTTATGACGATGGTGTGATCCGACCCTTTAGGTGATTGTTTCAGTTGAAACCTCTTGGTGGCAGTGTCGAGGCCTTACAATTTTATTTTGGGTATGGATTGGGCGACTACAGTTCATACACAGATTGACTGTATTAGGAAAAAATGTTGTGGTTTACCTAAAACATTAAGATGGGTTTTCCATGGTTGGCAAAAAGGAAACCCCAGGAAGCATAGGATGGAATCATGCATAAGTGGGTTTAGTCGATCACTAGTCAGTAGGCCAGACATAGATTTTTTCCAGACTTATCCAGAGTTCATGCACCACTTTTTAGCTTTGATGAAAAGGGGAAACCCTTCGTGTGTACAGAGAGATGCCACCAATGCCTTTCAAGAGCTGAGGTAGAGGTTGACCATTGCAACCATTTTGAGGATCAAATGTGTGCTCAGTACCCCTTTGGTTTCCCTAGTGTGGGTTCAAGGTTTACGGGGATGTAACGCCCTAAGGTGGGAGTAATGTAAAAACGTGGAAATTTGAAGGAATTTTTTTCATAAATAACTTGGAATTTTACGAGTATGTGGTTTTTAACGGCACCTTATTCCCAGGACTGGTGTGCCCATAATCAATTTATAATGTTCTTTTCGGGTACGTTTAGTGAACGAACAAGGGGGGTTTTCTATCTTTTGAACTGCTGCTTAGAATTGAAATTTGAGGGAACTAATGAACATGCAGTGACGGTAATTGCTTAAGGGGAGCTTTACCACAATTTTTTTTATAAGGGTTGAAAGTTAAAATTTGTGAATTAGATAAAAAGTTAAATAAAGTTATTTAGAACAATTTTATATCTATGGTGGTTATATCCTACATGGGGGAGTTATGGGTGGGACCCACAACCACCTAACTACCCCATCTGTGGATATTTGTGTGGCGGAGCCCACACGAGCCCCAAACTTTCACCTCCCCCTAAATTATTAAACCCTCTTTCATTAATTTTTAACTCCTATTTATTTGTGTAACCCTACTACTTCCCCTCTCTCTCCTCTTTAACTCTTTCCAACACACCTTAATTAATAAATTGAACCACATCAATTAATTAATTTATTGTTTTGAATATTGAATTTTAAATTTCTAGTGTAAATAAAATAATAGAATTAGCCTATTAATTTATTTTATCCCATGTTGTGTTGGGAGAATTTGGAGAGAAATCTTGTGTAAAAGAAGAAAACATTTCATATTTTGTTGAAGAACATCATCCTCCCACAAAGAACGTCGCCTCTTCGATGTAGAACGTCAATTCCTCGAAGAACGGTTCTCCAACGACGGGCCTTCCAAGATCTTTGACCAATAACATTCTATCAAGGGAGATCAGCTTATGAAGAGTCTCCGAAACTCAATCTCGGATATGAAGTGTGAGGCAGATGCAATGATCGACTTCAACTCCATCCTCATTCCACGACGTCGTCAATAAACAACGAATTGAGGTAGGGGGTTGTTGTTTTATAATTTCCATGTATGTGAATTATATCCTCGAACTGGGGAATTATTTTATGATGAAATATTGGTTTGTGCCTCTAACGCGGATGGAATAGACTAATAAACAAGTCTGGACCCTCCATTGGTTGTTGTCTGTTTTCGTATTGACGGGTGAGAACAAAACGAGACCACAACAGTGATTTGAAGTCGTCGCAGTGAATACCAGGTCCAGGGAGGGCCACAAGCGCAGATGACGGATGATTCAGACCACTGGAGTGAGTCCGGTGGTCCATGGAAGATGCTGCCGGTAGACCACGCCGGCACAGCGGTGGTGGTGCGCCACCGGAACAGTCCTCCACGGCTGAGCTGTGGTGGAGGACGAGACCATAATGGCTCAACTGTTCTAGATTTAGGGGGCGCAATTTATTGGCGCGCCAGTTGGGGGAGGACTCACCTCCCCATGCTCGTCAAGCTGGCCAAGCCACCTATCCCCATCCGGGCCGGGGCAGTCCAGGCCGTGCCGGCCGGGCCGGGACGCGCCAAACCGTGTCGGACCCAGACCCAGGTCGAGTCAACCCGGTTCGGGCTGACCCAGTGGGTGTTTGGCCGGGTCGGACTAGGCCCAGAACCCCTATTTGGCTAGGGTAGAAATTTAACTCCACGATTCTTTAGACCGTACCAAGTCCTCTGCAGGGTAGGCGAGGTGGCTTACTGCCTGGCCCTTCCACTTCAATTGCACTGGGTGCACGATGTCATCCACGTATCTAAGAGAACATATGCGTGCATGACCAATCCGTCATCATCGACCATGGGACGACCTTCAAGGATGTCCCGGTGGAGATTGAGGATCAACCGAAGGGTTTCCTACGAGGATGGTTGATTCCTTTGATGTGAATTCGCTGGCAGCATGGAAACCTTTAGGGGAGCACATGGAGCAGGAGTCTTAGATGCGTGATCAGTACCCCTTTTGTTTCCATAGTGTGTGTTGAAGCTTTATGGGGACATAAAGACCTGATGTGGGAATAATTTAAAGAAATGGAAATTTCAAAGAATGTTTTTTTTAAATACCTTGGAATTTTACGAGTCTGTGGTTTCTGAAAGAACCTAATTCTGAGTCAAGGAGTGCCCGAAATCATTTTTCGAAGTTTTGTTCGGGTACGTTCAGTGAATGAACGATCGAGTTTTTCTATCTATTGAACCGGTGCTCAGAATTGAAATATGATGGCACCGATGAACTCGCAGCACTGGTAATTTCTTAAGGGGACCTTTACAACAGTCGCGTTTTATGCAGGTTTAATGTTATAATTTGGGGATTAGATAAAAAGTTAAATAAAATTGATTAGAAAAATTTTATATCTATGGTGGCTATATTCTACATGGGGGAGTTAGGGGTCGGACCCACAACAACCTAACTACCCACATGTGGATATTTTTGTGGTGGGCCCCACAAAATCCACAACCTTACAGCTCCCATACACCCCCATTAAACCTCCCACTGATACCAATTTGTCACGACCCATCTCCCGGGGCCCACATCGTGACTACCCCAAACTCGCCTTCCATAGGCCAAGGGCTGGTGACTAGCACCAAAGGCATAATCCCCAAGAACTGGGAAGGCATTGTCTTTATAAAAAGTAAACACACACACACAACCGGAGAACAAGAAGAATCTGAGACAAAGTATAGTAGTATAACAAGTGTGCTGAAAGTTCAAAGGGGCCGTAAATTCAAGCCCAACAGAAATGTACAGCTACAACTGAAAAAAATACAACTGAAAAGACAAACAGCTGAATTGTGAAGGAGCTCCTGGATCGTCTTTCGGGTTCTTACATGAATGGTAGGTGTCACGACCCGTCCTCGGGGCCCGTGCCGTGACTACCCCAAGCCCGCCTTTCATAGGCCAGGGGCTGGCGACTAGAACCAAGGCGTAAATCCCAACAAAAAGGGAAGGCATTGCCTTTGAAAAGTAAACAAGCACCACAGAGTAAGCAAGAGGAAAAGTAAACACTAAGTAAAAAATGTACAAGCTGTGCTGAAAGTAAAAGTTGCCGGAAATACATGCCCAACTGTAAAGTACAACTGAAAGGAAAAACAGCAACTGAAAGGAAAAACTACTGCGTCGAGTCGTCCTCTGGATGTCCCACCTGAAGGGTGGGTACAGATAGCCTCCACTGCTCCTCGGGTCCACCTAACCGCTCCGAGTACGTCCCGCCCAGTGGTCCACCTCCAGGTACTGTCCTGCTCCGCACGCCTCCTCCACGATCAGCGATGTCCGTCGTCTGCAACCAACACCACGAAGTGCGGCCATAGCCCGTGCAGGGGTGAGTATAAGCTACTCAGTAGGGACCCCGAGACCCCCGAAGGTCTCCCGAAATCCACAAAGGATAAGCCACGAAGGAGAGATACAATCACGAAGTAACATCTGACACGGCTTAGGTATATGCCCATATGTATACCTAAGTCATCAATTCCCCGATCGGCTCCAACGTCCGAGCCCTAGCACAACCCAGTCCACACAGGAAAGAAAAACGCATACCCACGTAGGATAGAACAACACAATCCACAAAGGAGTGTAAACAGTAAATCCACACAAGATAGCTCAACACAATCCAAAAAGGAGAGAAACACAAGATTCAGCTCACACAGGTATACTTCTTCGGATGACGAAAAGATGATCTCTGATCCATATAAGTCTTCGGACCCATGAAGGATCAATAGGTAACTAATCTCTGCAGTGACCCACACAGGATCGGACCCACACAGGATCGGGCCCACGCAGGACCTGTAGGAGTTGGCTCACACAGAACCGCTGAGTGTTGACCCACACATGATCGAATCCGAATAGGATCGGGCCCACACATGATCGGGCCCACGCAGGACCTGTAGCACTGATCCACGTAGGATCGCTGAGTGCAGTAGTCGTCGTAGTCCGTTGAGGATCTCTGCACAGTCGTTGCCGCAGTCCACTGAGGATCTCTGCACGGTCGTCGTCGGAGTCCACAGAGGATCTATGCATAGTCGTCGCTGCAGTCCACTGAGGATCTCTGCACGGTCGTCGTTGTCGAAGTAGCAGTCGCAGCCAGCCTAGGGTTCCTGCACACAGCAAGCTCGTTCGGGAGGGTCCGCTCCACGAGCTGAGAGGCTGATACATCAACTGACACAAAGTTCAAAGTTGATGTATCCAAAAGTTCCGTATCGACAACAGGAACTCAACGTCGCAGACGGCGCGTCAATCGGACGCCCGGTCTGAGAGTTATTGGCTTTTTCGTCCCACAGGCCCGATTGGTTTTTAAGGCAAAACCAACCCGACCGTACTCCACCTACGTCCAAACCACGGGCAGAGTATGCCAAAAGATCCATCTCACATAGAGGAATTCAATGAAACAGACGACGCGTCAATCGGATGCCCAGTCTGTTAGTTATTGGCCTTTCCGTCTCACACCCACCCTGGGAAACTTCCCAGGAGGTCACCCATCCTGATCACTGCTCTAGGCCAAGCACGCTTAACTACGGAGTTTTAAATACCTAGGCTCCCGAAAAGGAAGGTGCACCTTGAGTAAGTATACCGAAACGACCGTCTCGATCCAAGGATCGTGTTGCCACTGACGGCGCGTCGTTCGGAGGCCCGTAGCTCAAGTTACGGGCGTGTGAACGAAAATCGTCCGAAGACAAGGGTCCGGGCCCGGGCCGACCCGGCCCGACCCCCCCGGGAGTCGGCCGAACCGGGTCGCCCAACCCGGTCCGACCCGGTCCGGTCCGGCAAGGGCGCGGCCCAGCCGGTCGGACCGGTCTGGTCCGTTTTGGCCGAACGGCCGAAGGCCGTGGCATGCGGGGTGCCGCCCCCGCGGCCAGGTGATGCCGCCCCCCCACCCCTCCGCGTGGGGTCGTGTTGAGTCGGGACGCGGCTTCAGCCGCGTCCGAGGGTACCGGACCCGCGCGGCCGCGGCGGCCTGTCCGGCGGCGCACCGGGGCGTCGCCGCTCCCGGCGGCCGGTGCCGCCGACGAGTTCCGCGGGCCACCGGGATCGCTCCGGTGGTCCAATTCTCTTCCCGTCTGCGCCATTGCTCCTCCCGGGACTTGTTCTTCACTGCAGGATCATCAAACATCCGTTGCGGCACGTTCCGTCGTCACTCGTCAAATCCGCACAAAATGAAGAACGGAGGAGGGTCGTCGGGCCGTGTTTGTTGGCCCGCACCCTCCGCGTTAGAGATAAACAATGGGAGGAAAATAAGTTCAACACATGAACGCATAACCGAAACAATTCTTGAAAAAATAAAATTGTTTCATAAACGGTAAAAAAAATTGTTCAACACTTGAACCGACAATTTTTTAAAAAATAAAATTGTTCATTTGAAACCGGCTCTTTAATTTTCAAGGAACGTTCACGGGAATATAAGAGGGGTATTCCAAAATTATTAAATCCCTACCTCGTCGATCGTCGCGCGAGGGCGTTCTTCGCGGAATAACTCGTCACAGAAGAGAGGGATCGTCGCGTCGTCGTGGGGAGGTGTCGCGTCGTCGCGGAATCCGGTGTTGAGTCGGCGAACTCAACGCACCATGAAACAACAGATTTAATTTAATTAATTAAATCTGTGTTTTTGGTTAAGAACCACGAAGGGGATAAAAAGGAAGGTCCGAGATTCTTACCTCAAGAAGCCGATCGAAGATCCGTCGCGGAGGAAGAGATGTCGCAGAAGAACGTTGTCGGCAATGCGGATCAAGGCGTCGCGTCGTCGATTTTCGGGTTCGGCGTTCTTCGCGTTCTTCGCGTTCTTCATGAGGGGGAAGAAGAAACAAGGATCCTCTCAAATCTTCTCAAAAGATTTTGGGTTGGTCTAATTTTATTAATATGCCAACACACGAAAACAGGTTAAGAAACGATTGAATTAATTCGTTGAATTAATTCAACGAAAGAACAGTCCATTTAATTCACAAAAGAAACAGCCCATTTAATTCACGAAAGAAACAGCCCATTTAATTCACGAAATAAACCGTCCAATTAAATGGTCTGTTAAGAATTTAGAAAACGCGTCAGTTGACTTTCATTAAGACGAGTTTTCACGGATGCGTTTCTTAGCGGAAAGAAACGGCGGGGCTCGTGCGGGCCCCACCTCACAAATATCCTACCAAGGGGGTAGGATATTTCTGGATAGCATCCTATCCAGTTCACCTCAGTTCAAGCCGCCTTTAAGTGGCTTCAAGTGGCTTCCAAGTGGCTTAAGTGAAATAAATTAAAGTTGTCGCAAAATTATTTTATTTCTTAACTTTAAGCCCGAATATTAAAAACCACACCCGAGCAAACGCAACTCTAGAAGAGGCGTTTCTAAGAGAAAACCGGCGCTGCGATTTCATTGGTGCCCTCAAAATTCGATTCCGGGCACCGGTTCAAAAGATAGAAAAACTCGCTCGCCCGTTCACTGAACGTACCCGATCCAATCTTCGGAAAATGATTCCGGGCACACTGGGCCTCGGAATCAGGTGCCGTCGGAAACTGCGCTCTTGTAAAATTCCAAAAAAAATTAAGAAAAAAATTCCCTTGAAATTTAAGGGTCTTTACATTACTCCCACCCCAGGACTTTATGTCCCCGTAAAGATACATCAAAAACTAGGGAAACAAATGTGGGTACTGAGCACGCATCTGAGCCTCCCGCTCCCAAGTGCTCTCCTGGAGGTTCCAGTGCTGCCATCTGATGTGCACAAGAGGAATCGATCGCCCACGTAGGATCCTCTCCTGTCGATCCTCTATCTCCACTGGGACCTCCGAAAAATTCGCTCCATCATCCACGTCTAGCTCCCCATAGTCAATGATGTCTGTCGGGTCGTGCACGTATCTCCGCAGCTGGGATACGTGGAAGACGTCGTGCACCCGGTGCAACTGAGGTGGTAGAGCCAGACGATAAGCCACCTCGCCAACCCTGCTGAGGACCTGGAAGGGTACGATGAAGCGTGGAGACAACTTGCCGCCTCGGCCAAATCTCCTCAAGCCACGTCGAGGTGAGACCCGCAAGAAGACGTGGTCGCCATCCTCGAACTCTAGTGGCCTCCGCCTTCTGTCAGCATATGACTTCTACCGGCTCTGTGCTGTCCTCATCCACTCTTGGATGACCTGGACCTTCTCTGTCATGGCCCGGACCATCTCTGGTCCCACAAGTGCTGACTCCCTAGGTTCTGTCCAGCACAAAGGGGATCTGCAAGGCCTGCCATAAAACACCTCGTAGGGTGCCATCCCGATGGTGGAGTGGTAGATGTTGTTGTTCGCAAACTCTACCAAGGGTAGGTGGTCCTCTCAGCTGCGACCAAAGTCGAGGACACATGCGCGGAGCATGTCCTCGAGAGTCTGAATAGTCCTCTCCGTCTGACCATTCGTCTGAGGGTGAAAGGCGGTGCTCAGACGTAGTCACATCCCGAACACCTCCTGCAACCCCTTCCAAAGCCGGGAAGTAAAACGAGCATCCCGATCGGAGACGATAGTCGATGGCACACCGTGAAGTCGTACAATCTCCAGAACGTAGAGACGCCCCATGCTCTCCACTGAGCCCTACTCTCGGATGGGTAAAAAGTGTGCCGACTTGGTGAGTCGGTCAACAATCACCCAAATGGAGTCGTGACCTCTGGAAGTGCGTGGAAGTCCAGTCACAAAGTCCATATATATCCCATCCCACTTCCACTCCGGGACCGCCAAGGGCTGTACCAAGTCTGCTGGTACCTGATGCTCTGCCTTCACCTGCTGGCAGGTGAGGCACCGTGAAACGAACTCTGCCACAACCTTCTTCATGCCCGGCCACCAGTGCTGTCGTCTGAGATCCCGGTACATCTTCGCCACTCCAGGATGTACCGCCAAAGGAGAAGTGTGATACTCTCTCAGCACCTCCTCTCGTAAAGCGACTGGTACCAAGGTACGTCATCTGAAAAGGACATCGTGCTCTTCTCAAAGGGAGAAACCATCAGGTGCCTGTCCCGAGGATATCTGTTCACGCCGTGTCTCACAGTCAACTTCCCCACGCTGTGCCTCTATGACCCGCTGAAGAAGTGGAGGAGAGACTATGAGAGACTGAAGGAAGGCTGCTCCGTCTCTATCCACGAAGGATATTTGCAAAGCGGCTAGCTGCTTTGTCGCCTCCTCAAGTAGCTGGATGTCCGTCCTCCTGCTGAGGGCACCAGCCACCACGTTCCCCTTCCCAGAAGTATAGACTATCTCAAAGTCATAGTCCTGGAGGAACTCGAGCCATCGCCGCTGTCTCAGGTTCAGGTCCTTCTGAGAGAAGATGTACCTGAGACTCTGGTGGTCTGAAAAGACTGTGAAGTGCTCGCCCATCAGATAGTGCCGCCATGTATTCAGGGCGAAGACCACTGCTGCCAACTCCAAGTCATGGGTAGCGTAGTTCTGCTCATGAGGCCTCAACTGACGTGATCCGTAGGCAATCACGGCCTTCTCCTGCATCAGGACACACCCGAGTCCGGTCCCTGATGCATCGCAGTAGACTACGTATCCAACTCCCTCCTCAGGCAACCTCAAGATAGGTGCGCTGGTCAACCTCTGCCTCAACTCCTGGAAGCTCTACAGACATCTGTCTGACCACACAAAGGGTTTCCCCTTCTTCGTCAATGCTGAGAGTGGGGCCGCAACTATGGAGATGTCCGGCACAAATCTCCGATAGTATCCGGCTAGGCCCAAGAAACTCCGCACCTCTGTCACGCTCTTGGGTGGCTCCCAAGATAGCACTGCCTCGATCTTCGCGGGATCCACTGCAACTCCCGCCTCAGAAAAGACGTGCCCCAAGAAGTGGACCTCACGTAACCAGAACTGACACTTCGAGAGCTTTCCATAAAGCTGGTGCTCTCAGAGTGTGTCTAGTACAACACGCAGGTGGTAGGCGTGCTCCTCCTCCGTCGTCGAGTACACCAAAATGTCGTCGATGAAGACCACAACAAAACGATCGAGGTATGGCTGGAAGATCCTATTCATGAGTCTCATGAACACAGCTGGAGCGTTGGTCCCGCCGAAAGGCATAACCAAGAACTCATAGTGGCCATACCGAAACCTGAAGGTCGTCTTCTGCACATCCTCGTCTCGAACTCTAAGCTGATGATAGCCTGACCTGAGGTCTATCTTCGAGAACCACCATGCTCCCTTGAGCTGGTCGAAGAGGTCATCAATCCTGGGTAGCGGATACTTGTTCCTCACTGTCACCTGATTCAGGTGACGATAATCGACACACAGTCGCAAGCTCCCGTCCGACTTCTTGGCAAACAAAATCGGGGAAGCCCAGGGCGAAACACTGGGTCGGATGAACCCCTTGACCTGCAAGTCCTGCAATTGTACCCGCAGCTCTCGAAGCTCGGTGGGGGCCATCCGATATGATGGAGTGGATATCGGGGTTGTTCGGGGGTACAGGTCAATATAAAAGTCTACCTCTTTGCGAGGAGGTAGTCCTGGAACGTCGTCGGGAAAGACGTCCGCGTACTGATCCACCACTGCAGGAAAACCGGGACTCCGCACGTCAACTGATCCTAGGATGAGGCTAGCCAACTGATGAGTGATGGGCTGACCTCTCCTCTGCGTGATTCCATCCTGTGCTCCTAAGGCTCCCTTCTCGCCGGTGAAGGTGAACCTGCTCCCGTCGGTGCGCACACATCGCACCTTGCGCCTAATGCAGTCAATCTGAGCATGGACCGTAGATAACCAATCCATGCCCAAGATGACGTCGTAAGGCCTCGACGCCGCTACAAGAAGATCCCAGCCGAAGCTCTCGCCTCCTAGAGTAAGCTCACACTGCCGGCACCAGTGCGTAATCGTTGAGTCTGCTCCCGTAGGAGTCTCTATCCGTATGGATCGAGCCAACGGCTCTGTCGGAGTCTCCGAGCTCCGAACAAGTGCAGTGGCTATGAAAGAGTGACTCCCTCTTGTGTCTATCAGAACTGCAGAAATGGTGGAATAGACACAGATCGTACCTCGAATCATCTCTGGGGCACCGTGGTCGTAGGCCTCCACTACCTGGAGCTGAGCCTGTCTCTGCCTGCCAGCTCCCTGTGGTCGGGGCGGGCCTCCTGGTGGTGGTGGTGGCAGAGCCTCAAAGCGTCGCCCACCACCTGCTGCTCGGCCAGCTCCTCTGCCCCGTCTGCCTCCTCCCTGCGGACCGCCACGGTCGACCCTCTGCCTCTGCCTGGGTGGTCCCTCCACCATCTGCTGAACCTCGGTACGACGGGTCGGGCAGTCACGAGCCATGTGGCCCCGCCCGCCGCACTCGTAGCACTGCCTACCTCTCGGAAGACTGGCTCCGGGCTGGGTGCCTTGCACTGCTGAGCCAGTGTCCCGAGGTCGCCTGCCGGAAGGTCTGGTCTGCCTGGAACCCTGAGTCATCCGCCGACTACCAGCTGCCGAAGACTCGCTATCTGCCGCCCTGCGGTAGGTCTCGCTGTGGACTCACCCAGGATGCTCTCGATCAGGAGGGCTCGCTCTAGTACTCCTTCCTGGGTCGGGATGCTGAGGGAGATCAGCGATGCCCTGATCTCGTGTCTCAAACCCTGCTCGAAGGTCCGGTCCCGGAAGAAGGGGTCCCGTACCATTGTCAGAACAGTATACCTGGGGAGTTGACACAAGTAAACACAAAGAAAACTTGAAACACACATGCAATCAATGTTTTCATGCATTAAGTCGGAAACCAGAAGTCAGGGTCCTGGTGTATGGATACGTCGGCCACCGCACCAACACTGGACTCCCTGGACTGATAACCACACTTAATACACTAAACACTATTTCTTCACTTAGAAGAAATATTAGAGTCTGTGGTAGAATCGACCGCCTCTGATACCAATTTGTCACGACCCGTCCTCGGGGCCCGTGCTGTGACTACCCCAAGCCCGCCTTCCATAGGCCAGGGTTTGGAGACTAGCACCAAGGCGTAAATCCCAACAAAAAGGGAAGGCATTGCCTTTGAAAAGTAAACAAGCACCACAGAGTAAGGAAGCGGAAAAGTAAACACTAAGTAAAAACTGTAAAAGTTGTGCTGAAAGTAAAAGGGGCCGGAAATACAAGCCCAACTGTAAAGTACAACTGAAAGGAAAAACCGAAACTGAAAGGAAAAACTGCAGCGTCGAGCCGTCCTCTGGAAGCCCCACCTGAAGGGTGGGTACAGATAGCCTCCACTGCTCCTCGGGTCCACCTAACCGCTCCGAGTACGTCCCGCCCAGTGGTCCACCTCCAGGTACTGTCCTGCTCCGCACGCCTCCTCCACGATCAGCGCTGTCCGTCGTCTGCAACCAACACCACGAAGTGCGGGCATAGCCCGTGCAGGGGTGAGTATAAGATACTCAGTAGGGACCCCGAGACCCCCGAAGGTCTCCCGAAATCCACAAAGGATAAGCCACGAAGGAGAGATACAATCACGAAGTAACATCTGACACGGCTTAGGTATATGCCCATACGTATACCTAAGTCATCAATTCCCTGATCAGCTCCAACGTCCGAGCCCTAGAACAACCCAGTCCACACAGGAAAGAAAAACGCATACCCACGCAGGATAGAACAACACAATCCACAAGGGAGAGTAAATAGTAAATTCACACAAGATAGCTCAACACAATCCACAAAGGAGAGAAACACAAGATTCAGCTCACACATGTATACTTCTTCGGATGACGAAAAGATGATCTCTGATCCATATAAGTCGTCGGACCCACGAAGGATCGATAGGTAACTAATCTCTGCAGTGACCCATACAGGATCGAACCCACACAGGATCGGGCCCACGCAGGACCTGTAGGAGTTTGCTCACACAGAACCGCTGAGTGTTGACCCACACAGGATCGGATCCATACAGGATCGGGCCCACACAGGACCAGGCCCACGCAGGACCTATAGCACTGATCCACGTAGGATCGCTGAGTGTAGTAGTCGTCGCAGTCCGCTGAGGATCTCTGCACAGTCGTCGCCGCAGTCCACTGAGGATCTCTGCACGGTCGTCGTCGGAGTCCACGGAGGATCTCTGCATAGTCGTCGCTGCAGTCCACTGAGGATCTCTGCACGATCGTCGCTGTCGAAGTAGCAGTCGCAGCCAGCCTAGGGTTCTTGCACACATCAAGCTCGTTCGGGAGGGTCCGCTCCATGAGCTGAGAGGCTGATACATCAACTGACACAATGTCTGAAGTTGATGTATCCAAAAGTTCCGTATCGACAATAGGAACTCAACGTCGCAGACGGCGCGTCAATCGGACGCCCGGTCTGATAGTTATTGGCTTTTTCGTCCCAGGGGCCCGGTTGGGTTTTAAGGAAAAACCAACCCGACCGTACTCCACCTGCGTCCAAACCTCGGGCGGAGTATGCCAAAAGATCCATCTCACTTAGAGGAATTCAACGAAACAGACGGCGCGTCAATCAGACGCCCAGTCTGTTAGTTATTGGCCTTTCCGTCTCACACCCACCCTGGGAAACTTTCCAGGAGGTCACCTATCCTAATCACTGCTCTAGGCCATGCACGCTTAACTACGGAGTTTTAACTACGTAGGCTCCCGAAAAGGATGGTGCACCTTGATTAAGTATACCGAAACGACCGTCTCGATCCAAGGATCGTGTTGCCACTGACGGTGTGTCGTTCGGAGGCCCGTAGCTCATGTTACGGGCGTGTGAACGAAAACCGTCGGAAGACGGGGGTCCGGGCCCGGGCCGACCCGGACCGACCCCCCCGGGAGTCGGCCGAACTGGGTCGACCCGACCCCGTCCGACCCGGTCCGGTCTGGCCAGGGCGCGGCCCGGCCGGTCGGACCGGTCTGGTCCGGTTCGGCCGAACGGCCGAAGGCCGTGGCATGCGGGGTGTCGCCCCTGCGGCCAGGTGATGCTGCGTTGAGTCGGGACGCGGCTTCAGCCGCGTCTGAGGGTACCGGACCCGCGCGGCCGCGGGTCCGCGGATGCCGCCGCCCCCGGCTGCCCGTGCCGCCCGCGAGTTCCGCGGGCCACCGGGATCGCTCCAGTGGTCCGATTCTCTTCCCGTCTGCGCCATTGCTCCTCCCAGGACTTGTTCTTCACTGCATGATCGTCAAACATCTGTTGCGGCACGTTCCGTCGTCGCCCGTCAAAAACGCACAAAATGAAGAACGACGGAGGGTCGTCGGGCCGTGTTCGTTGGCCCGCACCCTCCGCGTTAGAGATAAACAATGGGAGGAAAATAAGTTCAACACATGAACGCATAACCGAAACAATTCTTGAAGAAATAAAATTGTTTCATAAACGGGAAAAAAATTGTTCAACACATGAACCGACAATTTTAAAGAAAATAAAATTGTTCATTTGAAACCAGCTCTTTAATTTTCAAAGAAAGTTCACATGAATATAAGAGGGGTATTCCAAAATTATAAAACCCCTACCTCGTCGATCGTCGCGCGCGGGAGTTCTTCGC
Organism: Viscum album; assembly: GCA_963277665.1. Taxonomy (NCBI): domain Eukaryota; kingdom Viridiplantae; phylum Streptophyta; class Magnoliopsida; order Santalales; family Viscaceae; genus Viscum; species Viscum album. Next base: position 1,652,635,884 of record OY728142.1, read on the forward strand.
GGAAAATCTCGTCGCGGAAGAGAGGGATCGTCGTGTCGTCGCGGGGAGGCGTCGCGTCGTCGCGGAATCCGGTGTTGAGTCGGCGAACTCAACGCACCATGAAACAGTAGATTTAATTTAATTAATTAAATCCGTGTTTTTGGTTAAGAACCATGAAGGGGATAAAAAGGAAGGTCCGAGATTCTTACCTCAAGAAGCCGATCGAAGATCCGTCGCGGAGGAAGAGGCGTCGCAGAAGAACGTTGTCGGCGATGCGGATCAAGGCGTCGTGTCGTCGATTTCCGGGTTCGGCGTTCTTCGGGTTCTTCGCGTTCTTTGCGTTCTTCGCGAGGGAGAAGAATAAACAAGGATCCTCTCAAATCTTCTCAAAATATTTTGGGTTGGTCTTATTTTATTAATATGCCAACACACGAAAACTGGTTAAGAAACGATTGAATTAATTCATTGAAATAATTCAATGAAAGAAACAGGCCATTTAATTCACGAAAGAAACAGCCCATTTAATTCACGAAAGAAACATCCCTTTTAATTAATGAAATAAACCACCCAATTAAATGGTCTGTTAAGAATTTAGAAAACGCGTCAGTTGACTTTCATTAAGACGGGTTTTCACGGGTGCGTTTTTTAGCGGAATGAAACGGCGGGGCTCGTGCGGGCCCCACCTCTCAAATATCCTACCAAGGGGGTAGGATATTTCTGGATAGCATCTTATCCAGTTCACTCAGTTCAAGACACCTTTAAGTGGCTTCAAGTGGCTTCCAAGTGGCTAAAGTGAAATAAAATAAAGTTGTCGCAAAATTATTTTATTTCTTAACTTTAAGCCCAAAAATTAAAAACCACACCCGAGAAAACGCAACTCCCTAAGAGGCGTTTCTATGTGAAAACCGACGCTGCGATTTCATTGGTGCCCTCAGAATTCGATTCCGGGAACCGGTTCAAAAGTTTGAAAAACTCACTCGCCCGTTCACTGAACGTACCCGAGCCAATCTTCAGAAAATGATTCCGGGCACACCGGGCCTCAGAATCAGGTGCCGTTAGAAACTGCACTCTTGTAAAATTCCAAAGGAAATTAAGAAAAAAAATTCCTTGAAATTTACGGGTCTTTACAGTAGGTACATATGTCCTCTTCATCACTCTGTGTCAATCGGTCTGCTCCGTGTGCCGTCACACCGAGTTTCCACCTCCGGGTACCATCCAGTCCTCAAAATTTATGCCTTGGTTAGTGTTGACTGTCGTCTGCATGGAACAGAACGACGTGCAGGCATAGCTTGTGATGGGGTGAGTATAACGATACTCAGTAGGGACACTGAGACCCTCAAGGTCTCACTAAATCCAACAAGGATAAACCAAAAATAATGTTCCCAAAAGATAACCTTTAATTAGGTATATGGCTATACATATAACTAAGTTATCAAGTAACCAATCTCAATCAAGAGGAAAACACAATGGTCATTGACTCAGATCAAACCAGGATTTTATTCATGTTGTCGAAAACACGGCTACAGGAGAACTCTTCCTCTATCGAGCATAATAGTCTTTTCATGACTATGAGGTGCTACTCAGTAACCTTAGACTACTGAGGTACTCCTCCTCTGTCGAGTACTATGGGTATATCACCCTAACACAATAGTGATCCCCGCTATCGGTCTGCCACCCCAACACAGTAGCGCACCCCCTAATATCCTATAGAGGTACTTCTCTTGTCTAGTACTATAGGTCTACTACCGCAACACAACAGCGCTCCTTCACCATGGGTCCTCCACCACAACACAGTAGTGCTCCACACTGGGCTAGTCAAGTTACTCCGATATGAATCTTACAAGCAGTCATTACGTCTCAGCCAACTTCTAGGTCTCCGTAGTTTTCTCACTTGTCTCCGGGGGGATCCTCTCCATGAGATATTGGTCGATACATCCAAGTGTTAGGTAATATCACGTGGAAGTATCTCAAGGGACTTACTTGTCATAGGGGTTTCAACACAATAGATGGTACGTCAATCGGACACCCGGTCTATGAGTTATAAGCATTTCTGTTTCAGGGGCCCTGTTGGTTTCGTATACGAACTAACATGACTGTATCTCAACTATACCCCGAACTCCCATGGGGTATACTCAAAGGAACCTTTTCTCAACGAGATTACCAACACCACTGAAGGTTCGTTAAATGGACGTCTGGTCTGAGTGTTATTGTGTAACACCCCATGCATCCATGGTACACTTCTATTTTAATAATACAATAGCATGTTTTGTACACATCATTGAGTTCAAAAGCACCATTACTTACCAAACTAGTCGTCCAACAGCGGTTATGAATTGTATTAACTAAATTTTAAATTTCATATTATCCATATAATTTTTTGAATCCATATTATTGGTTTCAAAGAAATAATTTAAGATCAAATTCATTTTTTTCCAGATAATAGAATTATTTTTCAAAAAATGAAATTTTACTGCCTTTTAATGGAAAATACTTTTTAAATCCAATATTTGAAACATTTATATATTTAATCTGAGAAAATGAACTTCTTTTTTAGAATTGGGACATATGAATTTAGTTTCAATAATGTTTTGGTGTTTTTCTGATGACTTTGATATTTGGGTGAATAGTGAAAAATACTATATTTTAACTGAAAACAAATTTTTTAATCAATAAAATTTATATGGTTAAATTATAAATTTTAATTGTTTGGAATTATAAATTAATTATATTTTTACCAATTAATCCAATGATAATCATTGTTTGTAATTTCACTTTGAAATTGGACATAAAAAAGTGTCCAACTTTTGATAGTTATTATTTCTTAAAAATACGCCTTTTGGTTTTAATAACAGGAATTAATTTTAAATTAAATAATGAAACTTTTATATTTTTAATTTGGTAAAATAGAATTATTTTTTTTATACGTAATATCAAAATTATCATTGGGTGAAATTTTGGTACTTTTCTGACAACTTTCATATTTTGATGAATAGTGAAAGTTACTAAATTTAAATTAAAAACAACATTCTTAATCGAAATAATTAAAAAAGAAAGATTATGCATTTGAGTAATTTTAATGTTTAATTTGATTATAATTTTACCATTTAATCCAATTTTGGTCATTGGACATAGTTTCATATTAAACAGGACATAAGAAAGTGCCAATCTTTTGATAGTTATTATATGTTAAAAACCCGCTTTTTGTTTCGACAACGGGAATTAATTTTAAATTAATTTCTGACACTTATGTGTTTTGAATTTAGAGAAATAGATTCCATATTTATAATCAGTAGGTCCAAATTGTTTAAATAGGTAACTTTTGTTTTTAGATATTTTGAATAATTACTTCGGTAAATATTTTATTTACCATGGTTAAAGTGTAAATCTGATTAATAAGGGTAATAAAATAATATTATAATAATAATAAATTAGCATAAAACATGTCCTAACCTTATTGGGTGATACCTTTCCATCAATGGGAATCTTTGGGTCGATTTTGGGACCCCATGAAGCCACTTGTAAGTGATAATGATATTTTATATTAATTAAGTTAATGTAAATACCAAAATGACAAAAGCATATATCTTTTAGAAAATTAATTTTTACATAGGGTTATATATGTTAGCATTTAGAGTATAAATATTAATTAGAAATCTAAAACTATTTCCTACATCATGGTATTTTATTTATAACTTTTAGACATTGAAAAATCAAATATATTTATGAGAAAATAATGATGCATTATTTTCTTTATTAATGACAGAATCAAATAATTTGTATTATAAATGTTAAAAAATATATAATTTAAAAGTTTTGGTGACATCCACGAATTTTATTGGTTAATATGACATGTTAGGATTTCTTAAATAAATTTGGTTCGAATTAATAAATATTTTAATACTATAAAAAATCAATTATTGAATAGTGTCAAAATTGACATAAATGAGTTTTTAAAACAAATATTATATTATTAATTGATATTATATTCATAAAAATATACGATTCGGCCAAAGGACTTATATCATGATAGGTGTATTATTAATGGACCACTTGGGGTCTCTTGTACATATATGGTATTTTTATTTACTATATAATATAAAAATACAAACTGACATGGTAAATGTCAAACTAATTAACTATGAGTTAAAACTAAAAGATATGTTTAATATAATGACCCAAACCTATCATAAATATTTTGGTTGAAATTATTTTGACCCATACCCAGATTATACTTTGAAAAATACACATTGGATACATTAGAAACTGAATATTAATTTATTGTAAAATAACATTTCTAGATTTTCCTAAGGTGCCCCTCACTCCTCTTATAAAAGGACACCACTTCTAACCACTTCTTCATACCTTCAAAGCCTTTGGCTTTTGCCAAAAGCTGCCCAAATATTCTCTTAACTTCCATCAATTCAACATAGAGGCCTTATTATGATCATAAAACCATCCTATAGAGCCTTTTTGATAAAATCAAAAGGAATATCCCGATTAAGTGGTAATGTTTTCTCCACCCTCTTTCAAGTTCTTTTGTTCTTCATCATTTTCTTTCTGTGTTATTACCATTATAAAATAATAACTCCAGTATATTATATATAATGTGATGTTATTATAAATATTGTATAACTATATTCAGTATTCTATCCATCCATTAAATGACATGTCACTATACGTGTGTATGTACGGCTTACCGTCTCCACTTCGTGGTGTAATTGTTATTCAATATATTATCATTTGGATGGGTATAATAAAGATGTGTAATTCATTTAAATAATAAATATAACATGATAATGATTCTGTATATATGATATAACATCCAATTATATATTTTTATAATATCAAAAGAATGATATTGCCGCCCGTGTGTACGTACGGACGACCATCTCCACGAACGTGGTTGGATTCATTCTCCATAGTATCCATTCAAGTCTAATTCTCATTTTATGATTAAAAATAATTTTTAAGAACTTTATATCATTCGGTATATGAATAGGATATATCCTATCCATAACAAACAAGCATTATGTAACAAAACATATAAAAGAAAAAGAGTAAGTTAACACCCGAAACGACGATAATACTAAGATATTATTAACTAAGCAATGTTAAAAGATCATATATGATATCATATTAATGTATATGATTCTCGTATAATTTAATAACAATTATTTCACCATTATACAGGAGGTTATCCTACCCCAAACCAAGGAAAAGTACAAGGTAAGGGTTTAGTTCAGAATCTCTTCATTATCTGAGGTTGTTTATACGTAATTATCTACTGGGACCTCTTTATCATCAACATACTTGTTTCTTAAAATTATATTTCGAAAAATAATTACTATTTTATAGACTATGGGTTAATGTAAATTATAAAATTGTGGAATTTTTATAATATTTTTATAAATGAATATTTCTTTTGTTTTCCAAACAGGGTCCTTTTTAACCTTTTCAACAAAATTAAGGTAAGAATGTCTTTTTTTATCTTATACGGTAGGTGCGTCTATTTTCCACTATTGTAAAATCTTCAAAACATCCCTTACAAAAATATAAGAATATTTTGAGGGAAAATGTTTTATTTTATAATTATGTGACCTTTAAAGGATTTCAATATGTATATTTTATGAATTTGTGAAAGGTACTGTTTATCAAGATCAGAATTTTAAATTTTTTATTGATTTATCTTTCTAAATATTTTTAATTAATGTCTATTTTTTCAAAATGATTTCAAGAATTTATTTATATGGACATGAATTTTTTGATAGAATATTTATTTCTAAAAGTTTCAATGTGGTGTGGGACACTTTGATTAAAAAATCTCTTTTAAATTGCTTCCTTTAAAATGTTTGACTTTTAAATGATTTCGGTAAAAAGATATTTCTCTCAAATAGTTTTGATTTCATCTATGTCAACATCCTTTGATGGATTTTAAGCTTATTTGAAGTTTATTAATTATGACACAAAACTTCTACATTTTATTTAAAGCTTTGTGATATGTTTGACAGTGGATGTGTTATATTTGTACCATTCATCGATTATGGAGAAAGTATTGACATTTCGAATGCTAGTTTTAATACGAATGTTTATGTTATGTTTAAACCTGTTCATATGAGGAATGCATTGGATTTAATAAGTGACAGGTGGAGCCCGCAATAGCTCATAGATGCATCGGTAGGTCTCATGAGACAAACTAGTGTCTTGGCACGTGGCCTTGACAAAATTTTATTTGTAGTCTTTCCAGGAGGCCATGTCTACGTCGTTATGATAGTATGGAATTATGAATTCCATCCGTATGAATGTGGTTATTGATATTGCATGTTATTATATGATTAGTAGAATATCCATGTGAATAAGTAAATGGAATTATTTCATTTTATTTCTTCCATATTATGCAGAAGATCACGTTTAAAAGGATTTTGTTTTAGTTATAGATTTCCTTAAATGTTTATTCTTATTTATGAATGTTTCCACTGTATTGTTATCCTTAATGTGCATCTGAGCTCACCCATTTCGATGTTTTATTTTTCCTAGGATTCCAAGAAGTGTATTGTGATTGATATTCAGGGTAAAGTCAAGGGAATAATGGAATTCATAAAGGATATTTTATGTTTTTTATATGTTATAACGTTTAATGTAACATTCATGTATGTAATCTATTTTCCCAGACTACTATACCAATCGGTCCTTCGGGACAAGATTCCTGGGGTCTAGGCGTTACAGTTGGTATCAGAGGAAGCTTAGAAATAACCTAGGAAGCTATATTTAGATAAAACTTGATTAGAATACATAGGCCTAAGATAGACATTGAGTATTAGTATAGAAGAATTTCCTAGAATTTTGGTAATGTAGATTTTTTTTTGAGTTTTCTGAGCAATACATCCCTATCTGGATACGAGTAGATAGAGGTGGCTCTGGAATAGATGTACGTAGGGGTAAAACCCGGAAACACCACTTTGAGCTAGAATCGAATGAGAACTGGTGCACAATAATGGGCCTTGCTGCACTCTTGGTTATGACACTCCTTGGGGATATGCTTATGATAAATCTCATTTTCTTTACAAACCATTATTAAGGGTTTATGAGTATATAATTTCTCAAAGAAGACATTTTTATTATTATGGATTATATTCATAAACAATTTAATTTATGTTAAGTGTTTTACATGTTTGGGATTAGGTATTTCTATTCATAAACTAATCTAGTGTTTTCCATTATTTAGAAATGGAACCCAGTAGAAGGAATGATAACTCCAACAATATGCATGATCCCAAGAGTAAGAAAGATCATATCTTTCATGGTATTAATCCAACATTTTGAAGGGAAATAGTCTCCCATTTATTCTCAAAATAAGAAGAAATATTATCATGTGTTAATAAGATAAGTAAATAATTCTACGAGTTTGATGGCTTTGAAGGGAAGCAATAGAAGAAAATGATGGAAGTGTGAAAGATGGATAAAGGGAAGAGGGAAAAGGAAAATTTTCTTATATGTGATAACTGTGGGAAGAAACACCCCAGAACTTGATTGAAATAGATTGGAGTTTTTTTTAAGTGTGGAGAAAAAGGACACCATGTATGTGACTGCAAGGTTAAGAAAAAGGTTTCAAATGAATTTTGATTCATCTGCATGGAGTAGGGACACTACGCGAACCAATGTCCGAATCATCGGAGTATACCCCAAATGATGCTATTGGATAATAATCGGGTAAGATACTACCACAGATGAGGAGGAATGATTAGAGATCATATATTTTTATTAGATAATTATGTCATTTGAGTGTTGTATCTACAATGTACTGGTTATAATAATTTTACAGTATATACGGATTATACTACATTACTATTTCATTAAGGACTTGAGATTTTGTGGAACAAAGAAATGTGACTCAATAGCAGGTTAAATTTTTGGAAAATATATGGTTTGGAGAAAGATAAACCATAATATAGTTCTGATACCAAGGTAGTGGTTTTGGAATAATACATGATTGATTTGGATAAATTATATTGGATATTCTTGACTATCTTGACAGTGATTAATTATTTGCATATTCCATCATTGTTGAGATTACAGAAATTTTCGATAGAAGGAGTATATCTAGTATTCTATATGTAATAAGGGATCATGAATTTAATCGATATGGTTTTATGGTATTTTAGGATGTTGCAGTGTTTTAAAAGAAAACATGATGAAGGTATTCACATGCTATTACGTGGAAAAAAGGATCTTCATTGTGTTTTCCTACCTTATAAATTTTGGACTGTTAGTTTGGACAGAAGAATTTAGGATAATTTTAGTTTGAGATTATTTTTGGATTTCCATAAAAATGACAACCTGGAGGTCGGGCGGCAAACCGTCGTGTCCGGTAGGGTTGCGAGACTTAAACCCACAACCGAAGGGTGACAAGGGTGTATCAACAACCACTGACCCACTTGATGTCTGAGATTGAATAATTTAGTTTTTTAGTGTTTATTCTAGATGAATTATATGTTCATTTTATTTATGAACCCTATACGAATATAATAAATTGAATATTATTTTTAAGTTCTATTATCTTTTAGAGTGAAAGATGTGTTTATGGTAGAACTTAGTTAAAGGATGGGGCTCTACTTGTCATGTATATATTTTTCTGCTTATCAAATTCATTGAATAAATTGATTCTTATATTTTATTTATGGGATCATAAAACAAATAATGTGTTATTATAATACCATATGTTTTGTTGAAATGATGGTATTTTAAATCATCATATATTGAAAAATTTAAGGCCCTCAATTTTACACTTGTTTGTGATTTATGACCTCAATCACTACCTATAAATATTTACTTTTTTCCTCCAATTATATGTCTCTAATTTCCACCAATGTTCTCCTAATCAAGATCATAATTTGTTGGTGACCATTTCATTTCCTTTTTCCTCTTATTAAGACTAAATTTTATTAACCTAATTTCCGATTTTGGTTTTAAAAAAAGGTACATTCTATTTTAATCATTTTATTTTCAAAGAAAAATTTCAAATTTCGAGCAGGAAATTTATTTAAGGAGGAGATATTGTAACACCCCAAGCTTCCACGGTACACTTCTCTTTCAATAATACAATAGTTTGTGGTCTATGTAACACTGAGTTCAAGCGCACCATGACTTACCAAACTAGCCGTTCAAAAGCGGTTATGAATATTATTAACTGAAGTTTAAATTTTATATTATCCTTATAATTTTAGAATCCATATTATGAGTTTATAATCCATAATTAAAGTACAAATTCATTTTTTTCAGATAAAAGAAGTATTTTTCAAAAAATGAAATTTTACTGTCTTTTAATGGAGAAGCCTTTTTAAATCCAATATTTGAAACTTTTATATATTCAATTTGACCAAATTGGACTTATTATTTAAAATTGGGACATTAGAATTTAGTTTCAATAATATTTTGGTGTTTTTCTGATGACTTTAATATTTGGGTGAATTGTGAAAAATACTATATTTTAACAGAAAACAACTTTTTAATGAAAATAATTTATATGTTTAAATTATACATTTTAATGGTTTGGAAGTATAAATATATTAAATTATTACAATTTAATCCAATTATGGTCATTTTAAGTAATTTTACATTGATATTGGACATAAACAAGTGTCAAACTTTTGATAGTTATTATTTCATAAAAATACACCTTTTGGTTTTAATAATGAGAATTAATTTTAAATTAATAAATAAAACTTTTATATTTTGAATTTGGTAAAATAGACTTCATTTTTGGATTAATAATATCTAAATTATCTTATGGTGAAATTTTGGTACCTTTCTGATAACTTTTATATTTTGATTAATAGTGGAAATCGCTAAATATTAATTAAAAACAACTTTTTTAATCGAAATAATTAATAGTGGTAGATTATTCATTTGAGTGATTTTAAAGAATAATTAGATAATAATTTTACAATTAAATCCAATTTTTTTCATTGTACATAATTTAATTTTTAAACTGGACATAAGAAAGTGTGAATGTTTTGATAGTTAATATATGTTAAAAACATGTTTTTTGTTTAGACAACGGGAATTAATTTTATATTAATTTCGGCTACTTATGTGTTTTAAATTTAGAAAAATGGATTCCATATTTACAATTAGGAGGTCCAAATTGTGTAAATAGTTAACTATTATCTTTAGACATTTTGAATAATTATTTCGATAAATATTTTATTTACCATGGTTAAAGGGTAAATCTGGTAAATAAGGGTAAAAAATATTATTATATTAATAATAAATTACTAAAACGTGTCCTAACCATATTGGTTGATCTATTTCCGCCCATGGGCATATTTGGGTCGATTTTAGGACCCCATAGAGCCACTTGTAAGTGATAATGACACCTTATATTAATTAAGTTAAGGTAAATACAAAAATGACAAAAGCATATATCTTTTAGGAAAACAATTTTTACATAGTCTTATATATATTAGATTTTAAACTATAAATATTAATTAGAAATAAAAAATGATTTTCTACATCATGTTATTTTATTTATAATTTTTATTCATTGAATAATTAAATATATTTATGAAAAAATAACGATGTAGTATTTTCATTATCAATGAATAATTCAAATAGTTGGTATTATAAATGTTAAAATAAATATAATATGAATGTTTTGATGACATACAAGAATTTTATGGGTTAATATGACATGTTAGTATTTCTTAAATGAATTTGTTTCGTATTAATAAATATTTTAAGACTATAACAAAAATCAATTATTGAATAGTGTAAAAATTGACATAAATTAGTTTGTTAATCAAATATTAAATTATTAATTGATATTATATTCCTAAAAATCTAATATTATTCCAAAAGACATATATCATGATAATTGTATTATTAATGGACCACATTGGGGTCTCTTGGATGTATATAGTATGTATATTAACTGTATAATTTTAAAATACTAAGTGACATCGTAAATGTCAAACTAATTAACTAAGAGTTAAAACTAAAAGATAAAGTTAATATAATGACCCAAACCTGTTGAAAATATATTGGTTGAAAAGATTTATACCCATACCCACATTATAATTTGAATAATACACTTTGGAACAATTATAAAGTGAATATAAATTTATTATAAAATAATATTTCTATCTATTCCTAAGGTGCCCCTCACTCATCTTATAAAATGACACCACTTCTAACCAATTCTTCACACCGTCAAAGCGTTTTGGATAGGCCAAACCATGCCCAGATATACTCTTAACTTTATTCACATCAACTTAGAGGCCATAGTTTGATCAGAAATTCAATCTAAGGATCCCTTTTGATCAAATCAAAAATAAGAACCCGATTAAGAGGTAATGTTTTCACCACCCTCTTTCAAGTTCCTTTCTGCTTCTACTTATTATTTCATTATTATTTCCATTATAAAATAATAACTCTAGTATATTATATATACATTGATGTTATTATAAATATGTTATAACAATAATAAGTATTCTATCCATCCCTTGAAAGACATGTCACCATACGCTGGTACGTATGGCTTACCGTCTCCACGTCGTGGTGTAATTGTTATTCAATATATTATTATTTGGATGGGTATAATAATGATTTGTAATTCATTTAAATAATAAATATAACATGATAATGATTCTGAATATATTATATAACATCCAATTATATATTATTATAATATCAAAAGAATGATATTGTCGGTTATGCGTACGTACGGACTACCGTCTCCACGAACGTGATTACATTCATTCTCCATCGTATCCATTCAAGTATAATTCTCATTTGATGATAAAATTTTTTTTAAGACTTTGATATTATTCTGGATATGAATAAGATACAACCTATACATATCAAACACATCTTATGTATCAAAACATATAAAAGAAAATGAGTAAGTTAACACCTGAAACGACGATAATACTATGATATTATTAACAAATCAATGTTAAAAGATCATATTTGATATCATATTAATGTATTTGATTATCATATAATTTAATAACAATTTTTTCACCATTATATATGAGGTTAACCTACCCCTAACCAAGGAATAGTACAAGGTATGGTTTTATTTCACAATCTCTTCATTATGCGAGGTTGTTTATATGTAATTATCTACTGGGGCCTCTTTATCGTCCACATACAAGTTTCATAAAATTGTATTTCAAAACATAATTAATATTTTATAGACTTTGGGTTAAAGTCAATTATACCCTTTTTACTATTTATAATATGTTTGTAAATGAATATTTCCTTTTTTTTCCAAATAAGGTCATTTTTAACCTTTTCGACAAAATTAAGATAAGAATGTCTTTTTTTAACTTATACGGTGGGTGCTGCTATATTCCACCATTGTAAAATATTCTAAGCATCCCTCAAAATCATATAAGAATATTTTTAATGTAAATGTTTTATTTTATAATTATGTGACCTTTAAATGATTTGAAAATGAATATTTTAAGAATTTGTGAAAGGTAATATTTATCAAGATCAGAATTTTTAATGTTTTAAAGATATATCATTATAAGTAATTTTAATTAATGTCAATTTTTTCAAAATGATGTTAATGATTTATTTCTATGGACATTAATGTTTTGAAATGATATTTCTTTTCAAAAGTTTCAAAGTGGTATGGGACACTTTGATTAAAAAAATCTTTTTAAATTACTTCCTTTAAAATGTGTTAATTTTAAATGATATAAAAAAAATATATATTTCTCTCAAATAGTTTTGATTTCATCTATGTCAACATCCTTCGATGGATTTTAAGCTTATTTAAAGTTGATTTAATATGATAAAAAACTTCAATATTGTATTGGAAGCTTTGTGACAAGTTTGGCTATGGATGTGTTATTTTCATACAATTCATCGTTTATGGAGAAAGTATTGACATTTCATTTGATAGTTTTAATAATAATGTTTATGTCAAATTTAAACATATTCATATGAGGAATGAATTGGACTTAAAAAGTGATGGGTGGATCCCACTATAACTCGTTGATGCATCGGTAGGTCTCATGAGACAAGCTAGTGTCTTGGCATGAGGCCTTGAAAAAATCTTATTTGTAGTCTTGGCACGAGTACTTGGCTACGTGGTTATGATAGTCTGGCATTATTCATTCTATAATTATAAAAGTGGTTATTGATATTGCATGTGATTATTTTATCAGTAGAATATCCACGCGAATAAGTAAATGGCATTATTTCATTTTATTTCAGCCATATTATGCTGAAGTTCAAGTTTAAAAGGCTTTTGTTTTAGTTATAAATTTCCTTAAATGTTTATGCTTATTTAAGAATGTTTCCTCTATATTTTTATCCTTACTAAGCATCTGAGCTCACCCCTTTCTATGTTTTATTTTTCCCAGGATTCCAAGAAGTGTATTGTGATTGACATGCAGGGTTATGTCAAGTGATTAATGGCGTTCATAAAGGATTATTTATGTTTTTTTGTAAGTTATAAAGTATAATGTAACATTTATGTATGTAATCTATTTTCCAAGACTACTAAAATGATCAGTACTTCAAAACTAGATTCCTTGAAATTATGCCAATGTGTTAAAATATTGCACCGACTCTGGGTAACTAGGGTCGGGGAGTCACATATTGGATTTTCCATTCTAGGGGCACGATTGGTTTATAAGCTAATCCAACCGGACCGTACTCCAACTGCATCCAAACATCATGTGGATTAATCCAAAAGAACCGTATTATCAATAGGAATCCAATTCAATTGATAGCATGTCAATCGGACGTATGATCTTTATGTTATAAGTGTTTCCGATCCGAGGGACCTGTTGGTTTCGGGTTTGAACCAGCCCAACCATTCCCAAAATTCGCCGAATCCTTTAGTGTAATATTTAGAAACGACTGTCTCGATCTAAGGAATCATATTCAAGTAACTGTGTGTCGATCGGAGGTTCGTAGCTCATGTTATGGGAGTTTAAATGAAGAAGGTCTTATAATAGGGGGTCTGGGCCCGTTCCGACCCGACCCAACTCACCCTGGGCCAGCCCGACCCGAGTCGACCCAACCCAAGTCCGGGTGCAGCCCGGTTGAGTGCGGCCTTGCCGGAACGGCGGGGCCGTTCCGGTCTCGTCCGCCACCATCGATCTACTGTGGCTGTCTCTTCCGACAGAGTGCTGGCGACGCCATGCCGACGCGGCGTGCCTACATCGTCTTTCGCGGACCACCGGACATCCTCTGGTGGTCTGATTCGACCGCTGTCTGCACCTGTGGCCCTCCCGGGACCCGTTCTTCACTACGACGACTTCAAATCACCATTATGCTCCAGTTTTGTCATCACCCATCAATCCGCGGACATAAAAAAACTAGAATAGGGTTCTAATGTGTTCATTAGTACATGCCCTCCGCATTAGAGGCACAAACCAATATTTCAACATAAAATAATTCCCCAGATCGAGGATATAATTCATATACATGGAAATTAAAGAAAAAAAATCCCTACCTCAAATAGAGGTTCAGGAAGATCGATGTATAAATTTATTCAAATAAAATTGAAGCAATCCACCCAACCTCGATTAATGACATCACACGTCGTCGAGCCGCAAAAGACAGGCGTCGCGGTAGATGAAGACGTGGAGAATGGAGTCACGGTGATCAAACGTCGATTCCATGGAAGTCAGGGTCCGTCTGAGGCTGAAATGACATTGTGGACACTTGGCGTGACAGAACACAGAGCAGACCGATAGACGCTGAGTGCTGAGGAGGACATTTTCACCTACGCTTCATGTAAGAACCCAGAAGATGATCCTAGATCTACTTCACCATTCAGCTGTTTGTCATTTCAGTAGTACTTTCTATCAATTATAGCTGTAAATTTCTGTTGGGATTGTATTTCTGGCCTATTTGTACTTTCAGCACACTTTTAATACTTCTATACTTTATTTTTTATTCAACTTGTTCTCTGGTTGTGTGTTTGTGTTTACTTTTTTATAAAGGCAATGTCTTCCCAATAATAGGGAATTACACCTTTGGTGCAAGTCGCCAGCCCCTGGCAAATGGATGGCAGGCTTGGGGTAGTCACGATGCGAGCTCAGGGGATGGGTCATGACAATATTAAAGAAAGTATACATTATTTCCTATATATTATTTTAGATGATGATATTCTTGAGAGAAATATCAAATTGGCACTCTATCCTTCTATTTAGTATCTAGTAACTTCTTTTTCACAACCATCATATTTAATTGTTTAGATGAATATGGAGGATTCTTAGGGATGAAATATTGTTATAGTTTTCAGAGATATGGGAGACAAAATAGTTTATAGAGTATTATGGTTGTTAGTAGTAGGTATCAGGCATGACGTCCATCAATGTTCTTCTAGTACCGAGTTGACCTCATAAACATCCCATCTGACCCCTTTGGGAAAACCATTTACACGATTTTCTTCGGGATTTCATACTAGTCTACATTGTATTGGGTTCATATATATCATCAAAACCATTGAAAAGTTATTCTTTGAGATTTTTTAGTTTGTGGTGATAAGGTTTAGATATATCACTAGCAAAAGTTTCTATTTATTTCATCTTAGCATAAGAAGAAATATGATTATTCTCCTTTAACTGGACATTGAGTAGGCATAATATGAAATAATTATATACATTATTTTGAAGTTTTTTTATTGATAATTGTTTAGAGGATACTGTTAGCGTAATAGAAGAGGGTATATTCATGGGAAGATGTACAATATTGAAGAAATAGTGTCATATGGGCCTATTATCATTTGATGTATGCTCAGTTTTCTATGTACCCTTGTATGTTATTTTTTTGATTTGGAATATTCACACTCCTTTTTCCCATTCTATATTTCAATATTGAAGAAAATATGTTGAGAGGCTTCCCATGTTCCTTGTGTTTACTATATGAGTTAGAGGCTAGACCAGCTCATTTGACGTGAAACATGGGTGTATATTAATAAATAACATATGTCATTAATGTTGGAATCTTTTTTATCATCATATTAATCTATATAATGTCATAATAATTATTTGATTTTTTTATTCTATTAATATTATTATCGAATGATTCCTTAATAACCGACCTGAAATGACTCTCTGGAATTCGATGCTAAAAAAATTAAATAAATATATATATATATATATATAATATCGATGAATTTGAAAAAATACTTTCCATCCAAAACATAAAATATCAAACAGATATAATATATCACTTACAAACACATGGACCATATATATGTGAGGTGGGCAGAACACATGTTATTCATTAAATGTAAAAAAATATCCCACATTTTTCTCCTTATAAAACGGATATTAAATTGATAATTGTCAAACCTTATAGATTATATGTTTAGTATATTGACCTAAAATTTATGTTATACATGTTTCTAGTTCATTTTAGCCCTCATCCGTTTTTAATCATAGTAAATCAATTTTTACATAAAACATGTTTAAATATTTTAACTATTTTAACTATAAATTATGATAATATATATTATTGACAATATTAATTGATATAATTTATGAATATTACAAATATTTAATCGACTTTATAATATTCAATTCATAAATGTCGAATAATATATTTAAAAAAACCAATAGATGTGATGAAACAGATTATTTTATAAAATTGTGTTTTTCATGATAATCATAATATTATAAGAAACTTATGACCAATTATAATCATTATTATAAATAAAATTTATATTTACACATATTTAATATATATACAGAACTTTAATTATTCTAAATTATTGGTATTTTTATGTTATTAAAATGAAGAATCGTAATGAACATTAAAATAATTTTCTAAAAAGTCATGTTTTAACACCTAATATTAAAAATATAATAAAATTAAATATAAAGTTGAATCAAAATTAATTTTGTGGATTTAATATCAAGAAATTATAATTATCTTACTTTTAATCATATTTTAAACATAATTTGAGTATTTAAAATGAAATTTTATCGAAAAGAAATGAATTTTTTTTCAAAAATATGTTTTTTTTCACTATTTAATAAAAAATAATTATTTATTTAAAATAAAAAATTTTAAAATATATGTAAATTTTAATATGAATATTATAAAATTATTTCAATTTAAACACTTATTTTTAAAAAATTATAAAGTTTTTACGTAATGCATGACAAAATAAGCTTTTAAGAAATATAATGTTTTTAAAGATAACATTTCATATTGTAACATGTGATTATAATTTATATATTAAATAAATAGGATAAAATTAAATATATTAAATAAATTATTAAACAATATTGTTTTAATAATTTAATTTTTCTCATTCATTACACTTAATTTAATTCATAAGTATTCTATATTTCTATTCATTTATACTCGATGTTTCGTGTACCACAGATCATTTAATGAAATATATTTCACATGTTGTTTAAAATTAGTTTTTCATGTATAATATTCTCTTGAGCAGTTATTCATTTTTGTAATTTTATTGGTGTTACATTATCTTATATTTAATAAATGCGGTCCTTATAATTTTATCCTGGTCTAGAATTTAAATTCTATGACATTTGAAAAGTATTTTTTTGAAACCCATATTGTAACAAGGTTAAAAAAACCTAATATAGATAAGAATTGATAAAAATTATTATTGTAATATGATAAAATTCATAACCATATTCCCATTAAGGATATAAAAAGTGGTTTGGAAGATATGGATATGGAGGAAAAGAATAAATCCCAAATAATGATGTTGGGTGACATATATCATTAATTACAGTAAAATGAATAACCATGAGAATGTAAACCATAACAAAACCATAAACCAAATAGGTGTGAAATAAATCAGTACATTTAACTGAAAACATGATAATATGAATAATATACTTATCGACCATTTTTAACTATTGTTCAGAAATTATTATTCCATCCAAATTATGATCATATAGAAATATACATTCTATAATAGTATGATTTCATCACTTAATAAATTTCCTTTAGAATATTATTATTTTCACCAAATGATGCACATCTAAGAAGAAATTTTTGTTCATAATTAACTGATGTATTCTACAAATAGATCAGGTAAACATAAAATGCAATAAAATCAATTCCTCTAATATTGGCACATTAACCAAAACTAAAATTGTTTGCATTGGTAAGATGTTTCCTAAAACAATTGTGTTGTTCTACAGAAATTACAATTAACACATATTAACCAAAAAATATTTTAATAGCAGGGATATCTATATGATAAAAAATGATATAGAAATCAACATTATCATTATTTTTAAAACCATTAAACAAAAAATGATGTCATAATAAGTGATAAATAACATATTACAATGGTAGAGGTTAAACTATTATCATAATTTAGTTGTGGGATCAGGACCGTGACCGTTCCAAATTTGATAATATCTCCCATGACCATAGGGTAATAATTTTATGAGATGTAATATCATTATAAATTTCCAATATATATGATTAAGAACCTAAATAATATCCTTAATCTTCATAGGTCATATAAATTTTAATTTTTTTATCTAAATTAAAATTTATTTTCATTAAATTTAAAGAAATAATCCTAATGAAAACATACCATTGTATTGAATACATGATCAACATTAATCTCAAAAAATCTAAATGGAATCGATACGTCTGGAAGATCATCTCTGGAAAACACCACAATCTCTAATTCCATGTATAGCATACAGTAATGTAAATAATTACCACTCTAAACATACCCTCATAGATCTATTGTTAAAAATATATATAGTAAATTTTAAAATTTAGTACTGATGAATCTGAACCTTTTTTTATCCAAACATTAAAAATCATGAATATATATACTTGAACTCATATATAATAATTTTTTTAAAATTATTTCAGTTGAATATATTTAATTTTTTTAATTTTAAGAGGTTTACCTAAATTTTGTACATTCCACAATGACCTAATATTGGTAAATATTAACCATTATAGGGGAAGAGGTTCTATATTCATTAATTACAGGTGACTCATCATCTAAATTGTCAATCATAGAGATTAAAAGTTATAAGGTCAAAATACAACATGGAAATCAGTGTTTCACAAGAATTGAGTCTGTTTAACACCATCTATTTCTTATATTATTCCCCAATAAAAATGTTTTTAGTTTAGTTATTTTAATTTTTGTACTATTTTTACATTAAAAATATTCTTTAAAAAAATAGTTTTTTCACACAATAAATTAAATTATATTAAAATAAAACATAATTTTGATTCAAAAATAATTCAAAGGATTACATATAAAATTATTTATTATTGTTATATTATATAATTTTCAAAAAATATTGGGACATCTATATTACATTATTTATTTAAAAGAAAAGTAATTCTAAACAATTCATTAATTTTTAGTGTACACTGAAAAAAATATTTTCTGAAAATTCATAAAATATGACAATAATTTATTTCAAAAATTGAAATTTAAAAAATAAATTACAATTTTACAATATATTCTATAAAATATATATATAATAATCATAATAATTTATGTGGGAAACGAATATTGAAACCACCTTTTAGAAAATTAATAATTGTTTTTCTAGAAAACATTTTCTCTTTGTGGTTCTTATAATAATTCCTAATAAATAGGTAACAATATTAATTATATTATAAATTTTTAAAATACATAATTTTAATTATTTTATTATTCATATTTTTACACTCAGAATTTATTGGCTAGGTATAGGGTAAAATGGTTCTTTTTTACTCCGGGTTGTGCACACCACATGCTATATAATATACCATATTATGAATTACAATTAAGATTGGTGATTCATATTTATTACTCAATTTAAAATTAAATATTTTTTTATTAACTAGCATTTTTTGAAATCTGTTGGAGAGGTTTTTCTGTGATTGGGATGGCCATCATATTATATTTGATGGTGAGCGGAGTTGTTAGTCGGGCAGTAAGTGTGTGGAACACCTTATCTCATTGATTGTTTATTTGTACATGGAATCAATGGATGATTGGATGGAGGTAATTCGAATGGAATTTTTGGCATTTTGTATGTTTATCAAAAAGTTATTTCAACACTATCTTGGCAACATTATGTTTATCCCAATATACACATTCACCCTAGTGCTTCTATTATTTTTAACTCCCATTATCAGATAGAACCCTACGAGTTTCATGAGATTTGGATTCAAATATATTATATGATACATTGGGGGTTAGCATATCCTATCGTGTTTCCATTGATATGTACTATGAGTTTTTTTCAAAATGGAAGATGGTAGTTTGTGTTTTTGTACAGACTATGGGAGAGTGATTTAGTTAATGATTAAAATTAAACACTATATATTTAGCATAGATGATCTTTTCGAATAGATGAGAGGAGTGAGTTGGTTTACAAATAATGATATATTTTTAGGGTGTCAATAGTTATGGGTAAAGGAATATGTTATCTTGAAGGATACCTTCAGATTCAGGTATGGTATCATCTAGGTGTGTGTTATCATGAATACGCTAACTGGGTTCATAGGAATTATGAATTCCATGATTCATGAATTCCTAACATATTTTTTAGTCATATAAATTTAAAACATATTGTTTTACTCATTATAATATGTAGAAAAATATATATCTTCTTTGAGTGGTCTTGTAGGTTCCTCGACATCGCTAGCCATATGAGATATTTTCCACTATTGTGATCTTGAAAAAAATAGGTTCTTTACATTGGAAATGGTATGTCTCACTGTTAAGTGGTAATATACCCATTAATGGTTTAGCAGGATGTTTCTTGTGTAACACTCTAGAACACGATGGTGGTTCATTGTTTTCTTGATCTATATGGCTGTAATTGATGAATAATTTCTGAAATATCTCAATTTTTAGGCCCACTAATTAAATCATCCCATAAGGACTCGGATACAATATCGACTAACTAATGATGTGATTCCTTTTTATACTAGAAGGAGAATTTTTTTAGTGGTCCAATGGGGTGATTTCCAATGTAGGGAGAGATAGGTAAGTACTTTTCTGTTGAGTTTCATATCATATTGGGATGAATTTAGTTATTTATAGTCAGTTAGTCACTTATCTATCAATGATGTGATGTCCCGATTAATGACTCCATACCACCAATGATTTAGAAATAGAATCAGTTGTGTTTATGTTGATTTTATGGTGGAATTACCCCATTGGGGAGTGTTTTGTGGTCAATATATAACACATGATATTGAATTTTATCCTTTAACATTGAGATAAAAATCATTATAAATAGTGGTGGAATGATTTTATTCAGTGTTTTGATTTTTAGAACACCTATACATATAATTAAAGGGTTGTTTTGGTTGATTAATTGAGAAAAAAGTAGCAAAATTATACAGTTTAATGGTCAAAATATGTATGAAATGTGATGTATAATAATTGTGTAACACGTCCCGACATTGGAGAGAGTAGTTCTAATGTTAAAATTTTCAAGTGATCCAGGGGAAATCCTTGTTGTATAAGGTGGAATATTCTTTGTGGGGAGACTCAAATGGAGTAGTGATAACTAATCTACATGTCCATAATGATTCTCCATTTGTATGGTCAGATGATTTCCAGAAACATATATTGTTTTCTGGGAGTATATTTGTGATATTATAGATTCATGATAGTTTTCCCGATAAGTTTTATATATCATCCTCCGAATCATACATAGGTGTATCAAATTTATATAATGGCATGGGGACACCATTTTTGAGGCATATGATAAAAATGGTAGTGTTGGTGTTTGTGGCATGGTGTTTTGTTTTAAAAAAGGTGAATTCTGATCCTCATGTTCCAAATCAGTTTGTATGTCATTTAGTTATTTGTGAATTAGAATTGCATTAGTTATTTATGGATTCTATTATATGATCTCTCTAAGCATAGTTATGATGTAATAAAATCTACATAATTATTGTTCATTTTGATAAATAATCCAACCACATAATGATAATGTATTTCTATCAAATGGATGATTTTTTATGGAGGTACGTTGATGGGGTGGTCTATTGTCTTAGTATGGTATGTGAATTTTACATAGAAAGATTGATGGATTGCAACATGATTTTGGTAATCTGTTATTCCATAACAGTGTATCCTACCCATATAATGATTGGAAAGTAGAGAAGAAAATACAAATATGGGACAATATTTTTTGATGTTTCACAATATATATTAGTGTGTAATTGGTATAGAAGATACATTTTCTTTCCTTTTTTATTATATACATAATCATCATTCATGTGGAATTTCCCAATTTAAATATTTTTATCACAGGCCACATCATTATCCAATTTATTGGATAGAGTAGGGGAAGATAGTAGTTCTGGGTCTAGGTGTGGGGAAGATAATGATATAAAAGGTTCAATTTTTTTATTGGATTATCAAGGAACCACTTGACCTTATTGAAAATTACATCGATCATATGACCAGGCCATTAGAGTTTGATAATTGAAACTATATGTTCGTGAGATTCTTTACTAGATGTGGTAAACAAATGCTTCTCTGCTGGAGTATGATATCTCCAATGTTTTATTGGTATCATTGTTTTTTTGTGGTGATTTATAGAGGTGGTGTACTAAATATAATTTGTACTGACATTGTACAAGATACATGATGTCCACAACAAATCTTAAAAAAATTTGTATCTTCATGATGACTCCCATGACATTGAATGTAGATTGTATTAAATTTAATAAGATTATATATTTTTGGAGATGGAATATATGATACATGATTAGTGGGAGAAGGTGATGTTAGGGCATAAAATTACATTGTTTTATGTGAATTGGATGTATGGTGACATGGAAGAGAGTACATGGGAGTGTGAGTCTAGATCTAGGCCCCATATGAATTGCTTTGTCGAGTTTATTCTTTTTGGTTTTTCTGGTTGATGTCATGATTCTATCATGTTGTTTTATAGAACCTAATTTTCCATTAATGTGATATTATATTGATGTGTGATAAATTTCTATCATATAAAATGTGCTGGAATTGAATCATTATTGATATTTAATATAATACGATATGATTAAACCAATATTTTAATTTGATTGCAAACTAGAGTGAGTTGAATATTGACATGGTGGATATAATCACATGATTCATATATTTTTGAATGATATATTTTCTAGTTCTAATTTTTTTTGTTTGGGCTATGTAGATATTGATAAGGATGTATGGGTGCTTTTGTGGTGTGTGTAGGATTTTTCATTGCACTTGATGATGTTATTTTTTTCATGGAGATAGTTTTTGATGTGGATGTGTAGTGATGCAATTTTTGGCATATTTTTTAGTTATATTATTAGTGTATTTGACTAGTATTTGAATTTATAGTATGATGTGATCCTTGACAGATATCTTGAAGGGTGGTTTATCATACCACCATTATTTTTCTATGAACATTTGTTTATTCTCGAGGATGAGAATCATATAATAGGTAACTTATAAGTGATTATTCCTTCCCAGATTGTTTTTTTAACATTAGGGTGTTGGAGGTGTTTGAAATAATCCTTATGTTGTTTTAGTGGAGGCTGGAACTTTCCTTGAACATCATCATATGGGTCATGACATGAAAAAAATTACTTTGTTAGTTGATGGTTTACAGATTGTTCAACCAGTTGGTTTCAAAACAACATCATACTGTAGGGGATTCCAGGAAATGTATTCACCTCATGAAAAAAATATCATTTGGAAATTAATTCAAATATTAAATACAAATTTTATGTAGAAACTCGAAATATCAAAATCATATGAAATTAATGTCATTTATGTAATACATTATGTGAAACCCATTGAATCTATGTTTTTATACCTCATTCCCAGTATTTTCCATCTTCATTCATCCACATATCCCTTTCTATTGATTTTTTGTTACCCTAGGTTTACAGGGAATGGTTCCTTCCCCATATACCCTCTCATTGATCACTTGGTTTTAGTGGATTCCTAATTGAAAAGTTTTTGTAATCCCTTCATTGCATAGTGGATAGTTTTCTATTTTTCTTCAGTAAATGATCCATTATTTTGGTTAGCTTTTTATTTGGGGAGATTATGTGGATATATTTTTAATATTAGATGGTGTGTATGTTTATACCTGAGGATTGTGTTTTAATTTTGATTTTAGACATTCATTTATCCCCTTGTATTACAAAATGAGATATGAAAGCTTCACTAACATATTTAAGGCATCATTTCTTGCCTCTTTGTATCATCTATGATTAAATAATATTTTTTATATATTATTTATTTGATTATTCTGGTTTGATATATGTCATGGAGACTTCATTTTTTGGTTTTTTATAGTATAACCCTCAAATCATAATTTACTAACATACTGAATTTAGATAATAAAATGCCGTCACTATAATTTATGTTTTTGTCAAGAACACCGTACATAACTAATTTCAATGTCATATAAAGGAACCTTTCTAAATATATAAAATTTTATGTGATTTGTTTTTATAAGTAGTTTTTATGTGAGTTGAATTATTTCTACCATTAGAAGAAGATAGTTTTATTAGCTCATGTTGTAGAAGTGAGGATTTGGTATTATGAGACCAAATTGTTGGGAAACACTATGATTGATATGAGTATATTCTATATGGTGATGATGTGTCATTTAAATTTCATGTGTGTGGAATGATGATCTATTTTGAGGTAGAAATGTGTGTTTGTTCTTTGTAGTGGATGGGAGGAGGGTGGTTGGGGTTTTCTATCATCCCATATAGTATTGGACTAAAATTTTAATATAGTAATTGAAGTGAAATAGTATCTTTTCATTAACATGATGGAAATGGAAAATTAATTACTCAAAAGGGATGTTTCATCTAATGTGGTTTTTTATAAAAAAAATTAATGTTATGTGATGTTTAAATGAAATTTTCTTCGATTGTAATGAAAAATGAAATATATATGTGATGGAATATTTTTTGTTGGGTACTTAGTTATGGAAGTGAATGTGGTGTTATTGTAATTTGTTTTGTGATTTTTTGTGTACATATTTTTTTTATTGATACATATTTATCTTCCAAATGTCATGTGTTTTTTATATTCACCCACCCACATTGATCATTATAAAAACCCTATACTTTAATTTGGGGGTGTTCTTCGAAACATCATTGGGATGAGTATGAATTTCAGGATAAATTATCTTCTTATACTCACACTTTCATGAAATTCTATTTGTAGAAGCTATGATGTCTAGAGGATGGATAGTGTGGTCGATGATGGAATTGGTGTATTTATCTTTGATGCGATGTGGCCATATAGTGGGGTAGTATCCAATGTTTCTTTGGGTGAGATGAGATTTGACAATGTGGTGTTATTTCTTATATTGGGGGGTTTCTCATGGTTGGAGGAGGGTACAAAAATTATTTTCTTCATGTTTAGAACACCCTACAACACTATAAATGGTTAATATGCAGTTACCTGGTTTTCTTCGGGAGAGAAGCTGTGTGACTATGATCGGTGGTTATGACCCTAGTTTCTTCCGGTGGGATTTGTTTTGAGATTTTTTTGGGGAGGGGTGATGTCCTTTTTAAGAATGACATGGAATTTCATGGATGTATGATGTTGTTGTGTGAAAGGGGAATATATTTTGGAAAATGTTTAATTGTACAATTTATCCATATAATTCATATTATGTTATTATAACCTGATTAAATTATTTGGGGAGAATACCATTGTGAGGATGGGTATTTGTTAGTTGACGTATTTAATTGTTGTTCGATTATATTTATTTCTTGCAGTTGTCTTAGTATTATTCCATCAGATGTGAAATATAGATATTGTTTAGAATACAATGTATTCTTATATGTCCATAAAATATTTATAAACTAATTTTTAGGTACGTTGACAGTTATATACAATGTTTATAACAAAACTATAATTAAATTTTATAATATTTTTGTGTTTCTTCGATAGATTTTGATTTCAATTTTTTACTTTTTTATACAGTTATATGTATCTTATTTACTAATATATTAATGTTGGGGTGGTTTTGTTTTACACTTTTTTTAGTCCACATATATTTTTTGGGTGGATTCATCCAATATTGTGACATTATTTTAATATATAGATTAACACCTCCCATTTGATGAGATTTGTAGAAAATTAATTCATCTCATAGAAATGAAGTCTAATGGAAGAGTGACTCATGGGTCATTAGATCTAAAACATCATTGATAATTATATTATGGGACTGGTAATGAAATAATGTTTTACACATTTCATATAAAGAAAAAAAGAATGTAAAAAATTAAGGTACATATTGACAAGGTCTATTCCATCCATTATAATCAATATTTAATGCTTATATTTATTTATAATAATTCATGTTTTCATTAATTAAAATCCTATTTTTTATTAAATATTCTTATTTTTATATTGAATGTTGTTTTTCCAACGAAATGGGTATTTCATTATCCGAATTTATTTTCGATATCCACGATACCATCTTTTTCTGGAGTCATATTGCACACGTTTTGAAGTTACTATTGAGGGTTTTAAGTACCATTTCATTGGATTTGTGTCTTGGGGTGATTTTGGGTGATTGTTTAAGAAACATTTATAGATAGTTGGATAATCACATATTGCGAATGGATTGGAAAACCGTGCTCCTAAACCCAGATAACCGTTGAACAAATGAAAACATAGGAAAATAGGTCCACACCATTGTTGCATTGTTTACCCTAACTGTGAACCCATTCTAAGGAAACTGTGCATATGAGTCTTAATTATCTAAATTTTTTTAAAATCACAAGAACCCCTAAAACCCCGTTATTTTAACTTAGTATTTGTCTTAACAAATTATATGTGATCCTAGATCCTTCTAGAGAGACTACAAGGTGATTTGAACACTGTTATTTGAGCTACAATGCCCTGATTGAAGGTCATTTCTCATTACGGTAAGTCTATTTCATCTCGTTGCTTCTTCATTTATGTCATATATCCATTCTTGATCAGTTTTATATAAGTTCTCCACTGTTTCCAAGGATTTCAAAACATGGGTTCAGTCTAGCTCTAGGATTTTGTATCTAGATCAATATTTTCATGATTTTGATGATTTTGATCTTAAATTTTGGGTTCAGAGATTTAGATCCTAACATTAATCTATGTCATTGTGCTACGTAGATTTTAGGGATTGTTTTTCGTATTTCATTAGTCAAAAAATCATGGTATATGGTCTAAATTGAACTCCCATAGTCATGGATTTGATATGTTTTTGTGAGTTTTTTTTAATTTATAGCTTCCCTTGTAAATTGATTTCCTAAATTGGGGTAATTATGTGTGTGGAATTGACATGTTTTTGGATAAGTTATTTAATTATATAACTAATGGGATTCCCAAATAGATAATATGTTTGAGGAAATTTTTTATGATTTCTGATATTTTATTTGAGATCTAATGTGGTTGCATTTATGATATTTAATCTGGGGGAATTAATTATGACTTGACATTGATTATTTGAGATAATTAATGGTGAATTAAGTATGTACCATTGTGTTAACTGTATAATTATGAGTGATATTAATTATTACTAGTTAAGGGTTGGGATGAACAGTTTATTATGAAGAATTAATTATGGAATATGATTTTTGTAGATATATTGATTAATTTATGTATTAATTAATGGGCCGTGTACTTGGTTGATTGATGGGATAACTAATTTATTATTCTATGCTAAACTAATGATTGGATTAGTAAGGAAATTATGTGGTTATTTCATGTGAATTAATGAATTATTTAAATGAATGAGATTTGGGGTGCTGGACATGTTTTAGAGTAATTTTGAATTTGGTATATGTACATGTTGTTCCACCGCAACTGTTATCCATCATGAGATGTGAGGTGATAGACATGGATGTATGCACTGTATATGATGATGGGTGTTTGACAAGACTATCTATAGTAAATTTGATTTTGGGTTCTCGACATTGCATTCAATTCCTAATGAATGAAAATAATAAATTATGATTTAAATGGGATACCTGAATTGAAACCATGTCTAATGTGATGATTAATTAATAAATGTAAATGTTATTACTGATTATGTGTTCACTATATATATTGGTTCATTGAATTGAATAAAATTTATTTTGACTCTTCTTGATTTAGACAATGTTGGTGGTGGCCTACTGATTCACACTGACACACTACTCGGACCCCCGGATCGGCACCAGAGAACACTTCTTGGTTGGAGGAGAGGATAAGAGAAACTCCCTAGGATAGGTTTTTATTTGTAATGAATCATGGTTTAGGGAACAAGGAATGGCTCACAAACCACATAAGAGAAATTGTGTCTTTATATTTGGTTTCATTGTAGACACATGGTACTTGCATTACCGTTGAACCTTTTCCATTTCATCTATGTATTTTTTTCCACTTTTGACTATCTATTATTAAGTTTTTATTCTTGTTATTTATATTCTTCTTCACCTATTTATTTTTATTGCGTCTATTGGTGTCTTATTTTGACAATAGTGTGTATAGTTTCCCTATTACAGACTTTTCGGACCCTCGCTTCTATTCAGCACCCTCTAGCAAATGGGGTGTAATGATTAATGTGAATGTGACCAACCGGCTCGGAGAACCATTTTGTGGCACCCCAATAAGGAGGTCAAAAAGTGGTATCAGATGTGTTTTCCCTTATTTCATCACCTTTTGAATTAATGTTTTCATAATGGTTGGAAGGAAAATAGAATGAGTCGGGTCTTTATAATGAGTTCATGCATGGGATTTTCAAACCCACATATGAGGAAAAAATGAGGTAATCATGGTAGGATTTTATTTTGATTAGATTATGTTGTTATAATTGGATATTATATCACCTTGGGCGACACACATGTGGTGTGATGAGATATATGTTTTGAAATTTTTTTAAATTTTATTTGTGGCCTAAATATCCATGAGATTGGAGTATACATACATAATTCTATGCACTTATGTCTATTTTGACAGGCATCATTTTAGGAATTCACCTGAAAATGGGTTATGGGTACGTTTTTTATCATAAACTGTTTTTTCCATGTGATATTGAAATAATGTTTCAAAATAAGAATAAATGGAGTCTATTGAGAATCATGAATAATGATATGGATTTTATTAATAAATTAATGAATTAATTAATTTCTAATTATGTATTTCATTAATTGTAAGAAATAATAAATGAGAAAGTGTGTACCTTTTCTTAAAAATACCTAGGTGTAGGATGGTAAGGGGTAGTGATATGGCCTATGTGTTGATATTATGATGAGAAGAGGGAGAAATGACATGCTGAAACATGTTGTGTTTCATTCCCATATTATATAAATGTTATAAGGTTGTGTTATAGGATATAAGATATGTGTTTGGAATTTTAGACTTTTCCCTCCACAACGCCTAATAAGAGGGAGATCATGGGTTATGGCCCAGAAAAAACCTCTAGACATGGAATATGTGGAATAGTGTGTGTCAGCTAAAAAGGAAGGGGAGTATTTCTAAGATAACATTTCTCGTTTCATGCAATTCATGGAGAGAGAACCAAGGTAGCTTTTGCAAAGCATTTTTTAGTTGTAAAGGGAGTTTCAGCTATAGCACCCTTTAAATTTCAATGGAGTGGGTGGACCTGCTGGAGGTGAATTCATGTATTGAATCCATAGGGATGTTACATGACAATTTGGATACATCAACTGAGAAGGGGGTCATTTGGGTTGCTTATCTCCTAAGGGGGTAAGTGATGTGGTGGAGGGACATTCACGTACGATCTGTAAAAACTGATGACAAGTTATTTAATGAAATTTTGTACAATTTCATGGGGAAATTCAATCCAGAGACGTTGATACTATAAATGGATTAATATTTTATGCATCTAACCCATGGATGAATACACATAATTGATTATTCTGAAAGTTTCACATATTTATATAATTTTCTGCAGCTTATGCTTTAAATTAGGCTTATTCAGAAAAACTATTTTAGGATGAACATAATTGTGAAATTAAGTCTCATATGAATATCTTTATGCTCAAGAATATTTCATAAGTGGTTAATAAGGATCTCATTTTAGAGAGGATCATAAATGAGGCTTCAATTTCTGGATAAGTAATTGTTTCTGGGTGATTAGGGTATGTGCCTTCCGATAATAGAACACATCGTTACGAGAACCATAATCATGATATTGGAAGGAAAGGTGGACAATCACGAGGAACATTTGTACCAAATCATACTCGTGCACTTTTACACCATTGTGGAATTTTGGGACACTATCATAGACATTATCGACGACCACCAGTGGAGTTCCAGAATTTTTTGGAAAGATGGGGTACCTATAGAACTTATTTAAGAAGCAGTGATAGGATGGTACTGTGTGAGCATATACGATGATTCGGAGTGTGGGAGGGGGTATTCTACACTATATAGGTATGGTAGGTATTGTTATTATAGCATAGCAAGTAGAGGTAGTGTTAGTGGTTGTAGTTGTAGTCGTGATTCTTCACGGAAAGAGCACTGATATCAGCAATGTGGTGATACACAAGGGATTCAGTTGTCTCCATAAAGAAGAGGATAATGAAAATTAGTTTTAGTGCATCCTAGACTTGTTGAGAGAGAGGTAGGTCCATTAAAATTAAGATGTACTATTATAGTGACTACTAGTTTATCTGGTGGCTTGTTTGATACTTTTTCTACTCAATCCTTTATATTTGAAAATATTTTTAATTGATCTAGCTTGCAGGCAGTGTCCATAAAAGGATGGATGAATATTGATACATGATTGGGAACATAGTCTAGTGATATCTATTTTTTCACAGGATGTTGACTAAAGACTTGAGAGTATCATTTTATTTGGGTTATCTATTTCTTTGATACATGGGGATTTGACCTTATTAAAGGTATGAAAGAGTTATTGAAAAACCAAACCCATAATGTTTCTTACCATTAGAGAGTGACGTTTTTTTCTTCTATGGGTGACTGATATTTTCATCGCAGAGAATGTGATATCCCTGAAAGTGGATCTCAACCAATTAACATGAAATTGTGGTTGCACACATCCTAAATTGCAAGATCGTTGTTGGATGATGGGGGATGTTGGTAAAACATCTTAATACCTGTTGTGGAATAAATCCAAGATGACTTTTCTAATGACTTATTAGGGTTTCCACCTAAGGGAGATGTGTAATTGACAATTCATCTCTGGTTGGAGGCGGAGCCAGTATCAATTTCATCATTTAGAATAACTCTGACATAACATCACGTTCTCATGAAGAAGT
Organism: Viscum album; assembly: GCA_963277665.1. NCBI lineage: Eukaryota > Viridiplantae > Streptophyta > Magnoliopsida > Santalales > Viscaceae > Viscum > Viscum album. The sequence continues at coordinate 1,652,667,090 of OY728142.1, forward strand.
TGGATAAATTGGATGATAAATGGTTAATCCATCCATGTATGACACCATGGGGATCACTTGTCCGGTATAAAATTAATAATGATATGGGTTTACACTTGTTTATCGATTACAGGAAGATGAATAACATGAACCTGAAAAATTGATACCCTCTTCTGTGTATCGATGATCTGTTTGACCAGTTTAAGTGGGATTGTGTGTTCTCATGTATTGATCATAGATAAGGGCATAATAATGTGAGATTAAAATTTTTTGATTCACCAATTAATTCTTTCAGAATTAGGTATGACCTTTATGAATATTTTCATAATGCCGTTTTGGTTGACAATCTCCCCAACAGTGTTTATGGCCTTGATGAAAATGATATTTCATCTGTACATGGATCAGTTTGTAGTGGTGTTTGTGGAATATATATTAGTCTACTATATGAAACAAGAAGATCATTCCCAACATCATGAAATCATCTTGAGTTCACTATGAGAGCGCCATTTATATGCCAATTTATGTATGTTTTATTTTTGGATTGAACAGATACATATTTTTGTGAACATTTTCTTTGAAGAAGGTGTGGTAGTGGAACCATAGAATGTTCAAGAAATGTTTTCATGGGAGTATATGAAAAATGTTTTCCATATATCAATATTTTTGATATTTCATGGATATTACGAGAGGTTTATCAATGATTTTTTCTGATAGGCAGAACAAATTTTGGGTTTGAAAATTATAAGGATAATGTTTGAGGGTATAAAATCATCCAATAATTATTATCTATTAGTTGAAGAAGTGTTTTAAATCAGAACCAATTATTATCTTACCTGAGTTAGGTGAGGAGTACATGAGGTATTATTATTCTTTTGGGATTGGAATCAGTGCTATTATGATGCCTGGGGATTGAGTCATTACTTATAGGTCTCTGTAATAGTGGAAACATGACCATAATTACCCCACAATGTACCTTGAGTTGGTAGTGATGGTTTATGCTCTTAAGTGATGGTAACACAATCTTTTCGGTGAAAATTGTACAGTTTGTATGGTTCAAAAAATCATGTAGTATATCATTTCACTATGCGACATGAATGTTTGCAGTTAATATTCATAGAGTATAAATTTTCATTTGATTTTGAACAAGAATATAAAATATTATATGGGAATGATGTGTACGATGCATTGAGTAGGAAAACTCAGACTCTATCAGTACATGAGTCGTGTAAAAAGTGGAAGACTATTACATTACTGAATGAAATTCATGTGGTTGTATGAGGGTCCATAGTTTTTATCCTTAATGAAATTCCTTGATGGTGGGGAGACAACATCAGACTTGATCATAGATGAGGAAAAAGTCTTCTATGTGACGAATCTAGTTGTTCCAACATGTATGAATAAATAACTCATGCGATAAAAACATTCCATGAAGTGGAGGTAATTCTTAGAATGACAAAAATATATTGTGACCTCTGACAATAGTTTTGGTGTCCATGAAAAAAAATGATATAGTAGGGTTCATAACAATGTGTTTCACCTGTCAGTAGGTGAATCCATAGAATAAAAATCTTTGAGGCCTATTGCAACAATTTCCTATTCCGAAATGTCATTGGGAATACATGAAAATGGATTTAGTGGTAGGAATTCAAATGATGATTATAATGATTCTATTTGGGACATTATGGATCAACTAATGAAGGTATAATATTTCTTACATATAATGGAACCCATTACAGTAGAACAATTGAGATAGTTGTATGTTGAGGAGGTATTTGGTTTGCATGTGGTTCCATAGACTATAGTTTTATATCATGATTTTTTCTTTACATAATTCCTATGGAAGGGCTTGTAGGAGGTTTTTAACATATAGGTTTTGTAACATTGGGATTTACACCCATAGAAAGTGGGGCTGTCAAAGCAAATCATACAAGTGTTTGAGGATATACTGCAGTCATCTATACATGACTTTGGTGGTTCTTGGGGGATTCAAATGGGTGTAGTGGAGTACAAAAATAAAAATATGTATCAGGAAACTATAAAAATGGAAATATATGAGGCATATTATGGTAGAACTTATAGATCATCGCTATAGTGGATATTGGAAGGTGAGTAAGGGTTTTCAGAATTGAGTCCTTTATAGGAGACATCAGAGCAGGGGTAGTTGATTCAAATATTTATGGCTACGACTCCAAGTAGGTAGATGTCGTAAGCATAAAGATGGATAAAACCTCTATATTTTAATGTGGATGATTATTCATTCCTTAGGGTGCCACCTAGATTGTGACATTGAATGATATAGAGGTAGGGAATATTGGAACCCAGTTTTGTAGGATCATTTGAGGTAGTAGAGAGATTTAGGTTGGTGGCATACAGATTATATATTCCATATAATATCAATGAAATGAATGATTTCTTCCATTTATCACAACTATAAATATATCCCCCTGACCCATCTCAGGTGATCAATGTGGTTGTGGATGACCGTGTCATAGACTCAAACTTTTAGGAAAATCTAATACTTGTGTTGGATCATGTTGAGTGATTTTTTCAGGGAAAGACTCTGCCAATATTGTGTGTGTTATAAAAACCAGGAAGTGTTCAAGAGGAAATATGGATATGTGAAAAAGACACGAGGAATCAATGACCCAATCTTTTTGTCTCGTAATCTTAGTGATGTTCGGATGTATAGCATGAGTACGAGCTATTATATAGTGTGGGGGATTATAATATCCCAGTATATTTTAGAGTCATATCTGGCGCATTTTGAAGTTACTTTTGAAGGTTTTATGTACCGTTTAGGTAGATTTTTGGCTTGGGATGAAATTGGGTAATTTTTTAAGAAAACATTACTAATTGATAGTGTGTAATGTTTTGTGCACAGTTTGAAAAACCGTGTTCCAAAACCCACATAATTTTGTGATATATGAAAACCTTGGGGGAGAGATCCACATTGTTGGTGCACGGTGTTCCCTAACCGTGCACAAATTCCCAAGAAACTGGGCATGTGTGTTTTAAATATCAAATAATTAGTTTTGAAGTCACCAAAACCCTTAAAAACCCTCTATTTCAACCTAGTCTCAGTCTTGATAATTCATGGTGATATTAGATCATTACTGAAAGATTACATGGTGATTGGAACACCATTATTCTATATCAAATGCCTAGATTCATTATTGTATCTCTTCCCAGTAAGTTTATTTGATCCCATTAATTATTCTGTTATTTCCTTTATCGTTCCTTGAAATTTTCATAAATGATATCCTCTATTTCCATTGAACTAAACCTATGGGTTGAGATCTATATCAAGGATTTTGGATATAGATATATTTTAGAAAGATCTTGACCCTTTTGATCCTAATCTTTTGGTTTAGGGATTTAGGTCGTGATTTTGATCAACGACGTTGTGCTACTCAAATATTGGTGATTTTCATTGGGCTAACATCTATCAACAAACTGAGGTGGTCAATCAAAATAAAACTCTCATTGTCGATGATTAGATATGTGTTTATGAGATTGTTTAATTGATAGCTTCCATTAATAATTTATTTCCAAAATTATATTAATAAAGAATGTGGAATGGAATTTTTCTTGGCATCATGAATTTGTTTGTTATTTCATCTTGGAACTAAGGGGCATCATAAATTGAAAAATGATATTGGATATTTTATTTTAGGTAAAGAATTTGGTTGGTTTTAAGATATTTTATTATGGGGAATTATTTTTGAGATAGTGTTTGTTATGTGATATAATTAACGGTGAATTAATTATGCTCCATGAGGAGGATATATATATTTAATTGAAAGATTAATTTTTAAAAGTTGTGAATTGGGTTGGATAATTAATTGTGAAGAATTAATTATGGAATAATAATTATGTTGAATGATTAAATTAATGATTAATTATATATTTATTCATGAAATTAGATAATGGTTGGGATATGTAATGGATTTAGATATTCTTAAATAATCATTGGATTATTAACGGAATAATGTTGTTAATTCATGTGAATTAATGACTGATTTAATTGAATGATATTTGGGGTTCTAGAAATGGTGTCATAGTCCAATTTAGAAGTTTGGATTTGTATATGGCCTTCCTCACAAACTGTTATCCATGATTGAGATATAGGAATCTGGACATGGATATCTACACCTAATGCAATGATTGGTGTTATTTATGTCAATCTACATTGAATGGTATTTTGGGGGAAAGAAATGTTGTTGGACACAAAATGAATGACTACAATGAATTATGATTTAAATAACAGACATTAATTAAAAAAATGTCAATTGTAATGATTAATGATTAATTGACAATGTGATAACTATTTTATTATGCAATGTATTTATAGATTCATAGAATTGGATTAAATGTTTATTAACATGACTTGTTTTGGAAAATGATAGTGGTGTCCAACTGAGTCGTACTCACATGTCGCCTGATCGGCACAGAATCATACATTGTTGTTATAGGGTAAGATATGGTCATGGACCAAGGATGTGTCTTTTTTAGGAATTGAGCATGGTTGAGGGAACCTGATGTGGTTTGAGACCCACTATGGTGGAATTGTTTCATTACACATGGTTTCATTATAGACACTCTACATTGGAATTTTCATATCATGTATTCCCCTTTTAGTTGAGTATTTTATATTCTTTTTTGAATATCATGTAAAAGGGTATTGTTCTAGTTATTTATAAGATTCTGCACTTGTTTATTGTTGTGTACTTCTATTAGTGTCTTATCTTGACAAATGATGGTATAGTATCCCCATGACTATCTTACCAGACCCTCGAAGCTAGCCGACGCACTGTATAATATGGAATGGCATGCTTGACGGAATGTGACCAACCGGATCAAGGTATCATTTAGGGCCCCCCATGATGGAACCTTTTTTATACAACTTTTATGAATTTTTCAATAGATTTTATAATTTAATAGTACAATAATGATTTATTTCATTATTATTTGGTAGTTTGAAAATATTTATTATAACATGTGAGATGGAAATAAATAATGATAATGGGTGATCCCAATATAGCTCATTTGGTTGGTATTCCTAGATATCAATTCATGGTAATGATTAATTGTTTTGTTATTCAGTAGTGCATTTATTCCAATTTGAAACAGTTGATCAAGGATTCTACAAAGATGATGTATCAATTCACCTACATGAAATTAGTAAGGATTATAATTAGTTTTCATGAAAATAAATTTATTTTAAAACGATGAAAATGATGTTTCTGATACAATCTAAAAATAAATACTTTTATGAAATATGTTTTCATGGTTTTTCTTTCATTTTTAATCTATAAATATTGATTTCACTTATGATATTTCATATAAATTGTTTTATGAATAATTTGGGAAGAAATAATTTTTTTGATGTCTATGTAAACAATTATATGAGATCATTATTTCAAATAATACATGAAACCCATATTTTAGATATTTTAAGGACCCATCCAATAAAATAATATAATCGTGAGTCTTATATCTATAGTTAATTCTATTTCATTTTTGATCTTTTCATTTTTAATAATATATATATATATATTATGAGATAAATTATATATAAAAATAAATATTATATAGTGTGGGAAAAACTCATCACTGTTCATATTAACGTTGTGTAATACATTTAAAAGAAAAATATTTTTCCATTCATTTTAAATATTCCTTCCTTTTAACATGAATTTTCTTTTGTAATTTACAGTAGTTATACAACGTAAATTCATTTGAAAATTTGGGATGAGAATTACAAGCTATGTAAGGGAAACAAAAATATGAAATATTTTAGTCATTAAAAATACATGAACACCCATGTAAAGATAATGTTTACATTTAATGTTATTTGAGCACAATGGAAAAACTTTTCATATGAAAAATGAAAATTATTATTCATCAAGGAAATTTTTTAAAACCCATAATATAAAATAAAAAACCTTCTACAAAACATTGGGAATAATATTTATAAAAATCTTTCAAAGCCCTTGTAAAAATAATATCTATTTAGAAACCATCAAATATAATTAACTATAAAACATCATTATTATCCAATGCATTGGAAATCTATAATAGAGATCAATCTTTATACATTATATATGAGGCCCACTTCTTTTTCATGAGTTATAATGGGGGTAAACCCTTTGTATAAGATATACCAGGATCAATCGAAATCTATAATAGGTTTCAAACAATAACGTCTCGGAATTTTTGTGTATTTTTTTCATATTGAATTATTTAGGGACACAAAAATTTGATGAAACATAATTATGAGGGTTGAACAACGAATAATAGAATTCTTAACTTTGTATGGTATATTCAGTAAACATGGGTGATAGATTTTATATCTCTTGAACGACCACTCGGATAAATAATATGTGGGCGCCATTGAATTTAGAATGCCAGATTCACCTAAAAATGACTTAACATCAGTCGTCAATGGCTGAGAGGATATTTTATTTTTTCAGACTTTTCGTGAAAAACAATAAAATAATTTAAATAAATTATTATATTTTAATTCTCACACTAGAGTGGTGAACATTGACACTATGGGGCCATAATGATGTGCATCAATGAGTCTCATTAATGGCTCCTTAAACTCGTAGTGTGATGGAATTTTAATGATGTTTAGAAACAATGAAGTTTATTAAATAAAACAATGTAACGAAGCGACGTTGCATCACATTAGGAAAAATACAGAATTATCTTCTTTATAATTTGACGTGCTAGGAAAATAGCGGTTAACAAAATTGGAGGATTCTTTGGAGAACCATTTATAGACTTCCACCAGATCAAAAAATGATGAATTCCGATGAAATATCTTATTCTTCATCGTTCCATTGGTTGATCATAGCAAATAACTGAAGTCTACATCTTAACCCCTCAAGGATGATTGTGCGACAACAAACAACAAAGTGGAATGATTTATGGATTTATTGTTCTTCCTCGTCCATTTCTAAATGACAAAAGCAGATTAAACCACAAATAGGTTAAGCAATAGAACATGAATTATTATAGGAGGGTGACTTATTTGGGGTATTCTTATCTGGGATTAAATTATATTTTATTCAAATTAAAATCCATATACCTCCTTTGTTTTATAAACATATAACGCAGAGGGCCCAGTCCAACAGAGACCAATCCCAAGCCCCTTCTTCGTGGGTGCTATTCGTGGCCAAACAATTTAATTGACAACAAGCTTATTTTTATATTGTCACAGTGGATACGATTATCCCAAAAAAACTCAGGAGAACATATCATGAATAAAAGACCAATGGTGCATACCATATGGTTTGTAAGAGAATCCACTGGTGTGCCGATGGTGGCACCGATGACTACCAGTGGTGGACTACAGTGTCACCAATGGGAGGTAGGCATCATGCCAGGATGGCGGTCTAGCTGAAAGGCCACAGTTGGACTGGGCCATGGCACAGTAGAAGTAACTGCTAGTCGAGTAGAAGACTGGTGGCAAAGAATGCAGTCGCTTGACCACGTCAGAGGTTAGAAGATGTGACACTGAGCAACATCCCATGTGACGGGCCATGGTCACATGACCACAGTGCATGAGGTTCGCCATGGTAACCCACGAGGCGATGAGAATTCATAGATGTGGCTCCCAAGTGCGACCACTGAGGTGGATTGGAACACCTCTTGCAGACCGGATAGGGCACAAACCACCAGTGGGATAGACCTGCACCTAGTGGGTTGTAATCGTACCAGCGGCCCAGACCTGCACTCTCTTCAGGTCGGGCCATACTAGGTCGGGTCACCGGGTTACTTGGAAGGCTAGTCCATTGGCCAATCGAGCTGAGTCCAGTGAGGCCTATTCACCCTAAACCATTAGCCGTGCTAGACCAGACAACCACAAACCGACACCAGGTCAGTTCAGGTTCAATTTAATGAACCAAGGTATTTGGAACCCCCGAGGTAGGTAGGTTGGTCTAGTCGGACCGGGTCAGACCAGGCCCCACCCCAACAAGCTCCTAGTTACTAAAACATCTGTATTTTGAATCCACATGTCCAATTATCGGGACGTTTACTTGGTTGTGACCCTATCATTGAGTAGGATCATTAAGAATGATTTAATCTAACTTTAAAGGAAGTTGATAAGCAACTTATGAATTATGGGGTGGTTCTCCCAAACACAATATGTACGGAATCATGCAGTTGGATGAGACCTGTAGACTGCTCGAGGATGGCCTAGTAGAAAGTGGCTCTATGTTACCCTGTAGATGCACAGTGTGGAGCATATCAGTGTGACTTGGTAGACCCAAGGTATTTAAAAGGATGAGTACCTCAGTTCAGAAATGGTGGTAAATGACTTTGTGTGACCCAACAGGCCCATATGGGGGGGGGGGCTTTGGGTGACCTAGCATACCCAAGGTTCTTATCAAGGATTGTTCAACAAAATTTCAAGGGTAGTGGAAATATTCTATGTGTGACTTAGAAGGATAAATATAATCAATAGTGGAAGATTTTTTCAATGTACAATGAGTTCAACATATGTGACCGATGATGCTATAGTTACTACCCAAGAGTATAACTTGTGTGGGTTACCTTGTGTTTCATAAATTACATTGAAGAATTGATGTGTGTTCATTATTTCTGTTTGGGGTCCCTACTAATTACTATATTTCCCACCCCTGCACTGGCATCGCCTGCACATATCGTGTCTATTATAGACAACTGACATTTTGACAGTGTTTCTTATGGATACGGGACGAACATACTCTAAGATGATGAAGTTGGTTGCCTTGGAGCAGCTGGGGCCCAGAAGGATCGGGTGGACATGACGTTCTACTTTCTCTTCCAGTATCTTCAATACTCTTACGATCAGGTGGGATTTAATGTAGATGAACATCATATTACATTTCGTACATTACAATATCTAGTACTTTTTATTGGGTGTTTATTCTAGCCTAGTTTATTGAGCAATACTTGCACTCATTTTATTCAGTTGTATGATGGTTCTCATTTGTTGTTTGGTACATGGATTGGTGTGCGTGTGTGTGTGTGTAGTTATATAGGTTAATTCCTACCAAAAGTTGGTAGAATCCTTCGACGCTAGTCTCCACCCCTGGCTTTCATGAGGTGGGATTGGGGTAGTCAAGACCTAGGCTCTTGGGGATGGGTTGTGATAAAGTGGAATGAGAAGGAGGTTTAGTTCCCTCAACAAGACAGAGAGATTAATTTTCTATTTTGGGTAAATAGTGTTATGTGTTGCGAGTTTTACTTTTAGATTCATGGAGTCCAGTGATGGTGCTGTGGATTACGTATTCATACACCAAGACCATGAATTATTTTTTCATTTAAATACATGAAAACACTGGTAAAATAAGTGTCTCTTTATTTTTGAATAACATTAAGATCACAAGGTATAAACTTATAATATTTTTACATCTTCATCTATCTTAAGATGCCTCCACGTGAATGAGCACATAGGATCCCGATACGAGGCCGCGAGGATTGCCTACCAAGAAACATTGTGTCCGTTCAGGGACCCACTCTAGATATTGCACCATAAGGTGGTTCACCAATGCTACCACCACCTGATGTCTAGAATCTAGTGTCATCTATTCTGAAGGAGAACATCCATAGGATTAGTAACCTACATGAGTTTTATAGAGAGATATATTCCAGGTTCAAGGGAGAGACAAATCCTTAGGTCAGTGAGGACTGGCTAGAGGCTGTGACGCATGTCTTCCACTAAGTGATGATACCGCCTGACTAGATGGTGATCATGTTAGTGAGACTTCTATTGGGATAGGCATGAATAGGGTGGTGTTTGACCATCTAGACACACGATGAGGCAACCCTCACATGGTTGAATTTGAGATGATATTTCGAGTGGAGTTTTTCCCAACGACCATGCACTCTGTTTGCATCTAGGTGCTTCTTCAACAACAACATGACATCATGACCATGGAAAAGTACACAAAAAGGTTCATGGAGGTTTCTCACTACTCCCTAGATATGGTTCAAGAAACATTCATCAGGGATTGAGCCTTTGGTCGGGGTCTCGGACTAGACATCATGGCATCGAGGTTGTCTCTAAGAATCCCTACCCAAGAAGGGTAGGTGGAGGAACCCCTTATGATTGAGAGTTTCCAGGTGGAGCAGGTGCCCATAGATATAGATACTAGCAGACCCTGGGTTGTAGATTCTTCATCAGGAAGAAAAAATCAGAAGAGTGAGCCCATGCGGTATAAGTCTTTCATAGGATGACCCAGGAATCAGGGTTGGTGGTCTGGGGCTCCCAATCTAGAGGGAGATGGTAGAGAGCCCAGTTGTGAAATGTCTGTAGCAGGCACATACACATGGCACGTGAATGGACGAACCATAATACAGATGACCAGAAGATGGTCAAAAGGCTGATGAGGCAGCGATAGTTGTTCGAGAGAGGAGGTACACATGGTGGAGGGTGTGAAAGGTGATCTGTCCAAGCAGAAAGTGGTGGGTGAAATTTTGAGATGTTACCTCCACAAATCTGAGATGGTCCTACCCAACATCAGGAAGTAGATAGACAAGGGAAAGCTCAGCTACAGGCAGTAAAGCCTTATGACCCCGATTCTCCAGAGATAATCTGAGTTATGATCTGTTTCTTCTCCACCCTAGATGCAGTACTTATAGAAACATATGCTAGTCACTCCTTCCTTTCCACAGAACTTTTTCGGAGCCCTAAGATTCTTGTGGACTCGTTTTCATGATCCTTATGTCTAGAGACACTTATTGGAGATGATTTGATGATTACACACTAGGTTTGGAATTGTAAGGATACCCTATGAGGTGAGAGCCTTAGTTGGGATCTCTTAGTAGCTACGTCGAGGTCATACAACATCATCTTGGGTATAGACTAATTATCAATAGTCGATGCTCAGATCGACTGTTTTAAACATACAATGTGGTGTGCCTATGATGATGGGACCAAGTTTTCATTCATCGGTGAGAAATAAACCCTTTCAGGGAAGGACTAATTCTCTTGGAGGTAGGTGTAGCAGATCACTCACTCGTTGACTACCCTCACCCTTAGTGCAGTGGAAGATATTAGTCCAAGCATACCTGTAGTGGTGGACAAGTACAATGATGTTCTTCCTTATGAGGTTCTAGGGCTACATCACCATAGGGCTATGGACATCTGTATCAACATGTACCCAAAAGACCACACCTATATCTACACCGACAAATTGAATGTCTCCCACAGATCTTTGAAAGCAGTGGGTATAACTAGAGGTTTTATAGGAGAAGGGGTTTTTATGGCCCAATGATTCACCATGGGCAGCCCATGGGATTTTTCAACGAAGGCTTATGGGAGTCTGAGGTTTTGCGTGAACTTTTGGCGCCCGAACAAGGAGACTATGAAGAATAAGTACCTACTACCCTGAATTGATGACCTCTTCAACCATATGAATTGAGCGACATGGTTCATAAAGTAAGATCTCAGATCATGATATAACCATCTTCTGGTATAGGATGAGGATATACCGATGATATGCTTTTGGTGCCGATATGGCCTCTATGAGTTCCAGGTGATGCGTTTCTACATGACCAACATCACATCAATGTCTATGAGCCTCATGATTAGGATATGCAATCCCTTCGTTGACCAGTTTGTTGTCGTATTCATTGATTATATATTGGTGTATTAATTGTTGCAAGAGTAGCATGATAAACCCATGAATATTGTCTTATATACACTATGAGTGAACTAGATTTATGGTATGCTCTGAAAGTGTCAGTTATGGATACATGATGTCCACTCTATGGGATACAACATCTTAGAGGCTGGATTTTTAGTAGATATGGTAATTATTGAGGTGGTTCTTTCTTGGGATCCACCCAAGAGGGTGACTGGGGTGCGGAGCTTCTTGGGGATGGATGGTTACTATCGATGGTTTGTGGCTGATTTTTCTATGGTGGAGACAACCTTTTCAGAATTAACAGGGAAGGGAAATCCCTCCGTGTGGACGAAGAAATTCCATCAGTTTTTCTAGGATCTATATCAAAGACTGACTAGTGCCCCAATCTTTAGAATACCAAATGAGGGTGTTGGGTATATATTTTATTGTGATGAAAAAGGGAACAAGATCGGTTTTGTCTTAATGCAGTAGAAAGAGGTGATCACCTATGAATCAAGATAGTTGAGGGAGAATGGGAAGAACTATGAAACCAATGAACTAGAGTTTGTAGTAGTGGTATTTTCATTGAATATGTGACAAAACTATTTGATGGGAAAGGTGTTTAATGTTTACTCTGACCGCATGAGTATCAAGTACATATTCTACCAAAAGCACCTGAACCCCAGACAAGGGTGATGGCTAGAGTTCCAAAAAAACAATGATTTTGAGATACTCTATACCATTGGAAAGGGGAAAATTGTGGTAGACACACTCAGCAGGAGGACTGGGATATAGCTACTAAGAGAGGATACAAAATAGTTAACCGCGATGAAGGTATCCCATGCGGATGATGCTGAAGATGTTTACCTACTATTGAATGATGTTACTCCCCCACTCGTACATCAAGTCAGAGAGTCACAGCTCGGGGATTTGGACTGTGAGGCACGAGATGATCATATATCCTCAGGACATGATCCTGATGGATTTTTTACAGTAGGGGAGCACATAATTCTTTTCCGAAGGCACATGTTAATACCAGTGGAATTGTGGGAGGAGATGTTGAGGGAGTTCCACACATCCGCAATGTCGGTAAATAATGGAGTGGAAAATATGTACCAGGCCCTGCGATATTAGTACTATTGGCCATGGATGAAGAAAGTAGTGTTCAAATACATTTCATGAGACCAAACTAGTTAACATGTGAAGGATGAACAGACGGTTCCAACAGGCTTGACTCAGCCACTCGAGGTACCAGAGTTGAAATGGGATGTTGTCATGATGGACTTCATGACGGGGTTACCACATACATCTAGAGGTCATGACTCTATTTCAGATATCATTGACCCACTCACCATGTTGGATCACTTTTCATCCATCCAGAATTAGGGAACAATTGAGGGATTTGGAATCCCCTACCTCCAAGAGATAGTGAACCATCAAGTGGTTACTTATTCTACCATCTAATATTGCGAAACCCTTTTTACATTCAGGCATTGGAAGTGTTTACAAGAGGCTTTCAAGACACAGCTATGCTTGAGCACAAAATTTTAACTCAATATGGATAGTTAGATGGAGCAGGCCATACAGACCGTGGAGGATATGCTTAGTGCTTGTGTCCTTTACTTTGGTCATGGTTGGGATGACCACATACCATTGTTTTAGTTTTCATAAAACAACAGCTATCACTCCAGCATTGGATTGCCACTGTTTAGGGACTTATACCTTTGGCCTTGAATATCACTTATATTCTTGAAAAACCTAATGGAGTTATAACATAGGGTCTAGGGTTTGTACTAGCTACAACCTAAAAGGATCAGATCATCTAAGAGTGGATGTAGACCACATGGAGAAGGCAAAAGTCTTATGCATACAATAGATAGAGACCCTTGGAGTTGTATAAGGGAGATCATGTGTTCCTTTAGGTCTCTCCCTGAAGAGGATTGGGGAGATTTGGATGGGGTGGTTATCTATATCTGAGGTTCATAGGTTTTTTTTTCAGATTTTTATTAGATTAGAAGAGTTGGCATAAGGTGTTACTCTTTACCCACAAATGAACCGAGATCATGATGTTTTCCATGTGTTGCAGATGAGGAGGTACATTCACGATCCATCACTTGTCATCAACTGGAGACAGTAAGACATTAAAGATGGGACAATTTTTGTGGTGTTCCCAATAGAGGTAAAGGACCAACAAGAGTGGAACCTACATGAATTTTGGATTCCTCTAGTGGACATCTCATGGTAGCGGATGAATCCCTAGAAGAGCACCTGGGATCGAGATGCTCAGTTTCATGCTTAGTATCCCCATATTTTTTTAGTTTTTGTTTTGTATTTTTGGGATGTAATGCCCTAATGTGGGGATAATGTAACATCTCATAAATTTGATATAATTTTATTACAAATATTTAATTATTTTTAGACCGTAAAATTTGACGGCATGTAATATTGTGGTCTGGATAGCCCAGAATAGAATTTTGAGCATTTTTAAGGTATGCTCAGTAAATGTGTTAGAATAATTTTATATCATTTGAACCATCAGTCGGATAAAAAATTTTAGGGAACCATTTAATACATAATTAGTGGATTCCCCTCGAAATGACTTAACTTTGGTTGGCTAGGGGCTATTGGAATAGAAAATTTTAACAATTTTTGAGAAAAATCATAAATTAATTTAATTGAGTTATTTTTTTCACATTTGAGTGGTGAACATTGATAACGCCTTGATGTAATAAGGCGGTGATGATTAACATCAATGATACTCATTAATGGATCAATATACTCACATCAAAATGACCATTTAATGACGTGTAACAGTGACACTCTTTCTTACCCAAAATAATGTAATGAGGTGATGTCACATCATAATGGGAACAATGTAACATGATCCTGTTTATAATTTGATACGTTGAGGAAATAAGGATTAATGAAATTGGAGGATTATATGGAGACACTCTGATGGACATCCATCCTAGAAAATAATGAAGAACTCTAGTAGAACTTCCTCATTTTATCACACCTTATGATTATTATTGGTGAGACGTGATGTTAACATATTATCCCCTTGAGGAAGAACATGCAACAATGAACACCAAAGAGGTTTATGTTTTTTATTATTTGTTCTTCCCTATCTATTTTGGAATAATAAATGCAGAATAAACCACGAATATGTTAATATGAGAATAGTTCATTCTTGTGGGAGGGTAATTCATTGGGGTTTCATTATCCACTATTAAATTATATACGTAGTTCAAATTAAAATCCATGGATCTCCCTAGTTTTTTAAACATCTAATTCGGAGGATCCAGGCGGACATGAACAAAGCCTGAGCCTATCTGATGTGGGTGTTCATCATGGACAAACTATCAAATTGACAGAAAAGGAGTTCTGAGACTCTCATTGTGAATATGATGATCCCTAAAAATCTCAGGTGCATGAAGCATGATGAACATACCACCAATGACAACCTGGTGATCTGTAGAATAATCCACTGACGCGCTGGCAGTGGCACCAGCGACTGCTAGCGGTGGCACATGGCAGTGGCCACTGGTGGGAGGTAGACCACTAAGAAGTCATGTAGGATAATTTTTTGGGGTCGGACCATTCCATGGAGTAGTAAGAGAAGCCTTCGGCCAAGCTGGCGGCTAGGGGTGGCAGACGCGTTCGCTTGACCTTGTTGGAGGGCAGTGAACTCGGCAACGGGCGGCGTCCCGCATGATGATCCACAGACGCATGACTGTGACTGAGGAGCCACCCCACGGAGACCCATGGGTTAATGGAAGGGAAAGTAGGTAGTTCCCAGGATCCTCTAGGGATGTTGAATGATCTGCATCTTGCAGATCAGACATGGTGAGAACCCCTAGTGGGCTAGAGGCATGGCTCACAGGGTAGGTCTGGTCCCACTACCCAGCTGGCTGAAACCGAGGCTAGTGGGCTGGACCCTACTGGAAGACCGAACCCGAGCCCAGATGGCCGAACTGCGCTAGTGGGCCGGACCCGCACCTAGAGGGTCGGAACCACACCATCGGGCCAGATATGAACACTCTTTGGGCCAAGAAATATTATTCCATGTCTCCATGTGACTCTGCAGGCTGTACCTTCAGAGAACTGGGCTGGGTCCAGTGATCCCTATTGGGCCTCACCAATTAGACAGGCTAGACCTAACCAACCCCGACCCAATCTAGGTTAGGTTATAAGTGTCAGAAAGATCCGGGGAATGTGGAAACCTTGATATGGGTTTGTCGGATCGGTCTGACAGGGTTGAACCAGGCCCCATCGCAACCGACACCCGAGTTACTAAAAATATCTTATCTTTTAAACCGCATGCCCAATTTACGGGATTTTGTGATGTTGGGACTCCCACGAGGTGGTGGATCTTTCATAATGCTTCTTGGTGACATTAATGGTGTGGTGATTTGATACCTTTCATGAGGAGTGGTTCTACCATGCGAGCTATGCATAGAACCCTGTAGTTGGGTGAGACCTGGAGACTGCTCGATGATGGCCCTGTGCGAATAGGCTCTTTGTGACCAAGCATTCCCTTGGTGGGGAACCACTCTGTGATACCCAACAGACCCATGGTATGTAACAAGAGTTCCTCCATTCGGCCAAGTTGAGAAGTATCTCTATGTGACCTGGTAGGCCCACGGTGGGGAGCAGCACCGTGTCACCCCGCATACCCACGGTGTTCATCAAGGAAGAGTGACAATGTAGTTTAAGGTTAGTGGGGAGTGGATCTATGTGACCCAAAAATCACATTGTACTCGATAGAGAAGGAGTTATCCAATGACCAACAAGTATAATGTTTTTGACTAACTATGATACTGTTAATTCCCTAGAATATAACTAAATTTTGTTTCCATGTGTTTCGTGGTATACATTGAGGAATTGATGTGTGTTCATTATTCTTGTTTTGGGGTCCCTAATGAGTATTGTGTTACTCACCCCTTCACAAGATTCTCCCGCACACGTTTTTTCTGTTGATGAGGACTGACATTTCAATAGTGGTGCTCTGGGAGATGGGATGGTCGAATTCTACGAGAGTTCACTTGGTACCTTTGGACCAGGTGGGGCCCAGTAGGATTGGGCGAACATGGAGTATTATTTTGGATTCCAATAGTATCAATCCACTCAATATTCTGTGTGGTTTACGGCAGATGGCCATCATAGAAAACTTAAAACTTTATTTTTTCTATTTCTTTTTCTCAGGTTTGTATTCTGACCCACTTTCGTTCCACTATAGATGCACTCAGTTTATTTAGTGGTATGTTGTTTTCCTTTTTTGAGTTGGGACATTGTTGGGAGTGTGTGATTGTACAAGTATTTAGTTTAATGCCTCGCACTTGCAGTTTGATGCCTTAGGTGCTAATCGCCATCCCCTAGCCTTAAAATGTTGGGCTTGGGGTAGTCACGGCAAGGGTCCTAGGGGACAGGTCACGACATAAACCATCACAAAATATGTATTGAGCCACAAAATTATACACATATTGATCTGATAATATATCCTAAATAAATAATATTATTCTTTAACTTTATATAATATAACATCTTGAAAACCTCTTTTGAAGTCATATTTAAAACTACATTAGATATTAAAATTCCATTTCAATTATAAAAATACATTTCTAGGAAAAAACTCTAGAAAAATGGAATGGCGGGGTTATCATGAAAAATAATGAAATCACCTAAAGTAATAAAATCTTAAAATAATTTATATGTTGGAATGAAATGTCATTATCACCATATAAATTATTATATATGATTCATTTTCACTTGTTTTGAAATAATTAAATATAAAACATGAAAAAAGATAATATTTTAAGATTTAAAAATAAATTAATAGAAGGAATGATTTTAATTATATTTATATTGAATCTATATAAATAACATCAGTAAATAAATTAAATAACATGGATATATGATTATGAATTAGAAAATAAATCAATAAAACATTTTAAAACATGATTTGTAAACTAAAGTGTCTCATATGAAAAACTTTGAGTATATTCTTTATTTATTTAAAACATTTTAAATGATGAATAATATGTTAAAAAATTACCCTTAAAGTCCATTAATGATGAAATAATATTATTCTTCACTGATTTATAAGAACATGGATGATAAAAAATTATAAATTAATATTTTAAAAAAAAATTGAACTAGGTGTTATAGGAAATGATCCCTTAACTTATTTATGAATATACATGTACATTTCGTAGGTATATGAATAATAAATTTATGCTAAATATATATTTTTTAGAATCATTTCTTGGTTTGTTATTTTTTTATCCCTTACAATGATATACACAATTATTTAATCATTTGAGTTCACAAAAAAGATTGATGACATTCAGATTAGATAAAGAAAACAATTTTGTATGATTTACTATGGTAACATGATTCATAATTTAAATATCATCAGATTAGTAAAAATTAAATAATTATCATTTTATGTCATAAGATATATTTTAAAAAAATCATTAAATATTGTTATGATGAATTACCATTTTTATGGAACTGGGAATGGAAGGTTCTATGTATGAATGAGTAATGTTTCCATTTTTAAAATATAATTATGAAACGATGTTAAATACTATTTTATTTTTCATAAATTATCATTGTACCATGAATAAAAAATTATTTCATTAAATATACTAATTTTTATCATCCATGCGAATTTCATTATCATATTTATATACATGAACATCTACATGAATGTTATTATCATTTTTCAAAAAGGAGAATGATAAGAAATTGATGAAATTTTATATTTTATAGACGATAAAACTCTAATTAATATAATAATTTTTACATTTATAAAAAAAATTCATTAACGTAATTCACAACTCCTTCCATTTAAAGTATTAGTGAAAAATAAATCACATCTCATAAAGGGGTGGTTGTCCATCATAAACAATAGGGAAATTCTTTTATCTCTTAATGAATGGAAATAAATAATGTTTAAATGATATCATAAATTCATAATAATGATTATTGTACAAATATCTTTAATATTATTTAAATGAATCATTATAAGAATCCATGGGAGGTGATGATAAAATAAAAATAGCATTCTTTAGTGAGGATATAGATATTTATACACATGAATGATTGTTTCATTTACCATTTGATGGATGAGGATATGTATATATGTTATTTCATTAACATAATATAATCTGATTATATTTTAGATACTTGTGAAATTATGTCACCATAACTGAATATCATTTCAACGATGTGGAAGAAGAAATAAAATAAAATCTATCTATTTTGTGAGATCTATATTCTTCGAATATTCTCATTAGGTTATAACCGAACAAATTAATTTAATGAAATTAAAAAATTTACAACTATTTTAGGATATTTTTGTGCAATAATTGATGGTATTTGGGTATTTTTTTGTGAAGTAATAATTAATAGGATTATTTGAAGACCATTAGAGTGTGGGAGTCCATTTATAAGTTGGGTGAGAGACACTCTTTTAATTTTGGAAAGACAAATTCACACTCACATTTATGTCATCAATCATATATAAATATTGGACCATAATCGATCTATAATTATGATAATTTTAAATTATATCCAAATAATGGAATTTTTTAATGTTTTTGTGATATTGTTGCACTTATCTTCATAGATAACCCCATACAAAACACAATTTAACCACAACTATAGAAAAATATATTTTCTATTTTCACATTAAATTATGAATAATAATTATATTGATAATATTATATAAAATACATTCTATTGATATGAAATATGGATTACATTTTACCAAATTTAATTTATAGAATTGGTAGAATTTAATTTAAGATAAAACTATCAGAAATGATGAAAAATGTGTTTTTCATAGAGTGTTTTTTTGGGGAATATAATTATATAATAAAAATATTAATAGTAATAATAATTAATTAATTTAGAATAATATTTATTTAAATAGAATATATAATTTTCACTTCACTCATTCATTATTTGGGTATTTTTATTAATTAATTTTTAGAATCATTAAGAATATTAAAATGGGTTTTATAAAAAACACAACATTAAACACAATAATACATATATCATAAATTAAAGATAATGTAGGTTAAAATGTAATTATGTGGAAATAATATATATTAATAAATATTATTTTATAATAAATATTATAAAAATTATAATTTGAAATTACAATTTATTATTTTCTTTTAACGAAATGTTAACTCTAGAAAAATCAGTACATTTAATTGGTATACTTCAATTAATTATTTTTTTGAAATATACTAAAATTTCACCATTTGAAAATTTTTATATAATGATAAAAAATGAATTTCAATTTATCCAATAAATTTTTAAATAAATTTTTATTTAATTTCTTCAGAATAAGTTATAAAACTAATTTTTTATGAAAACATTTTTTTATGAATAAATATATTTAACTAAAAAATTAAAAATTATATATTCATAATATATTAAAATATTGTAATAATTATGAAAAATATATATATTTTTCATAAAATAGTTTATAATATTCATACAATTCATTTTAGTAACTAAATAAAAAATTTCATTCTATATATATGAAAAAATATAATATAAACATTTTTTAAGTAGAATATCATCCTTTAATTAATTTTAACAAAAATATCATATTATCATCCAAAAAATTATTTTTCAAGATGAATTTATTTTATTACTAAAGCACTAAAATCCAATTATAATCGGTCAAATAATCATTAAAAGGATAAAAATATACTAATACTATCATTAGATGGAAACTAGATCAGAAATGTTTAGTGTAAGATAAGATAATTCCCAAAATACATAGACACTATTATCATGACATAAACACGGGCATCAATATCCTAAATAAATAAAACTAAAAATTTATCTTATATATTTATATAAAATAGTATCTATAAAATTATCCAAAATATTCTTCACTAAGGTTAAACCCAAAAATATGATGTGTTTTAACCTGAATTATTATGTAATTGATATAACATTTATCTATATATAACTGGATTAAATTTTTCAATATCAAGAAATAAATTATATGACTAAATAAATTAATCTCTAAAATTTTATAATTACATCAATAAAAAATACAGTCCCCAATAATCCATAATTAAATCAATTATGATTCAATTATAAAATTCAAAAAAAATTCATCAAATTAAATCTGATAATTTTTAGTGTACGTTAATAATATAAGGTTCCTATAATCGATATCTTTTAATGAAGTAATTTTAATCATGTAACAAGAAATACAATTCTCATTCCCGTGGTTTTTTGTATTATAAAATTTATTCTAAATATAATAAATTAATAGTTATCCTTCAAACAGTTAATGTGATGAAAATTATTTCATCCACACATGGTCATGACATAGGTAAGTGGTCAACACTGTTCCCCTATCCCCCTTCATTTGTGGGTTTAATCCCGAAAATAAATCTAGATATTGTACGTTTAACATTTCAGAAAACTATTAAAAATGATTATTATAACATCATTAATAATTTGAAGAATACACTCTAAATTGTCCTAATCATTAGTTATCATATAAACCCAAAATGATTCAATAATATTAAAAATATTTCCACGAAATATAAATTGAATTCTCGCTAAAATTATATTTATATATGTTAATTAGAGGGTAAAAATTATATTAGACATCAATACATAAAAAAAGACTCAAAATGTACAATCATGACATATAAAATTAAAAGCGTGTTATATAATTTAATCTTATGTATATCATTAAATATACCACTATATTAAAACACATTAATCCCTTGATTTTGATAACATAGTCAAACAATGTACATCATAATCCATCAATCATGCTATTCTATATTATTCAATAATAATTCCTTCCTAAAAAATGAATCATGTTATAAGAATTCACATATTTAAATAATAATATATGTTATCATCTATACCTCCAAAATGTCCTAGATGGTTTCCTCAAGAACATCTTTAACAAAAATTGTAATTTATAAGAATTTATATCTACATTCTTAGTTATCAATTCTTCATATTTCCCTTATTGACATATATTTCAATAATTCTCAAACATCCATCATTTAAAATAGTTTAACAATTTTGTGTGAATAAATGTAAGAACCTTCATGGTGTAACTAATAGGATAATTTTTTCCTTTGATGATTATTTAGTTATCCTATTTTTTACCAAATACAATACATATTATAATTATTTTAAGACATTTTCTCTGTGAAACATCCAACAATAATGGCATATAGGTAAGTGAATATATTTACCTTTAGGATTTATATAACTAAAACATTTGTGAACTTTCATTTGTCATTTATTTGATAGTTTAGAAAACATACCAATGATTATCTTGTTAATAATAAACACATTAATTAATACAAAATCATTAATTTTGAGGATATTAATATAATTAAAAAAAATAACCCTTTTATGATGATAAATAAATTAGTTATCATTAACCATATAATCATAAACTCTTTATATTAACCCCAAATTATCACAATTATACTTAACGTACTCAAAATTATTGTTATATATTTCTATTAAATTATTATAAAAATCATCTTAACCTCTAATGTTACCTAACTGACATTTGATATTAACTATAAACACCAGACAATATATAGTAAATATTCTTGAGTTTTATGTCGTAAATTATTTCTCTATAATTTTAGTATTTTTTAGGCTTTTGAAATATTAATATTATGCCACATCTTATTCAATAAAATCCAAGATAATCAGTTATTTACATTATATATGAGTATTTTTTATTATAATGTAAATTTGTTAAATTAAAAATGATTCCATTCCATTAAAATTCATCACGACAGCCAAAATAACGTCTTAATTGAACATACCAAACCATATACCATTTGAAAGGATTTTAATACATAATGTGATCATAGAAATATTAGTTTGGTACATAAAAAGAGTAAATCTATTATTTGTTTAAAATTAATAAAACTCGTGAAATTTATACTATTATCATAAATATCTATTGATTATTTGAATTATATTCTTAATGCGTGAAAAACACCATATTATAACTATAT
Source organism: Viscum album (assembly GCA_963277665.1). Lineage (NCBI taxonomy): Eukaryota > Viridiplantae > Streptophyta > Magnoliopsida > Santalales > Viscaceae > Viscum > Viscum album. The sequence goes on from OY728142.1 coordinate 1,652,689,735, forward strand.
AAATATATTTAATAGCCATATATAGAAATTAAATCCCTTTTAGGAAACATATAGTGTAATATTTATAAAACACCAAAACACCTTATTGTTGGAATAATCACAATGGTGATATCCAATATAATTATCAAGATAAAATAATCATTATTAAATTAATTTTATAGATATAATGGGGTTAAACCTTCATAAAATCTATATCAATGTCACATATTTTCATGATCTATAATAGAGATAAATCCTTTATATATTCTATATCTGACTCACCATTAAGTTATAATGTGGTTTAACACATCATATAAGATGTATTAGGTTACCCTATATATTGTATAATTATTTGGTACTATAACATGACTAATACATTTTATGCTTTAATATATTCATCAATTATCTCTCAAAAAAAGACTGTTGATGCATCTTGTATAACCTTTTTATATATTGTCAATCCCTTTAAATTTAGAAACAAAATAAATTTCAAAATAATTATAAAAGTAGTATACATAAGTTATTTGGGTAAAAATTAAATATTTCAAAAGGAGATAGACATTTAAGAATTGTTAGAGAATCTTTAAACGTTCATACCTTTATATTCATTAAAATAGACCATTCCTTTTGTATTATATTCAACACATTTTAAAAAACACGTAAAATTATTCCTTAGTAAATCCTTTAAAATATTTTAAAACTATACAAAACACTCTATAATAATTTAATATCCATATAAATAAAGGAAAAAATTTATTTCTACAATAATTATATTGAAGAAAAACTTATTGAATAAAAATCATTAAATTATTTTAAAATTATGTTTTAAATGTAAAGTGTCACTTACGTAAAACCATAAAATAGTCTTTTATTTTTAATAGAATTTATATAATGTAAAATATGGAAAATAATTAACTATAAAATCCATTTATAAATAAATAATATTATGTTTTCAAATATTTATATCTATATAAAGGAAAAATATTTACAAATTAAACCATAAAAACTATTTAAAATGATGTTTTAAGTAAAAGACACTCTTGCATTGACTATAACTCTTCATGTATGATTCTGATTTTAATGAATAGTAATATTTTATAAATTATTTAATTATTTAGGAAATTCTTTATTTTAATAGTTAATTTTAATTTATGGCATACTGTAATATAAAAAATTATATTATCATTTATTCTCAATTTAGATGTTTTGACGGTATTTGAATTATTGGTCAAAAATGACTTTAAAATTTAGATAATGCAAAAATAGGTAATTCTTTCAACATCTGTAGAATTATAATTAGAAAAATATATTTCATTTCATATATAAATTATAGTTTTATACCCAATCAAGAAATATTTTTTTGAAAAATGATCTATGTTATCCTCTTAGAGATGTTAGCATGTATATATGAATGGGTAACATTTCCACTCATAGATGATCATTATAGAAAGAAGATATGTAATATTTACTCATTATATAATGAACAAAATATAATAATTAAAATAATATTTATCTAAATATACTTATATATATCATCAATTTTACATGGTAATGAAAAAATAATTACATCGCTTCCTGGATGTAGTAATCCACATGTACTCTAGGACAACATTATGATTCTTTAATATGTGCAAACCACTGAGAGAAAAGATATATATTTCTTTAATAATGAATAATATTTCATGAATATAATTAATATTTAATTTATATAATTTATATTCATTTAATATATTTTTTATTACCTTTTTTGTAATGATGTAGTGTAAAACAAATTAAATAACATAATGAGGAGGTTGTCAGACATACAGATGAGTGACAATATAGTATCCCAAATGGAATAGAAATTAGGAATTTTTTGGTGCAATTATTATTCTTGAAGTATAATTATTATAAAAATAACACAAACGAATATATATATTTATTTTAAATCAATTATTATTAGAATCCATGATATTTAATGATTAACAATGAATTAATGTTGTTTTGTGAGGCTCAAGTATTCCATACACACGAATACTATTTTTTCCAATATGATGTATGAGGATATAGACAATGGTAAAGTGATTAAATTAATTATATCTCAATATTAAGGAGACACTATTATTATTATACTAGAATAATTTAATAATATTTTATAGTATTTTATTATGTTATGTGATTAAAATGATCAATTACAAAAAAGGACTCTTTTTTAAATATCCTACCTATATTAGAATAAAAAACATCTATGGAAGTGATTCTGATAAAACCAAGGAATATTGGTTTTTTGAATTATTTATGGGTGTTATCTGGGTAGGTATTTGCAATGTTAATGTGATATGATGTTGGTAATTGGAGAAGATATTTGGTAGTACCTTATAAGTGGGGTGAGTGTCGTACTTATAATATTTTAAATGAAAAATATAAAGCCATGCATTTATAACTCCTAAAGGATCCATTATCAACCCTTATTGAGCCTTATACAAATATAAAGTTTCTATATGACATTAAAAATAAACATATACGTGTTATTAGATTATTTTAACCTATATCCTTATAGATAAACCCTCTATAGACCTGTATTCAACATAAATATGGTAAAATAATTTATTTAAATATTATATATAACCAAAATTTATACTGAACATATTTTATAATATAATTATTTATTAATAGTATTATAGACCCCATTTTAAAATATTATATTAAATAATGTGTTCGATTTTAATTCCAAATAAACCCATAGATGTTGTCAAAAATATGTTTTTTATTATGTATATTTTTTATGAATAAAATGTTTTTAAATATACTATATAGATTGAATTAATTATAAAATGAATATAAATTCATAAATATTCAAACATGCTCCATAATTTTAAATTCAATAAGAACTCATTATAATATTTAATTAATTAAATTTGAGAATTATTATGTACTTTTATCATTTTTAGGGAAATCCCTTTATAAATAAAAAAGTATTATTTAATTAAAATCAAATATTATATTTATGTAAATGTTATTAAATAGATTACATATGTATAAATAATAATACTATTAAATGAAATCCTTTTTTAAAACAAACTATGGAATTTTAATTACATAATTTACTTAAGATAAATGTTATTTTAACATAAACCACTATTAATAACTCTCCATAAAAAATCACATTTTTTGAAAAATCCAAAAATATCCAATTATGTCAAATTTAATTCACTTAATTATAAAATAATGTGAATTTTAAAAATTCAATTTATAAAATTTGTAAAACATAAATATAATATTTTATAAAAAAAAGTAATGAAAAATATTTTTAATGAAAACACAGTTTTTATGAAAAAACGAACATTACGAGTAATTTAATAATAATTTAAAAAATATTTATTTTAAAAAAGTATATTTAGTATGGAATGTAAATATATAATCTATAAATAATTACATAATATTAATACTCATCAATTTTATATATAGGTCATAATGGTCATATTCAAAATAATATTATTCCAATATTCATTTAAAATGGATGTTGCATGTATTTTATGCTATCAAACATAAAATACATTCATTAAAAACGTTGGTGTGTTAAATATATTTTAATTTTAAAATGGAATAATTTTTTTCCTTTTTCATTTCATGTCTCTTAATGATATTTTATTTCTCATCCCAAATTAAATAAATATTTCATAGTGTATCAGGATCTTGATGAACAAAGAAGAAGCCAAATTGAATATTATAAAGTAATATTATAAAATTTAAACTTGATTTTAAAAATATTTTTGTGGGAAATATATATAATCAATAGAAGTGTCAAATTAATCATATAGTGCTTTTTTATTTAAGTGTTATGATCTAACACTCTAAATTTCTAAACCATCACATCCTCTATGATATTGAAAAGGTGAATTATTATTTAACGATTCTAGATTATATAGTTTTTTTGAAATTATATAGAGTTTTTGTTAGATAATTTTTTTAAAATAATTTAACATTTTATGATAATTTTGATTGAACTACCACGAGATATTTCAGTTATTGTTATATTTAAATAATAAATAATATTAGGATTACCTTGTTACATCATTGAGTATAGGTCTTTTTAGAATTTTTTACCATTAAAGAAACCTAAAAACATAATGAGGAATATATCAATAAAAATTTTACATTTTATATCAGTACCACATAATGAATGTAATTTAGAAGAAAAAATTTCTCGAATTTAATGATAAGTAGACACATGAAATAAATTTTTGTGGAATCCATGTTAGAGGGAATCAAAATTTATAAAAAATAAAATGGTTGATATTTTAGAATTTTATAAAACCACATCATATATATTTTGGTAGAATCCAATGAATGATGGATTAACAATATGGAAAATATATTTGATTTCATGGGGATTTATAAATGTCAAAATATAACACTTTCTATTTATCATTATCATTATTAGGTTGATTAATGCTGGTGATGGATTAATAATACAAATGTGATAAATATAATTCATACCATGGAATGTGAAAAATTTAAGAATACATTTCAACAAATATATATTTTATTTATTGATCAACATGGGATGCAAAAAATGTTTTTGGAATTGGGGAAAATTATAAATATTTTTTAGTGATGTATGATGAGTACTATATATTATTAGGCTTGTACATACCAGATTTTAGTCAGTACATTGACAGTAAAATGTGTATATTTGACATCGAATTGATACCATATTTTTTAGGATATTCTATGACATCAGAATAGAAATTCCACGTTAAGGAATGTTCCTTTTCTAGAATCTACAACAGTTATTTTGGTAAAAAATAGGTTCCTTGAGATGTCTAGAGTATGAAATGGTCATGTTAGAAATAAATAGAGAGGTATTTATGTAATAATTTATTATATAATCCGCATAATTTTGAATGAGTGATAATCATATTTTCAAGGAATGTTTAATAGAATGTGTTACCTGTTTATTAAGACTAGTAATAGGGCATGAGACTATAAATAAAAGTTTAATAAAAAATTTGGGAATGGTGTAACATATAGCTAAATAATGGAGAGAAGTTTTAGTTGGAATGATTTGGTGGATTTTGGAAATATGTGTATGATGTTATTTACACTTTCTCAAAATCATCATGGTTTGAAATTTAATATTTTTATAATTTTATTTTCAATATTAACAACCAATACAGGGCCATCTAATGATTATATGATTTCTAGTATTATTTTTTTACATTATATAAATTTACTATTTGACTCAGAATCATCAGAGTCCATATTATTTTAGAGAATATTTCTCTTAAAAGGGGAATATCATCCATTTATTTAAACAATAATTTTTTTGAGTAGTTAAGGATGAATTTTTTATGATAAAAAGATTTCTAGGGTTCATCTATTTGATATTTGTGTGATGTTATTTAATTTTTTTAATGTGATATATAATATTTGATATTACTTTCGATATGTATTAGAGTTCATTTTATCATACTAATATATTTTTCAACGATTATAAGATTTTATTTAAAGATTTTATACCATTAATAATATACTAAGGTGCGATGAAAATTAATAGGGATGGGAGTGAATATTACCTATACAATTTAATTGATAATAAATAATCGATTCAAATTAGTGATTTATTAGTAGTTACTATATATGTTTCCTCATTTCATAATAATATACCTTTTTATAATCTAAGTTAATAGGTTGAGTTTACCATTGTCTTAGTTTCTGAGGCTAATCATATTTCAAGAATCTCTAATATAATAGTTCAACAAAAAAATGTGGATATGAAAATGATCTTGAGCTAGTTATAAATTTTTTATTCGTTCTATAACCTCTTTTTTGGGTGATCAAATTCTTAATTTCAATAAAAATTTTTTCCCAAGAGTCAATGCATTTATTATAAACACTTCAATAGCATCATTGTTAATGTCAAATACAGGTTTTGTCATATAGATAATCAAAATTATTAGATATTAGGAAGGTATTAAATTTTTATAATGATTATAGGTGAGGTTATAAGTAGTTTATGGTGAATAAGTGATACACTCCAATGAGTTTTAATAAAACATAGGAATTAATAGTTTTTTATTACCATAGAGTTATCTAATGAAATATATTTATCTTTGGGTCATATGAATAGAGTTTTTATCTTCTATTTTTGAAATTATTTGGTTACATTTTTGGATTAAATATTATTTTATTTAAAATTTCATGATGATCTTGATAAAAACCCATAGATTATTTTCCAAACTGTCAAATAAATTATTCTATTCAAGTTATTTAGATTTTCAATTTTTTCAATAAATTTATCTTCATTGTCATATTGTTTCAAAATATTGAATAATTATAAACCCTACTAAATCTATTATTGTTCAAGAGTGCACCAGGGAAAAAATTGAGTTAGAGATTAAATGTATTATTGGATTTGTAGGTTACTAATGATGGTTAGTGGATTGTCTATGTCTGATTATAATTCAACTCTCACTAGTTAAATTATCCTACACACAATCTGTAACTAAATTATATTGGTTTTCATTGAAAAATTTGGGGAATATTCTATATAGTGTAAAATGAAAAATCAAATCATATAAAATATTTATGAATTTTATATATTTACTTATATATTTTTGACCTTGAGGTAGAGAATATAGTAGAATAAAATTAAGGACTATGAGATCACAAATAATTATAATTTAGTAAATTAAATCAATGTGGATAATGCTTTAAGTTTGAATAAAAATGCTTCAAAAACCATGTTATATTTTTAAAAATAGAATCCATTTAATTATGTGTTCAATTGTTTCAAATAAATTGTGAATATTAGAACATTTAGGATTTTTTAGGTGTATATACAATCATTTCTAAGAGAAATAATTATGCATGATCAGAATAATGGACATGTTTTGATTGAAATGGAAAAATATATTATGTATAATATTAATCTGAAGAATAATAATGAATAATAATGATTCTTGAGGTGTTAAAAATTATTATTAGTTCCATGTGATTCACATTTGATGATAGAATTATTTAGTGAAGATCGTATGTTTTTGTTTTTCCATTTAGTCTGGAAGAAATAAAGAATATAGAAATCAAGGGTTGTATTACTATGGTTTTAGAATTAAAATAGATATTTTTAATTTTCCTTGAAATATTTTAATGTTAAACAGGTTGATGGGGAATAAAAAGTATTGATGGGGATGCATCATGGTTTGGTAATTCCATTTTAGAATAGGGAAAATATATCCATGGTTTTTTAGGAGGTATTCCAAATGATATCTCTTTATAATAATGTGATTTCAATTTATATGTATCGATTAAATAAATTCTAAATTTTCTTTCATATTAAATATATTATATAATTATAGAAAAGTGTAGAATAGATATAAAAAAAATTAGGTTACGTGGTGAGTCACCCTTTTTTATTTCTAACCGTGATTGTGGATTTAATTTTTTTTTGTAAATTACATTATACATCTTTCGGTAGAGAATTAAATTTATATAAAATAGTTAATCCCCAATCAGATGGACAGTTAGGGTGAATAATTCAGGCATTGAAATAAATACTTTATGATTTTCCTTGGATTAAAATAGATCTTTGTATCAGCATATACTATTAATTGTGTTTCATATAATAATATTTTCTAGCCATAATGTAGATGGATTATTTAAGGAATTACATATTAATCAATGCAAGAATCCATAATTTTGGTATCATGTATGATAATTGAATTCTATAAGATTATATTTTGAAGAGGAAATGTTTGATTATGTAGTGGTGATTCAACAAAAAATAAATAAGTCTCCAAGATGGATGAAATATATATGGATAATAAAAGGTAATATCATTATTTGGAGGTATATGGTAATTCATTTATTGATGTGTCTCCATGGAAATTTTTTATTAATGTTAGTAAAAAGGTAAATCTATGTATATGGTTTTATATATATTATTAAATCATGGATAATAATGGATCTGTCCGCTAGTTACTTTTCATATATCATAATTTATCTCTCGTAAAATATGTTTTTAATGTTTTGATGTAGAAAAATATGTGTTTTGTTATTCACTTACGTTGATCCCTGAAGTATTTTAGTAGGAAGGAATGATTTATTTTATGTAAAAATATATTTTGATTCTCAAATGTAGTGACATGTTTTTAAAAAAAATTAATTCACTGGGTAATGTTTTGAGGGAAAATAGTATTAACGAAGGAGAAAAATAGAAATGTCATAATTCAATGGGGGAAATATTTCTGTAATAGTTTAAAAGTGAATAACATTTTTGGGAAAAAATTTCAAATTTGGGTGGGTTTAACAACACATAAAATGTTAAACCTATTTATATATGTATTAGTATTCATAATGTATATATTTATATTCACTACTATATAATTTTTAATTAAAAGAACAAGAAAAATAGTTTAATTTAATAACTTATTTAAAAGTAATAATTTAAAATTTTACTGTTCAAATAAAATATTTTTTTCAAAAATAATTTCATTTTAGATCAATGAATATGAATAAATATTTTTTTAAAAAAAATTATTATCTTTTACTATATTTACAATAAGAAATTATATTTTATATTGGTATCATATATTAATATCTTCGTTTTGTTTTAACATTATTAAATTATCATTTTTTTGGAAATTAATTATATAACTGAATTAGGATGAAAAACATTTATACTTAAAATGGGAATTTTTATAAAAAATATTATTTCATCACAATTTTCAGTTTAATTTAGAATTATATACATAAAATTATTTTTTTAAACAATAATTTTTTTATTTGGAATATATAGATGATAATTTTTCTTCAATTTGGATATTTTATTTTATTCATAATGAATATTAAATGTATTAAATATATGTCCTCTATTAATGGTAAATCATGTAATATAGGTTGAAAATAATATGTTAAGGACTCAAAATGGCACTAAAAATAAATTTAAATTTATTTTATGACTATATATCATCGATGAAAATAAATACTTCTAATATATATGTTTTTTTACACTTTATCGTAATTTTTTATATTATATTTTTTTAGATTAATAAATTTATACAATATCATTCTCCTGGTTTTATTAATTCTATGTTTCTATTTTTGCGATAATATGTGTATATTTTCAATAAATAATATTAATTATAATGAAAAATAATATTCATTTATCATGGTATATTTTTTTTAAAATTTTTGTATTGAAATAGTTACATTTAGTGAATATGTAACATTGATACAATCATTCTTAAAATAATTAGAAAATTAAAAACATTATCCTCATAATGTCATAAGTAATATGATTTAGAATAATTTTTTGTGTTCCATGATTTTTTAGAAAATAATGACATATTATAGATGGTTGAAATTATTATTCTCAAATACAATTCTTTCTTTTATTTTTATTGATAAATTATATGAATATGTCTCAATTATAGATTAATGATATTTGATAACATATTATGGTATATAAAATGATTTAAAATTAAATTTCATTATAATTTTTAATTTTAATGGAATATATTTTATGATATAAAAATGGTCCATTTTTTGGATTTTATTTTTTTTCCCTAAATATAATGACCTATAATGATTGAGGGTAATTCTTTCATGATAATTTTAAAAAAGTTTTAAAAAGTTGTAATACCAAATTATAAGGGTTAAAAAAAACCTAAACATATACATTTTTTATTTAATGATAGAATTCAAAATAATAATAATTATATATTAGAAAAAACACTTCAGTGAAATATTGACGTAAATTTTATTACATATTTATTTAATAAAGTATGTAATTCCAAGAGTACCCCTCCATTAACTTTTGAAATTGCTTCGCATCACCTATGTTTGTAACTCATATAAATCATTTTTAGTAATCCATTACATACCCAATTCTACTAAACACATACATAACCATCTCCTAGTTATCATATCTCGACTATAAAACCATAATAGGGAAGGTTTTTTTGAAAACCTCCTGGGGATGTCTAAAGAAGATGTATAGTTTTAACAAAGACCTTTAATTTTATTTCTTATTATACCTCATTAAAACCATATTATACAATCATAAAGTAAAAAAAAATTATAATAAATATAATGAGATAATATTTTTACATATTAATGATGTATATATTAATCCTCATACATTAATTAGTGAATGCATATGTCATTTGTGTGTACTGAGGACTATAGCCCCTGAACTGAAGTGATTAATTTTCCATCGCCATTTCTCAATGAAGGATATAAGGATTTGTATATTGAATATATATGACATTCATGAAAATTTTAGAATTTATTAAAGTATATTTATCATATAATTTCGTTACATTTCTTATATTTAAGTGTAATGAAATCATTTTTTTACCCATGGTATACCAGCTCCCAACAATGATATGATCCATTTTTTATTCTCACAAAAATATTATATATTTTCTGATATTTAACTAAATAATATTTTATATTTTTATTATATTTATATAATGATAAAATAATTATTATATTCCATCCGTAATGACCAATGAAAAATTGATATATCATTAGAAAAATCTAAATCCAATTGTCTCTATTATTATAGCATAGTTAATTTTTTTAAATCACCAATCTCAATTGGTTTTAAAGGAATAATATAAGTATAAAAAAATGTTTCATTATTATTATCCATGTGTTGATTGAATAGTGGACCCTCTGACAATGGTAATCATAGAAAATACATTTTTGATATATGAGACCAATATAGTCCAAACCACTTATATGAACATAATATATTATATAATTTCATGAAATAATATTGTGAAAATAATAATATAAAAAATCACATGACTAATTTTCATATGAAAAAAAAGTATCAGATGTATTTAATTTATAATGATAGAGAAGAAACATGTTATGTTAGAAAAATGGTAAGGGTCATCATTTTAGTAATAAAATTTTAATGTCCTCTTTCAATATCCTTTTCATAAAGATATAAATTTTTAAAATATATTTTTAATATATTTTTATGAGCAAAATAGAATCATAAAATAAATTTTTTGTCTACTTTTTCTTTATATAATAATTTTTCATCATAATTATTTTTACAAAATGTTTTGACTATCTTAACAAGACACAAAATGGTTTCTCTCTTTAAATGTTAAGAGAATCAATAATTTTTCTTACAAACATAAAAATAATTTTATTTTTTTATTCATTTATAATAATTTATTTTTATTAATAAAAAACAACTTTCCCCGAGTTCTATGTATTTAGGATTCAAAATTATGATATAAATTAAACGGTTATTTAAATACCCAAAATCCTTTTCCATTAATGTCTAATATAGTTTTTCAATGTTTCATGATGAAATAGTGGAAGACCTAATTTTCTTATATATGATATGGTACTTTTACATTTTTATTATGATGGATTAACCTGATATATATATTTATTATAGGGTTATCCTGATTAAACCTATATTTAGGGTACTCCTCAATAGCGCTCCAACTCATTGGGTACTTACATTGGAAATTGATCATATGATTATTCCCATCTATATGGGATATAAAGTGTTATATAATGAAAATGTACCCAAGATCAAACATGAAATTTCTATAGTTTATAATGACATTTCATTGATATTTATTAATTGATTTTTTTTAAATAATTATTCCCCTTTTAGGGTAAAAAGGTATTCTTTTATGAATCTTATGTCATCATTAGTTTAGTTTTTTTCATTGAAACCATATTTATAAGGATTTTTCATTTGATATTTCTTAGGATGGTTTAAAATTTAATTATTTTTCATTAAATTTTGTATTAATTTTAATTTAATTTTTTTATCAGCTATGGGTTTATTATATTAATGGAATGAAAAAAGAATTATACATGGTTTAAAAATATAATGAAGGTTTTATATCATATTTTTATGTCCCATCTAATATTTTTGTACTATCCATTTTTTTATTCCTATAATCTACTCTCTATCCCCATGTTCGGTGGATTAATATAAGAGAGGATGTTACCATAGAGACTGTCAACTGGGGGTTTCATTTTCATATTCTCACAGTGTCTAACATACAACATCATATACAAGGAGGATAGTAGATAAATTGAATTTATTATGGTATTTTTGACCAATGACAATTGTGTTTTCCCCTATCAATATTGGTAACCACTTTTATATGGATTTTCCTCACGTTATGGTGTCCTAAATATATGGGGATCCGTTGAATGAGCTTTTTTAAATCACGATTATACAAATTAAATACATCTTCATGACATGGAGGATCAGACACAATGTTTTCTACATGATGTGAACTTTAGAAAATTAGGTATGTCCATGTATTCTCACTTCACATACTATAAAAGACCAAAAGATTAAAACGACGATAAACTGTTTTTTGATTGAGTTTGGGTGAACGAGGTATCTCCATCATTCGGTGGGATTACTGCGGTTCACTATAATCATCGGGTGAACACCTTGTTCTGTGTTTTCTAGTTTCATTGCTCTAGTGGAAATGGTATGGAACTAATTTCTATAGCATAAATACTCCATTAAGTGGTATGATGTCTCCTGAGGGTGAGAAAAAATCTTACATTTGAGGGGATAAATTCCGATGGGAGTGATATCACAGTTCATACACATAGTCTTCTTCTTGATATAAATAAGTGTATCAAATACTAGAAGCATTCCACCTCCCTCAAACTCATGCACTCGACCACCTAGGTCGATCCAGCTAATAGTATCCCTAGAAATTAATGGGTTTTTTGATACCTCCTCCATCAAGCCCGAGAATCTATATAGATGGTTCTTTAATTGTAGGTGACATGTGTGTCGTAGGGGGGGATAAGCAACTTCAGGGTCTCCATTGTGTTCATGTTCACAGTTCACCAAGTCAACAGTTATTATCCCCAAACCTAGATATAAATCCCCTAACCCATAAGCCCAGAGTATGTGTATTATTACATATCATTGGCATGATCACAAATGGTTAAGTCTTGAAAGAACAATTACTTTAGTAGCATTGGAATTACTAGATACATTCATAAGTTTTATATTACATCATAAAATGGAAAAATACAAAAACATTGTTTCCATTGAACACACTGAGATCCCATATATTATCCCTACATTTCATTCATAATATACTTCTTTGTATCCTAGTAAAAAGAAAACATAGAAAGGGGTGATATCAAATGCACAGTAAGGATAACAATATAGCAGAAACATTCAAAAATTAGAATAAACATCTAAGGCAATGTATAAAACTAAAACAAAAGAATTTTCAACATAAACATAATAATAATAATGAAAATATTAATAAAAATAATTCCATTTACTAACTCACATGTATATTATACTAGTCCAATAATCACATGCTACATCAGTAGCCACTTTCATAATGATGGAATGCATAATACCAGACTTCATAACCACATAGTCAGGGACTTCTGCCAAGAATACAAATAATATTTTTTCAAGGCCTTGTTCCAAGTGACTAGTATGTCTCATGAGACCTACCAATTCATTTAGTATCTATATTGGGCTCCACCTATCACATACTAAGTCCAATTCATTTCTTATATGAAAAGTATTAAACATAATAGAAACATTCGATTTAAAACTAGCATATGAAATTTAAATGAGTTATCCAAAACCATGAATGTTAGAATTATAACATATGCATAGTCAAAAATATCACAAAGAATTCAATACAAAATGGATAATTTGTATCATAATAAATAAACATCAAACAAGATTAAAATACATTAAAGGATGTTGACAAAGATGAATTCAAAATAGTTTGAGATAAATTTATCATTATTTTTTTGAAATCATTTAGAGTTAAATAATTATAAAATAAAACATCTATTATGAAAATATTCTTATAATATTGTGAAGGAATATTCAATGATGTTATAACGGCATAATATAGGTGCACCCTCCATATAATTTAAAAAACATTCTTACCTTAATTTTGTCAAAAAGGTCATAGAATAACTTGTATGGAAAACGACAGAAAGATTCCTTTCAAAACATATAAGGTAAAATAAAGGTATAATTGAATTTAACCCATATTGAAGTAATTAGTAAAAAAATTTGGAATACAGTTTAAGGAAAACATATATGTGGATGGTAAATAGGTCCCATCAGATTATTACATTGAAACAACCTTGAATAATGAAGAGGTTGTAAAATTAACACTTACATTGTAATTTTCCTTGGTAGAAGATAGGTTAAAATCTTGTATAATGGTGAAATAATTGTTATTAAATTTTAAAAAATCATATACCTTAATTTGTTATCATATATGATCTTTTAATATTGCTTAGTTAATAATATTTTAGTATTATTATCATTTTTGGTGTTAACTGATTCATTTTCCTTTATATTATTTGTTGCATAAGTAATTTTTATTATGGATATGATGTATTTTATTCATATTAAGAATTAAATTATGTTTGTAGACATTATTTGTAATCATCTAAAAAATTAGTCATGAATGGATATGATGTGGAATTAATCTCATTATATTTGTGGAGATGATAATCCGTACGTACACACGAGTGACAATATAATTATTTTGAGATTAAAATCATACATAATTGGATTTTATATAATATATACATATTTATTATCCTGATATATTTATTATTTACATCAATCATTCATAATTAATATACCCATCCAAATAATAATGTATTGAATAACAACTACACCATGATGTGGAGACGGTAAGTCGTACGTATGCACGTATGGTGACATGTCATTCAAATGATGGATAAAATAATGAATATGGTTGTACCATATTTATAACAATATTATAGTATATAAAATATACTGGGTATATTATTTTATATTAGAAACAACAAGGGAATAAGAAGTGGAAAAGGATAAAAACGTGAAGGAGGAGGAGAGATATTTACGTCCTCTTTGGGTTCTTCCTTTTGATTTGATCAAAATGGCTCCATAGGTTCGTGTTATGACTAATGGAATTCCTCTAGGATGAAGGGATGACAGTTTAGAGGGTATTTGGGTAGGTTTAGTCCATGGAAAATGTCTTTGATGGTGTGAATTAGAGAGAATGGGAAGTTAACTTTTATAAGAGGGGTGAGGGGAACCTTAGGAAAAGCCAGAAATAACATTTTATAATTAAATAATTTTCGATTTATAATGAAAAAAATGTATTATATATATTATGAGGAGGTAAAGGGTCGAAAACCACTCAAACAATAGCTTTTAGATAGGTTTGGGTCCCTATATTAACCTCATTTTATAGATTTAACTCTTAGTTAAATAGTTTGACATTTACCAAGTCTCTTGGTATTTTTATATTATATGGTTAATAAAATTATTATAAACTTCAAAGATACTCCAACATGTTTATTAAGGATACACCTATCGTTATATACATCTTTTTTATAATCCTTATATTAAAAGGATTATTATATCAACCAATAATATTGAATTTGTTTTAAAAACTCATTTATGTCAATTTTGAAATTATTTAATAATTTATTTTTGTTAATGTCTTAAAAACATCATTAATTAAAAATAAGTAAATTTAATAAACCCTAACATGTCATAATCACCTATAAAATTGTTTTATGGAATTAAAAATTTCAAATTATATTTATTTTAGTATTTATAATATCATTTATTTGATTGTTTCATTAATAATGAAAATACAACAACATTATTGTGTCATATATATATATATATATTATGTCTAAAAATTATAACTAAAATATCATGAGGTAGGAAATATTTTTAGATTTATAATTACTATTTATATTTGAATTTTTCAATTATATATCCTCATATAAAAATTGTTTTAATAAAACATATTTTCTTTTTTTATTTTTGTCTTTACATTAAATTATTTAATATAAAATTTCATTAGCACTCCCATGTGGAACCTTGGGGTCCCAAAATCGACCCATGGATGACCATGGTCGTAAATGTATCAGCCAATATGGTTAGGACATGTGTTAGGGTAATTTATTATTATTATAATATTATTTTTAACCATATTTACTGGATATACCTCTTTATCCACGGTAAATAAAATATTTTCTGAAGTAAATATTCCTAATGTCTAATTACAAAATGTTACATATTTAAAAAATTTGGAACTAGTGATTCCAAATATGAAATACATTTTTACTAATTCAAAACACATAAGTGGCAGAAATTAATTTAAAATTAATTCCCTGTTGTCAAAATAAAAAACGTGTTTTTATGAAATAATAACTATCAAAAGATTTAAACTCGAATATGTCTAGTTTAATCATGAGATTACATAAAATGACATAAATGATATTAAATGATAATAATATAATCTAATTATACTTAAAACCTATTCAAATTTATAATTTATCATTATAAATTATTTTGATTAGAAAATTTATTTTTAATAAAAAATTTGTATTTTCACTATTCATCAATATTTGTATGTATTCAGAAAAATACAAAATATTTACCCTAATACAATTTTGATATTCTGAATTGCAAAATGAAGTCCATTTTTAACGATAAAATTTATAAAATTTTAAAAAGTAGGTATTACTATTTATAACATCTATTTTGATATGTCGTGGTGTGTGATAATCTCAATATTGCGTACAATGAAAGCTATTGCATTATTCAAAGGGAAACGTACCATGGAATATTTGGGTGTTACATTCTCCCCTCATTCAATAAATTTCATCCTCGCAATTTGAAATTGTTTTTTTAAATAATAGTTTAAAATAGAAAAATATCTTTGTGCAAAAACCACATCGGATATTTGGGTAATTAAATTTAGTCTCAATAAGAGGGAAATGGAGAAGAAAAAGTCACCACCAAATTATGATCTATATTAAGAGAAAACCAGAGGCAATTAGAGACACATAATTAGAGGAAAAATTCATTTATTTATAGGGAGTGATTCTGGTCATCAACCACAATCAAGTGTAAAATTAAGGGGCCCAAATCCATCAATCTGTGCTGATTTAAAATATAATCGGTTCAACAAAACATAATGTATTAGGATAACAAATTATTGGTTTTAATATCCTTTCCATAAAGTTCAATAATTTATTTCTCCATATAATATGAGAATATATATATATATATATACTTGACAAGTAGAGTTTCATCCTTTAAATAATTTCTACCACAAACTCATCTTTCACTTCAAAAGAGAATAGAACTCAAAAATAACCTATTTATCCTAGTCGTATATGGTTATAAATATTAACATATACCTTTTAAATGAAAAAAATAATTTTCAATAACAAGTTACTTCATGTAGGAAAGTTGTAGGTAATAAAGCATTGCCACACTTTGGTTGTGGGTTCGATTCCTTCAGCTTTGTCCAACGGGACGGGTCATCGCCCGACCAACTAGTTGTCCTTTTCCTAAAACAATAAGATTAGAATATTCCAAAAATAATTTTAATAAATGTTTTAACCTTATACATTACAATCCAAATTCCAACTTAATCCATTCCAATCATTATTGTTATCAGAAATACCTCTGTCCATACACTCTCTAAAATGTCTCTAAATTCCCAAATCAATTGTAGCGTCATATTCCCCAAACAAAATAATGTTTCTCTTATTATCACATACATGAAATATTATTACCTTTATAATATTAATATCTTAACTAAAACAATGAGTACTACTGTACAATCCTTATATATATCACATTATTCTTATAACCAGAATATAATTCTTGAGTTCAAAAACAAAAATACATTAATTATTCCAATTCAACAGTATTAATAGCATAATATTGTCCTTTCTCCGTTATCATTTCTTGATTTATGTTTCCTTGGAACGTAAGACATTCATTTTCATAATTCCCCATTTTTCTGCAATTGTAGCATCCAATATTGACAACAACATTCTTTCCCTTGCAATCATGATCATGGTGGCCTTTTTCACCAAACGTGTAACAGACTCCCATTCCTTTTAGGAAAGCACTGGGGTGTTTTTTCAAACAATTATCAAATAATGGAAAATCTTTCTTTCCCTTTCCCCTTTATATATCTCTTGATCCACCATTCTCTTCTTCTCTTGTTTTAATATATTTTTATAATATTTAGAGATTTTTTTTCGGTCTTGATAGAGCATGAGACAATATCATATTATGATTAGAAGGTTTATAAGACTAATTCTCACCAGAGAAAAGGTTTAAAACCATGAAATAATCGTTCAATCGTATTCTATGCGTTACGTATATAATATTTTGCATGCCATTCTAACCTTGTAATTTTAGCCTCATACTTTGCGACATTCTTATCCTTCATTTTCCCCAGACACAGAAATTGCCTTTCCCTATCCGTTCAATGGTCATGAGGAAAGTATTTCTCTATGAAAAGTTCCTTAAACATCATTTATTCTATATTTGATACTTCATAATATTCCATTTTGTTTTGATTCAATGACTACCATTGATGAGCATCTCTAGTGAGGTGATAAAATTCCCTGACAACTTTTTCCCTTTCGCTACTCCCCAAAGCATGAAATATTTTCTCTACAGAATTTAACCATTGATCAGAAACGAAGGGATATGTATTCCAATTTAATGTTGTTGGTTGTTTCTCATGAAGAGTTCTAACATTTATCCCATGTTTTCTGGATTAGAGTGCTCTATACGGGTAAGGTTGTTAATCATAACTTGTGTGAGTTGTCCCAATATGGTGATAATATGATCAACCCCAATTGAATCACCACCTCCACTATAATTATCTCAAGTAGGAGGGAAATCCCAACATGGATTACATGTGTTGATACGATTTCCATTCATTCCACTAGGATCCATTTCTAGTCAATGGAATATACTATAATAGTTTATGAATCACAATACATAAATCCAAACCTGTAAAACACTTAACATAAATTGAACAGTTTATGGATATAATCCATAATCGTAAAAATGTTTTCCTTAAGGATGTATATACTCATAAACCCTTAATAATTGTTTTTAATGAAATTAATAATTATCCTATGCATATACCCTAAGAGTTTCATAACCATGAGTGCAGTAAGGCCTGTTGTTCTGCACCAGTTCCCATTCGAGTCTAGCTCAATGCGGTGTTTTAGAGTTTTACCCCTAGGTACATCTGTGCCAGAGCCACCTCTACCTGATCATATCAAGAAAAGGATGTATTGATTGGAAAAGTAAAAAAAGCTCTACAATACAAAAATTCTAGGAAGCTTGTCTAAATTAATACTCAAAGTCTATCTTAGGTCTATGTTCTCTAATCAGAGTTTATTTAAACCTAGTTTCTATGGTTTGTACAAAACATCCTATGATACCAATTGCAATTCCCCGACCCCAGAAAACTAGAGTTGTTTCATTGTTATGTGTCGATGGCATGATCACAAAAGATCAAGTCTCAAAAGGCCGATTAGTTTAGTAGCCTTGGATGTACTAGATACATTAATAAAGTTTACAATACATCATAAAATGGAAAACTACAACATCATTGTTTCAATAGACAACACTGAGATCTCATAGACTATCCCTCCTGGTCATTCATAATATAATTTTTCACATATTGGAGAAAATAAAACATGGAATGGGGTGAGCTCAGATGATCAGTAAAGATAACAATATAGAGAAACTTTCATAAATAAGCTTACAAATTTGAGGCAATGTATAAAACTAAAACAAAAGCCTTTTCAACATAAACATCATCATAATGTGGAAAATGTAAATCAAACTAATTCTATTTACTTACTCACATGTATATTATACTAGTCTAATAATCCCATGCAATATCAAAGCCACATTCATAATGATGGAATGCATTATTCTATACTTCATAACCACATAGTGAAGGCCTTTTTCCAGGAATACAAATAAGATTTTCCCAATGCCTTGTGCAAAGACACTAGTTTTTCTCAGGAGACCTAAATATTCATCGAGGATCTATAGCGGTCTCCACCCTCACATACTATGTCCAATGCATTCTTCATATGAAATTTTTTAAAAATAACATAAACATTAATATTAAAACTAGCATAAAAAATGCAAATACATTGTCCATAAACCATTAATTGTAGAAAAATAACACTTCCATAGTCAAACAATCACAAAACCTTCAATAAAAAATTGATGATTTGTATCATAATAAATAAACTTCAAACAAGATTAAAATCCATTAAAGGATGTTGACATAGATGAAAAAGAAATTGTTTGAGAGAAATATATCATTATTTTTTTTGAAATCATCTAATGTTACATAATTATAAAAGAAAACATTTATTTTGAAAATATTCTTATAATCTTGTAAGGGAAGCTTCGACGATGTTATAATGGTGGAATATTGATGCACCCTCCGTATAAGATAAAAACAATTCTTACCTTTATTTTTTCAAAAAGGTTAAAAAGTAACTTGTTTAGAAAACAATAGATTCCTTTCAAATATTATAAGGTAAAATAAGGGTATAAAGGTCATTAAACCATAATCTATTAAGTAGTAAAAATGATTTGGAATACATTTTATGGGAAACATAGATGTGGATGATAAAGAGGTCTTATTAGATAATTACATATAAACAACCTTGAATAATGAAGAGGTTGTTGAATTAACCATATCCTTGTACTTTTCCTTGGTTGAGGGTAGGTTAAACATCTTCATAATGGTGATATAATAGTTATTAAATTATAAAATAATCATATATATTAATATGACATCATATATGATCTTATACTGTTTCTTTGTTAATAATATTTTAGTATTATCATTGTTTCGGGTTCTAACTGATTCGTTTTCCTTTATCTGAATTGTTACATAGGAAATGTTTGTTACGGATTGGTTGTATTTTATTCATATTTAGAATGATATTAAGTCTTTAAAAATTATTTTTAATCATCTAATAAAAATTATTCTTGAATGGATATGATGACGAATGAATCTCATCGTTTCCGTGGAGATGGTAATCCGTATGTACGCACGGGCGACAATATCACTCTTTTGATATTAATATCGTATATAATTGAATGGTATATCATATATATATAGAATTATTATCATGTTATATTTATTATCTAAATCATTTATTTATCATTATTATTCCCATCCACATTCTAAAGTATTTAATAACAACTACACCACAACGTGGAGACGGTATGCGGTACGTATCCACGTATGGTGACATATCAATCAAAAGATGGATAGAATAATGAATATGGTTGTCACATATTTATAATAACATCACAGTATATATAATTTAACATATTAATGAGTTTATAATGGAAAACAAGGAAATAAGATGTGGAATAAGAAAAAAAACATGATAGAGGTGGTGAGATATTTACCTCTTTTTCAGGTTCATCCATTTGATTTGATCAGAAGGGCTCTTTACATTAGATTTCTGTCTAAAGGAAGGCATCTAGAATTAAGGGAGGATAGTTGATAGGTAATTTGGTCAGGGTTTGGCTGAGCCAAATTTCATTGAAGGTGTGAATTTTGGAGAATGGAAGGTGCCCTTTTATAAAAGGGGTGAGGGGAAAATTAGAAAAAGCTACAAATATTATTTTATAAAAATATCATATTTGGTTTATAATGGCTATAAAATGAATTATTTAATGGATAATGTAGGTATGGGTCGAAAAATGCTCAACAAATAGGTTTTAGATAGGCATGGGTCACTATATTACCCTTCTCTTTTATATTTAAGTCTTAGTTAATTAGTTTGACATTTACCATGTCTCTTTGTATTTTTACATTATATGGTTAATAAACATACTATAATATTCCAAGAGAACCCCAAGTGGTTCATTAATGATACACCTATCATTATATAAGTCCTATTTCTAAACCTTATATCTTTATTATTATTATATCAACCAATAATATTTTATTTGTTTTAAAAACTCAATCATGTCAATTTTGACATTATTTAAAAATTTATTTTTGTTAAAGTCCAAAAAACATCATTACTCAAAAATAAATAAATTTAATAAACCCTAACATGTCATCGTCACCTATAAAATTTATGGATATCATCAAAACATTCAAATTATATTTATTTTATTATTCATAAAATAATGTATTGGATTGTTTCATTAATAGAGAAAATATTGCATCATTATTTTTTCATATATAAATATATTTATATTATGTCTAAAAAATATAAATAAAATATACCGAGGTTGGAAATATTTTTATATTTCTAATGACTATTTATATTCAAATATATAAATTATATAATATCATATAAAAATTTATTTACAAAATGATATTTTCTTTTGTTATAATTGTCATTACATTAGATTATTTGATATAAAATGTCATTATCACTCCCACGTGGCTCCATGGGTTCCCAAAATCGACCCAAGGATGCACAGGGTCGGACATGTATCAGAAAATAGTGTTATAATATGTGTTAGGGTAATTTAAAATTATTATAATATTATTTTTAAACTTTATTTACTGGATTTACCCCTTTAACCATAGTAACTAAAATATTTACTAACATAAATATTCCTAATTTATTAAAATAAATGTTACCTATTTAAAATATTTGGACCTCTTGATTACAAATATGGAATACATTTTTCTAAATTCAAAACACATAATAGGAAGAAATTAATTTTTGATTAATTCCCATTGTCAAAATAAAAAGCGTGTTTTTATGAAATAATAACTATCTAAATATTGATACTTGTTTATGTCCAGTTTAATAGTGTGATTACATCAAATGACTTAAATTATATTAAATGATAAAAAATATAATCTAATTATACTTAAAACCCATTAAATTTTATAATTTAACAGTATATGTTATTTTTATTAAAAAAGGCGTTTTAATTAAAATTTAGTATTTGGACTATTCATCAAAATTGAATGTTTTCAGGAAAATAAAAAAAAATCACCCTAATCCAATTTCGATGTTCCAAAACCCAAAAATGAAGTCCATTTTCAATGATAAATTTTATAAATTTTCAAAAAGTGGGTATTACTATTCATATCAGCTAGTTGGATAGGTCGAGGTGTCTTAGAATCTCGAAGTTGCGTACAATGCATGATATTTCATTATTCAAAGGAAAAACGTACCATAGAAGCTTGGGGTGTTACACCAAACCCCAAAATTCTTTCAGGAATCAATAATTTTATATATGATGTATTGATAATGAGAATGATAAAACAAACTCTATGATTCTACTTAACTCCTTTCATGGAACTGTCCATATCCTTTGGTATATATCCTACCCCATCTGGATGTGTCGAGTTATCATGTCAGATAACATCAGACTGAGACACACTCTGTGAAGACCTAGAATTTCCATGTAAATTTATTTTATAAAATATATGTAAATTTTACGAGTCCCCAAAAATTCAGGGTGTGTGATTCTGAGGCCCAGAGTGCCCGGAATGAATTTTTGATCTTTTTTTCAGGTACGTTCAGTAAACGTATGATCCAGTTTGTATAAATATTGAACTAGTTCGTGGAATTGAAATCCAATGGCACTTTCGAACTCGCAACTGCAGTATTCTCTTAAAAAGACATTCAACGAGAAGGCAGTTGGTCGATAGTGAATTTTCATTTTTTGGTTTTTTGTGGAAATAACAAAATAAAATAATCGCACATTTTAGTTTATTTGTTGTAACCACCCATGTGGATATTTAACAGGTGGGGAAAACATGAATGAAATCCTCCAATGAGAGGTTATGGATGTGGGGACAACCGAGCCTGAACTCCCATGAGAGGTTATGGTGGTGGGGACCACCCAAGGATTGAAACCTCTTAAAATCCCTATTAAGTGGGATAATCCTCTTGATATCCCAACATAATTATTCCAACCCTCCCCATATATTATTATTCCACCCATTAATTAATTAATTAAACCATTATAAAATCATGTGAACATAATTTAATACGAAAACATAAATTAAGATGTTGGCTATATTTTCATTTTGGTGGAATTGGGGAAAAGGTTTAGAAAAGGGGAGAGATTTGGATGTCTTTAATCAATGACTGTATTTCCCTCCCTAATGATGTCTTATCCTCCCTCGCGATCTCTGTCAACAAAAAATCCAAGGTAGGGGTTTATTTGTGTATGAATACTTTTCCTATGTTATTTCCTTGAATTATTTTTCAGGATTGGGAATAAATCATTGCGGGAGGCTATAATGCTTAATGTTATTTACAATGTTCTAGTTGAGCCATATGCTAACACCCTAACACTGTGGGTACGGGCCAAACAAACATGGCCCAACCCCTACAAAAATCTTGTGATGATTTGTGTTGTTGAACGCGATGAAGGAAACAATGCAATGACACCGCCCCACTACCACCTCCGCATCACGACCTCCATGCCCTCGAAGAATCCCCACGGCCGAGCCACTCTGTGGCACCAACGGACCCCACACCCCATGGCTACACTACCCACGGCTCCGTCGTGCTTCCCCCAGCCGTAGCCGACAGGGCCGTGTTGTCGTCGTCGTTCGCTGGGCCGCCACCATCCCGCCCAGCCTCCAGCCGAGCCACCCCGTCTGTGCCACCCACAGACATACAAGATGCTCTATATGAGACACCAGCAGCAGAGCCACTCTGCGACCCTGAGCTGCTCCAACCGAGCTGCTCTGCGGCCTCGCGCCATTTGCGACTGAACCCCCGTGGCCCCAAGCGGCCAGCCGGACTGCCCAGTGGGCCGGGGCCACACTGCGGGCTGGGCTGATCCCAATGGGTCGGGCTGCACTATGGGCTGGGCCAAACCCAGTGGGACGGGCCGGGTCGGTCTGACCGGGTTGGACCGGACCTGTGCCCACTACGACCCATTTACTTCTTTTGACCATAACATTGGCACCAAACACCCCTTTGACGAACAATCAGTGGCGTTGGAAATCTTGGAGCATGACGGTCCATTTGAGTATACCCCACTAGTGTTTTGGATAAAGATTGGTAATAGTCATGTTGGATTGATCACGAATCCATCCAGACACCTAGGACTAAAAGGCTAATAACTCTTAGACCAGGAAGATTATTGACATTCCATCTATTTCATTGAGACCACTATGACAATGTAGAAATTTTATATGCTTATTCGTGGGACATCGTATTTGTTGGAGTATCGACCAACAGCCCAGAGAGTGGATCCTCACGGAGACGAGGAAGAAAATTTCGTGAACCCAGTAGCTAGATGAGACTGGAGGACTTCTGACCATTTTGACTCAGTGTGACTTAAATGGTCCAGTGGGGAGCGCCTCTGTTTGACGCCGAAGACCCACGGTCGGTGGGGAGAGCCTCTGTGTCATGCGGCATACCCAAGGTACATGACAGGAGGAGTACCTCAGTAAGGCACAGTGGGGAGCACCTCTGTGTGATGCGACAGACCCATAATACTCTGGAGGAGGTGTACCTCCTCAATTCAAGAGGGGGATCACCTCTGTATGATGCGGCAGACCCATGGTGGGGATTGCCTCTTTGTGACACAACAAAACCATGATACATGACAGGAGAAGTACCTCAGTAGTCCAAGGTTTGTTGGAAGTGCCTCTATGTGATGTCGCAGGTCGACTATACTCGATAGAGGAGGGGATCTTCAGAATCTGAGGTGTTCAACGATGTGACAAGGGATGTTAGTTGTTACTACCCCTAGAATAAATCTTGTTGTGATATGAGTTAATATCGTTGTTTTTTATTCATGATTAAGATGGATTACTTGATAACATAGGTATATGAATGGGAATATACCTATGTAGGGTTATCAATTGATTTCATACATTTTGGTTTATCCTTGGTTGATTTTGAGAGACTTTGAGGGTCTCAGAGTCCCTATTGAGTTTTTTTATACTCACCCCTGCATGGTCTATGCCTGCTCTTTATTGTGTTGGATGCAGATAACAGACATCGTTGAGTAGGGTTGGGAGTACCAGGACTGGACGGTGCCCGGAGGTGGACCATATTGTGTGTCCTTACGCAGATGATACAGATGTACGTGGATTGATGAGGAGGAGAACATTACATACCATTCAGGTAGGATCCTCGGAGGATGATCCAATATCTGTCTTTTTCTCTTTCCTCAATTGTATTTTGTTATAGTTATATCTGTACCTTTACTATTTGTACTGTCTTCTGGCCCCCTAATACATTGAGCACACATTTGGTTATATAGTTTTCTATGTTTGTATCTTGTTGTGTGGTTGGTTACGCGAGTTTATAGGTTATAAAGGCAATGCCTTTCGAGTTTTAGGGAAAATTAATTTCAGTGCTAGTCCCCAGCCTCTGGCCTATAGAAGCCGGGCATTGTTTAGTCACGAAACGCGCCCTAGGGGACGAGTCGTGACAAATTGGTATCAAAGGAGTCAGTTCTCTTGGAGAACTATGAATTTTATCATTTCAATGAATCAATAGTGTTAAGGGAACTGAGTGTAGTTTTTAGTTCTGGGAGTCCAGTGTTGGTGCGGTGGCCGACATATCCATACACAAGGACCCTAACTTCTAATTTCCAACTAAGTTCATGAAAACACTGATTGTGTGTGTTTCCAAGAGTTTTATTTGTTATCTATTCAGTCAACTCACCAAGTATTACTTATTGACTATGGAACACCTATTTATTTTCAGGATGCCTCCACACGGACATCCAAGTAGTGTTCCGAGAGTTGTAAGCACTGATAGCTCATCGAGTGATGAAGCCTCAGTGTAGGGGCCCTCTTCCAGTAGAGTCACCAATGGAGGCACCTGTGTTACCATTCCCTATCAGGCCACAAATTCCATTAGCCCCAATAGTAGATGGGGAAAACCTATTGAGCAGGTTTCATGAGTTACAACGTCTGTGACCACCGAGGTTCATGGGAGAGATGGACGCACAGGTGGTTGAGGGTTGGCAGGAGGTTGTGGTGAGAGTCTTCCAAATCATAGAGACACCAGATGATATCATGGTGATCCTTCCCACCATCCTTCTATAGGCATCAGTGTGCATATAGTGGAGCTTGAAGCTCCTGGTTCAAGATGAGGGGATGCTTCTCTAGGAAGACGTCGAGATCTTTTTTGGGGAAGATTTTTTCTCAGCGACACATCGCGTAGTGTGCATACAAGAGCTTCTTACTATTTTGATGCACAACAAGAATGTAGCTTAGTAATCATGATGGTTCACTAAGCTCTCATGATTCATCAAAGATATGGTGTGGGACCAATTCTTTAGGGCCCAGACCTTTGAGCATGGCCTGAGGTGAGAGATCAAGGCATCAATGATCTCACTCAACATCCCGGCGCACATAGGGGTGTAGGAGTAAACCCTCTTGGGGGAGAGTTTCCTGGTCGAGCATTCACCTACAATGAGACCCACTATCATTTTTCCTGTAGTGGAGTTTTCTGTTGCTGGTAGAATAAATGCATCACAGAGGTCCAAAAGGATCAGACCTACTGTTGGAAGACCACATGACCCATGATTGGTTGTGCGGGGCACTAGAGGCAGAACCAGTCAGGCATGTATCCTGTAGTGTTACTCATATGGTGGGCAAGGTCATATGGATCATGACTATCTGAACTATAGTGAAAATGATCAATAGACGGTCGAAGGACCTCCTAGGTACAGACATAGGTTTGACTGATGAGGTCTGTTGGAAGCATGCGTACATGGAAAAGGTGCTGGTCATGATGTTAGCGGTGGGAGATGATTCGAGATTTCACTGCAACCACCATCAGGAGCTCCACCCTGACCATATGGAGAAAGTTTAAAGTGGAGAGCTCAGCATTAGGAAGCTAAGTCTTATGATCCTGGTGCTCTGGAGATGATACAAGGTGCGATCCTTATATCTAAAAACTCATACGGTAGCAGATTAGATGATTACGCACTAGTTCCAACAGTTTGAGGTTAATCTAGGAGGAGAGAGAATTGGATGGGATCTCCTAGTAGTGGTGGTGGGGCCTTAAAGAATCATCATGGGTATGGAATGGTTATCTAGAGTTCATGCTCAGATAGACTGTATTATGCGGAAGGTGTGGTATGTCTACAGAGATGGGACCAGGTTTACCTTAACCTATAATAAGGGATCCTTTGGAGTGTAGGATGGACTTACCCAAAAGGGAGTGCAGTCGATCACTCATCAGTTGGCTACCCTTACCCTCAGAGCAGCTGATGTGGAGATTCTGTGATATCTTGTAGTGGTGGACCAGTACGCAGATGTTTTCTCTAATGATGATCTAGGTCTACCTCCACACAGAGAGGTACACTTTTACTTTGAATTTTACCCCCACTCGGAAGCGATATCTACTCTAACATATAAGATGTCTTACGCGGAGATTTTTGAGCTGTGGGAATAGCTAGAGGACTTGTAGAGGAGGGGATTCATTCGACCTAGTGTTTCTCCTTGGGAAGCCCCGATATTGTTCGCCAAAAAGGCGGATGGGAGCATGAGTCTTTGGGTTGACTATCGATGCCTGAACCAGGTGACCATGAAGAATAACTACCCACTCGCGGGGATTGACAACCTCTTTGATCAGCTGTTTGGGGCTTGGTGGTTCTCAAATATATACAACATATCAAGCTATCACTAGCTCATAGTGAGAGACGGGGATGTGCAGAATATGACTTTCAGATGTCGGTATGGCCATTATGAGATCTTGGTTATTCCATTCTGTATGACCAACGCTCTATTCGTGTTCCTGGGACTCATGGACATGATCTTTCAGCCATACCATGATTACTTTTTGGTAGTCATCATCGACGACATTCTGATCTACTCGGCTTCTGAGGAGAATCATGACTATCATTTACAGGTAGTACTTGACACTCTTAGAGAGAACCAGATTAATGGTATGCTCTCAAAGTGACAGTTTTGGATATGAGGGGTTCTCTTTCGAGGACATGTCATCTCAAAGGCTGGAGTTTATGCTGATCTAGTGATGATTGAAGTAGTACATGCTTGGGAGCCACCCAAGAGTGTAATTGAGGTATGGAATTTCCTGGGTTTGGTTGGATACTTCCGGAAGATTGTGCCAAATTTCTCACGAGTTGCAACACCACTCTCAGCCTTGATGAAGAAGGGGAAACCCTTCGGTTGGTCAGAAAAATGCTAGAAACTTTTTCAAGAGCTGAGACAGAGGCTGACTAGTGCCCCCATATTGAGGCTTCTAGAGGAGGTCGTAGGGTACGTAGTTTTTTGCGACTCATCAGGGACTAGACTTGGATGTGTCCTAATGCAGGGAAATCAGGGATCACATATGGATCTCGATAGCTGAGATAGAACAAGATGAACTATGCTACGCATGACCTAGAGTTATCAGAAGTAGTCATTGCCTTGATGATGTAGTGACACTATCTGATGGGCGAGAGTTTTACCGTATAAACTAATCATGAGTGTCTCAGGTATATCTTCTATCAAAATGACCTAAACTTTAAACAATGATGTTTTCTTTAGTTACTCCAGGATTATGAATTCATGATAGCCTATACTCCTGGTAAGGAAAATGTTGTGGCAGATGCACTTAGCAGGAGGTCTGGTATACAACTGTCAAGTGAGGTGATGGAGCAGCTGGATCCTTTACAGATATCCTTTGTTGATAGAGATGGATAATCTTTTCTTCATTTTCTTAAAGTCACTCCCCCTCTTCTTCGGCGATTCAGGGTAGCGCAGCATGGGGACGCTGTCTGCGAGACACGACGTGCTCAGATATTCATAGGACAGAAACCTGATGGATTTTCTATAGGTGGGGAGCATGTCATCCTATTCAAAGGACGTACCATGGAACCTGTGTCACTTCAAGAGGAAGTGTTGAGGGAGTTCCACACATCCCCTCTAGCGGTACATCCAAGAGTGGCGAAGATGTACCAGGATCTCTGACGACCGCACTGGTTACTGGGAATGAAAAAAGTAGTAGTAGAGTTTGTCTCTTGGTGCATCTCTTGTCAGCAAGTGAAGGTGGAGCATCAGGTAACAGCAGGATTGGTTCAGCCATTAGAGGTCCCATAGTATAAGTGGGATGAGATATCCATAGACTTCATGATAGGACATCCAAAACATCCAGGGGTCATGACTCAATTTGGGTGATCATCGACTGACTCACCAAGTCAGTCCACTTCCTACCGATCAAAGAGTAGGGTTCAGTAGTGATCATTAGACGTCTTTATGTGCATGATATTGTATTGTTACATGGAGTACCATAAACGATTATCTCCAATAGTTATGCATGTTTTACTTCCCGACTATGGAAGGGATTGCAGGAGGATTTTGGGACACAACTTCTTTTGAGCGTCGCCATCCCTCATCAGACATATGGCCAGACTGAGTAGACCATTTAGACCCTCGCGGATGTGTTTCATGCCTCTGTCCTCGACTTCAATCGCAGTTGGAAGGATCAATTTCCATTGGTGGAGTTGTAATACAATAACAACTATCATTTTACCATAGGGATGACACCTTTTGAGGCATTGTCTGGGTGAAGTTACAGATTACCTTTGTGATATATTGATCCATGGGAGTCACCACTAGTGGGAAAAGAGATGGTTCAAGCTACCATATAGAAGGTGTAGATCATCCAATAGTGGTTGATGACTACACATAGTAGGTAGAAGTCGCATTCCAATAGGTGATGAAGACCTCTGGAGATTGTGTATGGCGACCACATCTTTCTAGGGGTCACACCCCGACAAGGTTTGTAGAGATTTCATGGAGGAGGCATGTTATCTCTAAGATTAATCGGAGAATTTCAGTTCCTCAGCAGAGTTGGCGAGGTGTCAAACCTCATAACTCTTCCTCCTCAGTTTCACAGGGTGCATGACTTCATTCATGTATCCTAGCTTGTGAGATACGTGCACAACAATTCTCACATCATCATCCATGGTGAGAAAGAAATTTATAATGGGGTGAATTTTATGGGGGTTCCAGCAGAGATTGAGAATTAAATAGATCGGGTCCCCCATGGATGGTTCATACCTCTGGTGCGTGTTCACGGGAAGCACATGAACCCCAAGGAGAGAACATGGGAGCAGGGGGCTCATCTGCATGCTCAATACCCCCACTTGATCCCATAGTTTGAGTTGTGGCATATGGGGACGTAATTCCCTGAGTTGGGGAGAATGTAAAAACCCGAAATTTCCATTCAAAATTTATTAAAAGTATATGTGAATTTTAAAAGTTCTCAAAAATTAATGGTGCATTGTTCCGAGGCCAAGAAAGACTAATATGAATTTATGAACTCTTTTTTGGGAATGTTCAATAATCGTATGAGTGACTTTTTATAACTATTGAACCGTTTCTCGGAATTGAAATTTAGGGCACCATTGAACTCACAGTACCGATGTTCACTTATGAATACTTTCACATCGATGACTTTTGGTCGAGGGTGAAAGTTAATTTTTGGGTTTTCATGGACATATTAAAAAAAATAAACACACATTTTATTTTATTTGTTGTAACCACCTATTTCGATATTTCACAGGTGGGGACCACCAGAACTAAAACCTCCCACAAGAGGTTATAGAGGTAGGGACCACCGATCCTAACCTACCATGAGAGGGTATAGTGGTGGGGACCACCCGAGGTTTGAAAACACTTTAACAACTTATTAAGTGGGGAGAAACCCCTTGAGATCCCCACTTAATTATGCCAACCCTCCCCGTAATTTATTATTCCACCCATCAATTAATTAAACCATTTTGAAATTGTGCCAAAATAATTTCATTTGAAAAATTAAATTAAGAAGTTGGTTTTATTTTAATTATGGTAAAATTTGGAAAATGGGTTGGCAAAGTGGAGGGATTTTGGGAATTGGGGGAAAGATCTCCAACGATGAACGTTGATGCACAACATTGACATTATTCCTTGGGAAATCCTCCAGCGTGGGGCATATTCAGTCGACGATCGTCTTTACCTCCCCAATGACTTCGTCTACTCCCTCTCGATTTCCATAAATGAACAATCAAAGGTAGGGGTTTATTTTTGTATGAATAATTTTCCCATGTTCTTCCTTAGAATTCTTTTTTTGGGATTAGGAATAAATAATTATGGGAGGTTTTAAAGCTTGATATTCTTCTTCATGTTCTTGTTGATCCATATGCTACAACCCTACTGAAGAGGTTACGGGCCAAAAAAACCTGGCCCGAACCCTCCACAAATCAATGGATGATTTCTGGTATTGAACGAAACAATGGAGGAAGCACAACGACTCCACCCCAGAGCCACCGCCCCACGCACACTGCTGCCTTGCGACCTCCACGCCCTCACAGCACCACCATAGTCGAGCCGCTCCGTGACACCTATAACCACCGTGCCTCGTGGCTCCACCCCCCACGACACCACAATGCCCCAAAAGGCCACCGCCAACCCAACCGAGTGGTCCCCACCATCTGTCGAGACACCACCGCCATCTGCCATGACTCCACAGCCGACCGTCGTGTCGTTTCCCTCCTGCCACGCAGTCAGCTAACCCGCCCCGGTCGCGCCGCTTGCGGCCTTCCGAGCCGCTCCAACTGATCCACCCATGGACGAGCCTCTCCGGATGGGCCGCTTCAGCCGAGATGTCGGCGACCCCTCGCCGGTCCGGCCAAGACACCCCATGGCCCCGAGCCAGTTTGGTGGAGCTGCCTCGCGGCCCCGAACCGCTCCAGTCGGGCCGCCTTAGCCGAGCTACCCTGCAGCCTCGAGCCATCTATGGTCGAACCCAGTGGACCCCTCACGACCATTCGGGCGACACTGTGGTCCAGGTCAAACCGAAATAAGTCATCCCAAGCCGGGTAAGTCCGACTAGGTGGGATAGGACATGGGTCCACTAGGACCCATTTACTTCTTCTCTCCATAACTTTGGCATCAGACATCCGTTTGAAGAACCGTCAGGGGCGTTGGAAGTCTTGGAGTGAGATGGTATCTTTGAGTATACCCCACTGATGTTTTGGATTAAGATGTGGGAACGGTCAGGTTGTATCGAGCATGAATCCAACCGGGCTCCTGTAACTAAAACTCTAATCACTCACAGACCGGGCGTCCGACTGACGCACTGTTTTTTACATTGAGACCCATATGACGTGGCAAACCATTCAAATGCTTCTTCATGGGACTTTGTAGAAGTTGGAGAATCGTACAGTAGCTTGTGGTGTGGATCCTCCCTGAGTAGGCTGAGCATAGTTCGGGAACCCCGAAGCTGTTTAAGACGTGACGACTTCTGACCTTTTTGACTCGTTGTGACCTAAAAATACCAGTGGAGAGCGCCTCTATGTGATGCGGCAGAATCACGGTGGTGTGAAACTATGTGTGACACAGTAGACCCATGGTATAAGACAATTAATTTACATCAACAGGACCTCGTGGGGAGCCCCTCTGTGTGACACGGCAGACCCACGGTACACGACAAGAGGAGTAACATAACAAGTCAGGTGGGGGAGCACCTCTGTGTGATGCGGCATAACCCTGGTGAGGAGCACCTCTGTGTGACTTAGATGACCCACATTACTCGAAAGTAGGAGTACCTTAGAAGTCCAATGTTTGTGGGAAGCACCTCTGTGTAATGCGGAAGGCCTGCTATACTCGATATAGGAGGGAATCTCCAGCAGCAGAGGTGTTCGACGATGTGACTATGGATGTTACTTATTACTACCCCTACATTAAATCCTGGTGTGAACTGAGTTATTATATCTATTTTTCCAAATGATTGAGATGTATTACATGATAACTCAGGTATATGTATGGCCATATTCCTATGTATTGTTATCTATTGATTTCATACTTTTTGGTTTATCCATAGTGGATTTTGAGAGAACGTGAGGGTCTAGGGGTCCCTATGGAGTATCGTTATACTTACCCCTACAAGGGGTGTGCCTACACCTCTTTGTGTTGGATGCAATTTACAGACAACGCTGACTGTGGTTGGGAGTCCTATGACTGGACATTGCCTGGAGATGAACCATATGGGATGTCAGTACGCAGAGGTGATGGGTGGATGTAGAGTGCAGAGGAGGCGATATGTACCTACCCTTAATGTAAAATCCTTGGATAACGATATAGTTGTTACCTTTTTCTATTTCTTTGGTTGTGTTTTATTTCAATTGTACTTGTACCTTTAATGTTGGGCTTGTATTCCGGCCCCCTCTTACATTTAGAACTATTTTGTTTATACTGTTTTCTTTGTTAGTATCTTTTTGTGTTCTTCGTTATGTGAGTTTACAGGTTATAAAGGAAATTCATTCCTAGTTTTAGGGGAAACTCCTTTCATTGCTAGATGCTAGCCCTAACCTATGGAAGGCGGGGTTGGGGTAGTCACAGCACGGGCCCCGATGGAAGGGTCATGACACACTCATAGAAAGGGAAACAAGGTGTCTATCCATATGGAATCACTATTTTCCCTTGGTTCCGGTACATAATTTTTTACCACTTAAATAAAATGACACCCATGTGGGTTAATACTGTTAGAAGGTATTAGTCATGTTTCACTATAACCCCCTATGCCTCTTGTATTGTTTAGTGTACATTAATGTACTATTACAATTATAAATAATTAAATAATGAATGATGATGATGATATATAATGTGTGGTATCTTATTAGGATGATTCAATTTAATAGTCACTATACTATCTAATATTCATGTATGAGTTATACTACAAGAAATGTCAATTTTCTGAACTCTGGGCCATCATGCGCCTTCTATGACTCATGTCTTACCTCTAGGACATCATGAAACAAATTATAATATTGCATGCCTATTATCAAGTAAATAATACATCTACCAAATGATTAGGTGAATTTATTACATCCGTTTATGTTATGTATTTTCCCCCTCAATGGAATAAATAATCTTAATGATCAACCAATCCTGAGTAGAAAAAAATGTACCCATAAAAAATAATTATAAAATTGTATATAATATAAGGTAGAGAATGGAATGTTACCTTGATATATAATTATCAGAAAAAATTTCCTTTAATAAACATCAAACAGGGAATAACATTCTATAAAAACAAAATCATAAAATAAAAAATCAAATAATTAAGTCAAGGAGTATCAGCCAGAGAAATATAATGTAAAAGTGTTAAAACATGATATTTTAGGATAAAAAATCATACTCATGGAGTAAAATATTATAAATGACCCACATGAAATTAACTCTCACACATGTGAAAAAAATGGTCCAATTGGTGTATGGATTATGTAACACAAAAAAATTAGATGATCTATGTCGTTTTGGGACCCTATAGTGGTCAAGCCTCATCCACTAGCGTCTAAAATCATGCAAGTGAAAAAGGAATAGCATGGCTCCTAGAACTATTTATTGTGGAATTAAAAATTCTTAACAAAATTAATTATTTATTAAAGATAATTAATTAATATTTAAATAATTATTATTAATAAAACATTAATAACATTATTCGTGTTCATCCATGGTGGACTAGAAAATACCATAAGGATATAATCATGAATAATAGCATTTGGATGAGTATATTGATCCACATACCACATACGTAGTTAAATATTTATATGGAATGTCAAACATCTTGTTTAAGTTGATACAATTCCATTCAGTCTCCATCATTCACACTTATGTTAAACCCTTGGTTATGAATTTTTTACTAAAAAAAATTAATAAAAAAACTTAAATAAAAAATGATTAAATACATCTAATGGATGAACAAATACATTCTGAAGGACATATGATATATAATTAACTATTTTAATCAATAACTAAACTGACATAGAGGGCCCATCTTACATTTCCATCCATATTCTAGGGAAAATACCTATAACACATAATATAAGAAATAAAGTAAATTAAATATATTTAAATTGTATCCATAAAAAATACAAAAAAGGTGATGTACAGTAGTCAAAACAACCACAAATTGAAATAATTCATCATAAAATAAAATTTTCTAGTGATACCAATCCCCATCACAATTTTTTATATACAACTATGTTAGAAACTATATAATTATCATGAATTTCATTAATTTTGATCTAGAAAATGTTTATTTAGTTATCAAGAATGGAAAATAAAACCGGAAAAAAGTATTATTTTATTAAATAATTAAAGAGGAAACTAGAATCCAAGATCC
This sequence comes from Viscum album, assembly GCA_963277665.1. Classification (NCBI taxonomy): domain Eukaryota; kingdom Viridiplantae; phylum Streptophyta; class Magnoliopsida; order Santalales; family Viscaceae; genus Viscum; species Viscum album. The sequence continues at coordinate 1,652,725,657 of OY728142.1, forward strand.
GCATAAAATATGAATAGTATAATATTCCCCCACCATAATAGGTTATATGAGGTAATGGTCGATTAATATTAAAGGAAACAAACAATATTTTCCATCATCTTTTGTTGTGATAATCCTTAAATGACTATGATAACATGGATGGACTAGAAGAGATATTAAAAAAATTATACTATAAATTTGATTGAATAACATTAAAATAATTTGGCCTTATATGGGAAAAAAATCCAAAAGTCCCTGAAAAAATAATTTACATGACCCCACTAGATAGACGGTATGTCCTAATAGGGTAAATGTTCATTCTACCATCACATCTGCTAGTAAGTAAGGAATACCTAATAGCGGTGGCTATATCACTTGACTATGTTGCTCTAGTTCTACATCATTGAATTTATAATCTTCGAGTTTTAAATCGATCACCATCTCATGTCTAATAAACCAATCAATGAAGATCAATCAGTAATCATCTCAATTAAATATTTTTTTCTTCAAAATATTCATCCGATAAAATAAATGTATATATTCTCCTCCAAAATAATAATCAACAATGACATGGGTCATTTAAATCTCCCCACTATATATTTTATCATCCTTATAATGTTGTTTTCACACATGATTCAATCCCTATAATCAATATTCATCAATATATAGATTGTATTATATGAATTTCATCTAATAATGAGAACACACCAATCATGGTAGTTATATTTTTTTAATTTCTTTTAGTATTCCACTATGTTTTTCAATAAACTATGTCTAGTGTCGAGGAAAATTCTCAATGAAACCTATCACACTGTTAATGATCATTGGAATCATTGTGGTCAATAAAATTATAGTATACGAAAGATTATTCATAATGATATAATGTTTTACCCACCATATGAATCATTTCATGGAACAATTAATTGGAAAATATATTTATCCAATGAGTGTTTTTAAATTACATCATCCTCAATCTATTTTAGACACTAGTTAAATTCGATTCCCAAACAACATTCTTTGTTTTACCATGAAACAATTATTTCCTTATAAATAGACATAATAATATCAAGATGACCATAAAATAATGATGTAGCTATTATTGACCACCTCAATCATTCTCAATTTGATTATCTTAATGTGGTTCTAAATTAAAAAATTTATGTTCACATTGATACCCAATTCAATACACTTCATGTTGAGAACTGATATAGGTTCTAGGCCTAGGAAACCATCAATTCCTAAACTATTAATCAGGAAGATTTTTCCATCATATAAATCATTTAATTGATCATATACTATTAAAAAATATTCAAAAATGACTTTGACGTAATTCCACATTTTAATTCATCAACCACATGCACCATCAACTAGTTTATCAAATGTGGTCCAATACTTCGATGACTAGACGCCCTCATATTTCACATGTTTATATTTTCACAATATTGAATCCAAAATATATTCTCCGAAAAATACTATATGTAAATAACAAATCAATAATTCATTTCATAAGCTTATATTGTAATTTCAATACACACCATTATTTTAGATTCACCATAATCATTCAAAAATATGGCATGGTAAATACTGTGACCCATTTAATAATAGAGTTCATTCACTAATTTTTTATTAAATGGACCCTTAAATCAGAGTATCCTTAACATGGACACACAGTACAAAACTTTGTCTACCCTACCACTGACTAGAGCATCACAAAATGCAGTGTTTAATCTTAATCATTCATTTGTTATATGTTTTTATTCAAATAATATATAATTTAACACACATAGTGTATTAGAAAATTCTTCATTATATATAATGATACATTATCTAATTTCATAACAAAAATAACTAAACTATTGGTGGGAAGTGAATGTGTATCTATACTTGTATCATCCACTCTTCCCAAGCCTCTACAAAAAATCATTATTCTATATTAACAACGATATTATGTTGATCACATGACTATACCCCAATCAATTTCCTAATTCGTCTTACGCCATGGAAATACCTCCACGGAAAGACATGTCTTGGTTGTCTATTCATTTTGGATTCATGATAAAATAAAATAAATCATTGAAAAATAGGTGAACTCCAACAGAAAATGATAATGAACAAAAACTACTAGCCCATCAAGGATATTCATCAGAACCTAGACATTATCAATGCTCCTCTAAAAAATAATCCCCAATGGTTTTATAATCACTTTAAGAAAACACATTCATGAATTCCTATATATCATTGATTTACAAATATGGAATGATAAAACAAATTGTTTCTCAAGGATGAGTTATTACCCTATGAGAAACGAACCACAATGTTAGAGTTTTGTACCACATTTTTTTCACTATCTATGATTATCTAACTAAAAAAATGATCACACTGAACACTCATCATTTAAAATATCATATAAATGATTCAGTGATTTTGTGTGTAAAATATATCATGTGATTATTATTCCATTTCTTGAATTCTTCACCTATAACCATTCCTTGAGGGTCATAATAAAATAAATTTTGATTTAAAAACCAAACAGATTTAAATTATTAATAATAAGTGAAAGAAACAAATAGTCCTCCATTGATGGAAAAATATCCATGTTATCTAAATCATCTTTGTGTAATGTGTACTAAAACCCTATGATTTCTATAGTTTCAGTAATCAGGGAAACATTTTTAGACTTTCATTTACCCTTATATGGATACCCACATACAGAAGTATGTTTCATCATTATAGAAAATTTCATTGGATTTAATGTTGACCATACCCTAATAAAAAATATCTTTACATGAGTTACATTCACTCTGTTTGATTCCTCAATATTACAGTAAATGGAGTCTCATTTTTAGGGGAACATGGCCTTGTACATAATATACACATAGTTTCCGTAATAGTAAAATTTCATGGAATATCATCATGGAATTTTCGACAAACATTATATTATGGATTGGTTCACAGACCAACAATATTGAGAACCACTTATTCCATGTTTTTTAAACTGAATTATATTTGGTAGTAGATGGATATATCCTTAAGAACCCGATATAGAAATTTAATTATGAATAGAAATATTAAGGGTACTCAAATTGGATTTTTACCAAGTTAATTAACATTTGAATAAAACCATACTAGGATGAATTCACTTTTATTTATTGAGATGTACTGAAACATCATATCAACAATAATTTTTATCACCATCACTCTTTTCACTCATGTGCACAAAATCATAGTCTCACATGATCATCATTCATAGGAAGACAAACATATTGGTTCATTTAAATATAATACCCCTATGACCTTATATGTTAAAACATTTTATGTGTTGTTGAAATGAATTTTTTGAGTCTCATATCATTATCATAATGACAAAAAATGGACAATATATGTCATGAGAACCCAAAAAATCAAAATATGATTAATTAATTACCAATGTATGATATAACTAAGAGTAAAATTGATATAAAATCATTAACAATATTATAAGGCCCCAGCCTTAATCCTTACTTAATCTTGAGTTATTACAAGATTACACATTGAGGATCTTTTCAGGTTTAGAGTTTTAGAGAATTAGATCATAAAACTTGCATTACATTCCACATATAAACAAAGTGGTTACCTAAAGATAGTATTCTTTATTCCCATAAATGGAAACACATTTAAAATAATACATGGATTATTTCTTGACACATCCATGACTCTATCATCTTATCATGTACCTTTCCCTTGACCTGTGAAAAACATTTCAAAAACTTGGGATGAGCATAAAAACTCAGTATGGGTTATAAAAAAAACATGGAAAGGAAACATGAGTTCATATATACATAAGAATGAAATCATACTTTACCCATAAAACATAGGCACTTTAAAATACCTCATAAAATCATGAATAATCATAGAAATCATAAGAAATAAAGGTAACTTGAGGCATTCATAACATTCTTACGTAGGGAGTAACCCTTTTGGTTACGTTTGGAATACCCATCACAGTATATTCCCTAAAATCTCTTCGGAGAAACATTAACGTTTCACTCCTTCGCGTTACCCAATGCATTGGAGAGCTATAACAGGCTCACTCGCCCTTAGTTTATCACGGAACCACCCGTCTTCATAATAATGCCCAAGAACCATAACATAATCATATCACATAAAACATGCATAAAGGAAACATAAAATTTACACATTTCAATCACGGCATATCAATACAAAACATTGATATAAAAACATTATGAAAATCATTTTCAATACCAAAATAACAGAAAAGTAAAACATAGTATTTATTTTTATTTTAAAAAGAAGGTATGGCTTGTAGAGGAAGCCAAAACTCAAATAACGGTCACGACGGCAGAGAAGTCGTTGTCGCCGCATACATATGATAAAAACATTCCCTTTTGTCGTTTATTAAACGCTTCATATAAAAAAGATTCCTTTTGAATAAACGTAAAAGTCAAAGGGGTTTATACACCGTATAAAAGAAAGTTGTGTATAAAATAAAATATGCCTCAACAAAAAGAGATTGAGACGAAGTCCCATACCTCGTATCCGACATGACCCGACCGTTCTTTAATCTCCTGAATAATAAACTGGAGTTAATATCTAATTTCTTAAGAACCTTTTTCAATTTCATTATTCCTTTTATACCATGTTATGGACATCATGTAATCATTTAAGTAAATAATGTTCATTTTGTCGGTATTTGGTTCTTAAGTCAAAAATAGACTTCTTACACTTAGATGTTGTTAATTTGGTCAAAGGTTCGTTATATCCAGAATGGTATTCATGATGTAGATATCATATATGTCATATATATCTAGTACATACATGCATTTATAATATTACATAATCATTTAGAGGTAAGAAATTAAATGCACCGTTCATGGAGATGGTAAGCCTTACGTACGCATGAACGCTACTTCCATTTCTATTTAATATTTTATAGAATGGAATGATAATGATATAAAGGTATATTATAATTCCAGTATAATATCATATATAATATCATAGTTCCATCCTTTATATGTCCCACATATGGTATTTAACGAATCAAATCACTTTGAGGGGGCGGTAGTCCGCACTTCCTAAAATGAAGATATCGTGTTTACCCGTAATGGAAACCATAAAGGTATGCCCAAAATTAAAAAAACTGAAGCTTAAGGAAAACATAAACATACTATATATCATATATAAAAATAGTGACATCATAATGGCCTCCTTTTAAGGTGTTTAATGAGTATTGAACAATCATCGTTTCGGGAGGCAGAATTTCGCCATCCACGGAAACTGTTTGTTCTTTAACCATTTGATGTAGTTGTGTGAGAGTGTAGCTCAAATAAATATTATAACAACATCCTAGTATATTCAAGATTCTGGTTTTGTTAAAAAAGAATTAAATAAAAAGAGTTTAGAGGGTTGGAAAAGCAAAATAAAACAAATGAACATGAGAGAATGAATTACCTTAAAAAGTGTAACTCCTTTTGATTTGAGCCTAAAGGCTTCCTTTGAAAGGATTCTGCCCAATGGGAATCCTATAGGATGAGGAGAGGGATGTGTAGAGAGTAAATGGGCAGGTGTTGGCCGAGCCAAAGGCTTGAAGAGTGTGTGAAATGAGGTAGAGGTGGGGGCCTTTTATAACAGGAGAGGAGGGGCACTTTTGGAACGTAAAGAAATATTACTTTATTTGAAAATGTGTTTCGGTTTTAAAAGGTCCCAAATTGATATAATTCGTGGATAAGGTGATAAGGGTTCGAAATCCACTCATCCAATTGGTTTTGGCCATGTGTAGGTTGTAGATTTTACATTATCTTTCCATTTTATTTAAATCGTCAAATAATGATGTCATCGCTGCATCATTATTATGTCATATATAAGTTAATTTATTTAATGTCTAAAAATTAAAAAAAAAATACTATGATGTATGAAATATTTTGAGCTTTCCAAATAATATTTATAATCAAAATTTGGACTTGTATAACCCCACTCAAAAATTATTTTAGTAAAACAATTTATGTTAGTGTCATTTTCACTTTAACATTAAATAAAAATATATTATTTTCATTTTACAACTAAAGTGGCTCCATGGGGTACCCAAGTTGGCCCATGGCTTGTCTTGGTAGGCCATGACACAACCAATGAGGGTAGGACATGTGTCAAGCTCATCTTATTTTATTAAAGCATTATTTTTACCTTAAACTACACTAATTACCACTAATCGCGATTAAGAACTTAATAAGTTACTATACACCAAAAAATTATTATAATCTCATTGAACCACATTTTACTTCTTAATGAAAACCATGTATGTCGGATTTTTGAAATTCAAAACACAATGATGGAAAAATTTCATTTAAATGGAAAATCAGTCTTTATAAGTACCACTTAGTGGTTTCACTATTCATCAAAAATTGAAGTTTTTCAGAAAATTACCAAAAATTCACCCTAAGCTATATTTGATATTCCGAATTCAAAATTGAATTCCATTTTACAAATTTCAAAACATATAAGTCAAATTAATTAATTTAATAATTAATTCCCGCTGTCATGACAAATAGCGTGTTTTTGTGAAACAATAAGTATCAAAAGATTGGCCCCAGTTTAAGTCCAATTTCAAAGTAAAATTGATTCCAATAACCACTATTGGATTTAATGGTAAAAATATTTTCTAATTTCACTTTAAAACCAATTCAAAAGATTATCTAATCATATAAATAAATTAGATTTAAAAGAGGTTTTTAATTAAAATACATCATTTTACACTATTCATAAAAAAATGAACTTTAACAGAAAGGTACCAAAAATCTACACAAAGTAAATTTTGATGTCCCGATTCTAAAGAAGAGTTATATTTGGTCCAAAATAAATTATAAGAGTGATCAAAACTATATTTAATGACGGTTCACCATTAAAAGGTGATAAGTGAACCTTTAGTGAAAATTAGAGTATATATGCCCTAAAATTGAACTCTTTCCGTATTTTAAGCCTTTATCTTTTATTGGGTAAATGTATAAACATTTAAAAACATATCTAAGCATATTTTAGTTATTTATATCCATTCCCTCCAGTACAACGGCTACTTGATAACTAACATTTAAAATAATATTATTTTATTACTAGTGTGCTACGTAAGTTTCAAAGAAACTCATCGTTGCGTATCGGGTACACTATCGAACATAGCAACCCATTTAAAATAAAATTAATATTTAATTCGTAAATATTAATAAATATGAAAATTCTTTATTCTTTATTTACCTGGGATGTTACATCCTTCCCCCCTTTTGGGAATTGCGTCCTCGCAATTTTATTCACTTATCAAAATAAGTGGGGATATTTATCCCTCATAACATTTTCAGATTCCCATGTTGCCTCTTCAATCATGTGGTTTTTCCACAAAACCTTTACCTGATAAATCACCTTATTCCGTAACACCTGCTCCCTGTGGTCAAGAATCTGGACCGGTTGTTCCTCATAAGATAGGTTCTCTTCCAGCTGAACTACCTCTGGACTCAAAACATGAGATGGATCTGGCATATACTTTCTCAACATCGAAACGTGAAAAACATTGTGTACCTGAGTTAAACTCGGAGGTAAAGCCACTCGGTATGCAACTGATCCAACTCTTTTCAGAATTTCGTATGTTCCAACCAACCATGGACTCAACTTTCCTTTCTTACCAAATCTCATCACACTTTTCCAAGGAGAAACCTTGAGAAAAGCAATATAACCTACCTCAAAAGATAGATCCTTCCTCCGGTTATCCGCATAACTTTTCTGCCTGCTCTGAGCTGTTCTCATGTGTTTTCTGAATCAACTGAACTTTTTCTGCCATCTCTTCTACCAATTCTGGTCCCATCAGCTTCCTTTCACCCACTTCATTCCAAAATACTAGAGTTCGACACCGCTTCCCATATAATGCCTCAAATAGTGCCATCTGTATACTGGAATGAAAGCTGTTATTATAAGAAAATTCAACCAAAGAAAGATGTTGGTCCCAACTTCTCTGATAATCCATCGAACAAGCTCGTAGCATATCCTCCAATGTCTGAATTGTTCGTTCTGACTGCCCATCTGATTGAGGATGAAAAGCTGTACTAAAATTTAATTCAGTACCCAACGACTTCTGAAGGCCTTTCCAAAAGTTAGAAGTAAACCTGGGATCACGATCCTATACAATGGAGAGAGGAACTCCATGTAACCTAACTATCTATTTAAGATACAAACGGGAAATTTGATCAAGAGAGAAAGTATCCCGTATAGAAAAGAAATGAGCAGATTTTGTCAAGAGATCAACAATAACCCAGATTGCATTATCACCTCGAGATGTCTTCAGTAATCCCACAACAAAGTCCATGCATATGTTTTCCCATTTCCACTCTGGCACTGGTAAAGGCTGAAGCATCCCTTTCGGTAACTGCTGCTCTGCTTTAACCTGTTGACATGTCAAACACTTCACAGTAAAATCAGCAATGTCTCTTTTCATTCCATCCCACCAGTAATACTCCCGCAGATCTCTATTCATCTTAGTACTGTCATGATGAAAAAAAACAACTCATTCTTCAACTGTGAATCACAAGGCACACATAACCTCTTCACAAACCTCAAAACACAAACACAAACTTATCCAAGAACTCATGGAAAATTTTATTCATAAGGTCCATGAATACAGCAGGTGCGTTGGTTAACCCAAAAGGAATAATTACAAATTCATAATGGCCATATCTAGTACGGAACGCAGTCTTCGGAACGTCTGCTTCTTTTACTTTCAACTGATGGTACCCCGACCTCAAGTTAATATTCGAAAAATACTGAGCTCCATGGAGCTGATACCACTTCATTCGATGGCCCAACATCTGCTGAAGTTGTTGCAAAGGATTTCACCACCCCTTTCTGCTTGTAGTCTGGCTGCATTCCCCCAGTTGAGTTCGTCGTTGGACACTCGTTTTCATAAGGACCCATTTCATTACACTTAAAACATCTTACCGTTGGCTTTTCATTGCCTGATTGATCATCTTCCTTACAGTTACGAGCAATATGACCAAACTTACCACACCGAAAGCACTTACCAGACTTGGATAAACATTCGCCAGGATGCATTTTACCACACTTCTCACAGGATGGATATTTGGTTTTCTTACATCCTTGCTTCTTTGATGAATTCCTCCCCTTTTCCTGCCAACTAGATCTCTTATTCTGTTGTTTGTCATAGAACACCTGATCATCGGCAAACTCCATTTCCACCTTCTCCGTACATCGAACATGTTTTTCATAACTTTTGAACTCACGAGAAGCTAAAGCCCTTCGATACATTGGCTTTAACCCTGAGTAAAAACCGTTTATTTTACTATCAAGATCTCGTATGAAGTTTGGAGCATACCTTGCCAATCGAGTGAACTTTTTTTCATAAGTAGCCACTAAATCATCCTCCTGCCTCAATTCTAGGAACTGTTTTTCCATCCTAAGACAAACCACCTTAGGAAAATATTTCTCAAGAAACGTACCTTTGAATTCGTCCCAGTGATGATCCTCAATCTCATCACTATCCCTTATATTTTTCACCATCGACCACCACTGATCAGCTTCACCTTCAAAATGGTAAACATCAAGACTAACCTTTTGATGTTCTGAACACCCCATGACATCAAAAATCTTCTCCAGTTCTTTAATCCACCCTTCAGCTTGCACAGGGTCAGATGATCCTCTAAATGATGGGGGATGTTGCCTCATGAAATGTTCCACAACTGACATGTTCCTCTGCGGTTGATCCGGATGATCTCGTGCATGAATACCACCACCATTTATAGCCTGAGTCAATTGTGCCATCAATGCAACAAACTGTTCAGTTCCGATTCCGACCATCTCAGGTTGGTGATTTGGAAGGTTATCTTCCTCCTGATGTCGTCCCAACATAGCTTCTTTGTTTCCTCTACGGAAAACCATTCTGAACACAGAAATATCTTAGGCGAAACAACATGGTAATCCGTAAATGCTATATCATTTCAATCATATTATAATTTAACACTTTTCTAACACCTAAAGTTGTCTAAACCGTCCTTTGATACCAACTATAAGGCCCCAGCCTTAATCCTTACTTAATCTTGAGTTATTACAAGATTACACATTGAGGATCTTTTCGGGTTTAGAGTTTTAGAGAATTAGATCATAAATCTTTCATTACATTCCACATATAAACAAAGTGGTTACATAAAGATAGTATTCTTCATTCCCATCAATGGAAACACATTTAAAATAAAACATGGATTATTTCTTGACACATCCTTGACTCTATCATCTTATCATGTACCTTTCCCTTGACCTGTGAAAAACATTTCAAAAACTTGGGATGAGCATAAAAACTCAGTATGGGTTATAAAAAAACCTGGAAAGGAAACATGAGTTCATATATACATAAGAATGAAATAATACTTTACCCATAAAACATAGGCACTTTAACATACCTCATAAAATCATGAATAAATCATAGAAATCATAAGACATAAAGTTAACTTGAGGCATTCATAACATTCTTACGTAGGGAGTAACACTCTTGGTTACGTTTGGAATACCCATCACAGTATATTCCCTAAAATCTCTTCGGAGAAACCTTAACGATTCACTCCTTCGCGTTACCCAATGCATTGGAGAGCTATAACGGGCTCACCCGCCCTTAGTTTATCACGAAACCACCCGTCTTCATAATAATGCCCAAGAACCATAACATAATCATATCACATAAAACATGCATAAAGGAAACATAAAATTTCCACATTTCAATCACGAGATATCAATACAACACATTGATATAAAAACACTATGAAAAACATTTTCAATACCAAAATAACAGAAAAGTAAAACATGGTATTTATTTTTCTTTTAAGAAGAAGGTATGGCTTGTAGAGGAAGCCAAAACTCAAATAACGGTCACGACGGCAGAGAAGTCGTTGTCGCCTCATACGTACGATAAAAACATTCCCTTTTGTCGTTTAGTAAACGCTTCATATAAAAAAGATTCCTTTTGAATAAACATAAAAGTCCAAGGGGTTTATACACCGTATAAAAGAAAGTTGTGTATAAAATAAAATATTCCTCAACGAAAGGAGATTGAGATGAAGTCCCATACCTCGTATCCGACTTGACCCGACCGTTCTTTAATCTCCTGAATAATAAACTTGAGTTAATCTCTACTTGCTTAAGAACCTTTTTCATGTTCATTATTCCTTTTATACCATGTTATGGACATCATGTAATCATTTAAGTTAATAATGTTCATTTTGTCGGTATTTGGTTCTTAAGTCAAAAATTGACTTCTTACACTTACATGTTGTTAATTTGGTCAAAGGTTCGTTATATCCAGAATGGTATTCATGATGTTTCTATCATATATGTCATATATATCCAGTACATACATGCATTTATAATATTACATAATCATTTAGAGGTAAGAAATGAAATGCACCGTTCATGGAGACGGTAAGCCGTACGTACGCATGAACGCTACTTCCATTTCTATTTCATATTTCATAGAATGGAATCATAATGATATAAAGGTATATTATAATTCCATTATAATATCATATATAATATCATAGTTCCATCCTTTATATGTCCCACATATGGTATTTAACGAATCAAACCACTTTGAGGGGGCGGTAGTCCGCACTTCCTAAAATGAAGATATCGTGTTTACCCATAATGGAAACCATAAAGGTATGCCCAAAATGAAAAAAACAGAAGCTTAAAGAAAACATAAACATACTATATATCATATATAAAAATAGTTACATCATAATGTCCACCTTTGAAGGTGTTTAACGAGTATTGAACAATCATCGTTTCGGGAGGCAGAATTTCGCCATCCACGGAAACCGTATGTTCTTTCACCATTTGATGTAGTTGTGTGAGAGTGTAGCTCAAATAAATCTTATAACAACATCCTAGTATATTGAAGATACTGGTGTTGTAACAAAAGAATTAAATAAAAAGAGTTTAGGGGGTCAGAGAAGCAAAATAAACCAAATGAACAAGAGAGAATGAATTACCTTAAAAAGTGTAACTCCTTTTGATTTGATCCTAAAGGCTTCCTTTGAAAGGATTCTGCCCAAAGGGAATCCTATAGGATGAGGAGAGGGATTTGGAGAGAGTAAATGTGCAGGGGTTGTCCGAGCCAAAGGCTTGATGAGTGTGTGAAATGAGGTAGAGGTGGGGGCCTTTTATAAGAGGAGAGGAGGGGCACTTTTGGAAAGTAAAGAAATATTACTTTATTTGAAAATGTGTTTCGGTTTTAAAAGGTACCACATTGATATAATTCGTGTATAAGGTGATAAGGGTTCGAAATCCACTCATCCAATTGTTTTTGGCCATGTGTAGGTTGTAGATTTTACATTATCTATCCATTTTATTTAAATCGTCAAATAATGATGTCATCGCTGCATCATTATTATGTCATATATAATTTAATTTATTTAATGTCTAAAAATTATAAAAAAAATACTATGATGTAGGAAATATTTTTAGATTTTCAATGAATATTTATAATCAAAATTTGGACTTGTATAACCCAACTCAAAAATTATTTTAGTAAAACAATTTATGTTAGTGTCATTTTCACTTTAACATTAAATAAAAATATATTAATGTCATTTTCCAACTAAAGTGGCTCCATGGGGTCCCCAAGTTGGCCCATGGCTTGTCTTGGTCGTCCATGACACAACCAATGAGGGTAGGACATGTGTCAAGCTCATCTTATTTTATTAAAGCATTATTTTTACCTTAAACTACACTAATTACCACTAATCGCGATTAAGAACTTAATAAGTTACTATTCACCAAAAAATTATTATAATCTCATTGAACCACATTTTACTTTTTACTGACAACCATGTATGTAGGATTTTTGAAATTAAAAACACAATGATGGAAAAATTTCATTTAAACGTAAAATCAGTCTTTATATGTACCACTTAGTGGTTTCACTATTCATCAAAAATTGAAGTCTTTCAGAAAATTACCAAAAATTCACCCTAAGCTATATTTGATATTCCGAATTCAAAAATGAATTCCATTTTACAAAATTCAAAACATATAAGTCAAATTAATTAATTTACTAATTAATTTCCACTGTCATGACAAATAGCGTGTTTTTGTGAAACAATAAGTATCAAAAGATTGACACCAGTTTAAGTCCAATTTCAAAGTGAAATTGATTCCAATGACCACTATTGGATTTAATGGTAAAAATATTTTCTAATTTCACTTTAAAACCAATTCAAAAGATAATATAATCATATATATAAATTAGATTAAAAAGAGGTTTTGAATTAAAATACAACATTTTACACTATTCATAAAAAAATGAACTTTAACAGAAAGGTACAAAAAATTTACACAAAGTAAATTTTGATGTCCCGATTCTAAATAAGAGTTATATTTGGTCCAAAATAAAGTATAAGAGTGATCAAAACTATATTTAATGACGGTTCACCATTAAAAGGTCATAAGTGAACCTTTAGTGAAAATTAGAGTATATATGCCCTAAAATTGAACTCTTTCCATATTTTAAGCCTTTATCTTTTATTGGGTAAATGTATAAACATTTAAAAACATATCTAATCATATTTTAGTTATTTATATCCATTCCCGCCAGTACAACGGCTACTTGTTAACTAACATTTAAAATAATATTATTTTATTACTAGTGTGCTACGTAAGTTTCAAAGAAACTCATCGTTGCATATTGGGTACGCTATCGAACATTGAAACCCCATTAAAATAAAATTAATATTTAATTCGTAAATATTAATAAATATGAAAATTCTTTATTCTTTATTTACCTGGGATGTTACAAATATAATCGTGCAGGGTCACACGTGGTGAAAAAAATATAACCATCAGAACACATTCCATGAATATAAATCACATTGTCTTTTAATATTGTCCTCCCCTGAGAGTGTTTTTCATGATGAACCAGAATGAGTTTCATCACATACTATGAAAAATTCCTATTTCACCTATCCACAAACTCCCCAAGAGAGTAATTACCAGACTATTGTCCTCCAATAAAATTTTCTAATATCCCAAATTGAATGGATGTATTAATGTTGGAATGCCAAATTACCTGAAAACACCTCCCCTTATTCAAGAGGTTTGGAACAGTAGTAAGGGTATATACAAGATCAGGGAGAGACTATACCACCCATCAGATTTCATAAAAATTGGTAAATAACAAAATTTGTATAGTAAATTTTCAGATTTTTTTATACCAATAACATTTCATCCCTCATGTATCAATTCAAAACCAATAGTGTAAAATAGTCACAACTGATCATTGATCACTAATCTCCAACAAAAATATTAATACATTCAATATAAAAATGAATTTAAGTAGGGAGAGAAATTTCAATTCCATACCTATCCTCATCTCGGTCACATGACTCACAGAGAGCTATCATGCTCAATAATGATTCCTAGACTCAAACCAGCTTAATCCTAAAATCGATTAGGGATTCACCGTGACCATAGTTCCATGGTCATCTAAGAAGGGTAACATTACCATGTAGTAGGGTACTACATTGATGGTACATTAAAAATAATAAAAAATGTAGTGTACATTAATGCCATAATATCTTCAGAACTTAATTGGGGAATTCCCAAATAGAACAATCATAACATATATTCCCAATGAAATAAAAGAAAAACACACAATAATTGCGTGTTTGTGATCTTACCTAGCATTCCTTAATGGTTTTTCATACCAACATCATCTCTATATGAGTGGGATGACCATTAAGTGTCACAAGAAGGTAAATAATGATCAATATTGTTTTTTACAATGTCTCTTGGAAATTGTAAAGAACAAAGTAAAATCATGAATTTCAAATGTCATATTATAGCTCTATCATGAGCCAAATCTCAATTACAATGTATCATGATTCCAACATAGGTTAGTGATATAGGATGTTGTACACTAAACCCATGATGAAAGATACCTTTTGGCCTTTGTACCATATCTATTTTTTATTTTAGTGCTCAACATCTTTATTTACATAATATGAATCTCTCAATATAATAATATTCTCATGAGTACCTATGAAATTTTAAAAAATTAATAAAATTTTCACAAAATAGGTACAAAAAAAATACATTATCATAAGAATTTCATAATCACATTTGATTAGGACCATTAATAATAATTTAAAAATATAAAGCTAGGTATAAAAACTGATAAAGACATTATTTAATATAGGAATGATATATGTAGAATGTCGTATAAAACATGATTCATTTTATATACACATGTGAATATGTTATGATATGATCTATTGTGATAATGATGAATAATAACATTGTTAAATTATCAAAAATTTTCCCATGGGATACAGAAGAACATTTTATCATAAATTCAATGACGGTCCTTCGGGATCTTACTCTCATATAGAGTATTGAAACATCAATAGAGTCCATTTATTATATATACAAATCAATGGATATTACTTACCCATTTGTGGATAATATATATTTAGTGGATATTGAATATCATGGCCCATGTAACCTTTTCCAATTACATTTATTATTATTCCTTTAAATAATAATGTCTTAATGAACTTAGATTATGTAAACCATTATTATTGAGAATCCAGCAATTTGGTTGCTCGATACAAGTCTATTAGGCCTCCATCACACATCATAATGTTCCACAAATAACCAAAAACATTTAATTAAAAATAAATATACTATAATTATATAAATAAAACAGAATAATACATACAAACAATTGTTAATTTCATTCTTCCTAAAGGTCATACAAAATATATTTTCATAGTTAAAACCTTGGAAACCACCCAAAGAATGTCTGTCTGACATATCTAACATCATCTAGAAAAAATAGATATAGAATGATACAAGTAGAGTAAAAATTTGTTAGAATTAAATAATATACATTGATGAAAAAAATTGTATGTTATTTCCATTATCATAAAAATAATTAAATACTCACCACAATATATCATCCGTCCATGTATACACCCTTCTCCTTCTATCCCTGAATATTCAATTGACATCGAATGTAAATTTCATATAGTTCTTAAAATTGGGCCTCCCTAAGGATCAATTTCCATTTAATACTATAAAATAAAATAATATTTAAAGGAAATTTAGAAATAAAATAATCAAAAGGGAAACCATATAAAAAGAGGAATGTTAATAATTAATGACACAATAATAACCCAACATATGATGAAGGAAGAGATTGTGAATGAATAAGATCAATGGACCTCACCTAAATAACCATAATTTTAATCCTATATCATCACAAATTCATATATATGATATTTTTGTAGGTGAGTACTGGAGGAAAAAAAATTCAATAATTTAGGTCCAACAGAGTAAAAAAAAATATGAAGGATTTATGGCTAACATGGTAAAAAGTACATCCATGAAGCATTGTTCAACACACCCAAATGGCTAGCCGGTGGATAGCTATCTTTGGAGTAAAATCATACGTATAGGCCAATGAGACCTTATTTGAAACCACCTTTCTATCTACCTCACAATATATTCATCCTACACACTATGGCTAGCTAGTGAGTCTTGTTGGAATTTAGGTTATCTTTTTACCCCATCAACACGACAATGTGGGATACTAGCTATCTAGTGGACACAACCACATCATATAGTACTACATAACTCTTTCTATTAAATTCAAAAAGATATATTAAACTTTTTATCAGACATTCATGTCCATTAAAACGAAATTATGATTTTTATAGATTATGAATATCAATTTTATTCTTCATTCTCATATCAATCCTTCAATTGGGTGAAATGTTTATGTTTCTTCTAAAAATACCAACCCATAAAAATGTAGGTTGAAAAATTTATCATTAAATTTTGGTTTAAATCATTTGTCTAATATCAAAAATCAAATAATGTATTAAAAACCAATATAGATGATATTTCCATTATCTCTTTATATTATAGAATTATTTTTTAAATACTAAATACATTAATCCATGTTCATTTGAATTCATTATAAATATTAATTTGTTTTACATTTAGCGAAACCAACTAAATATTAAAAAATTTGAAATGATTTAATTTTTTCTCAAGGAAAAATTAAATTATTGGAATTAGTTCCAATACTCACCTTATTTTCGAATTACAATGGAGTCATTCAAAAACAAACTATCAACATTTCAATAACCTGATTCAACATAGTAGTTCAATGGAATAAAATATGTTTTTTTGGAAACTAATAATAATGGTAGAATTTCCCTAAAGCACATTATACTATCCAAATATGATTTTAATAAAACATGATTTTAATGACTCGATTACAAAAACAAAAAATAATTATTATTATTTTGATTTCTAAATAATGTTATGTACATATTAATTTCATTAAATTGTATATATATATTGTAATATTCTACACAATTCATGGTTTATACAACATATAGGCATAAATATAATTATATTTAATCTTCAAACAAGAACACAATCAACCTTTCATTAACAATATGTATAATCTAAAAGATGATGATATATAAAAGTCAACATTATTTATAATTATTTTCATATATCATCAATATAGGTCCATGATAATAATTCTATTATTGAATAAAAATATTAATTGAAAAATTTAATTTCTAACTGAACCATGTGAAACCAAAATTCTATCAAATTACATTTTACGATCATTTAACTTTCACACACACCTTTATAAAACCTTATATTGTTCCAAATTAAATAACAATTTCCATTATAATGATTTATATCCACAAAACCATTTTATCAACCATGGTGTTTGATTGTAATTTTTATGTAAATGTAATCATAAAATAAATTGTATAATTAATATTACATATCCATGATATACACATATAAATCAAAATTAACATTTTTTGTTTTCATTTAAATTAATATGTTAATAAGTATTTACTCTACATATATATTTTTTATGTCAACAAATTAGATATACATTCAAACAAATTTCATAATATTTGTATCCTAATATAATTAAATAATAAAAAATTTATACATATTTCATTATAAATCACAATTAATTAACTAAAAGAAAACAATTAGTCAAATAAACTTAAAATCCAAAAAATATTGGAGTTGTATCTATGAAACATTAAAAAAATTAAATGGGTAAAAATTTAAGGACAATTTTTTTAATTGAAGTAGTGTATTTTATAGTATTTCTAATTTATGTATAATTTTATAAATATTTTTCCCATTATATTTTTTTGAGTTTGGAAACTATGCATATATGAATTGAGTCAATATTGAATAATGAAATTGTTAAAACTAATTGATTCACAACATCCTTATAGTATATAACTACATGAATCACACATTTTATCCTTACACCTATTAGAGGGTTCAGTAATAACACAATATTTAGAAAAATATGTAAACAATAAATTGAAATTTAATTAAAACTAGACCACGAAAGTGAATTAATAATTGTGTTTTGTTTATGTTTTAACTATGAAAAAATATATTAGTGAATAAGTTTGTATAATAAATGTAATATTCTTATTTATATATGTGAAATGTTGTTATCAACCACATGTAAACATTTTTTCACGTGAATTGATATATAATTCATTATTTTTAAAAGTAGTATAAACCAAATTTATAAACACTGTAAAATTCATTCATGAATATGGGGTCTCATGATCTATATTTCCACTATGATGCAATGTCACCTGGTTAATATAATATCATTGGAACTCTTGTTTGGGATCTCATATAACTTTTCCTATCCTCTTACAGTTATTTAATCCTATTATAGGATAGACATGAATATCAAATATTATGGATATTATTGACTCAGTCACTACATATTATTCAATCATATTTATCATAAAGGGCATAAATTTTATCACAACACAATCACAATATGTTATGATATATATTATATTGGTGTTTTTGGAAAATTTAGATCGATCATATTAAATCATTATGTGTTGAATGTAAAAATTATAATTGGAAAAAATCAATTTTCCTTCTGGTTTCTATAATTAAATTATCCTCAAATTATATAATATAATATATAGTACAATATTTTATAATTTATTTGTCTTTATTAAATTTTTATGTTTTTTGGGATTTATTGATATTTTCATTTCTATAATCCGTCCAATGATGGAAGGGTTCATTATGGGTTTCTATAAGCTTTTATAAACATCCTTATTCAATTATATACAATGACAGATTTTAGTGGTTCTTTTTTTCAATAAACATACAATAATATGGGTGTATTTAAAATATTTTTAGAAGGTGGAACAATGTTAGTATTGATTGGGAATATTTTTTGAATAGTTATTTTCTTTCTAAAAGATGATTCCACAATTGAATAATGTGTCATTAACGGTCCCTTGAAAATAAAATCATTGACCCCTTAGTTTTAATTTTCATAATAAGTTTTTATAGGTGGAATTTAATATTAATGAATTGATTCTATAGTGTATAAATTGCAAGAATCTGTTAATATTGGTGTTGTTCTAAAAGTATAAATTGTATATTTTTAACATGGTAGCCATTTATTCCACTTTATTATTTTAGGAATATTTTTTATGGACTCTCAAACATTGTGGATAATGGGGATGGTGTAATAATTAATGTGTCCGAGTATTGGATTTGGGTTCTCACCAATATTCATGTGAAATATGCCCATTTTTTTAGTTTTATGACAACTATGATAATTATTATCTAAAAATAGATAATCTTAATTTCAATCATATTCTAAAATGTTGATGTGAGAAAATATTTTCTAAAAAATTTCAATGTCATTAATAGGAAACATAAAGACACATAAAAATCTATTTAACCCAATAATCAAATAAATCTATATAATATAACATTATAATTATCATTATCCATGAAATATATTTTCATTGATATGATCACATCATTATTAAATAATTTCAATATTTTTTTAATTACTATAACAATTACGATTTCATATGATACAATGTTCTATTAGATACAAGCCATATACTCATGATAATCTTTTTAATGTTTAATAATTTTTTTATTCTTTTGGTATATAAATAATAATATTGGTTTTATGAATGATAAATATTGTATTGTTTTTATTCATGTATAACATATATATTATCTTGTTTTTAAATAATAAACTGAATTTTATTCAAGATCTTGAACAAAATATTGTCTTATACATGCCACTCAATAATATAGAGGCTACATATTCTCAATTGGATCCTATGAGAATCAAATATGGGATGAACACTATTTTCAGAAAATAAATAAATATGGACAAGAAATTAATATTATTCTTACTATTATGAATGATTAGGGTAGTGATATTTTTTTCATTAACTATAAATTATATAACATGTTTTTTTAAATAAATTGATTTAATATGGATACATATTGATAAAATCACAATGATTAATAACAATAAAAATATACAATTAATTAAATAACTATCACTAATGAAACTCCTATAATCCAATGAAAAACTGAACCTAGACACCTCTTATAAGAAAAACCCTTTTATAGTCATGCTACATGATTATGTTGGGAATGTTATATATGATATATAAATTCTAAAAGAAACCTATTTTTATAATTCCATATAGTATATGATCTATAAAACATAATTGGAACCACAATTAAATCATAAAAACTTTTTTTTTTATCAATTAATATATACATACTCATATCATTATGCTACAGTCAATAAACCAAACAATAACCCCCATGAATGAAACAGTGATCTTGGAAGTTATCTACATAGAACAATAATAGATCCAGCATAAATTGGATAATGTTGAATCATCAATATATAAAGATAATCATTTTCTATATCATTGGAAAAAATAATTTAATAACACCATAGAATTTATATAAATATAATTTTTCTCGCAACATTAGAGAATTTAATAAATGAATATAAAAAATGAAATTAATTTATGTTTCTTAGTACCTCACTAACAAACATATAGATAAAACAATATACATAATCATGTTCCAAAATTTCTATTTTTTATTTAAATGAATTAAAAATTTTATATTGAATATTAAATATCATAATTTCCCTAAATTCCAATTTTTATACATATATTGAAACATATGTTCCATGAATTTTCCCTCTAAAAATAACATACTGTGATTATAAAAATTTATTATCTACCATGATTGACATATTTATAGTTAATGTTATATTTCACTTCCAAAAAATGACATTTTATGCATCTATATAATTCAAGGGAAACATAGTTCATCAAGGATTCATCAAAAACATGATTTGACAGAAATTCCATAAATATATATGGACCATGAACCAAATAAAAGTGATAACTCATTAACATATGTCCTAAATTATTATAATATATTCTCTTATTACATATCATATAATGATGATTATCAAAATATTAAAATTTAAAAGGAATCCATAATGTTTTAAAAATATTAATATACTTCAATGAATCTGACAAATAGTTACAATGAATTTGTCTCAATATTCAACAATCAATACATTTTTATCATGAAGGTACCCTTCATCTAATGTAGAAAGACAATTTCATTGAATGAGAAATAATATGTCATATTCAACCCAATAATATGTATCATATTCAATCACATCTTTAGCCAAGATAAATTAATCAATATTATTACAATCAATAATCATTAAAATAATGTTTATACCCACCCATTAAAATCTTATATCATTAAATTAAAATGTATAAATAATCATCATCATTTATTCCATCACATATCCACACTATATCATCCATTGTAATCATTATAATAAATTATAACACAAAAAAACATCATGGGCTATCATTTGGAACCATGGATTTAGAATATGATTAATAATAGATGTGAAAAACAAACGTATATAATGAATGTTATAATATCACCAATATGCATGATTTTTATTATTATCTTCACAATAGTAACCCAATATCCAAATAAAAAATATTTTAAATAATTCATCTAATAACCCACTCTATAATATTGACCCTATTCAACTAGATAGTTATACAAAATTTTCACATTTACAATACCAATCCATTTAAGAGACGAGAAATTATTAGTGATTTTATAGAGGAGATCTACTACAAAATAACTATAAATAACCACATAGAAAACATATAAAAACATATTATCTTATAGTTTATGTTTGAAAAATGGAATTATTGTAGAATTTTTCTTTTTCTTAGTGTTTATTTTAATCTCTCTATGATCTTCCAATAATTCGTTATGGTTATTAATATAAATCAACCAATAGACTCATCCATGTATGGGCTTCCATGGACCTTTTGAATCCAATTTTACATAAACAAATCCTCATTAATAAATTTTATAATAAAAACATATTGTTTATGGAGTAATAAAATGATAGATAAATATTTTTATCCCTATATATATTATATATTCTATAGTCCTTATACTTCCATGGACTGAACTATTTTACAAAACCATTCTAGGAGTCATTCTAGGAAAACAATCTCAATGTCCTTGATTCATTTCTAAAATATCCATTCTTTTTAACATAATATATATATGTTACAATAATTATAATTAATATTTGAATATTAAATAATAAATATTTATGTTCAATCTCCAAATTTTTTTATCAAATTTAAACAATAATTATCAAGACAAAATGATGTAGTATAACAATTATATTTCATTCAATATCTCATAAAACATATTTATTCCAAGTATTGAAACATAATGTGGTGACATTAAATGTTGTGTGATCTCCCACTTTACAACACATGGCATTGTGAAAACCACCACATTGTAGACATTACATTATTTTCCCTTCATAAAAATATCCCCATTGTAAAAATTATTATTTTTCATAGTGAAATTCATCATATATTACATTTTGTTTTATATCATTGGGAATATTATGAAAGAATAAATATTGGAATATTATGAAACTATTTCTGAAATATTTAACATAAATTCTCAATATATATTACTCTATATGTGAAATCATTTTAAAATTATTCCTAACAAATTTTCAGTATCACCCTAAACCTATTTATAATTGCTGTAAATTTTTTATACAAAAAATTTCACCAAAATGTAATAATAATTACACAAATAAAATTGATTTCAATATATTCCATAATAAAATTTAAAAAATTATGAATCTTCTAACTCATAAATATTTAAAAATTGCATCTCTTAAAAATGAATCAAGACAAATAAGAAAATTATGGGACTTTTCATTTTAATTATCAATTAATTGAATCTTTAGACTTCTATCATCCTATAATTTGTTATAAAAGTCCAAACAATTATATAATTACTCAATATTATTTTTTTCAATAATAATTTTATATCTAATATGTAAATATTATATATTATAATTCTGAATTTAAAATTTTCTCTATATATGATGAATTATCTAAAAAACACATAATATATCATTTACCCAAGAAGATGAACACATCATATTACTCCAATAAAATTAATAAATGTAACCACAAGAATAATATCCTCAAATGGAAACATAGTTCCTTAGAGTAACAACATAGTGGACCATAAATAGTTTAAAAATCACATTATATCTATCCCTGAAATGATGATACAATAATATAACATACATAAATAACTCCTAATTTGATCATACAAATGGATGTTATAAGAATGGATTAACATAATTAATGTCTCTATGAATTTTCTCATTAAATCATTTAATGCCCTAGATCAAGATTGTACATTGTCTTGGAAGGGGCATCATAAGTCATCTTTTTCCTAATTTATGTTCTAAAAATTATATAATTCCTTGAAGTTGTTCTAGGACTAACGACCCCCACATAAAATTAACCTCCAACTCATGAAATAATAATCATTTTACCATTTTACAATAGATTATAGAATGTATACTTTTTAATGGACCCTAAATTTTCTCGACATTTTTATATAAGACTCAATGTTCCTGAAAACCATATATGCGGATCTCTCATGGAATATACATAGTTAAATTCGTGATCCATAACATTATATTATAAAGGTTACAATGGTTTACCCAAGGTATATAATGTGAAATTAGTCAGATGAGCTCAAACAAGTCTTGTAACACCCCAACCCTACTTACCCAGAGTCGGTGCATTATTACATAACATTCTCATGGTCACAAAATGACAACTCATGAATGACCAATTAGTGTAGTAGCCATGGAAGTACTAGATACATATATAAGTTTTAAATTGCATTATGAAATAAAAAAACAACAACATTTTTTCTCCTTTGGAAACACATATATCCTTAAGCCTATCCCTTCAGTTTGACCATAAAATATTTCATCACATAGTGGGAAAAATAAAACATAGAAAGAGGTGACCTCAGATGCTCAATAAGGGTAACAATATAGAGGAATCCTTCATAATTAAGCATAAACATTTATGGAAATGAATAAGAATAAAACATAATCCTCTTAAACATAAACATCTTAATAATATAGAAAATAAATATCAAATAATTCCACTTACATATTCACATGGATATTTTACTAGTCAAATAATAATGTGAAATATCAATACCCAATTTCATAATGATGGAATGTATAATGCCAACCATCATAACCACAGAGTAATGGCCTCATTCCAAGAGTACAAATAAGATTTTGTCAAGTTCTTGTGCCAAGATAGATGTTTGTCTCATGAGACCAACTGATGAATCGCGGAGCTATAGTTTTCTCGACCTGTCACTTACTATGTCCAATGCATTCCTCATAGGAAAAGGATTAAACATAACACAAACATTAAAATTAAAACGATAATAATAAATGATAATAATTTATCCATAAATCATTAATGGTTTAAAAATAACAAATCCATAGTCAAAATTATCACAAAACCTTCAATACAATATGGAAGATTTGATTTATAATAAATAAACTTCAAATAAGTTTAAAATACATCATATTATGTTGACATAGATTACATGAAAACTATTTTAAAGAAATACCTCTTTTTATTTTGAAACCATTTAAAAGTCACATAATTATAAAAGAAAAAAATTATTTTGATAGTATTCTTATAATATTATATGGAAACATTTGAAGGGGTTATAATGGCAGAAAATAGATGCACCCTCCGTATATGTTAAAAAATACATTATTTCCTTATTTTTTTTCAAAAATGTCGTAAAAGACCTTGTTTGGAAAATGAAAAAAAGATACCTTTTAAAGAAGTTTATAAATATTAAAAAAGGTTATAAACGGATTTAACCCATAGTCAATAAAGCTTCAATTTTTTTTTGAAATACATTTTTAAGAAACACTGATGTGGATGATAATGAGGTCCTAGTAGATAGTTACGTATAACATCCTCATAAAATGAAGAGATTGTAGAATTAACCCTTACCTTGTACATTTCATTGATCACGGGTGTGTTAAACTCATTTATAATAGTTAAATAATTTCAATTAAATTATAAAAGAACCAAATACATAAATATAATATCATATATGATCTTCTAATATTGCTTTGTTATTAATAATTTAGTTGTATCATTTTTCGGGTGCGAACTGATTCTTATTCCTTCATATGTTTTTTTCTATATGTCATGTTTGATATAGATAGGATGTATTTTATTCATATCTATAATGATATTATGATCTTAAATTTTATTTTTAATCCTCAAATGAAAATTATTCTTTAATGTTTAAGACATGGAATGAATTTCATCGCGTTCATAGAGACTACAATCCGTACGTATGCACGAGCGAAAATATCATTCAATTGAAGCGAAAAAATATGTAATTTGATGATATATCATATATAAAAAATCAAAAAAATGTTATATTTTTTATTTACATCATTTATTCTCATTATTATACACAAAAAAATAATTAACTTTTTGCATAAGTAACTACACCAAGAGGTGAATAAGGTAAGCTGTACGCACACATATATGGTGAAATACATTTCATAAGATGGATTGAATAATGAATATGATTGTAAAATATTTATAATAATTTCCCAGTATTTATAAGGTACTGAAGTTATTATTTTGGTATAGAAACGACAAATATAGAGTATATGGAAGAAGAAAAGAACATGGAACAAGTGTGGTGAAATTATTACCTCTTCTTCTGGTGTTTCCTTTTGAGCTGATCAAAAGGGCTCCATCGGATTAATTTATGATCAATGTATGTCCTCTACAATGAAGTGAAGGTATTTGGGAAGATATCTGGGTAGTTATTGTCCATTCCAACTGAATTTGGAGCTGTGATTTTGAGATAAGGGGAAGTAATCTTTTATAAGGGAGGTGAGCGTCGCATTAAGAAAAGTTTGAAATATTTTTTTATTATACAATCATATTCAGTTTACAGTGGCTTCAAAATGATTTATTTAAAGGATAATGTGGTGATAGGTTGAAAACCCCTCAACTAATAGTCATTATATAGGATTGGTCACCATATTATACTTATTATTAAGATTTAACTCTTAGTTTAATAGTTTATATTTTACCATGTATTATTGTATTATTATAATAAATTATTAATAAATATACTATAAAAAGACATGAAACCTCAAAGTGGATCATTAATTAAATATATACTATTATATATTTCCTTTGGATGAACCTTATATTTTTGGGACTATTATTTTATTTATTGATATATTATTTGTTTTAAAAACCCATTTATGAAAATTCTAACACAATTTGGTAGTTTTTGTGAAATTCATTACAACATTATTACTTCGATCAAAATTAATTGAATCAACCCTATCATGTCAAATTAATCTTTAAAACCTGTTGTATACATCAAATTTAACACTTTAATTTTTTTTTCATATTTATAACATCAATTATCTTTTTCATTTATTATTTAGGTAATTACTGCATGATCATTGTGTCGTAAATAAATTAAAATATCTAATGTCTAAAAATTATAAATAAAATACAATTATGTAGAAAATATTATGTATAATCATATATTAAAAATGCTTTAGTTATTAAAAATTGAATTTAACAGTTTTAACTCTTCTTTAAATAAAATAATAATAACTGTCCTAATATAATCCATGACGACCAAAAGGATCATTTATTATCCATATGATAGTTTTGGGTCGAAGTAATCTTATATAATATAATTAAGACATGTGTTAGTTAATGATAATATCATTTTTACATTTAATTACCAAATTTACTTTGAACCGTGGTAAATAAAAGTCAAAAGTTACTATTCAATAAAAATTATTTTCATCTTATTGAAACATATTTTTCTTACTAATGTCAACTACATATATCAAAATTTTGAAATTCAATTCACAGAAGATGTAAAATTACATTTTATTCACAATTTCAAATGTGCAGAGATGGTGGGTAAAAGAGGGTAAAAAGTCCAATAAAATTTTATATGTCAAATATGATTATAAAATCACTCTTATAAATTACACTGAACATAAATAAGTATTATGTATCTATTTTTACCTAATATAAATTTGAATAAAATAACTAATTATTTAAATAAAAATTCATTTTTAAACAACAACACTCTTTTTCACTATTCATTAAAAATTTAATGCTCTCCATAAAATAAAAAAAATTTACCCTAAGATAATTTTGATATTCCATATTAATAAATGAAGTCCATTTTGAAAAATAAAATTGTAATATTTTAAGAAGTATACATTACTATTCATAACAGTTAGTTTGATTGGACGTGGTGTGTTGAAACACCAAGTTTCATAAAACACAAGATCTTTTATTATTCAAAAGGAAACATACCATAGATTCATGAGGGGTCACACTCTACCCTCATTAAATAATTTATTTCTAAAAATTTCTAGAATATTACTCCATAAATTTTTTTGGATTGTTCTTTATCATTAGTTCCTTGGGTTCCCACATTGCCTCATACTTGTTATGATTTCTCCATAGATCTTTTACTATACATGTTGTATGGTTTCTCAACACTTGTTATATTGTATCGGAAATCATGAAATGATCTTCACAAAAAAGACATATCAGGATGTAGTTCAATTTCTGTACAGGTGAGTACATGGGTTGGGTCAGGAAAGTATTCTCTCAATAGTGATATGTGGAACACATAATGATCATTGGAGAGACATGGTTCCATTTCCAAATGATAAGCTACAACTATATTTAGTTCTAGAATTTTGAAAAGTCCAATTTACCTAGGACGTAATTTTCTCTTCTTGTAAAAACATATAATACCCACCCACGATGATACCTTTTAGAAAACATGATATTCTACTTGAAATTCCGAATCCTTCATTCGGTTATCTGTATTGCTCTTTTGAAAACAATGAGATAAATTGATGTGCTTATAGGTAATCTCTCCATTTTATATTGTCTCCTCAAGATTTTATGGTCCTACAAGTTTTCTTTCACCAACATCATCCCAAAAAGTTGATGTGTGACATATCATTCCATATAACACTTCATATGGTGCCATCAGAATACCTGAATGGAAGATATTTTTATAGGATAATTCTACCATGGGTTAATATTTATCCCACATACCATGAACGTCATTTGAGAAATATCTCATAATTTATTCTATAGTTTGAATAGTCTGTTCGGATTGACCATCAATTTGAGGGTGGCAGGCAGTGCTCAAACGAAGTTTAGTGTCTAAGGACTTCTGAAGAATTTTTCAGAATCATGATGTTAAATTAGGATCATGATCAGAAACAATCAATAGGATTAATCCATGAAGTCGTAAAACTTCAATCATATATAGTCTTTCTAGATGTTTTATTATTATGTCGTCTATTATAGCAATAAAATGTGCTAACTTGGTAATAAGATCAACAATAATCCGTATTGCATCATTCCATCTAAGATTCTTTTGTAGCCCCATGATAAATTCCATTGTAATATAATCTCATTTCCAATCAGGTATGTGAAGAAGTTGAATGACTCCTCTTGGATGTTGTCTTCTAGATTTCACTTGTTGAAAAACCACACATCTCGACACATAATCTGCAATCTCTCTCTTCATGTTGTCCCATATAAAATGTTCCTTCAAATATCTATAAATATTAATTCTTACAGGCTGTATAAGGAAATTAGATCTATGAGCATCATCCAACTATTTCCTTTTTAGAACATGTATATCAGGAAAATACTTTCTTTTCCAAAATTTTAAAATTCTATCTTTATATATGAAGTCACTCAATCTCCCATCATTGACATCTGTAATCTTTTTTTCAAAATATTCATCATCTTCCTGAGAACTATTATCCTTTCCAGTAAAAAAGATTGGGAAACAATTTTAAGAAGTATTTATGTTTCACCTACCATGGATATTCCCATGTCTATATTTACAAGATCCATGAAAATAATATCCCTGTTAACCCTCATGTTTCTCTAAAACCCAAGATCCTTTCTGATTATAGAATCATCCACCTTATTTTCCATCCCTAGGTGGCTCTGTATAGTAAAATAAAAACCCTTGAGTAGTTCAAGACATCTTCTTTTCCTCATGTTGAGTTCTTTATATGAGAAAATATACTTCAAACTCTTGTGATTAGTGTAAATCTCCCATATTTCACCATGTAGATAGTGTCTCCATATTTTTAGTGCAATTATACCTATAACTAACTCAAGATCATTACTGGGATATTTTTTCTACTGAATTTTTAGTTGCTGGGATGCATAGTAAATAAACATTTAATTATGCATAAGGACACAACAAAGTATATTCTTTGATGCATTGCTATAAAAAAACCCATAATTCTCTGATGGTAGATTAAAGATAAAATAATTGAATAATCTCTTATTTAGTTCTTAAAAAAATTTATCACAAACTTTTTTAAAAAAAAATTAACCCCATTACAAGTGATCTTGATTAATGGGGTTTTCAATCAGGCATAATTTTGGATGAAATTCCAGTAATAACCTGTAAGACCAATAAAACTATGTACCTAAATTATTATCATCGTTTCTAGCCGTTCTGTGATTGCCTTGGTCATTGAAGGATCGACATAGATTCTATACATAGATACATTATGGAAAATAAATGATATTTCCCGAATCCAAAATATTTTGTAACTAAACATCCCATATAATTCATTCATATGAAGGTTTTCAGAATAGTACACATGTGATTTTAATGATCTATATATAATTTTTTGTATACTATGATATAATCAATAAATACCACTAATAAATCATCAATATATTTCATGAAAACTACAGTCATTATATTTATGAAAGCATTTGTTGCATTAGTCAGTCCAAAAGGCTTTATTGTAAACTTGTAATGACCGTACCGAGTTTGAAATTATATTTTATGAATTCCTTTCTTCTTTACACAGTACTGTTGATATCTAGATACAAGGTCAATCTTTAAAAAATATCGAGCTTCATGAAGTTTATCGAATTGATCATCAATGTTAGGTTGGGGATACATGTTCATTATTGTTATAGAATTTACATACCTATAGTAAACTCACAACCTCATAGATACATCATTCTTCTTAATAAAAAGAAAATTTTCTCCACATGGAGAAATAGTAGATCGAATAAATTCATTATTAATAAATCCCTCCAGTCGTTTCATTTGTTCCAATAATTCTATTGTTTCTATTTTATAATGGGTCTTCGATGTGGGCCTTTAACTTGGAATTAAATCAATTGAAGACTCAATTTCCCATTACAGAGGATGTCCATCTCAATCCTCTGTGAACACATCAACATATTCTTGAACAATAGTTTTATACTATATTCTAATATTATTTTTCTCACCCATAGTAATTTTATTATATTCCTACCCAATAATTGAATTTAGTAATGCTAATGGTGGTGGATATAGATAATAATTAGTTGGTGACATTATTTCTCTAAATATATGGTACTCTTTATCATTATAAAAAATTGTAACCTCCTTTTTCGTACAATGAATTTTCACATCGTGGTCTAAAAGACAACCCATACAACGAATTATATAGAATTCAGTCATGGGTATAATGATGAGATCATCGTATAATGAACATTTAGATTCCCTAACAGGGACTGATTCACAAAACATTGATGTAATGATACTTAGGAGTTTTGACTGAAAAAACCCATGTTTAATCAAGCTTTAAATATATATAATTTTAATAGATAACTTTGAAGATATTAAACAATTTGATGATCCAGAATCAAATAAATAATTTTCTAAACATTAGGAAACCATTAAATTACTGTCCACCACGTCTTTCAGATCGTCAAACATAGTAGTAGTGATCACATAAGCTTGGCCTTTCTACCTTGTCCTTTTCTGAGATATGTTCTCTTGGAGCTTAGGACATTCATTTTCATAATTCCTCATTGCTCTTCAATTTAATCATTCAACATTGACATATTATTACGTTCCCATGCAATCATGAGCATGGTGTCCTTTTCACCACACCTGAAACAGACTTCCATTCCCTTTAAGAATGTACCAGGGTGTTTCTTCCCACATTTATCGTAGGATGGATAATCAAATTTTCCGTTATTCTCCGTATTTAGATTTCTAGAGTGTTAATAATATCTCTTATTCTCTTTATTTTCTTTAAAATCATAAGACATATAGAATACCTTTTCATTCTTGATAGCACATCAGTCAATATCATCATAAGATGAGATGGATTATGAGAGTAATGCTTGACTGATAAATGGTTTAACCCATAAATGAATTGATCAATATTACTCCATGAGGTAATTATATAATATGCTACATCCATGCTAACTTAGTAATATTAGCCTCATACATTGCGCCGTTCTCATCCTTCTTTTTCCTCAGACTCAAAAATTGTCTTTCCATAACCGCTCGATGGTCGTGAAGATATTATTTTTTTTAAAAAAACTCTTTAAACTCCATACATTCCATATTTGATACTTTTCATCCTATTTTATGTTTCTAATTAAAGACCATAATTGATATGCATCTCTTGTGAGGCGATAAATAGACATGACAACTTTTTCCCTTTCCCTAATCCCCAATACAAGAATTATTTTCTCTATGTATCATATCTATTGAAAATCTAAAAATGGATTTATAGTAACATTGAATGTTAGTGGTAGTTTTTTCGTGAAAAATTCTAACATTGAACCCTTGCATTGTTGATGAGGGTGATCGATACAAGTAAGGTTATTATTCATTACATTAGTGATTTTTTCCAGTATGTTGATATGTTAATCAGCACCAGTTGCATCACCAGCTCCACTATAATAATCATAAGTATGAGGGAAATCCCTATCAAGATTATGTGTGATGATAATGTTTCTATTACTTCCACTATGATTCATTTTTGAATAATATCCTAAACTATATTAGTTTATGAATCACAATACATAATTCAAACCATGTAAAATTCATAACATAAATTGGCAGTTTATGGATATAATCCATATTCATAAAAAAAATTCTATGTGGAGGTATATAAACATAAATCCTTCATAATGGTTTGTATATAAAATATTGATTATCCTAAGAATATCCCCTGATAGTATCGTAACCAATAGATTATCAAGGCCCATTTCTGTGTATCAGGATACCACGAGTCATGACCAAAACACCTTGTCAGAGTTTTCAATCATAGTTATACTTGTTCCAGAGCCACCAATACCTACTAATATCTAGATATGGATGTATTTATTGAAAAACTCACAAAATCTCTACATTTACAAAATTATAGGAAGTTCATCTATCATAATCCTCAATGTTTATCTTAGGGTAATGTTTTCTAATCATAGTTTTTCTAAATATAGCTTCCAATGTTTGTACTAAAAATTATATGATACCAACTACACTTCAACAACCATAGTTTCCAAGAGTTAGTTACTTATTACATAAATTTTGCATGATCTCACAATATTACGTCTTGAAAGACCAATTAGTTTAGTATCCTTGGAAGTACTAGTTATATACATAAATTTTACATTACATCATGAAATAAATAAACAAAAAATTTTATCACCTATGAAGAAACTTATATCCCATAGCCTATCCATGTAGTTCAAACATAATATAATTCTTCACATATTGGAAAAAAATAACACATAGAAAGGGGTGAGCTAATATGCTCAGTAAATATAAAACTATAGTGGAAACATTCATAAATAAGAATAATCATTTTTAAGGAAACGTTTTAGATTAAACCATAAGCCTTTTAAACTTATACATCAACATAATATAGAAAATATAATGAAAATAATTCTATTTACATATTCAAATGGATATTTTACTAGTCGAATAATCATGTGAAATATCAATATCCAATTTTATAATGATGGAATGTATAATGGTAGACTTCATAAAAACATATTAAAGGCCTCGTGCCAAGACTACAAAGAAGATATATTCAAGCCCAATTTCCAAGAAACTAGTGAATATCATGAGACCTACCGATGCATCAACAAGCTATATTGGGCTCCACCTGTCACATACAAAGGCCAATGCATTTCTCATATGAAAAGGATTAAACATAACATAAACATTTGTATCAAAACAAGCTTATGAAATGCCAATAAAAAATCAATAAACCATGAATGGTATAAATGTACAACATTCATAGTCAAACATATCACAAAACATTCAATTCAATATAGAATATTTTTATCAAAATAAATCAATATCAAACAAGTTTAAAATCCGTCAATGATTTTGACATAGATTAAATGAAAACTATTTGAAATAAATACCACATTCTATGTTGAAAGAATTTAAAATTCGTATAATTATAAAAGAAAACTTTTATTTTGGAATTATTCTTATAATAATGTATGGGATGCTTCAAGGGTGTCATAAAGGCGGAAAAAGGCTACAACTACCGTATATGTTAAAAAACAATCTTTCCATAATTATGTCAAAAATGTCATAAATGACCTTGTTTGGAAAATGACATAATGATTCCTTTATAAACAACTTATTAAAAGTCAAAAAATGATTTCAATTACTTTAACACATTGTCTATAAAATATTAAAATTATTTTTAAATACATTTTTATGATATAGAATGTGGATGATAAAGTGGTCGTAGTAGATACACATGTATAAACTATCCCGGATAATAAGTGATTTTAAAATTAACCCTTACCTTGTACTTTTCCTTGATATTGGGTAAGTTAACCACATGTATAATAGTTATAACTTTGTTATTAATTTATGAATGAAACAAATACAAAAATATTATATCATATATGATATTTTAATATTGCATTGTTAATAATATTTTATTTGTAACATTGTTTCGGGTGTTAACTGATTTGTATTCCTTTATATGTTTTATTACGTAAGTATTTTTTGACATATATAGATGTATTTAATTCTTATATAGAATTATATTAATTTCTTAAACATTGTTTTTAATCATATATTAAAATAAATTCTTGAATTGTTACGATGGAGAATTAATTTCATTGCGCTCGTGGAGACAAAAATTCGTATGTACGCATGAGCGAAAATATCATTATATTGATGGTGAAATCATGAAAAATTGGATGGTATACCATATATAAAGAATAATAAAAAAGTTATATTTATTATTTAAATCAGTTATATTGATTATTGACCCATCCAAATAATGAAGTGTTTGAATAACAAACTATAACATGATGTGGATACTACAGGTCGTAAGTACACACGTACTATGACATTTCATTCATAGGATGTATAGAATAATGAATATGGTTGTACCATATATATATATATAATAACATAATAAAATTTATAAGGAAATGGTTTTATTATTTTGGTATGGAAACAATAATGAATGAGGAAGCGGAAGAAAAAATGAACTTTGAAAAAGTGTAGAGAAATTATTACCTCTTCTTCAGGTGTTTTCTTTTGAGTTGATGAATAGGGATCCTTAAGAAGGATTTATGATCAATGTAATTCCTCTATGTCTAATTTTGGGTAGTTGGGAGGATATTCCGGTAGGATTTTGCTATGAAAAATGGCATTGGAGGTGTTATTTTGAGAGTAGGGGAAATATCCTTTTATAAGAGAGGTGTGATTCACATTTTGGAAATGCTTGAATATTATTTTATTATTCAATCATATTCGATATATAATTGCTAAAAAATTATTTTTTAGAGTATAAGGTGTGGATGGGTCTAAAACCTCTCAACCTATAGGTTTTATACTGGTTTATGTGCCCATATTTTCCTTATCTTTTACATTTTACTCTGTGTTAAAGAGTGTATCTTTTACCATGATTTCATCTATTATAATAATAAATGGTTAATAAACATACTATAAAAATCTATGAAAACCCCAAGTTGTTAATTAATGACATATATATTATTATATATGTACTTTGGCTGAACAATATATTATTAGGACTATTTTATCATTTAATAATATAGTATTTGTGTTAAAAAAATTAATTTCATTTTTGACACTATTTGGTATTTTGTTAATTTGGAAGACATTACATCATGATTACTTATAAAAAAATTCATTTAATCCACCATAACTGGTTATATTAGTCTATAGTATTATTATAATGAATACAAAGTATCAATTTACATTTATTTTGATATTTATAATATTGATTTTTTAATCAATCATTAATAAGTCAATTACGACATCATCATTGTTTCATAAATAAATTTAATTATTTTGTATCTAGAATTATGTTTAAAAAATAATTTTTTAGGAAATCATTTTATATTTATAATGAATATTTATAGTTGAATTTATCTTAGGTATAACCCTATATTAAAAATGTTTTGGTTATTACAAATATAATTTTACACTTTTAATACTTTGTTAAATAAAATAATAAAAAATTTCATAATCTAATAAAAGACGACCAAAAGGATTATATTTTATCCCTATGGTGGATGTTGGTAGAAATAAACTTATACAATAGAATTTGGACACGTTTTAGGTAATTATAATATCATTTTACCTTTAATTGACCTATTTTCTTTTAACCGTGGTAAATAATATTCAAAAGTTTCTCTTCACCAAAAATTATTTTAATTTAATTGAACCACATATTACATACTGATTTAAATCATGTCTCTTGAATTTTTTAAATTCAATTCTCCAAAGTGGTAAAATTACATTTTATGATAATTTTCAAATGCACCTAAAAAGTGGGTAAAAGATTATAAAAAGTTCAATAAAATTTTATATAACTATTATTACAATAAAATGACTCCAATAATTAAAATGAACAAAAATCAATATTATGTATCTATTTTTACCTAATATAAATTTATATAAAATAACATTTTATTTATATAAAAATCCGTTTTTAAAAAATAGCACAATGATTTTTACTATTCATCCAAAATTTAATGTTTTCAAAATTATACCAAAAATTCACCCTAATTAATTTCAATATTATAAATTCAGAAATGATGTCCATTTTTAAAAAGAAAAATTATAAAATTTCAAATAGTGGGTAATACTATTCATAGCGGCTCGTTTGATTTTTTGTGGTGTCTTAAAACTCCAATTAGCGTACAACGCAAGATATTCTATTATTAAAAGGCAATTGTACCGTAGAAACTTGTGGTGTTACATTTATTTTGACCGAGAATATGTCATTCCCATTTCTAATTGCCTATTTTTATCATTTAATTCAATAACTCATTCCATCTCAAATGTATCACATGTAAATTAAACTATCACATGTCTCTATCAAAATCAACTTACAAGGGCTCAATTTACAAAATAACCCACACATGTAAATTTCACATGATACTCTGCCCGGTTTTTTAGGGCTCCTTAAGTTCCACTAAGCTACACGAGATCAAATCCATAGAGAGGAATAATTTATTGTGCATTGTAGAAGAACTATATAAATACTGTAGCAGTACTGTTATGTAGGATGAATTGTAGCAGGTACTATTTGGCAATGTGGCAGCTGAGAATATTCCTCCATTTTGGCCTTTGGGCCACCAATTTGGTCCTTGATTACTTCAAGGCATTCGGGCTACCCATCCTTTGGGTTACTAAGACATTCAGGCCACGTCAAGGCATTCGGGCCACCATAAGTGAAGATGAATACTCGCCAACCTATAAGGAACAAGCTCTAGAAGGTAGGCGAGCAAGGAGAATACACCATAAAAGAAGTTAAATGGATGGAAAGAATGTGAGAGTATAGAACCTTCTATCGGGAAAAGCCTATACATGCACCGAATATCCTAGACAAACTGTCATGTGAAGTGGAGAGTATATTTCATGATGAAGATGCCAGGGAGGAGAAGTTCCAAGTAGTTAGTTTGAGTTGTATGTAATATTTGAAGCATATGAGAAATGAATTACACTAAGGCCTATCATCCATTTACTACATATGATTACGGGGTTAAAAAGGGATCCACCTCACCCATTGAAAGTTTTATTTTCAAAAATCAATTAATAATGAAGGCCTTCGAGCCGTTGGAAAGAGACCAACACATGTAAATTAAACTATTACAAGGTCAAAAAACTATAAATCCCATATAGAAAATTTACTACAAAACTAATATGTAATTTAAAAATTTACAAGGATTATCACATAATGTATCTCATGAGGGAAATTCACATAATGATCAATACATTTTTGACATCCCATGAATGGGAATTGAAGTCAAGCCTCGAATGATTTCTCGACCACACCGATATCAAAAGGAAACACAACCCTGGGATGCCATAAATCGTGGTTCAAACCCCTATACATGATATCAAATACTCTAATAAATTTTCTTATCATCAATAAAAATAATAATGTTCTTTATTCAAACAAGTGACATAATATAAGTGGGTGCACAACATTCTAGCATATATAAACATCAAGACAATTCGTGAATGGCACAAACTACATAAATCATCTTATTAAAACAGTATTTGTCCAGCATTGATAATTCATTTGACCTAGAATATGTAATATCTATAAAATTATAAAAATTATTAACCATTGATAAATTAATCGAGAGAAGAAATCAGGAAGAAATGATCCAGATGATTCAACAACACAGTAATAATGTTCAAACGTAATTGATGTCAAATGAATTTTGGAGGGAAATGGTCCTTGGCAGAGCTGTTCATGACCCAGAACTAACCATCTATCCATGTAACAAAAAAACTCTGCTATTGGGTTTAATCATTAGAAAAAGTATAAGTTGTGTACCTGAGATTATACGCCGTGTCTGTACAGTTTCATGGACCGAACATTTTGTTTCCATGTACCGATATTACAAGGCATGTAGCCTTCCATACAAGACAAGTAATTACAAGTACACAGTCTTTAGTTCCAACTCACATCGTGTAACAAGTCTATAGGTATCTCATTGACCTATTCTCGCCCTTTTTGATAAGTGGAAACCTAAAAGTAAGGATACACACCACATTTGAAGAACACTTTTCTTATAAAATTCTCCCGTAAATCCATTCGACCCCAAATTTCCCTTCAAATGGTGATGAAAAAATATATGAGAAAAACTCCGACCTCTGTGATCACACTTTATCCTCCCTCTCTCATGTATTGTCTCACACACATCCATGTTCCTTTAGTAATCATACCAAGAGAAAATTTTGGCCATGTAGAACCATCATGAAATAATCCACTATGAAAATGAGATGTTTCTCAATGGAGGCATCCTCCTAAAAATCCACACCATCGGGTTGAAAGGTATAAGACCAGTCTGAAAAATAATGTCACAACTGAGAAAAGTGGAAGGCTATATTCAATGTGTCATAACATTGAGTTAACTGAAATTGATAGGCAACCATCCCAACCCTATCCAGAATCTCAAACAAGCTAATGTATCTCGATTCAATCTTACTATGAAAACTGATTATATTCTGTCCCTGTATTTTTTCAACACACATGAAAAATCAATCCCCGACCTGGAACTCCAATTGTTTTCT
The DNA here is from genome assembly GCA_963277665.1 of Viscum album. Classification (NCBI taxonomy): domain Eukaryota; kingdom Viridiplantae; phylum Streptophyta; class Magnoliopsida; order Santalales; family Viscaceae; genus Viscum; species Viscum album. The sequence continues at coordinate 1,652,764,432 of OY728142.1, forward strand.
ACAGCGATCGACAAAATATTTCTAATGAGACTGTTGTACCACCCCTCCTCTTGTTACCCATGGTCAGGGCATTATTACTTAACATTGACATGATCATCAAAGATCATGTCTTGAACGAAAAATTAATTTATTAGTCTTTGAATTAATAGATTCATACAAATGTTTTCCATTACATGATGAAATAAAAATATATTTTCCCCTATGAAAACACATATATCTCTTAGTAAATCCCTGTAGGTCAACCATAAAACACTTCTTCACATCATAGGAAAAATAAAACATACAAAGGGGTGAGCTCATATTCTCAGTAAGGATAACTATATAGCAGAAACATTCATCAATAAGAATAACAATTTAAGAAAATGGTTAAGTGTAATACATAAGCCATTAAACATAAACATCAGTATAATATTACAAATATAAGTTATATAGTTCCATTTACTTATTCACATGGATATTTTACTAGTTGAACAATCACATCCAATAAAAATAGCCAATTATATAACAATGGAATACATAACACTATACTTAATAACCACATATTCATGACCTTATGCAAAGACTACAAATAATATTTTATTAAATCCTTGTCATAAGACACTAGTTTGTTTCATGAGACCTACTGATGCATCAGAGAGCTACAGGGGGCTCCACCCGTCACTGACTATGTCCACTTCATTCTATATATGAAATGGTTTAAACAAAACATAAAAATTCTTCTTAAAACATGCATACACAATGTAAATACTTTATCCATAAACCATGAATGTTATAAAAAAACACATCCATAATATAACATATCACAAAACCCTGAATAAAATATTCAATATTTTTATCATAATAAATCAAATTTAAACAACTTTAAAATCCATCAGAGAATGTTGATATGGATTGAATAAAAACTATTTGAAATACTTACATATTTTTATCCTGTGACCATTTAAAAGACAAATAATTATAATAGAAAAGATTTATTTTGGAAGTAGTTTTATAATCTTGTGATGGAATCTTTGATAGTTTTGTAATGGCAGTAAATAGCTTCATGCACCGTTTATATTAAAAAAACATTCCTTTATTAATTTTGTCTAAAAGGTCATATATGACCTTGTTTGGAAATTGATGAAATGATTCCTTTATAATGATATTATAAAAAGTAAAAGAAGTGTATAAATGGCATTCACCCATATTCTAGTAAATATTTAAAATGTTTTGAAATACGTTTTTAAGAAAAAAGGTTGTGGATAATAAAGAGGCCCCAGTAGATACTCACATATAAACAACCTTGTATAATGAAGAGATTGTATAATTAACTATTTCCTTTTAATTTTCCCTGATTAAGGGTATGTTAACCTCTTTTATAATAGTTAAATATTTGTTATTAAATTATACAAAATCAAATATATAAATAGAATATTATATATGTTCTTCTAATGTTTCATTCTTAATAATATTTTAGTAGTATCATTGTTTTGGTTGTTATTTGATTCGTATAACTTAATATGTTTTGTTATGTAAGTAATGGTTTATACTGATAGGATGTATTTGATTCATATCCATAATTATATTAATTTATTAAGAATTATTTATAATCATATAATGAAAATTATTCTTGAATGGTTACTACGGGAAATAGATTTCATCACGTTCGTGGAGACGATAATCCATACATATGCACGAGCGACAATATCATTCTATTAATGGTGAAATTATAGTAATTGTATGGTATATCATATATACATAATTATTGACAAGTTATATTTATTATTTACATCAGTTATACTCATTATTATTCCCATAAAAATAATGATGTGTTTGAATAAAAATCTACACCACGACATAGAGAAGGTAAGCCATACGTATGCACGTATGGTGACATGTGTTCGGTTAATTATAATATCATTTTTACCTTTAATTACACAATTTTCTTTTAACCGTTGTAAATTAAAGTCATAAGTCATTATTCACCAGAAATTATTTTAATGATATTAAACACTGTTTTACTTACTAATTTCAACCATATCTCTCATATTTTTGAAATTCAATTTACAGAAGGGGTAAAATTACGTTTTTTGCAAATTTTCAGATGCGTCGAGAAGGTGGGTAAAAGACAATAAAATATTCAATAAAATTTTATATATCTAATATCATTATAAAATGACTCCAATAAATTACAGTGAACATTAATATGTATTATGTATCTATTTTAATCTAATATTAATTTAGTTATAATAACAAATTATTTAAATAATATGTCCGTTTTAAACAATAACGCAATGTTATTTACTATTCATAAAAAATTTGAATGTAATCTAGAAAAATAACAAAAATTCACCCTGTGAAAATTTCAATATTTTTAATTCAATAATTGAGTCCAATTTAATAAATAAAATTTATTTAATTTAAAAATGTGGGTAATACTATTATTAACAACAGGGTTAATTGGTTGTGGTGTGTTTAAACTCCATGATGCGCAAAACGCAAGCTATTGTATTATTCATAGTGAAATGTACCGTAAAAGTTTTCTGTGTTAGATGTCTTTTAACCAAGACTATGTATTTCTCATTTCTAATTACATATTTTTATCATTTAAATAAATAAAACATTCTATTTCAAAAGCATTACATGTGAATTAAACTATCACATGACTCTAACAAAATGAACTAACATGGGATTAATTTAAAAAATAAAAATAAAATGTAAATTAAACTATCACATGGTCAAAAAAGAATAACTCAGATAGGTAAAATATTATACATTCCTAATATAATATTTAAACATTCACAAGGCTAAAAACAAAAATTATCTCATTTTGGAAATTCACATAATGATTAATTCATGTTTAACAACCCAATAATGGGAATTCAAGTAAAGCCTCATTGGAGTTCTCGACCACACCTACTTCAAAGGGAAACACACCCATGGGGTTCAATAACTCATTTTTCACATCCCTTATAGAGGATTTTAAAACATCAAATCAATTACCTAATCCTCTATAGGAAATAACAATGATCATTTTTCAATCAAGTGACACCTTAAAAGTGGGTGCGCATCACTATAAAATATTTTTATATTTAGGAAATTCGTGAAAGGCATAAAAAAACCTACATCATCGTATTAAAACTAACATCATCCAACAACATGCATTTATTCGACCTAGATTATGTTAAATCTTTAAAATGTATAAAAATGTTCTACCCTTGATAAATCAATCGAAAGAATAAATTAGGAATAAATGCTCAAGGGGAATCAATTGCTCAGTAATAATGATCTAATTCATCCAAAAAATATATAATTGAAAATGAAATTTGATCTTAGGATAACTGTTCATAACCTTCGACGAACCTTTTTTCCATTTGACAAAAAACAACACTACTAACAGATATCATCATCGAAAAAAGTACAGGTAGTGTACCTTAGATTACACATCATGTTCATATAGTTTAATGGAGTGAACATTATGTGGCCATGTATCGGGATTACCTGGCATGTAGCCTTCCATATAGGGAAAGTAATTATAAGTACACTATCTGTAGATCCTAGTCACATCCTGTACCAATTCTATAGGTAGTTCCTTGACTTATTCTCCCCCATTTTCATATGTATAAACTGAAAAGGATGGATATGTACATCAATGGGATAACCAGGTTCTTACAAAATTCCACCTTAAAGCAATTCGACCCAAAATTTCCCTTCCAAGGGTGATGAAAATACTCTAGAATAACTCTGGCCTCTGTGATCGTACGTTAGCCTCCCTAACCCATGTATTGTCCTATGCTCATCCATGTATCTATAGGAATCATTCCAATGGATCGTACTAGACATGAAAAACATTTTTATTATATTTTATTATAAGAATGGCATGGTCCTCAATGGACGCATCCTCCCACAACTCCACATCATCAGGCTGAAAGGTGTGAGATAGGTCAGAAAAGTAATGTCACAATAGAGAAAAGTAGAAGGCCTTGTGCATAGCATTTTAACATTGAGGTAACTACATTCGATTGGTAACTAGACCATACCTCTACATAATATCAATTATACTAATGTATCTTGATTAAATCATACCCTATCTCATAATTCTCTTATGTCCCATCCTATGTGCAACACACAAGAAAACTCATCCCCGACCTCAAACTCCAATGGTTATCTACAACGATCGACATGATATTTCTGATTAGACTACTATAACACCCCAAAAAATGTTACCTAGAGTCAGTTATTTATTACATAAAACTATATTGTTCCCATAATATCATGTCTTGAATGAACTATTAGTTTAGTATCATTGGAAGTACTAGATATATACATAAGTTTTACATTACATCATGAAATAAAAAAACAACAACATTTTCCCCATTTATCACACACTTATATCTCTTAGCCTATCTATACAGGTCAACCATTATGTACATATTCACATCATTGGAAAAATAAAATATAGAAATGGGTGAGTTCAGATACACAGTAAGGATAACATTATAGCATAAACATTATAAAATATGCATAATAATTTAAGGCAAGGTATAAGACTAAAACATTAGAATTTTATACATAAATTTCAGAATAATATGGAAAATATAAATCAAATAATCCTATTAACTTATTCATATGAATATTCTACATGTCAAAAAATCTCATTCAATATCTATATACAATTTCATAAGGATGGAATAAATAATTCCATACATTATAACCACATAGTGAAGGCCTCTTGAAAAGAAGAAAAATAAGATTTTGTCAAGGACATCTGCCAAGACACTAGTTTGTCTCAAGTGACCTACCAATGCATCAAATAGCTATAGAGGGCTCCACCTATCACTTACTATGTCCAATGAAATTCTTATATGAAATGGATTAAACAAAACAAAAACATTTTTTTTAAAACTAGCATTAAAATTGTCAATTCGTTATCCATAAAACATGAATGGTATAATTATAACAAATTTATAGTCAAACATATCAAAAAACCATTAATACAATATGGAATATTTTTATAATAATAAATAATCATCAATCATGTTTATAATCTATCAATGGTTGTTGGCACAGATGAAATGAAAACAACTAGAAAGAAATACCTCTTTATATTTTGAAACCATATAAATGTCACATAATTATTAAAGAAAAAATTTATTTTTTAAGTATTCATAAAATTAAGTGAGGGAATAGTTGAAGGTTTTATAAAGAATTAAAATAACCACACCCACTGTATTAGATAAAAAACATTCTATCGTTAATTTTGTTGAAACGGTCTTAAAAGACATTGTTTGGAAAATGCCGGAGTGTTTCCTTTACAACCTGCTTATAAAAATTAAAACAAGGGTATAAATTTATTTATCCCTTAGTCTAAGAAATATTAGAAAGGATTTTAAATACATTTTCCAGAAACACAGAAGTGGATGATACAGAGGTCCTAGTAGATACTCACGTATAAACAAACTCGGATAATTAAGAGATTGTAGAATTAACACTTACCTTGTAATATTCCTTGATTTAGGGTATGATATATTCATGTGTAATTGTTAAATCACTGTTTAAAATTTTAAAAGAATAAAATACATAAATATTATATCATATATGATCTTCAAATATTTCTTTGTTAATAATATTTTAGTAGTGTCATTGTCTTGGGTGTTAACTGATTCGTAGTACTTCATGTGTTTTGTAACATAAGTCATGATTGATATATTAAGAATGTATTTGATTCATATCCATAACTATATATTGTTATTATACATTATTTTATATCATAAAATGAAAATTAATCTTGAAGGGTTACGATGGGGAATGAATTTCATCGCGTTCATGGAGAGGGTAACCCGTACGTATACACGAGCGACAATATTATTCTATTGATGAGGAAATAGTATGTTATTCTATGGTATATCATATATAAAGACTCATTAACTGGTTATTTTCATTATTGGAATCATTTATACTCATTACTATACCAATCCAAATAATGAAGTTATTTAATAACAAACTACACAACGACTTGGAGACGGTAAGCCGTACGTACGAATGTATAGTGACATGTCATTCTTAATATGGATATGATAATGAATATGGTTGTACCATATTTATAATAACATAAATGAATATATAATGTGCTGCATTTTTTTGGAAACAATAGAGAATGAAGAAGTGGAAGAACAAAAGAACTTTGAAAAAGGGTGGTGAAATTATTACCTCTTCTTCAGGTCTTTTCTTTTGAGTTGATCTAACTGTCCTCTTAGGTTTTCTTTATGATCAATTTAATGCCTCTATATATAATTTAGTGAATTTTAGAGGATATTTATGTATGTTTTGGACGAGAAAAATGCCTTTAGATGTGTGATTTTGAGATGAAGAAAAGTACCGTTTTATAAGAGAGGTGATGATAACATTAGAAAAAGCATGACATATTATGTTTGTAAACAATAATATTAAGTATATAATGTATCCAAAATGATTTATTTATAGTATAAGGTGTCATAGGTCTAATACCTCTAAACCAACAGGTTTTAGATAGTTTTAGGTCACCATAGTAACCTTATCTTTTAGATTTAACTCTTAGTTAAATAGTTATACTTTTTCCATATATTCATGTATTACTATAACAAATGGTAAATAAAAAAACTATAAGAATCCAATAAATCCCCAAGTATTTCATTAATGACATATTTATTATTATCTATTTCCTTTGTACAATACTTCCATTTTTTGTACTATTATATCATTTAATAATATAGTATTTGTTTTAAAAACGCATTTATGTCAATTTTGACACTATTTGGTATTTTTTTTTGTGAATGTCATTAAGGAATAATTAATTCGAAAAATAATCATTGAATCAACCATAACATGTCATATTAATCTATAAAATTCAGTTAATACATCAAAATTATCAATATTTATTTATTTTGATATTTATAATATCAATTATTTTAATATTTCATTAACAAGGTAATTACTACACCACCATTGTGTCATATATAAATTTAGTTATATAATTTATAAAAATTATAAATAAATTATAATTATGTAGGAAATATTTTAATATTACAAATTAATATTTATATTCGAATTTATCATATGTATAACCCTATATTAATAATGATTTAGAATTAAACAATGAATTTAACAATTTTAACTATTCTTTAAATAAAATAATAATGAATGTTCTAATCTAATCCAAGTGGAAATAAAATTATATTTTATCTCTAACGATTATTTTGGTCGAAATAAACATATCCAATAGAATAAGTTCTTTTATTAGGATAATTATAAAATCATTTTCACCTTAAATTAACCTATTTAATTTTAACCGTAATAAATTAAAGTCAAAATTTAAATTTCATCAAAAATAATTGTAATCTTATTGAACTACATTTTAATTACTAATTTCAATAGAATCTCTTGTATTTTTGAAATTAAATTCACATAAGTGGTAAAATTTCATTTTACGAAAATTTTTTAATGCGCCTAGAAGGTGGGTAAAACGCGGTAAAAAGATAAATAAAATTTCATGTATCTAATATTATTATAAAACGTCTTTAATAAATTAAATTGAACATAAATAGGCATTATGTATCTATTATTACCGTACATAAATAAAAAAAATAAAAAATCATTTAAATAAAAAGTTGGTTTTAAACAATAACGTAGTGTTTCTCACTATTCATGAAAAAATGAATATTTTCCGAAAAATAAAACAATTCTCCCTAAGCTGAATTCAATATTACGAATTAAAAAATGAAGTCCATTTTTAAAAAAATTATAATACTTTAAAAAGTAGATATTACTATTTATTAGGACTAGTTTGATTGCTCGTGGTGTGTTAGAAATCCAAGTTGTATACAACACAAGCTATTGTATTATTAAAAGAGAAATATACCATAGATTATTGGGGTGTTACAACTACACAGTATCCATCCGATTATGAATCATATAGACCTATTCAAAAGTCTTCATCATGAGATCTAGTCCCAGTTAAGCTACATCCCCTTTCCATCCAGCACAAGGGTGACCAGCATGGCCTACCATTCAATGACTCATAAGGTGTCGTCTATATAGTCTCATAAAAATAGTTATTGAAGGAATATTCATCTAGGAAATATTGTTCTCCCAAAAGCCCCCAAAGTCTAGGATGCATGCTCATAGCAAGTCCCCCATAATCTGTATCGTATGCTCTAATTGGGAACTAGTAAAAGGGTGGTATGATTTTCATAGAACGTCTTGTATACCCAACACCCTCAAAAAAAATCTTCCATAGATGAGATATAATGTGGGTGTCCCAATCTGAAATGATAGAATGAGGGACCCCATGAAGTAGTACCTCCTCACAAATATACAACATCTGATGCTCATCAACAATGAATGTATCCTTGATCGGCATGTAGTGAGTGACCTTGTTATGTCTTTCAACAACCACCCACACTACATCATTTCCTCAGGGCATGCTCGGTAAACCTGTTATGAAATCCATCTCAAAATCTTCCAATTTTTTCTCTAGAATAGGTAGCTACTGTAAAACCCCATTGGGCCACTAATGTTATGCATTGACTTGTTGAGAGGTGTAATACCACAAAAAAATCCATCATCCTCTCTCTTCATACCTGACCACCATTACTTATGGTAAATGTCACAATACATCTTGGTAACTTCGGGATGCCCTGACAATTCATAATCATGAGACTCCCATATCAACTCCAAACTTATTTCTACCAGAACACAAACACATCCATGGATCTATAAGGTCTCATCATCGCCTGCTGTCCAACCATGCGGTGGATCCCCACCCTCTTCACTCTCCTACATTATTATGCATTCATAATATGATAGTTGTCGCATCTACACTCTATCCATGTGGGTATGAGTGACAATTAATGAATAATGGAATGTCTATCCTTGAATTTTGTGCACCTCCAAATGTATCTCAGAGAATAACACCATAATCATTCACTCCCTTCTGGCCTCTTACACAACCTGCATATGAGTACTTCTACTCAATGCATCATCCAATTCATTTCTTTTTCTAGGAATGTAGGAAAGCTCGATGAAAAAAAACATATGGTACTCCACCCAACCTAGAAACCTTTGATTTATATCGTGATGAGTAAATATGTACATGATAAATTTATGGATCCTTCACACAATAAAATTCTCCTCCAATTATCAATGTATCCAATTTCATAAGTCAAAAACAACCACAACAACTCAAGATCTTATGTCAGGTATTTCCTCTCAATATTTATTAGCTACTGAGACCCATACCATGGACTTGATCCCAATACATATGCATTACTCCCAACCCAATATCTATGGTGTCGCAATACACATTGTATCTCATGACTGGATCTGGAAAAATCATTATTGGTGTTGACATTAATATCCCTCTTAGATCGTGAAAGGATATATCACAAGAATATTACAATACATAGTTAAAAAATTTACTATCAATCCATTCATTAGTGCTAAAAGGTGTGAGATATCCGTTTAAAATACCCGTAGTACCCAGTAAGCCCTATAAAACTATACACCACAATGAAATTCATGGTTTTCTACTATGTAAATAAATCTCTCAAATTCTATAGGTCCACTGGTACTTCTATTTAGGAGCTGATGTGACCCATAAAATGAATCTAATCATTCAAGAAGTGGTATGTTAAAAGAATAACATATAAATAATTATCTATTAGTGTACTCAAAACAATATCAAGATGCGTGGAATAATTTTTTTAGATGTAGTAATATACAATGATACCATCTATGAAAATGACCATAAAATAATCCAAGTATGGAACACTAGGTTCATTAGTGCCAATAAAATGCATGGCTAGTTAGTGAGATAGAAAATAATAACTAGATACTCATATAGGCCATACCCCATACAAAACATGGTATATGGTATTTTTGAAGGTCGAACACACACCTAGTGATATCCTGACCATATGTCGATTCTTGAGAACACGCGAGATCCTTGAATCTGAATAAAAATATCATTAATCTATTTCAAGGGTTATCCATTATTAACAGTCAATAGGTCCAATTTCTGATAGTCCACACATAGCCAGAGGGTATGATCCGCCTTTTTCGCAAAAATCTCTTGAGAACCCCACAGAAAAGTATCGGGTTAGATAAAACCCTTATCCTCAAAATCATCTTGATGCCTCTTGATACCTTTTAGCCCCATCATAGTAATCTTGTAAGGAAGAGTGGTTACCGGTGAAAGTAAAGTCACTAGCTCGATCATGAACTCATCATATCTATCCAATGATAATCATAATAATTCATATAGGAAAACATAACTGAAATGATAAACCACTAGAGGGATGTTTACATAGCATGTTCCCTAGTTATCTTGATATATACTAGTAATCTATAAGATCAACCAACTCAACCCATGATGCATGGGTCTAGATCAACATCCCTAGACATCCCAGTATCCCTTCTGAAGATCTACCCACTCAACCCATGATGCTTTGGTCTAGATCAACCCATGATGCTTCCTGCTACCCGTTGAAATAGTACCAGATCTCGATGTGGAACCACTACCGTTTTCTCCTCTAGAGTCCCTTTGATTCAAGTCATAAATAAATGACGGGTTCACCATAGCAGATAATGTAGGAAGCTGGAAGATATTAACCTATGAGAAGAGATTATACCTGAGAGCTTCCTTGAATAACCTAGACTTTGACATATTATTATCCATTAGAATAGGTGAGAAATAATGGATATTATTAAAAAATGTTTATTAATCCAAAACATATAGATCACCCAACTACAGATATAGAAACTCATGGGCATTGAAATCCCTCAGAATCTGAAGAGAGAAGTAGTAACTAAATAATATCATAAAATCATCCCACACCATATCCCGCTGACGCTCTATCTTTGTGGTAAAATCCCACCACCTCTTAGTAGAATCACACATAATATAATTCATAGGCATGACCATATTATGTGACGGAATCTTAAGATGTTCGAAGATCAATAACAAGACCTGTTTCCAGGATATGGCATCATGTGGCCCATATTCTCTAGAAAAGGTGGGCTCATGTTGTAGTTGGAACACTCCATCTACTTATTCCATAAACATGGCCGGCTTTGGTGCTCTCTAAATAGTTTACAAGAACATTATAAATCATTCACATAATGTTGCATTAGGTCCAACGTTCAGTGTAATTTCTTATTCCATACCATGATCATCTTAAGCCCCCTAGTAGCCAATGTCCTAACACCTCTGTGTTATGATCATCACCACCCTGCTGGAATACTACTCGAGGACATTTTGGTATCATTACTCTAATATTTCCCAACACATTCACTTATGCACAAGCTTATTTAAAATGGTAAAAAGTTCAAGAGCATAAGAACTATAAATGGGATGAAAATCCTCAATATTTAACAAATGATGAATTCACAACATGCAAGAACCATACAAGGTGTTTAAATTTTACCCCATACATGGCCGTGTACTACTACATGCCTAGAAGTGTTCACACAGTAGGTACATGACGTGTCATCCCGACACATGATAGGTCCCTTTAGTCTCTAACACAGGCGTGTAACTCCGTAATTTTGGTTATTTAAAGGTCCTCGGGGAACTGCATATCCGGATAAGCCATGATGTGTACTCAAGTGTTCCATCTTGGAAGGTTCTTATACACAACCAGACTCAAACTGGTTCTACGTATGTAAAACTAAATGGGGTGTTCTTATAGTACATGGTGTGTTCTAAAACAAAACCAGCAACCATTGTTTTTCCTCACATTATCAGTTACGTGTTCAATTACCAAAATTCATATAATATGTGTATAGGTAATGTACTTATGAAAAGTTATTTCATCCCAATCATAAGAACACATAGTGTGTGTTCATAAGACCATATGATGTGTTGTCTAGGTTTCTTAAAAGTAAGCCTATGATTCTTCCGAGAAACCCCTATTTTTGAAATATAAAGCAATGGAATGCCAGTTAATGGTCTGTGGGGACCCATAATCACCATGAATCTCTACATGGTATCAAAACATACATATATGAACACAATTTATTTCCCATGGATGAAATTTTATAACGTAAATTCCAATCCACGAGATCCCATTCTCCTCAGGGATAAATGTTTTACATCCATCATATTCAACCATAACATTTACCAATTCACCAATTGCAATATATTGCATAAAAACCATGTTACCTATCACACCAACATGAATATATTGCATGAAACCTATCACAAAAGAATAAAATCAATAATGATCTCTAAATGCTGTGGCAAGAATGCATGACATGTGATTTCAAAAAAGTGCTTGTATGATGCATGTGATGGAATACCATCATCTCACTAGGTTTTAAAAATAATAACCAAAATGATTTAAATAATAAACCCAAAAAATAATTATGTCACCCAATAGTGAAATCAATTCAACTATGAGAACACAAAACCAAAAAATCACTAGTAAATTTGAGAAAATTTGGATTTTCCCTATACACAATTAATCTACTCTCAGGAACTATAAATAACCAAATCCTATTTCAATTGTATTATCACCAAAGAGTAAAAAAATGAAGGAAATAATTTCATACCACTTTTTTACGACCTAGTTTTGGATTCCACTCAGTTTGTTCCTCATAAATAGTTGTCTACATGACCAAAAGAACATTTCCCCAAACACGAGAGGCTTCCGAATTGTAGCGAGGGATGAGAGTTTGATAGTGGGGAAACTATGACCTCATTGGAAGAGTGTAACATAATAAAATAATAATAAAAAAATGTGGAAGTAGTAAACAAAACATAACTAAAATAAATAGTGGAAGAATTATTTGATAATTAAACAAGCATCTAATACCAAGATGATGTTACATGTCACATGTTCAAGAAAATCATCCAAATAATTACAGTATAGAAATACACAACATTAGTTTCGAACGCAAAAGTCAAAAAAAGAGAATAGTAAGAATAAAAAGCCTCACCTCGGTCCCATGCCCTCTGGTTCCTAAGATGCACATCATTTACCAATGGTAGGGTGATGTGCTTGATCAATACCTATAACCATATAACATATTTTGGACAGATGCAAGACAAAAACAGTGTGTGATACTAAATCAAAGTTTGCATCCACCAATGGTATTTGATAATATCTCAGTGATTATATATATATCAGGAAACATACAATAGAGGAAGTAGTAAATAATAGGTACTCGAATGTAATCAGAATAGATGTCTTAGAAGAAAATAGTAATAAAAAATAAGGAAATACTAAATCCATGATTGTTCATTGGATTGGAAGAAACTTCTTAAGTAATTGATTTAATTATTCATGTTCTTGGAATTATATAAAGTCTTGAGGTTTTGCCTACGCCTAACAACCCCCTGTATAAAAGTAGACATCAACTAAGTTCATAATAATAATTTCCTCATTTTCCAATAGACATCATCCTTGGTATCCCTCAATGGATGTGAGTTTTTTTTGACAGTTTAAAATAATACTCAATGAATTTGACCTCCAAATATGTGTCTCACTCATGAACATTATATTTTGATCCTCCTGATCCCTTCCATGATCATTTATATGAGACAATGGTTCACCCATGGTATATAAGGGGAAATTAGGCACCTGAGCCTGACCAAGCCTTTTTACCAAGACTGTGGATCATCCAATTCCAATTAACTATTTTTATCATTTAATTATATTACACATTCTATCTCAAAATTGACATATTTGAATAAATCAATCAGATGGACTTAACAAAATCAACTCAGGTGGGATCTATTTAAAAAATAACCAGCAGATATAAATTAAAATATTACACTGTTAAATAAGGATAACTCACATGGATAAAACATAATACAAGACTAATATGAAATTTAATCATTCAAAAGGCTTAACACAACAATTCTATCATTTTGTAACTTCAAATAATGAAAAATAAATTTCAAAAAACCAATTAATGAGAATTCAAGTCAAGATTCCAATGAATTCACGACCACATCTTTATCCTTGGGTAACACACCAATGGGGTTGCCAAAACTCAAGCATCACAACCCTAAAAATTATTTCAAATCATTTAATCAATTAACTAATAATGCATAGGATATTACAAGGTTTTTTATTCAATAATGTGACACCGTACATGTTAGAGCGCTTCTCTCCGACATATATAAACAACAATACAATTCGTGAAAGGCACAATACCACAAACCTCGATGTAGTATGACTCTCCTAATCCAACATAGATCTTTGAATAGACCTAGAATGTGTTACATCGATAAAATGAGAAAACAATCTCCAACCATGATTACTCAATCGAGACAATAATTCAAGAGAAAAGTATCAATTGGAATCGATATCTCACACATCGGGTTCAACTAAAATTGATGACAAAGGAATCAAGGTTCATATGATCAATCGGGGAGGGAAAAAGATCATTGCATTATTGTGCATGAACCCGGACGATCCTTCCTTAAATCTGGAAAACAATTACACTACAACCCAATTTTTTCATTAAAAAAGTATATGGTGTTTATGTGACATTACACACAATTTCAGAACATTTTCAAGGACGGACCATTTTGTGGTAGTGTACTGGGATAACATAACATGTATCCTTCCATACCCGACTAGTACTAATTAGTACATGGGTTTTAGTTCCTAGTCACATCATGTAATGGGCCTTCATCAAACCCCTTTACCTCTTTTATACAATTTTATTAAGTACAAATTGAAAAAGAAGGATCATTAACTCAAAGGAATAAAATGGATCTTAAAATTATAATTTAATATGATTCAATATGAATCCATGGAAAATATTTATATTATGTATCAATGTCATTCTTATATACATCATGAGTTATCTATAATTTAAAACATTTTTTTTCTGTCATGAACATTATTTATATCTAAATATTATTTCATACCCATGCCCACCCTAAAAATTTACACATGATCCAATATTCTATGATGATCATCATTTAGAAATAATTCAATATATATTTTTAGTGGGTAATTATAATTTAACACCATTACTATCTAAAATAAAAATATAATATGTAACAATTTTAGAATATATTATATTCTACCATATACATTAAATATTATTGAATATAGTAAAATATAATAATTAACCCCTAAATATACTCTTAAATCATCTTATTTTATATAAAATAACCCTACATAAGACATATGTTCTTTTGATATTTTCATTTTTGATATACTCATAACATCATAAGTTTAGTTTTTCAAAATTTTTATAAAATATAATAAATTCTCTCACTAATATTTTGTAGCGATTAAAATTTATTAAAAATGTTTTCTTGAATAACTCTAAGACATATGAATAATATTCATAGTGATTAAAAAATTGAACTTAGTAAAATAACATATTTTTCAATATTTCTATTCTATTTTTGTCAATAAATTATATAATTTTTATAGATTTCATTATATTTTCATGATAATTATCATAAGTTAATGCATCCATTCAATGATTATTTTGCTACCAAATTAGTAGAATAATATACCACATCTCATTAATATCATTGATTTCTAATTCTTCATAAGCTTTTTTAGGGTATAATGAGACATTAACATTGATCCTGAATAGTTAAATATTTTATTTTCCACAAATAGAATAACTTTGTGGTCAAACAAATACCCACAAACCTCTCAAAATATTATTTCTTTATGAATTTTTTATTTTTTTAATAAATAATAATGTTACGACCCATCCTCGGGGCCCGTGCTATGACTACCCCAAGCCCGCCTTCCATAGGCCAGGGGCTGGAGACTAGCACCAAGCTGTAATTCCTAGTAAAAAGGGAAGGAATTGCCTTTGTAAAGTAAACAAACACGACAGAGAATGAAAGCAGAAGTAAACACTAATTAAAAACTCGGTACAACAGTAAGTGTAGAAAAGTATGTGGGCCAGAATACAAACCCAAACTGAAGGTAATGTACAACTGGAAAGGGAAAACAACAACTGAAAGTAAATCTGTAGCCTCGAGCCGTCCACTGGAAGTCCCACCTAAAGGGTGGGTACAGATAGCCTCTACAGCTCCTCGGGTCCAGCCGTCCGCTCCGTGTACGTCCCGCCCAATGATCCACCTCCGGGTACCGACTTGCTTCTCGTACCGCAACCACGATCAGCGCTGTCTGTCGTCTGCAACCAACACAACGTAGTGCTGGAATAGCTCGTGCATGGGTGAGTATAAGCTACTCATTAGGTTCCCCGAGACCCCCGAAGGCCTCCCAGAATCCACAAAGTATAATCCACAAAAGAAAGATACAATCACGAAGTAACACCCGGCACTACTTAGGTATATGCCCATATATATACCTATGTCACATATTCTTGTTTAGCTCCAACTGCCGAGCCCAAGAACAACCCAGTCCACATAGGAAATCACAACCCATTCCACACAGAAAAGAAAAATGTAATCCACACAGGATAGCACAATAGAATGAACATAGGAATGTAAAACAAGATTCAGCTCACAGAGGTATACTTTTTTGTATGATGATATAGATGATCACATGTAGCCACTAATTCATCTAAGCCATCGGACCCACAAAGTATTGATATGTAATAACCCTCGTAATGACCCAAAAAGGATCTGATCCACACAGGATCGATAGGTAACTAACCCCCGAAATGACCCACAAAGGATCGATAGGTAACTAACCCCTACAGTGACCCACAAAGGATCGATATGTAACTAACCCCCGCAATGACCCACACAGGATCTGTTGGCGCTGGCCCACAAATGACCGATGAGCGCTGACCCACATAGGATCTGACCCACATAGGATCGGTAGCACTGATCCATGTAGGATCACTGAATGCTGTAGTCATCACCGTCGAATCCACAGAGGATTTCGGCATAGTCGTCATCGTCGTCGCAGTCACAGCCAGCTCTAGGGTTCCCGCACACAGCAAGATCATTGGGGAGGGTCCGCTCCATGAGCTGAGGGGATGATATATCAACTGACACATAGTCTGAAGTTGATGTATCTAAAAGATCTGTATCATCAATAGGAACTCAACGTCACAGACGGCGCGTCAATCAGATGCCCTGTCTGAGAGTTATTGGCTTTTTCGTCCCAGGGGCCCTTTTTGTTTTTAAGTAAAAACCAACCCCACCGTACTCCAAATGACTCCAAACCTCGAGTGGAGTAATCCAAGAGCTCCGTCTCACTATGAGGAATCCATCAAAGTCGAAGTCATGTCAATCGGACGTCCGAAGCTCAAGTTATGAGCGTTTCTGCTCCGTGGGCCCGGTTAGTTTCATGTACAAACCAACCCGGCCGAACTCAAAGTACTCCAAAAACTTTATTGTAATATACCGTAACGACCGTCTTGATCCAAGTATCTCTACGCAACTGACGGTGCCTCGATCGGAAGTCCGTAGCTCATGTTATGGTCAAATGACCGAAAGTGGTCCGGAAGTGGGGGTTTCGGGCTCGGACCAACCCGGCCCGAGACCCCCTGGGTCGGCCCGAACCGGGGTGACCCGACTCGGGTCTGGGTCTGGGCTGTTTGGGCATGGCCCGGCTTGGCCCGGCTAGCGTGTCCCGGCCTGGCGCGCTGGTGCGGCCTGGTCGCCCGGCGGCTCGGCCGTAACGACCGAGCGGTGCACAAGAGTGGGTGTCGCACCCTTGATGGAAACTGCGGCCCCGCATGGGGGACGATCCATGCCAACAGACGTGGCCGAGCAACGCGTCCCACCTCCCTCGGTCCCGCGCGGTCGCGGGACCTGCAGCCTCACCTGGTGAGGCACGCCGGAAGAGCACTCCGCGGGCCACTGGACGAGCTCCGGTGGTCGGATTTGACTGTCGTCTTCGCCAAAGGCCCTCCTGGGGATCGTCCTTCACTGCGAGGACCTCATAACACCCGTGCGGCCTGCTTCTTCGTCGCCCGCCAATTCGCACACCAAGAACGAAGGGATGGTGGGTTCAGACTTGTTCGTTGGTCCGCACCCATCGTGTTAGCGATTTAAGAAGGCTTCGGACCAATATTTAAACATATTCCATCGATATAGATCACAAAGATTTAATTCAATCAAAACCCCTACCTCAAGCGTCGTCGAGCGAGGGTTCGCTGCAGAATTGCCCATCGCGGAAGAAGGCGTCGCGGAAGGGGAATCATCGCGTCGCGGAGAAAGGATTCGTCAGTGTCGCATCATCGATCTCTGAGGATCTGGCGTTCTTGTCGACCTTTCTTGGAGGATAGTGTTTTTTGCGTTCTTCACGTTTTTCACGTTCTTTGTGTTCTTCGTCGAGGATGAAGAACTTCAAAAAACTGGGCGAATTCTCCCTAGACTCTCAACACAACAAGAATAACTAAATAAAATAACTAGTGTCTTATTTTATTTACACACAAACCAACGCATGAAAATCAAAAAGAAAATAAATGATCAATTAATTTAGAAGTTTAAAACCACCCAATTAATGAGGCATTTAATATCCATATTAAACGTAGGATTTGACTTCCAATTAGTAGTGGGGTGCGGGTGCGTTACATAAGAAGAAAAGAAACGGTGGGTCTCGTGTGGGCCCCACCTCACAAATATCCTCCCAAGTGGGTATGATATTGTGGGTGCCACATTAACCCCCTCAACTTATGTTAAACAACATAAAATAAAATAAATGGTGCGAGAAATTTATTTTCATTTACTTAACCGAAAATTTAAAAACCACCCCAGAGAAAACACAAATATAGAAAAGGTGTTTCTAAGAAATTACCAGTGCTGCAATTCAATCGGTTCCCTCAGAATTCGATTCCGAGCACCAGTTCAAAAGTTAGAAAAAACCGCTCATTCTTTCACTAAATGTACCTGAGCTAAAAATCGTAAATAGATTCCGGGCACACCGGGCCTCGGAATTAGGTGCCGTCAGAAACTGCGTTCTTGAAAAATTCCCAAGAAAATTAAGAAAAACATTTCCTTGAATTTGATGGTTCATTACATCACTCCCACCTCAGGGCTTTACGTCCCCGTAAAGATACATCATAAACTATGGAAACAAATGTGGGTACTGAGCATGCATCTGAGCCTCCCACTCCCATGTGCTCTCATGGAGGTTCCCATGCTGCCATCTGATGCACATTAGAGGAATCGACCATCGACATAGGACACGCTCCTGTCGATCCTCGATCTCCACCGGGACCTCCGCAAAAGTCTCCCCATCATCAACGTCAAGCTACCCATGGTCAATGATATGCGTCGGGTCATGTACGTATCTCCTCAGCTGAGATACGTGGATGACGTCGTGGAGTCGGTGAAACTGAGGTGGTAGTGCCAGGTGATAAGCTAGCTCGCCATTCCTGCTAAGGACCTGGAATGATCTGATGAAGCATGGAGACAACTTGCCACCTCATCCAAATCTCTATAGTCCAAGTCGAGGTTAGACCTGAAAGAAGATTTGGTCGCCATCCTCGATCTCCAATGGCCTCCGCATCCTGTCAGCATAAGACTTCTGCCGGCTCTGGGCTGTCCTCATCCGCTCCTGGATGACCTGGACCTTCTTCGTCGTGGCCTGGACCATCTCTAGTCCCACAAGTGCTGACTCCCCAGGGTCTGTCTAGAACAAGGGTGATCTGCAAGGTTGGTCTTACAACACCTCGTAAGGTGCCATCCCAATGGTGGAGTGGTAGCTGTTGTTTTACGCAAAATACACCAAGGGTAAGTAGTCCTCCCAGCTGCGACCAATGTCGAGGACACATGCACGATGCATGTCCTCGAGAGTCTGAATGGTCCTCTTCATATGACCATCTGTCTGAGGGTGAAAGGCGGTGCTCAGACGTAGTTGCGTCCAGAACGCCTCCGGAAACCCCTTCCTAAGACGTGACGTATATCGAGCATCTCGATCGGAGACGATAGATGATGGAACACCGTGAAGCCGTAAAATCTTTTGAACATAGAGTAATCCCAAGCTCTCTACTAAGCCCTGCTCTCTGATGGGTATGAAGTGAGCTGACTTGGTGAGTCGGTCAACAATCACCCATATGGAGTCATGACCTCTGGAAGTGTGTGGAAGTCCAGTAATGAAGTCCATAGATATCCTGTCCCACTTCCACTCCGGGACCTCCAAGGGCTATACCAAGCCTACTGGTACCTGGTGCTCTGCCTTCACCTTCTGGCAGGTGAGGCATCGAGAAACGAACTCTGCCATAACCCTCTTCATACCTGGCCACCAGTGCTGTCATCTGATATCCTAGTACATATTCACCACTCCAGGATGTACCGCCAAAGGGGAAGTGTAAATCTCTCTCAGCACCTCCTCCCGTAAAGAAATTTGTACCAAGGTACTTCCTCTGAAAATGATATCGTGCTCTCCTCCCACAAGGAATCCATCAAGTGCATGTCCTGAGGATATCTGCGCACGCCGCGTCTCACAGTCTGCGTCCGCACGCAGTGCCTCTCTGACCCGTTGTAGTAATGGAGGAGTGACTGTGAGTGACTGAAGGAAGGCGACTCCATCTCTATCCACGAAGGATATCTGAAAAGTGGCTAGCTTCTCTGTCGCCTCCCCATGTAGCTTAATTCCTATCCTTCGGCTGAGAGCATCGGCTACCACGTTCCCCCTTCCAAGAGTATAGACTATCTTGAATTCATAGTCCCGGAGGAACTCGAGCCATCGCCACTGTCTCAGGTTCAGGTCCTTCTGAGAGAAGATTTACCTAAGAATCTGATGGTCAGAATATACTATAAAGCGCTCGCACATTAGATAGTGTCGCCACATCTTCAGAGCGAAGACCACTGCTGCTAGCTTCAGGTCATGGGTAGCGTGGTTCTGCTAATGCTGCCTCAACTGACGAGATACATAGGCAATCACGACCCGCTCCTTCATTCGGACACATCCGAGTCCAGTCCCTGATGTATCGAAGTAAACTACATACCCTACTCCCTCCTCAGGAAACCTCTAGATAGGTATGCTGGTCAATCTCTATCTCATCTCTTGGAAGCTCTGTTGATATCTTTCTGACCACACAAAGGGTTTTCCCTTCTTCGTCAATGCTGAGAGTGGTGACGCAACTCTGGAGAAGTCTGGCACAGATCTCCGATAGTACCCAGCTAGTCCCAAGAATCTTCTCACCTCCGTCATGCACCTGGGTGGCTCCAAGCTAGCACTGCCTCGATCTTCGCAGGATCCACTACAACTCCCGCCTTAGAGATGACGTGTCCCAAGAAGAGTACCTCACATATCTAGAACTGACTCTTCAGGAGCTTACCATAAAGCTGGTGCTCTCAGAGTGTGTCCAGTATAACCCGCAAGTGGTAGGCGTGCTCCTCCTCAATCATTGAGTATATCAAAATGTTGCCGATGAAGAACATGAAAAATCGATAGAGGTATGGCTGAAAGATCCTGTTCACGAGGCCCATGAACACTGCTGGAGCATTGGTCACACCGAAGGGAATAACTAATAACTCAGAGTGGCCATACTGACATATGAAGGTCTTCTACTACACGTCCTCGTCCCGAACTCTATGCTGATGATAGCCTGACCTGAGGTCTATCTTCGAGAACCACCGTGCTCCCTTGAGCTGATCGAAGAGGTCATCAATCCTCGGTAGTGGATACATGTTCCTCACTATCACCTGGTTCAGGAGATGATAGTCGACACAAAGTCGCAAGCTCCCGTCCGCCTTCTTGGTGAACAAAATCGGGGAAGCCCAGGGTGAAACACTTGGTCAGATAAATCCCTTGCCCTGCAAGTCCTCCAACTATACCCGTAGCTCTCGAAGGTCAGTGGGGGCCATCCAATATGCTGGAGTGGATAACAGAGATGTCCCGGGGTATAGATCAATATAATAGTCTACCTTTCTGCGAGGAGGTAGTCCTGGAACGTCGTTGGGGAAAACGTCTGCATACTGATCCCCCACTGTAGGAAAACTAGGACTTCGCACGTCAACTGCTCCTAGGATGAGGCTATCCAACTGATGAGATATGGGTTGTACTATCCTCTACGAGAGTCCATCCCGTGCTGCAAAGGATCCTTTCTCAATGGTGAAGGTGAACCTGCTCCCGTCGGTGCGTACACATCGCACCTTGCGCCTAATACAGTCAATCAGAGAATGGATTGTAGATAACCAATCCTTGCCCAATATGACGTCGTAAGGCCTCGACGGCACTACACGAAGATCCCATCTGAAGATCTCACCTCCTAGAGTAAGCTCACACTGCCAGCACGAGTGCATAATCGTCGAGGTTTCTCCCATAGGAGAATCTAGTCGTAAGGATCGAGCCAACGGATCTGTCAGAATCTCCGAGCTCTGAACAAGGGCAGCATCTATAAAAGAATGACTTGATCCTGTGTCTATAAGAACTGCATAAAGGGTGGAATATACACAGATAGTACCTCGAATCATCTCGGGCGCATCATGGTCGTATGCCTCCCCTTCATGGAGTTGTGCCTGTCTATGCCCGTCGGCTCCCTGGGGTCGGGGTGGACCTCCTGGTGGTGGTGGTGGTAGAGCCTCAAAGCATCGCCCACCAACTGCTGCTCGGCCAGCTCCTCTGCCTCATCCACCTACTCCCTGCGGACTGCCACGGTCTACCCTCTTCCTCTTCCTCGGTGGCCCCTCAATTGTCTATTTCTCCTCAGCACGACGGGTCGGGAAATCATGAGCCATGTGGCCCTGCCCGCGACATGCGTAGCATTGTATGCCTCTCAAAAGACTGGCTCTGTGCTGTGTGCCCCGCACTACTGAACCAATGTCCTGAGGTCATCTGCCTGAAGGTCTCGTCTGCCTGGACCCATGAGTCATCCGTCGACTGCCTGATGTAGAAGACTTTGTTACATGTCGCCCTGTGGTGGGTCTCGCCGCTGATGTAGGCTCAGAAAGGAAGCTCTCGATGAGAAGGGCTCACTCCAGTACCCCTTCCTGTGTCAGAATGCTGAGGGAGATCTGTGATGCCCTGATCTCCATCCTCAATCCCTGCTCAAAGGTCCGGGCTAAAATGAATGGGTCCCGTACAATGTCTGTCGAATAGTGTGAGAGGTCGGTAAATCTCACCGAGTACTGGGCGACCGTCAAGCTGCCCTGCTGCAGCTGTAGAAGCTCTTGGATTTTCACCGTACAGAGGGTGGCTGGGACGAACTCTGAGCGGAAGAGGCTCTCAATGTCTGTCCAGAGAAGAGATGCCTAATCATGCACCTAGAGCATCAAGCTCCACCATCTTCATGTTGTCGCGTGCAGGAGGCTCGCTGCGAGGATCACCATGAGGTCTGCTGGTGTCCTCATTATCCATAAATCTCATACCACTGCCTCCAGCCAATCCTTGGATGCCTGGGGGTCCATCTCCCCACGGAACCTGGGTGGTCGCTAACGCTGGAACCCATGCAGTTCACTAAGGCGACACGCATCGTCAGCGGTTGGGGCTGGTAGCATAGGTGTCTTGGCGGGTAGAGTTACCGACAGTGCCTCTCCTGTTAAAGGGCCCTGTACCGAGGCCTCGTCGCTCGGTGGGCTGTCGTCAAGCACAACTCTCTGAACCCTTGCTGGCTGCCGTCGTGGGGCCATCCTGAATAAGAAACAGGTGCGCCACGGTAAAACAGTATACCTGGTGAGCTGACACAATGTAATCACAAAGAAAACTTGAAACACAGATGAAATCAATGTTTTCGTGCATTAAGTTGGAAATCGGAAGTCAGGATACTGGTGTACGGATACGTCGGCCGCCGCACCAAAACATGACTCCCTAGACTAATAACCACACTCAATACTCTTAACATTATTTCTTCACATAGAAGAAGATAGGATTCCTATGTTCTACAGTAGAACCAAACCTCCCTCTGATACCCATTTTTCATGACCCGTCCTCGGGGGCCATGCCGTGACTACCCCAAGCCCTCCTTCCATAGGCCAGGGGGTTGAGACTAGAACCATGGAGTAATTCCCCGTAAGAAGGGAAGGAATTGCCTTTGAAATGTAAACAAACACCACAGAGCAAGAAAGAAGAAGTAAACAATAAGTAAAAACTGGGTACAACAGTATGTGTGGAAAAGTAAGTGGGCCAGAATAAAAACTCAAACTGAAAGTAAAGAAAAACTGGAAAGGGAAAAAAACAACTGAAAGTAAAGCCACGGACTCGATGCATCCACTAGAAGTCCCACATGAAGGGTGGGTACAGATAGCCTCAAAACATCTCAGGTCTAGCCGTCCGCTCCGTGTACGTCCCGCCCAGTTATCCACCTCCGGGTACCGACCTGCTCCTCGTACCTCAACCATGATCAGCGCTCTCCGTCGTCTGCAACCAACACAACATAGTGCAGGCATAGCCTGTGTAGGGATGAGTATAAGCTACTCATTAGGGACCCTGAGACCCCTGAAGGCCTCCCAGAATAAACAATGGATAATCCAAAAAGGAAAGATACAATCACGAAGTAACACCCGACACTACTTAGGTATATGCCCATACATACACCTAAGGCACTGATTCTCGTTCGGCTCCAACATCCGAGCCCAAGAACAACCCAGTCCCACAGGAAATCACAACCCAGTAAACACCGGAAAGAAAAACGTGATCCACATAGGATTGAACAACACAATCCACATAGGAAAGCAAAACACGATTCAGCTCACATAGTTATTCTTCTTCGTATGACGATATAAATGATCAGATGTATCCACTGATTCATCTAAGCCGTCGGACCCACAAAGAATCGAGAGGTAAAAACCCCCGCAATGAACCAAAAAGGATTTGACCCACACAGGATCAATAGGTAACTAACCTCGTCAATGATCCACAAAGGATCGATAGGTAACTAACCCCCGCAATGACCCACAAAGGTTCGATTGGTAACTGACCCCCGCAATGAACCACACAGGATCGGACTACACAGGATCTGTAGGCGCTGGCCCACACAGGACCGCTGAGTGTAGACCCACACAATATTTGACCCACACAGGATCGGTAGAACTGATCCAAGTAGGATCTGTGAGTGATGTAGTCGTCGCTGTCGAATCCACGGAGGATTTCTGTACAGTCGTCATCGTCGTCGCAGTCGGAGCCAGCTCTAGGGTTCCCGCACACACTAAGCTCGTTCGGGAGGGTCCGCTCCACGAGCTGAGGGGTTGATACATCAACAGACACGTAGTCCGAAGTTGATGTATCCAAATGCTCCGTATCATCAACAGGAACTCAACGTCACAGACGGTGCGTCAATCGGACGCCTGGTCTGAGAGTTATTGGTTTCTTCGTCCAAGGGGCCCAGTTGGTTTTTAAGTCAAAACAAACCTGACCGTACTCCAACTGCGTCCAATACTCGAGCAGATTAAGCCAAATGGTCCGTCTCACTACGAAGAATCTATCAAAGTCGAAGACAAGTCAATCAGACATTCAGAGCTCAAGTTATGGACGTTTCTGCTCCGAGGGCCCGGTTGGTTTCGTATATGAACCAACCCAGCTGAACCCAAAGTACTCAGAAACCTTGAGTCTAATATACCGAAAGGACCGCCTTGATCCAAGGATCACTGCGCAACTTACGGTGTGTCGATCGGAGGTCTGTAGCCCATGTTATGGTAAAAAAGCCGAAAGTGGTCCGGAAGTGGGGGTTTCGGGCCCAGACCGACCTGGCCCGTGACCCCCTAGGTCGGCCCGAGCCGGGTCGACCCGAACCAGCTCTGGGTCCAGCCGACTTGGGCGCGGCCCGGCCTGGCCTAGGCACAGCCTGGTCACCAGGCGGCTCAGCCGTAACGGCCGAGCGGTGCACAAGGGGAGGGGGGCTTGAAGGAAACCGCGGCCCCGCGTGGGGGCTGCTCCCTTCCAACGGAAGTGGTCGAGGGCCACGTCCCACCTACCTTGGCCCCGCGTGGTCATGGGACATGCGGCCTCGCGCCGCGGATGAAGCCGCGGCGGCCCATCCCGGCGGCACGCCGGGCGGCGCCGCCTCCTGGAGACTGGCCGCCGCCTAGGGCCGCCGGCGCCGTCGTGCCGGCGAGGCGCGCCGGCGGAGCATTCCGCGGACCACTGGAAGAGATCCGATGGTCGGATTTGCATGTCCTCTTCGCCAACGGCCCTCACGGGGCCTATCCTTCACTTTGAGGACTTCACAACACCTGTGCAGCCTGCTTCTTCATCGCCCGCCATTTCGCACACCAAGAACGAAGTGATGGTGGGTTCAGACTTGTTCGTTTGTCCGCACCCACCGCGTTAGCGGTTTAAGAAGGCTTCTGAAAAAATATTTAAACATATTTCGTCGATATAAATCACAAATATTTAATTGAATAAAAACCCCTACCTCAAGCGTCATCGAGCGAGGGTTCGTCGCGGAATTTCACATCGCGGAAGAAGGCGTCATGGAAGGGGAATCGTCGCGTCGCAGAGAAAGGATTCGTCGGCATCGCGCCGTCGATCTCCGAGGATCCGGCATTCTTTTAGACCTTTCTCAGAGGTTGGTGTTCTTCGCCTTCTTCTCGTTCTTCGCGTTCTTCGTCGAGGATGAAGATCTTCAAGAACCTGGGCGAATTCTCCATAGCCTCTCAACACAACAAGACTAACTAAATAAAATAAGTGGTGTCTTTTTTTATTTACACACAAACAAATGCTTGAAAAAAAAGGAAGGAAATGATCAATTAATTGAGGAGTTTAAAACCTCCCAAATAATGAGGCGTTTAATATGCAGATTAAACACAAGAGTTGACTTCCAATTAGTAGGGGGGTGCAGGTGTGTTACTTAAGAAGAAAAGAAACGATGGGGCTCATGTGGGCCCCACATCACAAATATCCTACCAAGTGGGTAGGATATTGTGGGTCCCACATTAACCCCCTCAACATAGGTTAAACAACTGATAATAAAAAAACGGTGCGGGTAATTTATTTTATTCATTTACTTAACCGAAAATTTAAAAACCACACCCGAGAAAATGCAACTATGGAAAAGGTGTTTCTAAGAAATTACCGGCGCTGTGATTCTATCGGTGCCCTCAGAATTCGATTTCGAGCATCAGTTCAAAAATTAGAAAAACCCGCTCGTTCGTTCACTGAAAGTACCCAAGGTAAACTTTCGAAAAACATTCCGGGAACACCGGGCCTCGGAATTAGGTGCCGTCGGAAACTACATTCTTGCAAAATTCCCAAGAAAATTAAGGAAAAAATACATTGAATTTTACAGGTCATTAAAAATAAATAGTTATCTTATGAATTATTAATGAGAAAATATTAACAATTATTCTTTTACTTTTAATATATTTGAGTGAGAAAAAAATATTTATAAAAATATTCCATCGATTTGTGGGGGAATATTATTGAATAATAATATTATTAAAATAATTCATCAAATTCATTATCATGGTTTAAATATTTATATTGTTGTTTTCTATAATATTTGGTTTTTGAATTAGATGAATTTACGAAAATAATGTTAAATGAAATTCTATAATTTTACTGAATAAAAAGATATTTAATGCATAAATTATCATCAGAAAATAATATAATAGGATAAATAAGAAAATTATAATTATGATCAGAAAAAGATATGATGTACATCACTGAATAAAAAATTTCAATGTAGATACAATTATCAAAATGAGATGAATAGAAATATTATAATCTATTTACTATTTTTTCACATACACTGAAAACAAATAAATATTCCAGAAATATTCAAAATATACTGTTTTTTTCAATACCCTTTATAATATCATTGTAGATTTCTATATCATAAAAATATGATGTGAACTGTCAATATAAATTCCTTCAACTCTTCAATAATTGTTTTTTATATCACCAATAAATTTTTTTCTCAAATGATAATAGTTCTATTCTATATAATATATTTTAAATAGTTTCATTTTTTTAGACAACCATGAATATAAGTCATCTCATTTTTAATAAAATCAATACTCATTGTGCTCTCTTAAATCATCATGGAACATAATCATGGAGTTCAAATTTGTTTTTCTATAATCCAAAAAAATACTCATGAGATATGGACTTATTTCATTTTTTTGGTTCTCATTGCAAATTATAAAAAAATATCCATTCTGAACGTGATTATAGATCAAATTCATGTTCTTATAATGTATTTATTATGATGGAAGTGTCTCTATGTAATTTATATAACTAGTAATATTATGTATCTAAGATAAAACCAACGTAATCTATATTATCATACATAAATATAGTTTTTTTCAACCATCTTATCATCAATATCTATTTTTATCTTAATATAACATGCCATTTTTTTAGAATTAATGTATATATATTTTCATTTTTCTTTTTTAATTTAAAAATACATGCATCATTATAGAAATATCAACATAAACAATACTATGATTAATATAATAATTTTCACATCATTAATTTTTTAATCAATATATGGTGTCATTGGATATTTTTTATATTGGAACGTATATTTTTCCCTCGTGTATAAATGAAATTATGTAGATCATATAATTTTTTTAAAAAAAATAAACTACAATATTTATTCCCTACAATAAATATCATTATTATTGGTATGATGAAAATTAATTAATATTTTCAAAACATACTATTGTGAGATTTTTTTTGTTGTACAACATTGATATATAATGGAATACAATGAATAAGGTTTCTCCTTTTTAAAGATACCTAATATCTATTAGTATACCATTGATCGATATTTCACCATTCCTTAAGAAAAAATTTGTTGTATTGTTAGAACATTTTCCCTATGTAGATTGTCATTAAGTAATATATTATAATAACCTCTAATAGATTAATGGGAAACTATATTTCCCAATCCATGTAATGGATTGTCACAAATGTATTTTTATAGTATCATATCTATTTATATTTTATATCAATGCATTTACCAAAATTATAAAAATCAATTTCATTACATAAATCATTCTGAAACTCATTTCCATCATATAATAGGAACAATGATAAATTAGAATCCAGTATTTCTTTGAACCTACTACCTTGGGTGATTAAGGTATTGACCTGTTTTATATTCATTGGAATTAAAATATACTATTTTATGTGTGTTCAAATGACACATTATCTTACATCATTTATTTATTCTATCTATGTACTCTTCTAATAGTTTAAATATTAATCCTTACTCCATTCTACATATAAATATGTTCTTTCTATATTTATGTATAAATATTAATAAAACAAAATTCAGGGATTAGTTAAATAATTTATATGAAATAATATTTACATATATCAAAATAGATATATTGTGTAAGGGATAGGAAACCCATTCATGTTTTGTCTTACTATCATATGATGATAAAAGTATCTAAATGGTTAATCATAGTACGATAGGTATATGATCCCAAATTTTCCAAAGAGAGATTATTATCCTTTTAAATTAAATATTATAGAAATATTATTTATTACCCATTGTACAATATAAATTATATATTTAATTTTTATATAAAATTTTCACATAAAATGTATGGAAAATAAATGATAGTAATTTTGAACACATAATTCATAAAAAATATTAATTCAATCCATATAAAAAAACTCATTTATTATATATATAATATTAGTCCCTATATGTTATAATCAAAATTTTAAATTTTATATTAAAAAATTAAATAAGGATAATATAACGTATTAATATAATCAAATTAAATATTTGACTAATGTAGTTAAAAAAATAAATAAATACTTAATTTAATCTTTTTATATGTTAAAAAATTTATGTCAACCAAATAAATAAAAAACATTAATCACATTATAATCAAACATTTAATGTTTACAATACATAACATATATAAATTTTTTTATATTTAATTTTTTTAGTTTTAACACATTCATATTATATATTTAAATGATATTTAGTCTGAGAAAATTCATATGTTAAATTTTTTTGATCATGATGAATGTTGTAACAATAAAATAAATATTTCACATTTCAGTGGTATTATTTACATAGTCTTTGAATAATAAAATATTCCGATAGAATTATCAATATAAATAATTTATGTTATTTGATTACATTAATTAAAAATTTTGTATAATGACTATTATTATTTATTTATTCAATAATGTATATACTCATTAAAAATTTATCCACAAATTACCTCTTCAAAAAAATTTATGATAATTTTATGAAAACATATTATTAAAAATATTTTAAACTATGTTTCCACTAGGAATTTACCATTTGATGGTGATAACACAAATGACATCATTATAAATATGAACAACCCTATTCTTTCAACGTACATACTGACCATTATTTTGGAGTCATATTCGTGGTGTCATAGAAAATATCATTAGAGACATATGAAATCCAATTCTAAACAAAAATCCATCATTACTTTCTAGCACCATCCATATGATGCAATATAAAAATTCATGTTTTTTCTTTTTTGTAACAATGATATTATTTTAGTGAAAAAAATAACTCCCTTTTTGTATAATGATTAATTTAATTGTTCCATAAGAAATTATTTTGCCTTACAATATTTATAGGATAAAAACCAATTAATTTCAATTTATATCATGGAATTTTAAACTCACAATAAAATGTTTATTTAAAAAACAATATATTAATGGAGATATAGATATTGGAGGTTCATTATTCATTCATGAAATTCAATAAAACTAAAATAATAGTGACTCTAGAGTATCTAAATCTGTTACATAGATCTATAATTAACTATTTTTTTCATGATTATTTTTATTAATGTAATAAATGAATTGTATGGAGAGATATTTCCCCTAATAAAATTCATTATAAATCAATCTCTTATTCTAATATTAATTAAACAAGAATATAAAGTAATATGAATATCATTTATGTAACTTTAATAAATAACATATTGATTTTGTAGTTTGAAATTTTTCATTATTTAACTATTTTATATTTTAATTTTTAGTCATAATAAGGAATTTTAGACATTAAAATGAATATTCTTTATGTTCAAACTCATTTTATCATCATCCCATGTTTAGAAAAATATGGATGATATATTTTTTAAGAGTAGGATATATAATAAGTAATCAAGAAATATATAACTACAATGAGAAACACATTGAAATTGAAAAATTCAATAGGATTTGATTAATCAGTGTATACACAACGACATAGTCTAGAACACTACAATATTGTTTTACAATTACTCTATAATTTTATTAAATTAAAAATAATTATTACTCAAAAAAATTATTTGTTATTTTATATCATTATTATTTATAAAATCAATATAATGTGTTATATTAATTATGAGAAACCAAAGAAGTATGTTTTTGGGGGTAGAGAATACAATACCATTATATATATATATTCTTGAATTATTTTTGAATTATGTTGACATATTTGGAATATACTAAAAAAATTAAATTTTATATTTTAATTTAACAATAGAGTGATATCATTTCTTGTAATTTTTTAATTGTGTGGTCTTTTAAAAAATATTTGTTTGTCCTATAAAACATATTAATATAATTACATTTTTGTAGAAACCATAGTTAAAGTCTAAAATTTTTAATGTATATACCCATACCGATACCATAGATTGATATATATCAGATTGAATTACAATAAAATATTTAGTGATATAATCCTAATATTTTAGATATATCCTATATGTTGAATTTAATTCTGCTACACAATTAAATCAATCTAGATCTAATAAAATCATGAACAGTGGTGAAGATAGATATTTTACCAGTAATGATGAATTATATAGGAGAAAGCATGATGAGAAAAAGAGTTAATTTAATAAAAAAAATTATATTCATAAGTTTTTTTGTATTGATGAATATTTACATATTCAAAAAACCATTGAAGAATGTGGAAAAAATTTAATATAGAGAGGGAATGGGATTGGTTCCGTTACTTATGTACTACCTCTAATGGATACACACCTAGAGGATTTATAATTGCATTTCTTTTGAAAATTCGTAGTTTAAATATCCAATAGTTTAAATGAAATAAGGATTATAGCTATACTGAAAATAAAATCCATTTTTCCAATAACTCTTTTTTATTTCATCTTTAATTGATTTTAAAAAAATATGTCATTTTTAGAAGACACCATGTAATATTAACAATGTTAAAATAGATTTAATTTTATTTATCTTAAATAATAAATCAAATATGAATTTGGTTTTTCTCCCAACTGATAAAAAATTGAAAAAATAAAAAATATAATAAATATTGGGCATTACATGGAAATTTAGGAATTGTATATATACAATACATGGATAATTTGAACATATATAAAGAAAATATTTCAACATAATAGGTGAGGATTTATATATATTAAAAAATTTGATTTTCTCATTATTAAATTTGATAATCTTAATCCATTAAATTATCATTGGTTGATGAAAATTTAGTATTTTGGTTTTGGATAGAAAAAAAATCACATGATCTGAAAACTAATTGGTTATGTCAAAAGAATATTAAAATGAGTTTTTACACATCACACTCCAATGATTTTGTTTCTATATAAAGAATTTATATAATTATTATCTACATGATACATGTTGATTAACAGACATGATGATCTTTTTCCACTAAATATAAATAAAAATTTAATAATTTATATCGTACTCATTTTTTTAGAAAAATTGTTTCATATTGAATAAAATTGTATATCACATGTAAATTTATTTAGATAAAAGAATAAATTTATAACATAAATACCTTTATAATGATATGAAATTCAGTATAAAATATTTATATATTACATATTTTTATAACAATGGTCTTAGAATATTAGCATGAATTTGTGTTTATTAAAATTTAATTTTTTTAAATATTCAATGAAAATATATAAGTATACATAAATCATTTTCATAATTAGTTTATATATTGTAAAATAATTATATTTATTATAAAATATTTAAATTAATAAAAATAAAAACCATAAAATAATATTTTTAATTGAAATCCAAATTAATAACCCAGATTGTAGGATATAAATTTAAATACTCTGTAAATTCATGTTAAATATAGAAAAAATATATTAATTGATAATATACCTTTAAATATTCTCATTCTTTATTTTCACCATTAAGTTATTAGTTTAGTTATTTATATGCTATGATAAATGATTATACCAATGAATTTTTATATTTTACTATATAATCCAATATTTGGGATTTTGTAAAAAATATGTGGTTACATGGCTTGAGGCTCATCATTGTATTTTAAATATTAGGGAATTATAAACATAATTAAAAATAAAATATTTTATTATTTTTTTCTAGATGATGAATTTCATAAAATTAAATTTCTGGTATAATTTAATAACAATTTATGATATTAAATTATTTCATTCAATAAAATATATAAGAAACGTTTTATTACTTTTTTAAATGATATATAATATAATGAAAATGGGACAATAATTATTTTCCATGTGTTTTATAGAAATTAATATGTAACAACTTATACCACCATAATTTATTAATGACGAGTATTTTTTTATTATCCTACATTAAATTTACTAAATTATTTAAATTAAAAATTTTAATCTATTTTGAACTAACTGGTTTTTTGATAAAATATAATACACATTTAGTATTATATAACATTGTGTTTTAATGATAAATTAATTATATAATATTTAAGGATTAAGATATGTTCAATGACCTCGATTCATTTTTTACATTATTTAATGAAGTATAAAGTTGAACTAATCTCAAAAAGGATATTATCATGTTTAAAAATACCAATGATGATTGAAATTTATTATAAACACGTTTTAAGAATAAAAATATTATATGATATTGAGTTCACATGTTATAATGACCCATTAATGTGGAAATTTCATCTCTAGATCCAAAATAAAATCATTCATTTAATTTTTTTTCAGTTTTATTATAATATGAAATTTTTATTTATTTTGAATAAAAAGTTAATAATAATATATTTTATTTATATCAAATAGAAATTTTATCCATTATATATGAACTACAAAATCTATAATGAGTCCTCAAAATATCAAAAAATGTGAAAAACAATTACTTATATTCACCTAATTATTTTCTTATATTCACAATATGGTGAAATAGAGATAATAATAACATGTTGGTCATAGATTCCTAATAATTGTATATATTATAAATTGCAATTTAATTTAAATTGTTATCAATAGAGGAGTATATATGTATAACCATGATAAATATTAATCTTATATATATCCTATAATATATCTTACATCAAGGAATTGAGACTTATATATGATTATGTATGAATTGGCCAATATTGATGAGCACATTGATCATGAAATAGTAATGATTATATGAATTAAAATTTGAAATATTTTTCAAATTGAATAAACAAAAATATAGTGAAACATTATATTCATAATCTAAACTATCAGTGGATTTAGAGCCTACATTTGTAAATTGGCTTAATA
The DNA here is from genome assembly GCA_963277665.1 of Viscum album. NCBI lineage: Eukaryota > Viridiplantae > Streptophyta > Magnoliopsida > Santalales > Viscaceae > Viscum > Viscum album. Next base: position 1,652,798,732 of record OY728142.1, read on the forward strand.
TACAAGGATTCATATACTGAGGGAACTTAATTTTTAGTATACACAGTATACTATATACATACATGATTCCAATATGACATTTTAATTCTTATATTTTAAAAAAACATTTTTCTTTAAGAATATCATTAGTAACACTACAATATTATTTTATATTATTCATATTATAGTTAAAGAGTTCAATGAAAAAGAAAAAAATAGGAGTGATCTCAAATTCTTAGTAAGTGTTATATTAACAATTATCTATGATGAATAAAGTATAATAATTAATATGGAATGATATTTAACTAAATAAATATTCCATTTATATAATTTGATCAATAGAGAAAATACGGAAAGGTAAAAAAAACTCATAACAAATAATCATTTACATAAAAATAAAAAATATATAAGGAATAATTAGAAAAGTTATTTTAATAATTGAAAACACATTCAATATGTTGAATAAAAATAGAATAAAATACATATAGATGTAATTCAATTTTTAAAATATCAAAGATAATAATAATTGAATTAATGATAAAGGAAATAATAAATTATTTGATTTCATGATTTAAAATTACTTGATACCTCTACAATAAATATATATCCTCAAGAGAGTACTAAATAGATGGTTATAATCGATGTGACTATTCATTATGTATTTGTTTTATAAAATGTATTTAGATTTATAAATATTTCCCTAGAAAAAAAATAACACTGAATATAGTACCATATGTGTTGAAATTATATACATTTTAGGAAACAAACATAACAATAATATGTAATATGGATATTTATTGGAAATTAAATATACAATGATCATAAAATTGGGAACTTTTCAAGATTATTTCATTGGATACAAAAATTAATGATGTAATTCATTTCTTAAAATATCCTAGGTCAAACATATCTTAAACCATATAAATGGAGAATAATTATGTTTTTCGTACATCATATCACTAATGTAGTATATGTAAAATCATATGTTGATGTTATTGATGAATAGAAATGGCATAAAATATCAATAAATTAATTCATGAGTAATATAATCATTAAATTTTGAAATTATGTTTTAATATAATAAAAACTTTTGAATCACATTTTCTATGGCTTTTTTTATAATATATAATTTCAAATATATTAGATTAAAAAATTTCACTAAAAAGTGCATTGTAAACATGACAATAAATATTCAATGAAATGTTGTTCGTGAAATAGTCTAAGTCCATTCATTATTTACAACTAAATAATAAAATTCATTTTACTATTGAAAATGGTTAAAATTGTGTTTTTTATTTTTTTTAATTAATGGGATAGAATAAAACATACTTCTAAACAAATAATTTAATAATGGGATATTTACATGATCATATATTTTTAAAATATTTATGTCACAAATAGTGGAATAATTAAACTATTAAATGAAAATATTATGAGAACCCATGTTGTAAAATAATGAAATGGTTTTGTAATAAAATGGGAAAATAATTTCCATCCATTGTAAATCATGAATGAAAAATTTCGATTAGAATTAGATTATAAAAAATCCCTTAAAATGATCATTACATTGATGTGTGAATTAATCAATAAATCTCTAATGTTTGCAACGATAAAACCCAAAAAATGGAAGTAAAATAATAGGTAATAAAAATTATATGACATTATAATGATAGAATGATAGAATCAACAAAATATAAATTTAACCTAATGTTGTAACATTGATTTAGAAAGTTCATACCTTAAAATTCCATTCTGGTTATAGTTGATTTAAACTTTTTTATAGTTGATTAAATATGTGAGTTTTTAATAATAAACAATGTTAAGATTTATCATATTAAATATGATAATTCTATAATATCTTATCACTCAATCTTCAATAATTGTTCATTATTTAAATTGTTTAATGTGCTCAATATATTTCTTTCTCATTAATGATTTGTTACAAAATTTATGATTCTTATAGATATTTTATTGAAATCAACTCTTGAATAATAATAAGGAAATCAATATCATTTTTATATAAATATCATAAAAGTATATGTGATGATTCTTATAGATATATTATTGAAATCAAATCTTGAATAATAATAAGGAAATAAATATCATTTTTATACATCACATATACTTTTATGACCACTAATGAATAATGTTTTTTTTTGGAATCATGGTATGATCGTGGAGAAGGTTGGTCATACATAAACATAGGTAACATTTCAATTTTTTTGTGATCACTATGTAAGGAAGGAATATTATATTTAATCATTCTATACTGATGATAATATCATATATGTCTTCGTATTTCCTTAATTTTAATTTTATATCTTTTATTTTGTATATTTTTGAAAAGGGAGTCACAAAATTTCATTAATATTAGAGTCCATATGTACAGAAATGATGTTTTCATCTTTAGGTTAGGGAAAAATAATGAGAAAAATGATAGATATACATATATTTTTTGTTTTAATAAATTTAACCTTTTAATGAATAAAATAACTATTTTATGTTTCTCACAATTACTTATTGACATTACCCCATTGTATTCCTAATAAATTCTTAGTGAAAGAAGAATTACATCACTTTGTGAGGTGGTGGTCTACTTTACCAACTAGCGATGTTGTCGGATCCACTAAATAATGTAATGAATATATATATATATATATATAATAAATACATAGTTATAATTATATTAATTATATCATTTGTAATCTTTGAATCCATCATCATAGACATCTGTGAAATGTGGTAACTGAAAAATGAATGTCATTGGTTCATGAGGCTGTTTTCTGCTTTACACAAGAATGATGACTTCTTAATCAATTTGATGAAGGTGATTATGGTTTTAGTCCATCCCCTTAATTTAAAAACATATCATTATACAGAATAATTTTTTTATTATATAATAATTATTTGATAAAAAAGGATTTAGAAGAAATAAATAAATAAAATTTGAATGACAATACCACATTTTCATGTATGCTCTATAGGATTTCATGAAAATAATTTCATTAGGGATTTAACTAATAAAATAGGCTCATTACATGAGAGTAATAATTTTTGGATTATTTTTTAGGTAATATATTTTCCAAAATTTACTGTTTGAATTATGAAAATAGGAGAGCTTGTTACTTTTTATAAGTGTAGTGAATGATACACTTTTATTTCATAAAATATTCGATTACAATGGGGATTTTAGCATAAGAATATAACACAAATAGGTACTTCTCTAATCAATGAGTTGATATATGGAAATATTTCTATAATATATGTGTTAAAAAAAATTGGGTCACATTTAGGCCATATTGTTTTAGTTTTTCCTCTAGAAGATCAATTTTTCAGTTAAACACAAAATGTATTTTCTGTAATTTTCTATATAAATTTTCATAAAAAATAAAATAATTTAACATTTATATAAAATAAAATTTATTCTTATTAAAAAGTTGAATTCATTTTTCCACAAACATTTCAATTATGGTATATTTTTAATATAACATTAAACTTGTATACGTGATAAAAAATCTGGTATTAAATGAAAAAAAAATCAAATGATTACAATGAATATATATAATAATTCAAAATAAAAATAATTGAAATTTACTTAATTGTTTTAATTATGCAATATATTACTAAATTTAAATTTAAATCAATTAAAAATAACTTTTATGATCATAAATAAATAAAAAATGGAATTTAAATTAAAATTATCTATTTTTTCACTCTTCATAAAAAGTTGAAAAATTTAAAAAAATCCAAAAAATGAAACATAATTATATTATGATATCTTAATTTAAAAATATAATTTTTTATAAATTAATTATCTTAATTTTATAAAAATTAAAATTTATTTATTTATTTAAAGGGTGACTAAACAATCCATTGAAAAAGTAATGATTTTTTAAAGAACCAATAAATTTCATTTAAAAACTCTTTTATTATTTTTAATAAATAGATAAACATATTTTTCATACATTACATAGTTATTATTCATAACCAATAATTTAATGACTAAAAATACTATATTATGATTCAATTTGGCACGAGGCGGCTTGTTTAACATTATATTTGAGAGATTATATTTAATTAAACATATTTTAGTGGCTGTTTAAGAATGGTGTTATATGTAAAATATGGAATATAATAAAATATTCCTATAACATAATTTTGGGATGATATGATCTCTACATCATCAATAAATTTCATCATTTAAATTTACTCATGACATTGGTAATTAACGGGTTTCTATTGGAAAATAACATTATTTAAAAGACCACATGAAGAATGGATAATAAAATTTATTCCTTATAAGATGTAAAATGAAGTAAAAAGGTCATATAGAATAAAAATTAATTGGTTTTATTATATGAGGTAATTGTTATCAAGTGAACATATATTAATGGAAGAAAAAGATAAATAATTATATGTGGTGATATTGGTCATTGATAAAAAAAGTTGGTTCATTGATGAAATGTTAAGGACCACAAAACTATAAATTTTTTATTATTTAAAGGTCCATATGATTCATTAAATATGAATGAAATATGATGAATTTTTTTATATAATGTTTATTTTTCTAAATTTGTGGAATGGTTTTATTATCTATTAATATTATGAAATTTATATAGTTGATATTTTTCTATATCATAAGTATAATTTCATAATTTTGTTTTTACTCTATTATATTAATATTAAGTTCAAAAATATATAAATGAATGCCAAAAATGATTTTTTTCAATTCTAAAAGCATGAAAATTAATATTCAATGATAATAATTTCCATAAAAGGCAGTCATTTCTTCCCAATTGTGTCTTACAATTTTCTAAAACCAATACAGTTAGAAAAATATATATATTATTATAAATTAATTTATTATCCTCAATATTAACACCAATAGTTCAACATAAATATTTATTTTTAAAATATTATAAGTAAAAACAATGATATATGATCAATTAAATCATGTTTTTAAATTGTAGTTAATCAACACATATCATTATTTGTTTATGTCTTTACTCCCTATTGATATTCCGGAAGTGCTGGGATTTCAGCCGATATGTGATATTTAAATTTTCAAAAAAAGGTTTAATATAATTTCTATAATGTTACAAATATAAAGATTGTACATCAATGAAATAAAATTAATATTGTAATTACTTTTTTTACTAACATTATTAATAAAACCATTTTATAATAATCAAAATTATATTTTATTAATATTATTATAGTTTCATATTATTTATATTAACTAAAAACGTTATCAATACAATTAAAATTTGACCTATAAAATTTAATGACATTATTCATAAAATAACATCTTTACTAAATCATATAATTAATTGATGGGTTATATTAGAATATATTTCTCCTCAAACACCATTAAAATATGATGACTTAGTCATATCAGTCCTAAATAGCGATCTTGAAGACGTTGAATACATTTCCATTATTATAATAAAAAATCAATAATGATATCCATAACTCCTGAATTAATAAGGTCATATATGATTAAAAAATTTAACATAATACACAGGTATTTCGTGACGCATATAACTATAATTACAATTATAAAATACATCAACAACATAATTATTGAACAAAAATACATACATATATCAACTGTATTATTTTATCAATGTTTGTTCCATGGTATATGTATTAAGCATTAGATGAAGTCATTGAAACAAATAATACCCATGTTCTACTAATTTATAGTAACAACCTATTATTGGAACCATATGTTGATATTTGATTCCATGTATTGTACGGTTAGTATTTCCTCATCAATTTGTTGATATATTTATTCTATTCCATGAATAATTAATTGTCCTAATCAATAGAGATACTTACATATGCGTTTCATTCGATATTTATTACATGATGTAAATCGATCATTATTTCCTTAATGGTTTATGTTACGTCCATTCATATAGAACTCTGTACTTATATTCAATGGTAGTCTCAGTGTTGGTTATGATATATGTTTTTATTCTTATTTTTTAAAACAGTTAGGTATAATAAAAATAACATTCACTACAATCATATTCCCATTTTTACTTAATAGTCACCACATTTTTCTTAATGATAAATGATACCAAGATTTCATTAGGTTTTATCCACTGAATAATACGAAAAATTATAATATGAGAAGCAATGTACATAATTGTAAAACAATTTAAATATATATATATTGTCAAAATAAGGAAACATTATTTTCAATGTAATGAAATAGAGGATTAACAATGGTTATTAAATTATATATTCTATTAAAATATATAAAATTAGTTTGTAAAAAAAATATAAAATATCCTAATCATATTTAATGAGACTGTTAAATTTGGTTAGTAGTAAGGCTGTCTCTTGTGAACTAGGTGATGATTAGATTGAACTTAGTGTGCCATTTTTATTTCAATTACCGTGGTGTACACATTTTATCGATAAAATTATAATTTCAATATCATGATTGGAATGTATATCCTATAAAATCCATATAATATAGTATTAATAAAAATTAAGATGTTTATCTATATTTATACTGAAATTATATCATATGTTTATGTTCCATATTAGATTTATTTCTACATAATGTTTCCATAGTTTCTATTATAATCACACTGATACCAACTATTGAGACCCTGACCCCAATAACACATAGTCATTGTCTTCTTTGTGTACATTGAAATAAGAAACAATTAATCAAAATCCAAAGAACCAATTTTTCTAGTAGCCTTAGTAAACAAGATACATAATTAATTCCCATAATACATTTGGATACCAAATTTAGGGTGTAATTATTTTTACAATATAATTATTCCATCTAGAAAATTCATACATATCATTCATAGTATACATCATGGATTCATATTAATGGAAACAAAATATGGGCGAGCTAAAAGGCCCATTATGGGTTATTTACAGTGGAAGATTTCATGACTCATTGTGAAAAGTCAATATGATATGAATATAATTGATCACACTTTCTATATGAATAATTTTACTAGCATAATCAATATGGAAGGGTAAATTTCCAAAATTTCATTCCATTAAATCAATAACATTACATTCATAAATTTATAAGGAATTATCAATGTGGAAATTTAAATCACTCAAATGAATTTATATTTATTCAATAAACCGAGAATAATATGCATTTTGAGATAATATCATATATAATATCACATGAATAATAATAGCTGAATTATTATTGAATAAAATTCTAAATAGTATTATTTCAGGTATTCTTATAACCAAATTCCCCATCCATCAATATGTATCATCAATACAGTTTATAACTACAGGGTAGATACTAGTAAAACTAAGGTAGCCAATAAATTCATCCCATGATACAATTAATGAATAGAGTGGATACCTATAATAGGTACCCAACCACATTATCCATGTCAGAATAATTCCTCATAAATATAATAATAAATATAGTTTATGAGTATTTTTCCTCATCATCATATATCTATATTGATTACAGGAAATATATTAATAAATATTTTCCCAGATAAAAAAATTAATTTCATTTTAGAGAAATGTATGTTGAAAACAAATTTGGTTTAATCAATAAATAAATCCTTTATAATTAATATAAATATATAAAGGTAACGAAATTTAAAATTCTTACATGAATATTATCATTTAAATGGGAATTTTTTTCTACAATAATGTATTAAAGGAAAAAACTATCAACAATATCCTTGGAAAAAAATTCATAAACCATCTAGATAAGGAATAAGGAATGTATGAATACAATATATCTCCAGAGTAGTATATGTGATGTTAAGGGTTATGCTATTTTATGAATGGAATTATCATAAATTTTATTTACTAGACATATTCAGAAATAATTATTTTTATATTTAAAAATCACTCTTTGAATTTGTAATCCTTTTTTAAATTATTTTTTAGGAAATCAATATAAAAAACAAGGGATTTCTTGATTAATAGAAATTTTTTTAAAAAAAATCAATTTTTATCATCAAATGTATCTTTGAAACAAATAAATGTCATGATAGAGGGTATTTCTATACCTGACCAATATGATAAAAGGAACAATCCTTTTGTACTATATAATCGTAGAGAGGTGCCTTTTCGGATAAAAACATAATTTCCATTTAAAACATTTTGTTAAAATTAATAATTGTAAAAACATACATTAACAAATAATTTTTAAAATGTAAAAAATATTTTTGGTAACATTATTATATAATATATTTATAGAAAAAAACATATTTATGGCCAAAAATAATAATTTTTTGGTTTTTATAAAAATATTTTATCAATATATTTAAGTACCAATGAGTAAAAAAATGGAAATATTAATTTAAAAAATCATAAATAAATAGATGATAATAAAATTTATTGGATTTCTTATTAAATGGTAATTTATTTTCCATAAAATTTAAATTTAGGAATAAATATTATCGATTAGATTGGGACTATGTTATAAACCATTTCACTGATCATTTTAGTGAAGTATAAATTAATCAATGAAATGAACAATTTTTTTATCTACAAATCCACACAAAAAATGTTGAAATAAAAAATAATTTAATAAAAATTCATTATAAAATTTATATTATAATAATATAATTTATGAATTATATGTTTATTCGAATGAAAAAAAATAGTTTTATGAAATTCATAACATAATTATTCCCCTTTTGGAACATGATTTATCCTCATTTATTATAGTATTAAACATTTTATTTACTTATTAAATTACAATATTAATATTTTTAATTTTATGTGTGAATAATTTATTACATATTATCAACTATGTTTTCTGTTAGATTTTATTATTTTATTTATTTTGGGTGTTAATTGTGTTGTTTTATCATTTGTGTTTTTTATGAAATTTCTTGTCATTGGGAATATTTTATAGCTAAATAATAATAGTAATGTTAGTAAAGAAATATTTATCATATTTATACCTAAATTGTACTTATAATAAAAACCAATAATTATTTTTTCTAGGTTATGTACTTTATGATCAAGACAATAGTAGGTCATACATATGCATGAGTACTCTTTCCAAATTTCATTTATCAATCTAAAAAGGATGTAATTAAAATTTATTATATAATTTAGTGTAAATATAAAATATATATATATTTATTTATTTAATATTTATATGTTTAATACATGTGGTTTGGTTATTAAATTGAAATTCATCACTTCATGGAGTTAGTAGTCTGCATGTACAAGAACGATGTAAAAACTTATAGTGAGTGAAAATGAACAAATTAAAATGAAATATAACACTTATAAAGTGTGTTTTTGACCTAGGTTCCACACAAGGATTCCCGGAGGTAGTTCACAACATGAAAACATTCTCGGCTCCAAATTTTACAGAGGCTAATTACTAGTCGCAAGGGTCTGGTAAGTTATTCATAGAGAGACTATACCCTCTTTTTATAAGGCCCCGACATTAAAATTTACTTAATCATGAGATATTTCAAGAATACACCTTGAGGATGTTTTCAGTTTTAGAGTTTTAGATAATTAAATCATAAAACATGCATTACATCCCACATTTAAACAAAGTGGTTACAATAAAAGATAGTATTCATTTTTCCGATCAACAGAAACATATTAAAAATAAAACATGGATTCCTTCTTGACACTTCCTTGACACTATCATCATATCATGTACCATTCCCTTGACCTGTTGAAAACATTTCAGAAACGTGGGATGATCATAAAAATCTCAGTAAGGGTTATAAAAAATATGGAAAAGAAACATGAGTTCATATATACATAATAATGAAATCATACTTTACCCATAAAACATAAGAACTTTAACATACCTCCTCAAATCATGAATAAATCATAGAAATACTAAGACATAAAATTAACTTGAGGAATTCATAACATTCTTACGTAGGGAGTAAACCTCTTGGTTAAGTTTGGAATAACCATCACAGTATATTCAGTAAATCTCTTCAGAGAAACATTAACGTTTAACTCCTTCATGTTACCCAATGAATTGGAGAGCTATATCATGCTCACCTGCCCTTAGTTTATCATAGAACCACCCATGTCCATAATAATTCCCAAGAACCATAACATAATCGTATCACATAAAACATGCATAAAGGAAACATAACATTTCAACTTTTCAAAAAGAAGATATCAATACAACAAATTGATATAAAAACATTTTGAAAACCATTTTCAATACCAAAATAAAATAAAAGTAAAATATGGTATTTATTTTTCATTTAAAAAAAGGTATGGCTTGTAGAGGAATACGAAACTCAAATAATGGTCACGGCGGCGAAGAAGTTGTTGTCGCCGCATACGTACGACATAAACATTCCCTTTTTTCGTTTAGTAAAACGCTTCATATAAAAAAATATTCCTTTTGGATAAACGTAAAAGTAAAAGGGTTTTATACACCGTTTAAAAGAAGGTTGTCTATAAAACAAAATATGCCTCAATGAAATGATATTGAGACGAAGTCCCATACAAAGACGATATCCTTGGATTAAGGAAAAATAAATTACATAATTATCTGTGACAAAAAAATACACCAAATATAAGTGGATATGATGTGTAAAAAATCAGAGGTTATTCACACATATTCATAGAATGAAATATTCAAGGAGTACATGTTTATCCCAAAGAATCAAAATTGGGTTAACAAGTTTCCTTGTGAAAATTCGACAGCCTAACGGCGTCACTTCAAAATTTAGAAAAAGAGTTGATGAGAGATAAAAAGGGTATCTCATCCGTTGGACATAAAATTTACATCATTAAAGATATATAAGAACATATTCCAACATAATAGTATGTGAATTAAATTACATAACAAAAGAAGCCTTTTAAAAAGAGGAGGGTGAAAGGTTCCCTTACCGACTTGGGTAACTTTTGAAACGTACACCCCATTGAAGAAGGGCCATACAATGAATATGTAAATACCCATAAATGAAATTATATTACACAAAGTGTATAATAATGGTCATTACATACACCACTCAAAGGAAATGGTGGGAAATGTTTCATAAATCTCACGAAACTAAAAGTGAGATGAAAAATCCCTTACGAAAACTCGGCAGCCTAACAGCGCCACTTAAAACATCCAAAAATGGGTTGATGAGGTCAAATAGGGTCTCTCATCATATTAAAATAAAATTTAAATAAATATTAATATAAAACAACATCCCCCAACATAACAAATAGGAGCTTAAAACAAGTGACATAAAGGAGTGTACTTAAAAAAGAAAGAGATATGTTTGATTTCTTACAAAAATTCGGTAGCCTAACGGTGCCACTCAAAACATCCAAAATGGATTTATGAGAGAAAATAATGTCTCTAATCATATGAACATAAAAATTACAGTAGTATTAATATAAAAGAGCATCCCAATGATAAGAAAGATGGGAATAAAATGAATGACTGAAAAGAGTGTACTTAAAAAGAAAGAGAGGGGTAGGATCCCTTACCTTAAGTCTGACTTGTCTTGTTCGTTTCTTTATATTCCTGAATAATAAACTTTGGTCAATTTATAATTTCATAAGGAACTACTTTAATGATTATTATTCAGTTCATATCACATATTATTATTTTATAATAATTTGTTTAATAATTTTAGTTCATATCAGATGCTTTTGCTGATGTTTTGTACATGAGTAAATAAACAAACTTGTTTTAAAATGATTGTCCATGTAGTTATAAGTAAATCATTTACAGAATGGTACTAATGATTAAAGTATCATATATATCCATTAAATATTCATTTTATACTATTCCATAACATTTAGAGATAAAATTGAAAAGCACTGTTAATGGAGATGGTAGGCCGTATGTACGCATGAACGCTACTTTCATTTTTTTGTCATATTAATGGAATTAAAAATAAATGAGAGAGATATATATATATTATAATTACATTATAATATATATGTTATATAGGTCACATATGATCATTAATTTCATTATTTATACATTCCATGTATTGAATTAACGAGTCACATCACTTGAGGGGGCGGTAGTCCACATTTTCTCATATGAAATTGTCGCATTTGCACAACATGAAAAAAAAAGGTATGTTTTAAATATAAAATACAGAATAATATAGTAAAAATAAATACCATATATATCATATATAAAATATAGTGACATCATAATGGCCACCTTCAAAGGTGTTAAAAGAATATTGAACAATCATCGTTTCGTGATGCAGAAAATCGCCAACCACAGAAACATTATGTTCTATAACCATTAGACAAAGGTGTGTGTAAGTGTAGCTCTAATACTTCACATAAAAACATAATATTATATTTAATATACTGGTTTAGTTACAAAATAAATGAATAAAAAGAGTTTAGAGGATTGGAGAGGCAAAATAAAACATAAGAACACAAGAGAAAACACTACCTTTAAAACGGGTAACTCTCTTTGATTTAAGCTCAAAGGCTTCCTTGGAAAAGATTATGACCATTGTGAGGCTTCAATGATTAAGAGAGGGATTTGGAGAGATGAAATTGGCAGGGTTTTTCCGAGACAAAGGCTTTGTAAGTGTGGGTATGGTGGTAGAGGTGGGGTCCTTTTATAAGAGGAGAGGAGGGGCACTCTTGGAAAGTTATAACAGAATACTTTATTATAATATTCTTTTTCAGATTTTAAAGTTCCAAAAATTATATATTTAGAGGATAAGGTTATAAGAGTTCGAACTACACCCATCCAATAGGTTTTTGACAAGTGTAGGTCTTATATTTTACAATATATTTTCATTTTATTTAAATCGTTAAATAATGAGGTAATCGCTCCATCATCATGGTGTCATAAGTAATTTAATTTATTTAATGTCTAAAAATCATAAAAAAATATCATAATGTATTAAATCTTTTTATCTTGCTAAATAATATTTATAGTAAAAAAGCTGACTTTTATAACCCCATGAAGAAATTGTTTTAGTAAAACAACTCATGTTTGTGACATTTTTACTTTTACTTTAAATAAAAGGAATTAATGTCATTATCTTACCCAAGTGGCTCCATGGGGTCTCAAAAATAGACCCATGGGTTGTATTGGTCGGCCATGACACATCCAAAAAGGGTAGGACATGTTTCTAGGTCATATCATATTATTAAAACATTATTTTTACCTTAAACTACACAAATTATCTCTAATCGTGATTAAAAACATAAAAGTTACTATTCACCAAAAAATTATTTTCATCCGATTGAACCACATTTTACATCCTAATGAAAACCATTTATGTTTGATTTTTTAAATTCAAAATACAGAGGTGGTAAATTTTCATTTAAATGAAAAATCAATTTTTTAAGTACCACTTAGTGGTTTCACTATTCATCAAAAATTGAAGTTTTTCAGAAAAATACCAAAACATCACCCTAAGAAATATTTGATATTCAGAATTCAAAAATGATGTCTATTTTACAAAATAAAAAACATATAAGTTACATTGATTAATTTAATAATTAATTCCCGTTGTCAGAGCAAATAGCGTGTTTTCCTGAAATAATAGGTATCAAAAGATTGACACTAGTTTAAGTCCAATTTAAAGAGAAATTAATTCCAACGGCCACTATTGAATTAAATGGTAAAAATATATTCTAATTTAACTTTAAAACAAATTCAAAATATAATCTAATCATATAAATAAATTATATTAAAATGGTTTTGAATTAAAATACAACATTTTTCACTATTCATTAAAAAATGAACTTTATCGGAAAATACCAAAAATTTACAAAAAGTAAACTGTGATGTCCCGGTTCTAAAGAAGAATTTTATTTTGTCAAATATAACACATAAAATTGTCAAAAAGTGTATTTAAAATAGGTTTCCATCAAAAGGTGGTTAATCAACCTTTTAAAGAATATTAGAATGTTTACACTTAAAATTGGATTCATTCGCATTTTTAATCCACTAAAATTTATTGTAATGAGTAAAAATATTTGACAAACATATATAATCATTTTTTAGTTAGTTCTGTTCATTCCCTCCATTACAACGGCTAGGTGTTAACTACCATTTAAAATAATATTATTTAATTATTAGAGTGCAACGTAAGATTCCCAAGAAACTCATTGTTGCGTATTGGGTACGCCATCGATCATAGAGTCCCCTTTAATGTAATATTAATATTTTATTCACAAATATTGATATATTTGAAAATTTCATATTATTTATTTACCTGGGGTGTTACATCCTTCCCCCCTTTTGGGAATTGCGTCCTCACAATTTTAAAATTGGGCTTGGAAACATCATTGAAAATCCCACATCGGAAAAAGAGTCAGCAAAAAAATCACTTTAAAATCAAGAAAGAGAATAAAAAGGTCACCCAAGTTAACCCATACTAGGATTACATGTAGGAAAACATGGATATGGAGGAAAAAACAAAGGGTCATGTTCTAAGGGAGAGTGATAGAAAACATGTTTAGGAGAAAGTTAACCACCAGAAAATCACATACTTGTGGTGGGTTAAACGGTATTCGATTCCCCCGTAGGAAAAGTTAATAGACAACATTTTTGTTTTAAGTTACTTATCATTGTGGAATTTATTTTTTATCTTAAGGAAACATACTTACTTGTCCTATTGACTTTCAAATTTTACTATATTTCTTACACAAACTCTTACTTTCCCCAAATGATGAGTATTTAGGAAGACTGGTTTACATTAAGAGAGTTATAATCAACTACTAGAGAATCACCTAATCCACAAAAGATAACTATATACTACCTATTTATTTATACCTTAAGAAAAACTAAAACCTAAAAGGATATTATGAGATCAGATAATACCCAAAAAGGATAAAAAATATATTCTTAATCTCCAAAATTTGTCAAACAATACCCAAAGTTCAACAAAGACCATTCAATAAACAATTTTTCCATGAAATTATTCAAAGTAAACCAAACTAAGATAGAAACCCAAATATTTTAAGTATTTAATCACATAGACTACCAAGGTAAAAATTAAAACTTATCTCCAAATTACATCAGTTGCTCTTAAAGTCTCATATTGAAAAGTAATTAACCTAATCACTTATCCTCCATGATAGGTTAATAATTTCCATAGATAACCCAAAGTCAACTTACTCTTAATTAATAAAATCATCTAACTAAAAAGAATAAGTTATACAAACCAGGGACATCACGTAGTCCAGTGGTAGGCGATAAATACCAGTCGCACTTTGGTTGTGGGTTCGATTCCCACAGCTTTGTCCGACGTGACGGGTTGTCACACGGTCTGCGTATTGAACTTTATATAAAAATCCAAATATAACCCTAACATGTTTAACCTCAATATTTTCCTTATACCTCTCTTTTTCATCCTAATTCGTTACAATCTCAACATCTTAATTCTGAAGTCTTATTTCACCACCATAAGATAATATAAAATGATTTCGAAAATGAATAACATCATACCTTGATCATGCCGTCCACTCAGTTTAATCATCATCTTTCTCATGTAGGTAGAAGTCCCATGCATTACAACAATGATTTAGAGATCCTTCAAAATCATTTGCTTCCTCCATCCAAATACACCTTGTACAACATGGGTCATATGGGTGTTCACAGAAAAATATTTTTCGAAAATAATCATGTATGACATATAATTCCAAAAGATCTGATAAAACATGATTTCTATAAAACAGTCTGATAGAATTTGAGTTAAAACATTCTATTATTGGTCCTTTTAAAATACCATAAGTGTGTGCTGAGAGACTATATTTTAAAATAAAATATAAATAGGTTGCGCAAGGGTCTCCTTCCTTAGCACCATTTTTAAAATCATAGTATGCTTCAAATTCTTGTGATAAGGTAAAATATTTGAAAATAACATGATAATATTTACCTTTCTTGAAAATATGAGAATATTTTGAAAATAGTATTTGTTTAAATACAACCCATGATCCACGTTGATAACAAGGTATAGTGGAGGTGTTTGATATCTCAATCAACTTCTTGCAAGTGAGTTGTATGCTAGAAAAAGTTTCACAATCATCTGAACATGACTCTGCAATAATTATTGCAAGCATGTCATCAGGAAGAGATAGGAATGTCGTTTTAGATCCTTGTCCTTCCATTCGTAACCGACTATACTTGACCTAAAAAAAGTTATAAAACAAGGATTTAACTAAAATAATAGATATAGGGACTAATCATGTGTCTAACAAAAACTCATAATCCCTAAAGTTGACTAAACTGAACTCTAATACCAACTATAAGTCCCCAGCCTTAAACATTACTTAATATTGAGATATTTCAAGAATACACCTTAAGGATCTTTTCAGGTTAAGTGCTTTAGAGAATTAGATCATAAAACATGCATTACATCCCACATTTAAACAAAGTGGTGACAATAAAAGATAGTATTCATTTTTTCCATCAACAGAAACATATTAAAAATAAAACATGGATTCTTTATTGACACTTCCTTGACACTATCATCCTATCATGTACCATTCACTTGACCTGTGGAAAACATTTCAAAAACTCAGGATGAACATAAAAAACTCAGTAAGTGTTATAAAAATATGGAAAGTAAACATGAGTTCATATATACATAAGAATGAAATCATACTTTACCAATAAAACATAAGAACTTTAAAATACCTCATCAATTCATGAATAAATCATAGAAATCATAAGACATAAAGGTAACTTTAGGCATTCATAACATTCTTACGTAGGGAGTAACCCTCTTGGTTATGTTTGGAATACCCATCACAGTATATTCCCTAAATATCTTCGGAGAAACCTTAATGTTTAACTCCTTCATGTTACCCAATTCATTGGAGAACTATATCGGGCTCACCCGCCCTTAGTTTATCATGAAACCACCCGTCTTCACAATAATGACCAAGAACCATAACATAATCGTATAACATAAAACATGCATAAAAGAAAACAAAACATTTACACTTTTCAATCACAAGATATCGATACAACACATTGATATAAAAACATTATGAAAACAATTTTGAATACCAAAATAAAAGAAAAGTAAAACATGGTATATATTTTTCATTTAAAAAAATTGTATGGCTTGTAGAGGAAGCCGAACCTGAAATAATGGTCACGGCGGCGGAGAAGTTGTTGTCACTGCATATATACGACATAAACATTCCCCTTTTTCATTTAGTAAAACGCTTGGTATAAAAATAGATTCCTTTTGGATAAACATAAAAGTAAAAGGGGTTTATACACCATATAAAAGAAGGTTGTGTATAAATCAAAATATGCCTCAATGAAAGGAGATTGAGACGAAGTCCCATTCAAAGACGGTATCCCTGGATTAAGGATAAATCAATTACATAATTATGTGTGACAAATGAAAACACCAAATATAAGTGGATATTAAGTATAAAAAAAATCAGAGGTTATTCACACATATTCATAGAATGACATATTCATGGAGTACAAGTTTATCCCAAAGAATCAAAATTGGGTTAAGAAGTTTCCTTGGAAAAAATCGAAAGCCTAACGACGTCACTTCAAAATTCAGAAAAAGAGTTGATAAGGGATAAAAAGGGAATCTGATCAGTTGGACATAAAATTTACATCAATAAGGATATAGAAGAAAATATCCCAAAATAATAGTATGTGAATTAAATGACATAACAAAAGAATTATTTTAAAAAGTGGAGGGTGAATGGTTCTCATACCGATACAGGTAACTTTCGAAACGTACACCCCATTGAAGAAGGGATATAAAATGAATATGTAAATACCCATAAATGAAATTATATTACAAAAAGTGTATAATAACGTTCAGTAAATACCCCACTCAAAGGAAATGGTGGAAAATGTTTTATAAATCTCACAGAACTAAAAGTGAGATGAAAAATCCCTTACGAAAACTCGGCAGCATAACGACACCACTTAAAAAATCCAAAAATGGATTGATGAGATCAAATAGGGTCTCTAATCATATTAAAGTAAAATTTAAAGAAATTTAAATATAATAAATCACCCCCCAACATAACAATGAGGAGCTTAAACACTGTGACATAAAGGAGAGTACTTAAAAAGAAAGTGATAGGTTAGACCTCTGACGAAAATTCTACAGCCTAA
This sequence comes from Viscum album, assembly GCA_963277665.1. Classification (NCBI taxonomy): domain Eukaryota; kingdom Viridiplantae; phylum Streptophyta; class Magnoliopsida; order Santalales; family Viscaceae; genus Viscum; species Viscum album. The sequence continues at coordinate 1,652,816,763 of OY728142.1, forward strand.
CGACGCCACTCAAAACATCTAGAATGGATTGATGTGAGAAAATAGGGTCTATCATCATATGAAAATAAAAAGTACAGTAGGATTAATATAAATGAACATCCCAGTAATATTAAATATGATCTTAAAAGGAATGACATAAAAGAGTGTACTTAAAAAGAAAGAGAGGGGTAGGATCCCTTACCCCAAGTCTGACTTGTCTTGTTCGTTTCTTTATATTACTGAATAATAAACAATGGTCAATTTATAATTGCTTTAGGAACCCCTTAAAATATTATTATTCAGTTCATATCACATATTATAATGTTATAATAATATTTTTTAATAATGTTAGTTCATATTAGAATTTTTTTGCCGATGTTTGGTACATGAGTAAAAAAATGAACTTGTTTGAAAATGATTGCCAATGTAGTTATAAGTAAATCATTTACAGAATAGTATTAATGATTAAAATATCATATATATCCATTAAATATTCATTTTATACTATTCCATAACATTTGGAGATAAAAATGAAAAGCACCGTTCATGGAGACGGTAGGTCGTACGTACGCATGAACGCTAGTTTGATTTTTTTTTCATATTAAGGGAATTAAAAATAAATGCGATATATATATATTATAATTCCATGATAATATATATGTTATATAGGTCACATATGTTCATTAATTTAATCATTTACTCATTCCATGTATTTCATTAATGAGCCACATCACTTGAGGGGGTGGTAGTCCACACTTCCTCATATGAAATTATAGCATTTTTCACAGCATTAAAAAAATAAAGGTATGTTTTAAATATAAAATACAGAAGAATATAGTAAACATAAATACCATATATATCATATATAAAATACAATGTCATCATAATGTCCACCATCAATGGTGTTAAAAGAATATTGAACAATCATCGTTTCGTGAGGCAGAAAATCGCCAACCACATAAACAGTATGTTCTTTAACCATTAGACGAAGGTGTGTATAAGTTTAGCTTGAATATATCACATAAAAACATCCTATTATATTTAAGATACTGTTTTTGATACAAAATAAATTAATAAAAAGAGTTTTGGGGTTGGAGAAGCAAAATAAAACATAAGAACACAAGAGAAAATACTACCTTTAAAATGGGTAACTCTCTTTGATTTAAGCTCAAAGGCTTCCTTTGGAAAATATTCTGCCAAATGTTAGGCTTCAATGATGAAGATAGGGATTTGTAGAGATGAAATGGGCAGGGTTTGGTAGAGCCAAATGCTTTGGAAGTGTGGGAAAGGTGGTAGAGGTGGGGGCCTTTTATAAGAGGAGAGGAGGGGAACTCTTGGAATGTTATAAAATAATACTTTATTATAATATGATTTTTCAGATTTTAATGGTACCAAAATTATATATTTCGAGGATAAGGTTATATGAGTTATAAATCCACCCATAAAATAGGTTTTTGACAAGTGTAGGTCTTAGATTTTACATTATATTTTCATTTTATTTAAATCGTTAAATAATGAGGTAATCGCTGCATTATCATGGTGTCATAAAACATTTAATTTATTTAATGTCTAAAAATCATAAAAAAAATTATCATGATGTATTAAATATTTTTATATTTCTAATTTTTATTTATAGTCAAAAATCTGACTTGTATAACCCCATGTAAAAAGTGTTTCAGTAAAACAACTCATGTTTGTTACATTTTTACTTTTACTTTAAATAAAAGGAATTAATGTCATTATCTTACCCAAGTGGCTCCATGGGGTCACAAAAATCAACCCATGTATTTTCTTGGTCTTCCATGACCCATAAAATAAGGGTAAGACATGTTTCTAGGTCATTTTATATTATTAAAACATTATTTTTACCTTAAACTACACTAATTATCTCTAATCACGATTAAAAACTTAAATGTTACTATTCACCAAAAAATTATTTTATACCCATTCAACCAAATTTTACTTCGTAATGACAACCATGTATGTTGGATTTGTGAAATTCAAAACACAGAGGTGTTAAATTTTCATTTAAACGAAAAATCAGTTTTTTAAGTACCACTTAGTGGTTTCACTATTCATCAAAAATTGAAGTTTTTTCAGAAAAATACTAAAACTTCACCCTAAGATATATTTGATATTCCGAATTCAAAAATGATGTATATTTTACAGAATTCAAAACATATAAGTTACATTAATTAATTTAATAAATAATTCCCGCTGTCAGAGCAAATAGCGTGTTTTTATGAAACAATAAGTATCAAAAGATTGACACTAGTTTAAGTCCAATTTCAAAGTGAAATTAATTTCAACAACCAATATTGGATTAAATGGTAAAAATATATTCTAATTGAACTTTAAAACCAAATTAAAATATAATCTAATCATATAAATAAATTAGATTAAGAAGGTTTTGAATTAAAATACAACATTTTTCAATATTCATTAAATAAATTAATTTTATCAGAAAAAGACCAAAAATTTAAAAAAAGTAAATATTGATGTCCCGATTCTAAAGAAGAATTTTATTTTTTCAAATATAACACATAAAATTGTAAAAAAGTTGATTTAAAAGTGGTTCTCCATCAAAAGGCGGTTAATCGACCTTTTAAAGTATATTAGAATTTTTACGCTTAAAATTGGATTCATTCGAATTTTTAATCCACTAAAATTTATTGTAAAGAGTTAAAATATTTGACATACATATATAAGAATTTTGTTGTTAGTTCTGTTCATTCCCTCCATTACAACGGCTAGGCGTTAACTACCATTTAAAATAATATTATTTTATTATTAGAGTGCAACATAAGATTCCCAAGAAACTCGTTGTTGCGTATTGGGTACACCATCAAGCATAGAATCCCCTTTAAAGTAATATTAATATTTTATTCAAAAATATGGATAAATATTAAAATGTCATATTCTTTATTTACCTGGGGTGTTACACTTTTATCAGAGAAATGAAACCAAAAAATAACGAATAGAGGAAGCATATATATAGACAACTAATACCCTAGTGATGAGATAACCAAATTAATAAGTAAAATAATCATCATAAAAGGGATATCATTCATTACCAATAAGTGTCGAGTTTATATAATGAAACTGAATGTAAATACACTATGACTCCCCATGTGAGTTTAGAATGATGCACAATCCCCTCATCAAAGAACCATCCCATGTAATCAATCCAATCCCGGGCTTGGGCCATTATTCTATGCTACAATACTATAATCTATTGGAGTACCAATCTAGATGCTCAAATAAGGTGTTAGTATGAATCATTAGGCCACCACCAACTCTGTCTGAAATGATTCTAGTCAATCGACAGTGTATGCAGTTGTATAACAAATAATTATAATGTATAAATAACTAGTTATTTTTTATAATTTATTCATATATAACAACAATAACACAAGGGATCCCATGATGTCTTGTCCCCTAATACTAGGTTCGTCTCGTGCCGGAGCTCGGATTGTTCCCAAAGTAATATCATTTATTATTACTCAATTCATGCTAAATATCGAAGGATTTATAGTTTATATGTTATCTTAATACCATATTACACTCATTCCATAGTTCTAATATTCAAGTGTCATGCCATATCTCGGACATCCATTACTTCCACTCCTTAATTTTACAATTAAAAGCCACATTGTCAATGTTACCAATATAACAACTTTATTTAAGACAACCATGTTACCATGCATACTCCATAATATAATTACTGTGTTACCATTATCATATTCATAGTTATAATGACCATGCTACAATTCATACATCTCATTTTATAATGACCATGTTGCCATTATTCTTCCTCATAAGTAAAATTACCATTTTACCATGTATAATTTTCAATTTTGAATGATCATGTTCCCATTAACATTACTCATAAGATTGTTGACCTTAATACCATTTTTACTTCTCAATTTACAATGACTATTTTATATTTCATTCACATATAATTAATTAAAAATTAACTATCCACAAAAATACCTTAAAAAATTCAACAATTTGTTAACCACATCCATTCCATTGGTTAAATAATCAAGTAACCAAGTGATTTAAACCAGTAAATAATTTATCAATTAAATAATAAATTTCACATTTCATAATCCATAATTAATTTATCAGAATACATTATATCACTCTATTATAAATATTCCATAATTAATCCCACAATTAATTATCCTGATCATATTATCTAATGCACATAATTAACCCATAATTAATTATATCAACATTTCCATTTAAATATATCATAATAAATCACAATATTAATATTCTAGATTACAAACCCAACTTAATATAATCGATTTACCAATATTGAAAATCATATAGGTAAATCCCTTTGTCTCACCATTAATTCTCTAATTAATCTCTTATTTTAAGAAATAATAGATAAATAAATTGGTTAATCTAATTAACCCAATTCATGAAAATAAATTTCTAACGGATGCTATAAATTCATCAATTTTGAATATACATTTGAAATACATGAATATGTGAATTTTATTTAGACCACCTATATCATGTTTGTTGATGAGAATTTTCTTAATAGAAATTCCCAAAATATGAGAAATAGAGCAATGTAGATATGAGTTTCAGATCTAAATCATTATATCAATATCAAAATATCATTATATAATAAAAATAGAAAAAGATATAGAATATTTGATCTAGATCTCAAATCATTGGTTATGATATTTGAAAAAAGGTGATATCATCCTCCAATAGATGAATGAAAGATATGAGAATGATCAGAAAAAGAATTAGGATGAGATCTAATAACTAATCCGAGTGAAGTCCTTCATATTGGGAGTTAAATCTCATATAACAAAGATCATAGGGACTTTTATTCCTTTTAAGTGAATGAGAGAACCTTCATTTACCCTTTGGCAATCAATATCCAGTGTTATGACCACATATTAGGTGAAGCATGTCATTAAATGTTGAAATCAATTTAGATCCCTAATTTTAGGATCTCATTGTTTTCCTACACATATTTTGGTCAAATATTAAATAAAAACATGTTATAACCATGTGTAATAAAATAATTCAAGGGGGTCTTTCACGATCTCCTCACATGGCCTCCCAAACTATGTTGTAATCGTGATGAAGCTAATACCTTGAATGACTAGAGAATGTAATATTTATTCCATTGAGTATTAGTATTTTTTACAAAACTATGAACCAACAATAAAAAAGTATTTTCTCCAAAAGTTTCTTATACGTAACCCAATCACACCACATGTTATAACTTCTATAAACATTACTTAAGTAATATTTTACCTGAAATTGCACTTGAAATAACTGCTTAAATGGTCGGGATGATACAACCCCCCATCCGTATAACATCTTATCCTCAAGATTCATTTTTAATCCATTATAAGATTCTGATCCTAAAAGATTAGGACATAGATACATAATATCTTCTACTCTTTCATTTTTTCCCTTTTATACACATCCATGTTTTAATAACACATGAACTATCGACACAACCATTCCCCAAATCACCTTCTCATTACAATAGAACACCCCTATCAGATGCACCTAAAAAGTACCATATATATCAAGGTTTTCCTTATCAAATTAATCACATGAGAAGGGTTGGGGTGATACCTCAATATTTCTGATACAACTAAAACATCACGAATAGAACTGTGTATCTATGGAAGAGCTAATTGTTATTCCATAGACCTGAATCTCTAAAAAAATTCAAATGACCAAACAAACCAAGGAGCCAATATTACCTATCTCCATGTCCCGTGGGGACCAAACCTATAAAACACCTAATAGAATACAAGATCACCCACTCTAAACTCTATCCCATGTCCTTGACTATCAGTATATGAATTATGTCTACTCTAATCCATATGCATATGTTTTCTATGAAACTCTACTGGCTTTGATATATCCTACATGAGACTTGCTCCCAACAACACCGACTCACTAGCCTCCATACAATATATAATTTATCTACATGTCTTACCATAAATATCCTTGTATGGTTAAATTTTTATAGTTTCCTAATACCAATAGTTATAAGAAAAATATATTAAGGAATATTTTATTTCAAAAGACCCACTAAAATAATCCACACATTATCGTTTCATATCCTCAAGAACATATTTAGTATTTTTCGATTACCCATCTTTCTATGGGTCGAAGTTTGTGCTCAAGAATACCTTTGTGCCAAGAACATTATTCAGTTCCTTCCCAAAGCATGATATAAATCATGATTCATGATATGAACTGTAGTCTTGGGAACTCCATGCAGTCATACTATCACCCAAATTTACAATTCTACCAACAATTCTACTATAATGGTTTCCCTTATAGAAAAAAACGTGATATGTTTGTTTGTCAACATAGATTTAACCAAATAGCTTCATTCATCCTAAGACTGTTTGGAAGACTTGCCATAATATCCATATCCATGTTGCCCCTATTCCATTCCATGATGGTAAATGGTTGTAGTAAAACTCTATGTCATTAATGATCTTCCTTCACATACTAAAAGGTGAACCATATTGTCACAAATCCTTATATCTCTATTTTCATGAATGGCCAACAAAACTAATTTCATAGGTAGTTGTAGATTTTTCTCACTCAATAATGAACCAGCCACTTCCATGAATAAAATTCCCACATCAGGACATCTTGTATACTAGTTGGTACCACAACTTGATTCCTCACATAGATGATATCATCTTCATCTATAAACCAGTCTAAATATGTCACACCACCATAAATTATATCCCTCTATAAGAATAATTTGTGATCCTCATACTAAATTTCTCCAAACCTTCTCAAAATTATATAATCCCCTACAACTGAAAATAGAGAAATTTACTCCTGACTCTCTTGAACATCCATATGCATTTTATCCAGAATGTTCATCATATTCCTCTCTTCACTCGACTCTTATACTATATCTGTCTGTGTTTTCCTACTCAAGGTATCATCCTCACCATTTCCCTTCCTAATAATATATGATAGTTTAATTTCAAATAATTCTATTTACTATTCCCATCTTTGCTGCTATAGATTCATATAAAGTAGTTAAAATATATACATTAGACTATTTTAATGATTATATAATGTAAAATTTCCTCCCAAAATATAGTGTCTCAAAAACATAAGTGCATAAATGATTTCTTCCAACATTTTTTCATGGAGAGAGAAATTATTTCCCTGATGCCTTAAATACTTGATATATATTCCACTAATAAATCTCCACGCATCATCACTTCTCCATGGTTGATACTAGTAGCAAGCTAATAAACCTTATACTCTTCACATGACTCAGGTATGATAAAAATTTGTGCGGATATTATGTTATTATTTAAATTTTTAATTGTTCTCTTACCTGACATTGACCATCAAACTTTACTCTCTTTTTCATCAAGTCTTAAATTATTGCTTCCAATCTATAAAATCATTTATTGAATCACATGTTATATACAATTAATCAAAAGAATATTATAATATAAATAAAATTATTGGGTTGTTCCCAAGAATACACTACCTAAAGCATCTCTAATACCACTAACACACCTAACTCTAATATGATGTTCACAATGAAGTGTATATGATTAAATCAAAAATATTTATCATGGAATATAGCTAATTTACATTATTTGTATATTATAAATTTTCAAAATGTTAGTGATGAGAATAATTAGTCCTTGAGTACCCCAATCTGTCATCCAATAATGGAACTTCAAACTAATCTAGATTCAAATGAAATATCATTTTCATCAAGGCCATAAAAACTATTCTGGCATTTTTCAACCCAAAAAATATAATGAAAATATCATAATGGTCATAACTAATTATAAAAGTAGTTCATGGTATATCAAAAGTCTGTACACTCATATGATGATACCCTAATATAATATATATCTTTTAGAATAGACATTCTCCCTTCAATTGGACAAATATATCATCAATATGCATAAGAGGATATCAGTTCATCACAATAATTTTCCTTCAAAATTTTGAAATTGACACACAATAATAATTTTCTATCATCCTTATTTGTGAAAATAAATAGGTTATCCCAATGGTGACATATATGGACTAATAAATCCCTTATCCTTCAAATACCCCAATTGATTATTACGATCGTGATTCATAGTTAGTGCCATTCTATATGGTGTAATAGATAATGGACCAGCCACCGACATGAGATCAATAGTTAATTTGACGTTTCTCTCTAGTGGTAGCCATGATAAGTCATCAGGAAATAATTCATGAAACGGTTTCACTATTAGGGGAATGGAATATTTAATAACACCCCCATCATTCAAAAATATACTAGAATATTGTTATGTAAATTCTCTCATTTTTGAGTAATTGATTATGCCCAGGATGCCCTTATATGCCACTCTCTATGATGAATATACTGGTCAAACATTTGATATGTAAATGTAACATTATTATGGTAACCGTTGTTGAGTTATTGATTTGAGACTATTGGGTACATACCCATAATTAAGATGAAGCATGACATATCAATAACATAGACATACCATAGAAATTTATATTCCCCGATCACTAGTGAACATCCCTTGTGATAACAAATATATCTAGATCATAATTCAAAGGGTATATCTATAAACATAACCCCACTTACAAAATACACCACTAGGCTCAAACCATATAGAGTTTCTGTAGATATAAATTAATTAGAGGAAATAGTATAAAAAAATTAACTATCTAAATTAGAAGAAACTAGAATAGTAATCTCACTATCGATGGTCTAGTGTTTTTATACCGGTCTATAGGTTGTACTACAAATAACTATGTTTCCCCTCTTCCTTGTGATTTATTTGGAATCCACTAAGTAGACACACATTTCTAATGTGGGTGCTTCTTCCTAGAAGAACCACATACACTACCTCTACCACCATAGTTATTAGTACTCCATCATTCATACCAATGTGGTGTAAAAGAACACCTTCCCACACTCCAACTCTGCCCTACTTGTCCCTCATTACTATTTTATACTTGTTACCTATAGATATTATGTATATGTCCATATTTTCGCATTATCAACACTCTAATGTGGGTTTTTATATGTGTTTAGGATAGTGTCTCATTCTACAATGCCAATTACATATCACCAAAATTAGGTCCTTCCCATCCAACCATCATATCTGCGAACTCTACTTTCCTCTTCCTTGGGTAATGTTTTCATAAAAATTCTTCCATCTCTTAGAATTCATTCCACTTGATCTTTTAGTGGAATCTACATATCCATTATTATAAGACTCCATCATGATTCCTACATCTATGAGTGTCTGATCAAACAGTTAATCTTTTTCATCTTACAAATATTCAAGAGTGACATAATCTCACACAAAAGTCCATCTTGAAATAATTTTGTCATAGCTACCACAACTCATGCTAAATATGGGTAAAATAATTATTGATCTATGTAGAATCCATCATAGTCCATCACCGACAATAATACCTAGTCTATATGCATGATCTAAATGGCTTAGGCTTTTATAATATTATATGGATAAAAAGGATCCAAGAAGTCCATCCATAACATAGCACTAGTCTATCCATTTTTTTCATGAAGTTCACCAAAATACTTCGCTGATCCCTATATCATATAAGTGACCAAATTGATTCTCGTCTCATTCATAGTCTACAAATGGTCATGTATTGACAAAATGAACTCAACCCAGAATTCACCTCTCTAAGGTCCACCTTCTCTAGTAAAACTCAAAGGGTGTTATCACCAAACCACCATTTTAACTAAAATAAGCTTTTCAAAACTCGACCTGTTACTCTTTTCATGGATTTCATGATGTGAGAGTTGTTCTCAATATATGTTTCCCCTTCATTATTTGATTTCACAACAGGTGCCTCATATTCCTTAAATTAAAAAATAATTCATATCTATTACCCTCGACCATCCCATCAATAATAATAATGGAATAATCTTCATTACAAACACTATCACCCATCTAAGGTCTCATAAAACACCCAAAAAACATTTATGAATGAGGATATAATCACAATAAAAATTTTCCTAAAACCCATCACAAAGTCTAAGTTGAGGATCGATCACTACAATTAACCATAATATACCTATGTTTATGTAAACAATGTTAGTCACACTATATTAATCATGTTTATCATTTAGAAACCCAATTATTCTCCCCATTCATAATTTAAATATCTTTCTCATGTCATGTTAAGCATCCTTTTTCCATTTCATCACATGAATAGGAAATCCATTTATGTTCAACAACATACCCATGACATGTTTTCTCGTGCATGTCTAAAATGTGGCAAATCATAATAACCATAAGTGTCAAGAATGATGCATGCAGTCATTGCCCTAATGCCATTCTGGGCGAGGAAACATTACTCAAAATTCTATGAAACAATAATTAGATCACACCACAAGTGTATCAACCAATGAAAAATATCAACTATAATAATAAAAAACAATATCCCCAATCGCACCCTGAGAACATGGGTTTCCCCCGTACATGGGTTTGCAACACCCATGCACATGCTCATTTCCAAGTTACGAATTTTACTAGTCTCTTGTATATCATTCCAAATAAAATAAAAAAATAAGAATAATGTAAACCTTACTTCTGATACATCTTTGTAACATAATGACCCAAGTGCCACACAATGGTTACCCAAGACGGTTCTCCACATGTCCTTAGGCTCACCTCCATGTACACCAGAGGCTGTAAAATAGTAGTGAGGTACTGGTATGTTGGTCATAGGGAGACGATACCATCTTTTATCTAGGTAAAGAACCATTGGAAATAGATAACTAATTGAAGAAGCATGTGTAATGACAACCACTTATGATGTAATGATATTAATAAACATGAAGTACAATAATCAATTGAATTAGAAAACATGATCTCCCAATATGTGTCAAGTGCTTATAATTCAAATGAATGTAATGGAACTAAAACTCCCCATGTAGTTTCTGGATCATGTCTGATCCCCACATCCTTGCTCTATCCAAAATCATAAATCTATCCTTGGGAAATTTCCCTTTTCATATCCTAGAAGAATAAAATCTATTTAGATACTAATTATTAGTCCTGAATAGGGTGAGTGTATAACATAGCAGGCCACCACCAACAGTGTCTAAAATCACATCATTCAATAGATAGTGTATACAGTTCTATAAGAAATATTTTCAATGCATAAATATCCAATTATAACATTATCATTTATTCTAATCTAGTTATATTAACTATAGGGTTCCCAAAGAGACTCATACCCCAATACTAGCTTCATCTCATGCTAGATACTAATGTGTTCACAATGTAATATCATATCATGATAAATTAATCATGATAAAACATGAAGTTTTCCAATTTACTCTGACATCTTAGTAACTGATTTAACTCATTATTGAGTTCGTATAATCTTGTTTGAGACTATAAATAATAGTCCCATCATATCCTATTAACAATTTGACATTTAAAATCCAAATTTATGAAGTAACAAATATCCAAAATGTATGTAATATAACCATGTTACAATTCATACTTTAAAATATAATCAGTATGTTCCCATTATCATACTCATAAGTATAATCACAATGTTACCATGTATAATTCTCATTTTAGAATGACCATTTTCACATTATCATTACTGATATGTTTAATGACCATGTTACAATATATATTTATCAATTTAGAATGGCTATGTTTCCATTCACCTTACATATATTTATAATGATGATTTTACAATTTTAAATTGCCAATTTAAAACGACCATGTTCCCATTGGTTCACACATATTAATCCATAATTAATTATCAACATCAAACCCATTACTAATTTAATAGTTTGTTAAAAATTTCCATTCCATTAGTTAATCTAACCATTAACTATGTTTCTCAAATAATTAATTAATTAAAAAATTAATTAATCGATATCACAACTCATATTCGACAATTAATTTTCCAGAAATAAATACCTCATTCAAATCTCAGCTCTCCATAATTTACCCCATAATTAATTTTCTTCCTCATATTATAAATGGTACAGAATTAATCAACAATTAATTATCTCTTTATCCACTTTAAAATCTCAGTAATAATCCCCCAATTATATTTCTATATTTCAAAAACTACATATTGTAATTAATTTTTAAAAATTAATTATCTAAGAGGGTAGCCCCTTTGTCTCATGATTAATTCCAGAATTAATCACCAACATCAATCATGCTTCGATAAATTAATGGGTAAGTCTAATTAACCAATGTTATGAAAATAAATTGCTAAATGATGCAATAAATTCTAAAAAAATGCATATAAATATCAAATTCAATACTTGGGGAATTATATTAAGACCACCTACATATATTTTTTATGATAATTTGATCAAGGAAATTTTCCAAAATATGTGACGCACAATGATGTATAGGTGAGTTCTGGATTTAAATCCCTAAATCACGGTCACAATAAAAATATTTAATAAAACAATATCTTGATATCCAATTGTAGATCTATATATCACCATATAGGTTTACATCACAGAAAAAAAAGGATATCATCCATTAAAGTATTATGGAAGAGAGGATAATTAATAGAATATTCATTGGGATGAGATCCACATAGTGGGTGGATAGAAGATCTTCGATTTGAGATTTCAATCTTGACGAATGGAGTTCACATGGCCTGAGAATCTATATGTTTCCTTTGGAGAACCCCCTCTTACCCTTTTGGAATGTAAAATAACGAGTTATTGATTAATAAGAGGTGAATTATGTGATTAAATGATCAAAATGAGTGAGATTGAAAATTTTAAGATCTCACCGTTGGACAAGGAAAATATTAGTCATACTCTATTAAAAATATGCACTAACTATATGTGATCCACTACTTAAAATGGGTCATGGATGATGTCCTTGAATGGATTCCCAAACTATTATTTAACAGTTTTGAAGATACTACCTGAATTACTAGAGAGTGCATCGTTCTCTGAGAGAGCTGCACGATTTTGTACACACATTGAACAAAATTGTGAACATTGAGTTTCACCAAAATTTTTATAAACATCAAAAAACCACACCCAAGCCACAAATCCCATTAAATGTACTTATGTAAAAACAAAATGTAAAGGAAATATCACTTGATATAACTATATATAATGTTGGGATCTTATATATACATTCATAAGGATAAATATTAATAGAATATCGTAATTATTTAATATATATCACAATTATTTATTACTATTATACTTATTAAATTCATTGTATATAGATAGGGAAAGGAAAATATCATCATAGCATGTGGAGATAGTCCCTAATAAACACCAATGATGTAATCATATCCCCTAAATATTCAAAATTACAATGATATATTAGATATAATGAATAAAAAAATATTCATAATTTTTAAATATCTTATATAGAGTTTGTATCTATCATAATTCCTAGATGTGAACTATGGTAGTTAAAAAATAAATAAAATTTATTTGTGAGGATTTAGTCTATCAAAAAAATAAATGATGAATTTATATAAATTTTGATAGTAACAGTGATTGATGAAGGTCATTACCAAAATAAAAAAATACCTCAGAATATTTTATGGTTCATAGGATATTATGTTATCAGTTTTATAAATATAATTTAATGGGGTAGCGGAAGAATTAAATTAAATATTATAGATGAAGAAAAATATCTCATGTTTGGGTATCCCTCTTAGATTTATCACCAAAATTGTTTCTTATGTGGGTTTTGATCAATATATAAAGAATTTAGAATAGTTCAGGCAAGCATGGAGTTCCATCGAATCCTAGAGCTTTGGAATTTAATGTGGTTGATAATGTCAGATAGTAATTTCACAATTTGTGTTTACTATGTGAATGAACCATGCAGAAACATAGTGCATAACAAGAGGTTGTACAATTTGCATACAAATATTCAAACCCAGCCACAAGGATGTATACGATTTCATAAAACCTTGATAGTTCTCTTTACCATGGATTGTTTATGGTTAATCAAACCATGTTTGAACCCCATGATAGAGGGGTACAAGGAATGATATAGGGGTATAGTTAGCTTCTTGTTTGGACAACATTGATGTTGAACTACGTGGCCCCATATAGAGGGTGAATTTAAAATGTTTCCTTAATTTTGTTTTAAAATACCTATCATTTTTTCCTCTACAAATAAACAGACATCCATAGCCTCCCATTTATAAATCAAGTCCATCAATAAATGTTAATATTTTTCACAGCTCCCACATGAGAATAATAATTTCTTCATTACCAGGTGCATCAGATTCCTCTCAATAAGATCTACAATTCTATTTTATCTTTTCACAGTTTCCCTATCAATATCATGTTCAATTTTTTTATATCATTTTCCCAATTTATCGAGATTTTTTATTCTTCTAATATCTCCTTCCCTATCTCAATGAATTTTTAAAACTACATAAAGTAATCGATGAAAAATGTTTGGTGGTATAGCTTTATTGTCTCATGGTTGGATGTTTTTATATATTATGTTTTTGTTTTTCACGCCAAACTCTTTCGGTGTTTCCCAATAAATCTATTAAAATAAAATAAAATACCTCATCCTAGTTATTATGTTCATAAATAGTAGGAAATAAACAAAATAGATGATCCCCGTGATGTGGTCAATCATTGTATTGGTGTTTTTACATAGAGACCTAATTTCTATATAAATAAAATTATTTATAACTGTTACGAGGTGTGTTTATTTTTAATAGATTCATGAAATTATTGAATTAAATATAAATAATTTTTAGTCAATGAGTTAGAACCTACAAAAAATTCTATAATTTAAATGGTAGACTAAAAAATTTAATGAAAGTTACTAATTTATTATATTTATAATAAATATCTTAATTAATTTAATCATTCATGATAGTATGTACATCCATATTTAGAGGATTAAAATATAAGATATTTAATTTATGATTTTCCTATAGTTGGATTATCATTATTTATATTTTTAAATTAGAAATTATTTTCATATACATTGAGAGAGACATTTGGTATACCTTGGAAGGGATCACAATGGAGTTTCTATTCAACCATCTGAGTAGTATAGGTACCATATGGGTGACACCCCGAACATGCTCGGTGGAATATGTTAATACCAGGACACAAGTGACACATGGTCCCCTATGTGATATAATTGGGATAAATTCAAAAGTATGGTATTTTACTTTTACCATGATGGGATTGATCAAGGTTTTCTATTTATAGACCGACTCGGATGTCCTCCAACGACATTCAGAATTACTTTTATCATAGTGTGATAATTGTGTTCCTTTCTATAGTTTACCCTATACAGGACAATAATAATTCTTATTTAAATTCAACATATGTATTTTTATATAAATTAAGAATATTAATTTATTAAATTAAATGACACATCCTCCCTGAAAGAGAAATTTCTTGGGATCATTCCATGTCTTGATTCCTCATTTAGTATAGACCATTATACATAATATAATACTTGAATGGGAATCATTAATCAATGTCTTCTATATTAGGATACATCAAGTAGTTTGAATTTACTATCAACTGTGAAACCCCATCTAATTTAATATTTATATGTTTTATTTCATTTATCAATATTGAAATAGTACACATTTTCTATTCATATAATGGAAAGATATAGTCACTTTTGGTTGTGGCCTACTGATTATACCTTAATCATTTATTGGGTATACAGTTGCATAATTAATTATTAATGGATATAAGTGTAGATTAAGGGAATACATGTTCTAAAAATGGTTGATTCTGAGTACTATGATAGAATACGGTATAAGGGGACATAACATATGCTCATTATTTTCATAGGTTCAAATTTTTCATTTTTGGATTTTCTTATAGGGTATGATATATGTCTAATCCCATTCATAAAATGTACATTATTTGTACAGTTACATGTCCTGGTCTACATCATCGTTATTTATAAATTAATTATTCATAATCATCATTATTATGTAACTAAGTAATTATCATTTTATATACATATTTTTTATTCATTTTTTGGAAGCTTATCTATGTTGATTAATTTTATACTAGACACTATATCATGATAGAAAGTCTCACAATGGACAAAAAGATAGACCATGGTTCTAGTATTCATATTCTAGAATATGGTGATGCATGTATGATGTAAAGTGGATGACCATCTCTTAGAACCAATTTTTTTTTGCTATTGTTTTAGGACACTATATGAGATTTCACAAACAAGTAACACATCAGATAAAATATGTGGAATAAGAAATTATTTTTTATTGGAACTAAAAAATCCCAATCAATATCAATTGAAAATCATGAATTTTTTTTTAAATTACATATACATTTCATGATAATTTCATTTAACATTCCTAATTTGAAAATTTTGTTGGTGATCAGTAAACATATATTTTGGGAAACATTTAATCAAAATTCAATTGAACATTATAATAATGAATATTTATCTTTTTAATGTAATTGAATTATATGTCTCATTATAAATTATGAATAAAGTAACATTCCATAATTATTAGCCTATCAAGAAATATTTGAGATACCATAGTGACCGTTAATAAATATGACTTTGGAAAATAAATTTTATACAAATAAACCTTTGAATTAATTGATGCTCTATCAAAATATTCACAAAATAAAAAATAAATTAGTATCTCACTAAACAATTTTTAGATAATTTTATGAATTTTTACCCTTTTTAAATATAAATTATATTTATTGTCTATATTAATATTAATTTTCTATTATTTATTTTTGATATTATATATGAATAATCAAGATAATTTTGAATTTGGATCAGACAAGAGGAGTTATATAAATTATATTTTGAAATTTCATCATTTCAAAATATTACAAAGAAATGGAATGTATATATATTGTTATATACCATGTCCAAATTTAATTACATATGATTTTATATTAAAATAAGTAATTAGGAACTTGGTGGTGCATATATTTTAATTTTTCTTAGATGATAAATGGTTATTTCATTAACGGGGTGTTATATTTTTATATATTAATTGAAAAATAATCATTATTAAAATTTCTATTACATATATTAGATAAAATTATAATACCATATTCATCTATGATATAAAGGTATAATTTAGTTCATGTAGATGGTTAAACCAGTAAAAACAATAACATATCATAATTATTGGATGATTATGAAGGGATTTAGTGAAAATATTATAATAAAATAAAAAATATTTATTATATTGTGTGTATTATATTCTGATATATCATAATATGAACAAATAATATTTATATATAGAATAATATTATGTTATATTCTAGTATATATAAATTGTTTTTTTCAATAATAATCATGTTTATAGGGTTGAATTTTTCATTTTTGTTTGTGAACAATATGATTGATTGATTTTCCAATTTTTCATTCAAAAAATTAATAATTTATTATAAATGATAATTATTAACTAAAACCATTTTTGTAAACATACATTAATGGGGGTGAGGAAGATAAAATAAAAAATCAATGGTTTTATGAAAGGGTATAGAACAAGTTCCCATGGAAGATTATTTAATTTTAATTACAAAGAGTATGATGAGAATTATGATTCATCCTTAATAATCATTAAATATTTAATAAATTTCATAATAATATATTAAAATATTTTTTAGAATATATTTTTAAAGGTAGGTAAGGAATGTGAATCATTTTTTTTGTGTGGAGTGTATAGTCTCCACGTTTACAATATTCAATATTATCTTTGTTCGTATTACAAAAAATGGTTAATAAGGTTTTAAAAAAATATAATAACACAATATTATATTAATTGTGTTGATAATTTCACTTTCTTTGGGTGTAACTGAATTTTATTATAAATAAGATCATGTTAAAAAATATAAATAAAAAAACTGATGTTGGAAATTTGTACTCCATTTATTATGTTATTTCATTATCAAATGGGGTTAATACATTTAGGGATAGTATTTTTAGAAAATAATAACATAATGAATGTTCAAAATATTTTTTATAAGAGGTTATGTTGTATTTTGGGATAAAGTTTAGTGTTATGGTGTCAGAAGTTGTAAAGAGAGGATTCTCCTTTTATAATGGAAATGGATTATAATTCTTCAAAATCCCCAAACCTTTTTAATAAAGGAATGTTAGTTTCATAGAATGTGGCACAAAATTTATGAATTGGTTAATAGGTTAATGGATTATGTTTTGATATGTATCATGCAAAAATTCTGAAACATATTTTAATATGTTTTCGGTCTTTTCATTTTGGATAATCATTTCATAAAACATTTTTTAAAAAAGTTTACTTGTATTTAACAAAAAAATTTATCAAAAAAATAATTAAAATTTATTAATAAATATTATATAAAATTTACATAATGATTGAAAAAATGTATTCATTTTATTAATAATAGGCCTTGTATAGTGATGAAATTAAATTTTTATTATAATAAATTATTTATTTATTAATTTTTTATAATATATATATATAATATTAATTTATAATGTTTTGAATATAATGTTTTTTAAATTAAAAATTTCATGAAATTTTAAACACACTTGTAAAACCAATTCCTGTTTATTTAATGGTTTTATGAAATTTTAATACATATATATAAAGTATCAATGATATTAATGATATTTTAGTTATAAAATAATGATACATTATAATATTCATTGTAATAATTAAATTTTAAGACAAATATAAAGAAGTGATATTAATATAAAATTGGAATTATACATCAAAATACATATTTTATTTCATAAATTTTAATTTATATAAATTTAAATTTTAACAAAAAATAAAATAAAATATATTAAGTAATTGATTTGGGGGGGAAATAACTTAATTAAATAAAATATAAACATATTTATAATATTTAAAATACAATAAAAAAATTTAATAACAAATAAATATAATATATAATATTAATATTAATTTACTAGTAATGTGACTCGTTATCCTTATTAAATATCTCATAACATAAATATTTTGATAGATTTCCATTATAATAAAATAATTACATTTGTATAAAATATATATTATATATCTCAATATATATTAAAATATTTTATTAATTGGTTTCACCTATTCATACATACATAGTGATCAACTAGAATTTAGTATAATAAACATATCATGTATTTTGGTGTTGTGTGCGGAGATTGATGTCAAACAAATTTTTTATTAAAATAAAATGTATAGTTACATCATATGTCAATACATTTCCCCAAAATAAATTAAATAATTACAATTATAAATATTTTTCATTGAATAAAGGTGGGGAATTTATTCTTAACAAATTATTATGTTAATGATAAAAATAAAATATTTAATATAAATAAAACTAACAGTCTAAGAAATGTTTCATATATTTTTTTCACATCCTTGTGTAACATTAATGAAGTCATAAATCCTTACGTATAGTATTTTGGGGATCATGAGGTTAGCTGTGGGCTCATATACAACTTATGAGTGGAAGACCAGGACCAAAATATTTTAATGCCTTATATGGTTGAGAATATTTCATGTTAGGGACACTACATATCTGATTGGTATCTCATTGTTACATCAATATTCTATAGCTATCTGCCAAACACTGGGAAAGACGGTCACTACTGTATAAATTTTATAGCTAAAGGATTTCTAGTGGTGTCGCTGGATGTGAGTAACCATCAGTGTTTCATTTTAATTGAACCATATATTACTTATTTTATATGAATTCCCTTATCCACCAAAAATTTATTATCCTGAGTTAAAATTGAGAGCCTTCACAGATATCCTTGTATCTTCCAGATATATCATATGAAAGATGAATGCTTTATTTAATGTAGTGGCATACTTATATGATGTATTTATATATATTTGGTATATGATCTTGCCTCTTATATTTATTAATTCTAACTAGATTCTACAGTATTTATGAGATTATTTTTCTCATGAAACGTTGATATGGAAATTTTATTATATGTTATCTTCTAAAATATCATTAGATCAATATTCTTTTAATAATTTTTTCCATCCAAGTATAATCATATAGTATTTATTTGGTTTGATTTTTAATATTCAAATTAAAATTTTTGAATTTATTTCTTCTTCATAAGACATATGTGTTTATTGAATTATTTTTTTTATCTCATTAACATTATTTAACCACATTTTATTGGATGACCGATATATACCATATGGATGATAATGGTATTGGTTATGGATTATGTGTAGTGGCCTAAACATTTTAAGTTTAATTTATATTTTTGAATGAATCAATTATTTATTAATACTTTAATTAAAAAATAATACATGAAAAAATATTCTAATAATGAAACAATATATGGGTTGAAATATTTAAAAGAACATTAAGCATTCCATATAGTGGAGGAATAATTGTTATAAAATGATATTATAATTATAATATATAGATATAGTGTCTTCATAATACCAATTCAAAAAAAAGAATCAATTTGATTGAGTAGTGAGACTATGCCCTATGAATTCCATTTATCTAATCTTTATATAGAGATAAAATCAATTATTTATTATCCCGACCATGTCCAAGCCCAGATTCAATAAAAAAATCATGAGTGAAACCATTTACGGGATATGTACATGATAATTGATATCATGACCTGGTCCACGTATGTCATACAACATAATGAAATTCTCATAGTCAGATATCATACCCATAGGGTTCCCCCTAGATTAATTAATCATTACCTATAATGACCAGAGTTGTAGGAATTTATATATTTTATTTTTAAAAAATTTATAACTATGTTAATTATTTATTATTATTAGTTTTATTTAAATAAGTAAATAATGGTTTTTTAAAAAATTATATTTTTCAAAAGATTAAAAAAATAATTTATTCCTGAGATATATAATGTTTCAATCAACGCATTATATTCTATGAAATCATGATTTTTTTTTATAAAAATAATATTGTAACATAATATTTTTGTAAAACATTATCTATTAAATTTAATGATAATATTATTTTATTATTAAATTATTAATTATATAAATGGTCAGAAGACTTTATTTGTAAAAAATATTCCATTTTAATTAATGAGTAATTATGTATATAAATAAATTTAAATATATAGAGAATTATTTTTATGATGTAGATATTAATTTATAAATCCTACATATAATTTAAATAACATGTATTTCCATATAATTTTCCTGAGAGAATTATCTTCTAGTTTAATAATTAAATTGGATACAAATATCTTGAATATATTAATAAATTATAATAATCTAAATTTTAAGTAATATATAAAATAATGGCCTCCATGATGAAACATATATTTAAACATTAAAATAGCTCATTTTTTATTATGTTGAGTAATTTTATAAATGATTAAATAATTATCCAATTCCAATATAATATTTTATATTGTTAATGTCAATTTATTATTTTCAATACTCACTTCCACATAAACATGGGCATCGATTCAATAAGTTTGGTTCTTATAAACATAAAACAATGAAATCCTCGCCTTGTCGGTAGAAATTATGTAAAAAATATTATAGATTCTTATTTTTATTACATTATAATATAGAGTCCAAAAAAAATGTTTGGAAAAAAGGTAAAGAATTATCCCCTCTTTTACTATGTAAACATACACAAACACCATGTTTTGTTCACTCAAAACTATATAAGCATGTTTTTTACTCATTTATTCCTTCAAAATAGTCATCATATTATTCCATATATCTCTCAATAAACACATCGCATGATTCAATAATATCCCTTTTAAGGGTTGGGGTCCTCTCTGTCTACTCATTATTCAATAATCTTCATTACTACATGGAATTTGATTTCCAATTTTTCAAATTGGGATTTTTGTAAAAAAACATTATTAACATTATTTTGATTCCAATGTAATTATATAAAACATTAACTCTATTTAAAACTTTAATAATCCATTACATACACACATTATTATACTAAAATTATATTTATATCTTCTTGGCCAAACATCTATAAAGTGAATAAAATTCCCATTTTACAGTTAATGTTATTAAAATATTTTTAATTATACATTACTTATTTAATATATATTATTAATTAAAATTTACACTTCTATAGTGTGATAAATATAGTGAATAAAAACTTATGTTATATAATCTATGATTCACATATATCGGTGTTCAGGATATGAATATTTTCCGTGGGACTATAATCATATTGTCGTTCAATAGACTGGGTAATGATTTATTCTCAAATGAGTCTAGGTATAATTCATGTGAGGTCGTCCTAATAACACTGTTATATTTCCTTATGGTTGGACTTGATTTAATTTTAATTATGATGCAATTTCTATGTTGTTTCTACAATCATATGTTTCTTTGACGTTATCATATTTTGTCATTCCTCCTTTTTCAATAATATGATTCTCAACCATTTTTTCAATTTGTTGATATTATTATTGACTCATATTTATTAATTTCATATTGATATTTGTTGATTATAATCTTATTTGGATTTATCAGAAATATCATTCTTATATATGTCCCCTAGTTATCTATTATACTTTTATAATTATCATGGAATATATATTAAATTTAATGTATTTTTAAAAAATATTTATTTGTTCCTTATTCATGTCATTATGTTATATATATAACTAAACAAATACCATATCCCTCATTATATTTTTTCTTCTTTTTTATGGTCAGCAATATATTATAATTCATGTAAGAATATGTGTTATGATATGCCTTTTCATTGCTACAATCAGAGGATAATGTTCTTATTTTTGAGAATAATGATTACAAAACACTAGTGATTTTTTTTTGATATACATAAATATATTGAAACATTACTAAATGTTGTTGAATTATAGAGTAATTTGTTTCATAGAAAATATATAACTCTCTATAATCTATAAGAGGATGTGGATTTAGAATAGATGCAACACAGGTTAATAATACTAAAATGTCTTATTCAACTAGACACGATCATCACATGGTTCACAATAATGGTCTTTTCTTCCCAGCTACATTAATACTATCATTTTATACGTCATTTTAGTTTTCCATGAAAATTATAATTCATTATGGAGGGAAATAAATTATCCTATCAGTTTATATAATGAAATAAATAATGGATAACATAGATTGTAACCTATTAATTCATTGATTAATGAATAAAATTTCATCGATCTGTTATCCCCTTAATATTAATAGTTTCCCATATTTATATTCAATAGTATATAAATACTTATCCTAAATTATTATGTTATTCTAGTAAATAGAAAATATAGAAGAGAGAGTACGTCAATAAACAATGATAGGTTCAATGAAATATAATCTAAAAATGATTTCAAAATAGTATGAGAATAGAAATAATTGACCTAAAGGAAATACAATGTCAATTGATTTAGGTTCTGAACATGAAGCAAACTCAGGTGAAACACCCAAATCCTCCAATGAATGGAGATGAATTAATTTAGTCCCTTATGTGACAAATTAATCTTACATTAAATAGATGTATGGATTTTTTAAAAATTGAATCATTTATGTACTATTTGGAAAATAACACCTATATCTTTCAATACATTGATTAAGATATAGTTGTTTTAGATGTTTATCTATTCGAAATATATTTTTTATAAATTTCAAACATTTTAAATAATATTGATCATGGGATGATATTGAAGTGATGGAGTGAATGAAATTAATAAATTTTTTTAAATAATACATTTCTCGCACTCTTTGAGAAAAAGTTGTATGGTGGATTCATTAGTCATTAGGAAAGTGATTATAAATTCATAAATGTGTATATGGATAACATTAAAAACATGAATTATAAGAATTTATATGTGTTATTTCCTAGGATATAATATTTTTACACATGTTTGGTTTTTAATACCAAACCTATAAATAGCCTTAACCATTTGGGACATTTATATCTATTATAGAATATACTAATGTTCCATAATGTTAAAATAATGATTATACAATCTAATTGTTATCATGTGGATAATTTAAATAAAAATTATGTTTAATTCAGGATTTTTGATGGGTAAATATAAAATCGAAATGAAATATCATCAATCCGAAGGTCAAAAACAATAGAATAAGTATCTCAAAAATTTCCGAAAGAATATGGGGAAATGATTTAGGTGTAAGAAAGCAGGGACCCTAGCATGCAGATGCCGATGGGAGAATTCCAAAAAAGATGATGAAGAAAATAACTCTCTTTAAAAAAAATTATTTTCATTTTATGTTGGATATGAAATTAATAAGTAAAATATATAAATAAATTCTATAATCTAAGGGTTATCGATTATAATTGGTATCTAAAAAATCCAATGTCTAGAGGTAATAAGAGATATTATTCCATTCTAACTATAGAGGTGTTTCCCTATTATAAAGTGGTTATAGGTATAAGATTTATTCATTAAGGAATTATGAGAATATATATTTTTAAAATGTAGACATTCCTTAATATAATATATGTGTATTTGAACTATTGAATAACAAACATAAAGCATGGATGTCGAATTATTGGTGAAACCATAAAATTAGATTCTTATTTCATCCTATGTATTTGATTCCTCTAAAATACAAACTTTTTTACTAATGATTCAAAAAATACATATAATAATTTATTAATAGGTATTTTATTCTTTTATATGCATATAATTTCATTTTTTTATAGAGGAAAAATAAATTTACAAGACAAGGAAATCACATCCATAACTGAAATCCTCCGCTAAATCTATAACAATTTTTAATCGATGATGAATATCCATTGTTTCCAAGAAGTCAAGATGTGATATAATTTATTTAAAGGAACTAAAAACATACAGAAATAAATAATACTAAATATTTTATCATTGATTCTTGACATTACTATTATAAGGGAATTTATTAATGTTTTTTCTAGAGAATTGAATTGTCATCTTCACATATATGGGGTTGAGATATCGGTGAAGCACATTACAAATGCTTTTCTACTATCCATAATGGTATGAAAATTTATTTTTTTAGATCCTATGTATTCAATAAAATAATTACATGATAATATAGATGAAGGTGATATACAACATTATGTTTCCACATGGGGTTAGCCATCTATTTTTTCTATGAAAAAGGAAATGCCAATGGTGCTCTACATTGATTACCATGATCCCAAAAATATATTGATATTGAACATGTATTCACTTCCACGGATAGATGTCTTGTATTTTAGAGTCATAGATCCTAATATATTTTCATGGTGGATATATGATAATGATATTATCACGTATTTGATATAGAGGTGGATATCCCCATGTTTCCACTCATACATAATATGTGAATTATTATCTCATGTTAATTCTAAATCGAATAAATAATACTCCAAAATAATCATGGAGATAATGAGTAGAGTCATTAGGGATTACCTTGAAAAATTTGATATAATATTTTTATATGATATTTTTATTTGGTATGAAATAATTGAGTAAAATATGGTGTAATCCAGTACTATATAGAAGTCCTTGTAGATGAAACTTTAATACGAAGTTTATTGAAAATGTTAGTTTTAGTTAGTTTAAATCAATTTTATTAAGAATTTTATAACTATTAAATAGATATCTATGGACTCCTCAAAAAATGAGAAATTATAAGGACTCCCCATTCGTGCATATGTGATAGAAATTCATTGTTTATAGTATAAGAATGATAATATTGACATCTTTCATGAAACCTATCAGGATTTTCAATACCAAAAACCATCATTACTCAAAATAGAGTAATGATTTCATATACTTATAAAAAAAATGAATGATTTAAAGAGATAATTAAATGGATAATAACTAAATCTATTAAAAAATGTCCATCCACTACATTTGGGATTTTGAATTTAGACTAAATCATCAAAAAATCCCTAAGTTTTATCTAATGAATAATTAAAATTGGATAGACTATTCCTCTCACAAATTAATGATTCATAAGAAGAAATACCAAACACAAGATCTATAATTGGAACCCTTTATATTCAAAATTATTATTCATTGAAATTGTATATATGGAAAACAACGTGATAGATATATAGGTCATAAAATCATAATGCATGTATTCCCAAAAAATGATTTTAAAATAATCCAATTAAAGATAATATATATGATAAAGGGTTATAATAGACTAATAAAATACCATTAGAACATAGTGGTTGATACTCTTAAATGAAAGGATCGTGTAACATTATCCATGGTAGATATTATATGTGAAAAAATCATGTTGGATTTGCAATGGATGAATATTGGATTAATGAATGGATATTCATAATCCCGTATTAAAATAACATATCAACCATATATTCATGAGAGGATCACATGGGTCTTAAAATATGATGATTTACTATAGATGATGGGTGTGAGTAATACAAAGTTATTTTTTTAATACAATGTTATAGTAATTAGATCACATATATGCATCTCATCAAAACAATTAATAAATATTAAACATATATATGATTTTATGATTAAATACTTATAAATTATTATAGGACGAAATATCATATATAGATTGTTTGAGGAAAATAATCAAATAGGTCAACATAAATAGGGAGATCATGTAAATACAATCACAATGATTGGTATTAGATTATGTTATGACAAAACAAAAAAGGTCTATTTGTTTGATTAAAACATAAGCTTATAAAATATATAAATGGAAAAAAATAAAAAATTATTTCATCATGGGACTCCCATATACCATAATGGACTTTATTCTCTCTGGGTGTTAGTCAATAAACATATCAATTCCACTCACTCCATTATTATCAAGTATGATTGATCACATAAATTATAACCATGAAATAAATAATAAATTCAGTTTGACTTCATGGAGTTATAAGCCATTTAATATCGGGAGAATAACAAAGGTCTACCTCATGGTTATGGAGATGTCTTTAGAAAGAATAAAATACATAATTGAAATTTAGAACTATGTATCAACCATAAGATGATGGAATGTATAAATGAACTATTCATACTCTAGAAGATATGCTGATATCATATTCAATCGATTTCTAGTGATATTCATATAACACCATCCCTTAGTGGAGTTCTCATATAACAAATGTTTCCCTCTTTTCATTTTATTGCAACCTTATGTTTCAATGTATTGAAAAAGGTGTCTATATCCGACATGATTGGATGATATTGGAGTAAAGAATAATATGGTACATTATCATATCATAAATATTATATAAGAGGATCAAAACATTCAATTTCCTATTAAATATGAACAATATCAATATAAAACCAATCTTGAAAATGATCAATGATACGGATTATTTTAGGATTGAAATTAGATTTTTTATATCACCATGCAGTAATTTCATGAGTTTTATGAATAATGTAATTCTTAGTCATAGATATATCAGCCCCTTTTATATGCATCATGACATTAGACCTCCAAAATATTGACTTTCACTCCCACCCAACCTATCTCATGTATATGATGTGCTCTGTGTATACCTATTGATGAAGTATATATAAGACACATATTATATAATAAATCTAAAAGTGATATTGTTGAATAAATATCATTCATACAAGGAGAATTATATTAACAACAGACATCATTATGTAAGGATCTACGAAACTAGAAACGTCACCTGGCCAATGTATTGTGGATGAACCACAATGTTGAAGAACTGACATGATTTCTAGAATAGTTAAAAAATAGAATTTCCATTATATGTTTTAGTATGATAAATTAAAAATTTTCGGTTGCAATTTATTATTGGGGAAATATGGTAATGTCTCAAACATTATATATGGGTTTATGTTTTTGAAATAATTTATGATTTATTATGAGATGAATGAATTGAAATAAAATGTTGACTGCATTTTTAATTTTCGACTACTTTATTTGATTTTATACTTAATACATAATCAGTAGCCATAAACCATTATATAATAGAATTTATATAGTGATCATATGTTCATTATATATGTTGAGTTATTGAAAGACCAGTTGAAACAATGGACGATATGGCCTTGACTAGTTGGATCGTACCCTTTGAATCAAATTTAGCAGATTGTCTAATGGTTATATGATAAATTATATTATCCATTGACCATTCCAATGACATGAATAACTATCAAAATATTTATTGAAACCAATTATGAGATAATTTCAAGTTCATAGAGATCCCGACCCAATAATGTTTTCATGACCACCCAAATTAAATATCAATATCACACACATTACCCCTTGAAGGATTTTTGGTGTAACAATATAATGTTAATCTAGAGACTACTAGTGTGAGTATATATATATATATATATGTATATATATATTAAGATTCAATTTATTTCATTTTTTACAACTTTTAAAATGAATAAATATTTATTTTGATAATAATATTATTTTTGATATGATGAAATAGTCAATATTTTTTTGGGAAACTAATGTATTAAATAAAAAAACAGCCTTAGGAGAATTAAATTTTATTTTGATAAATTATATTAAAATATAGTATTATAGAAAAAAAATTATTTATTACACCTAAATGATAATTTAATTTTGAAAAAAAAATTCAGAAGGGATTTAAAATATCTATTGTAAAAAAATACATATTCAATAAATATACGCTTTTTTATTTTAATAATAACATTTTTATATTTTTAATATTAATATTACAATTGAGTTATTATTTTTAAAAAATTTACATTTTAATATTCTAACATTTATTTTTAAATTATTTTCAAAGCTAATTTAATATGGGGATAATAATTATATTTTGTATATATATTCATTTTTTAGTGTGAAATTATAATAAGTCAAAATTTATGTAATATATTTCATAAAGGGAATAAATAAAAAACTATTTTCCATTTTATGTAATTTCATTTAGAAGTAATTTAATTTATTTTATTAAGAATAAATGAATCCTCTAAGAGAAATATTACATTTATTAGTTTTAAAGTCAATTCCTTATAATCAATACTCAAATCCACATCATTAATGAAACATATTTATTGGTAAACATTCATATTATGATTACAAATATAATATTTTGAATATTAGAAGGGGTAAAAAAATTTGAATGATTTTGGGTTTTATTATTTTTTATATATAGTCCAAAAAAATGTTTTGGAAATAAAAAAAATTAAAATATATTTTCCTATATAATCCAAACCAATATATAATGAATCATTATTAAAAATACATAGATCATATTTATGTGGTTCACTTATCTCTCTAGTCTCCTTACAAGATTCTGCATGATCATAATTTACTCCACTAAAGATTTTAGATGATCCCTCTAAATGATAAGGGATCCTCACCTTCTGCCCTTCATTTATAAGCCATTTTTGACGTTCCTTTTGATATAAAGTTAATTATAATGGGATTTGTTTTATTGAAACCTTGTTATATTCTAAATAATTTCAACGTGGTGAGATATCCATTTCAATATCATTCAATAATTCCACAATCCTTTATTTATAAGGATTATGGGGCCTAAATTACCTAGGCATTTTCCATTCAATAACTTTGAGTAGTGAATGGATATCGCCATTTTAAACTACTTTTAGTAACCTAATTTAACATATACATCATTGAATAAAGATTAAATTAATGTTCCCCACACTCATTAAACATGTTTCTAAATGTGTGGAATAAAATCCCTTTGTTCTATGATCTATGTGGAAACATTGTGCATATATCTGATATGATCGTGATGGGTGGGACATAAATTATGTACATATATAATGAAATGTTTAATATTTTATTCTTATTATATTCCATGTATTTTGAATGAATGGTTATTTTGAGAAAAAAATAATATGGTTTCATCATGGCTGTCCATGACAAATTTTTTTGATTTCATTATTTATATTATTGCAACATTCCCCAGTTTTCAGGTCAGTATCTTCTTATATCATGCCTCATTGTTCACGATTTTCAATATCAACAATTATATATCTACATGTTATGTCTATTAACTCACATGTATTAAATTAACTGTGTTATTTTATAATTATTCAACTACAACAATTTATATATAACCCTTTTATGTACTTTTAAATGTTTACCAATGTTGTTTTAAATTATTAGTGGAATATAAGTTTATGTTATCGAGGACTAAAATAATAATTATGATTAATTTTTCATAATGGTATATTTTTTAACTATTTAAAAAGATTGATTTTTTATTTTTATCATATGGGGTTTATTTATTGTGTTATCATTTAATAAATCATGAAATAATTTTTTACAATATATGAGTTTTCATGTGGTGTCATATTCTTAATTAATCTACAATTATGAAATAGTTTAACATGTCTTCTACACTTATAATATTATATTTACAATGAGAAATGTCTAATTTTAATAATTTTATGTTAATACATTTAAGTTAATTCTAAATTATACGACCATATACTTTGTATCTTCGATATAAATTTTATATAACTTAAGAAATAACACATATTTTATGGATTTAAAAAGGATGAAGGTTTTTTTATTTCAAAACAATTTATGGATTATTTATCCTTTTGGTTTATTTTTAAAATCATCGTTTAGTGGTTATATAATAATTGTGATTATTACAAGAAAATATGGTAAATTTTAACTTAATTTTTGAAAGTGATGATTTATTAACATACATGATTAAAACATTATGTTTAATAATTCATTATTTATTGTGCTCAATGCACTAGATGATGGGAGTTTAATAAGGTGTTATTCTCTATTACAGAGTCGGTGGGCGAGGGAGATGCAATAACATTGTATGTGATGGAATGATGATTAGGAATGTATAATTCATTATACATTCCAATATGGATCATTTTTACAACATATATAACTCACCAAATTGACTAGTCATTAGAAACCTAGTTATAATAATGGTTGGAACTAAATGTATGCAACGGTTTTAAAGATGCACACATCCATATGAATCCACAATAAGAATTTTTACTTAATTATGTAATGTTCTCTTATGTGGTATGAGTTCCAAACTAGTAATTTTTTAATATCGATTTGACATTTCCATAGAGTTATCCATGTAATTTTTTTTTCATTGGTTGATCCACAAAATAATCATGGACATTACCTTGAAATAATACATTAATCATTGACATTGATATTTCATATATGAATCTGATGAGATAATCATTATACAAAACTGGTCTTCCAGTGTTTTACTTTTATTTAATCAATTCATTTGTCTGAAATACTTTATTTACCCATTTATATTCAATAGTATATTATACCACATTGTGGTACATGGTATTAACACATAAAAACCTTATATGTGTCACATTGATCTATGAAAATGATTAAAAATATTTATTTTATTGGATTTTATTTTATTATAAAGGGTTTATTTTGATAAATAGGGTCCATGATATTTTTTCCTATGAAAGAACATTAAAACAGTTAGAGTTTTTTCCACAATCCAATTGTATATAAATACCTTGTTTCTATATTTACTTCTTCCAAGATAGCATACATGAATGGAATAATCAATAAATTTCCAATTATTCATGATGGGAACCTAGGTTTCCTTATTTTCTCACACACTAATTATTCTATTTTGTGTTTGAATAATTCATAATTATTATACAAGTGATAATGTTTTCATCACACTCTATTGTGGGATCTTGTTGTTTCAACCAAGGGAGGATACATTGGACTGGGAGGGTGGTCTATTTTGTGATGTTCTTGGGTTTTTATTAATTAATTTTTTTATTAATTTCCACTGTACAATTTTATTTATTCACTTCTATTTTACAGTTACAATTCACTTTTAATGAATAGTGATTACCATGAATTAGTCTCAAGATGATAGTGATCAAGAACACCAAATTTGATAGCGGTGATATGTTCAAATGATGGTTTATATGTTATTCAATATATGTTTTCCTGAATTAGTATCCATAGAGGATATTTCCAAATATAGTTCATTATTTTAAATAAAATTATTAATTATTTTTTCTTGATTGTTGATATAATGAAGTTTGTGAACTGATTATGATTCATGATGTATTATTAAAACATGTATCTGATCAATATCCTTCTTCGAAGAGAATCAAGCTAGTATAGGTTATGGTCTTTGAGACTTATTTTTGTGATATATATTACAAAAGGATGATGACATTTAGATTCCTAATTAGGTAAAAAAATATTTAGGGAATGTCATTGAAATTATTAAAATAATATTGTGATAAAAAACTATTTATTTACTTTACTGTCATGAAGACTATGAGTACTAATTTTTTTGGCATATATATGTCAATCCATAAACTATAGTGAAGTTGGTGCAAGGTTTTGAACCCAATATATAGAAACCAACAATAACCCACCTAATCATAATCATTACATAAACTCAATTTAATTAAAAAATGAAATAAATTCTATTTTATTATATCTGAGTGGCTCTAATTTTGATAGTCAATAATCGACGTGTTTTTTTAATGCAATTATATTATTTTATTGGATTAACTTTTTATGGTGAAATTAAATATATAATAATTTTTTTAACATTAAAAACGTTTTGTTGCTCATTTAAATTTTATTTTTAATTATTAAATGGGAGAAATTTGTTGGATGATATATATGTAAAAAAAATTCAAAGACACATATAGGTTTTTTCATATAAATGGTTTAACAGGAACTTCATTATTTTATTTAGATATAAGGTCACCATAAAAATGAAAATAGTTTTTTTTGAATTTTTGAAGAATTTTTTCAAACGATTAGAGATTTCCATGAGCGGGAAACCATATTATTAATTTTTGATTTATTTACACTATTATTTCACATTCTATAAGGAATTGTTACATTTTTATATAAAAAAATGATGTCTATTACTAAAAACATTTCCATAAATTTGGTTTTTAGATTATAATTTTAAGTCATGTTTTTATTTATGTATTGTTCATTGAGTTTCATTATATGCTGGAAATATTTAGAATTTGATAGATTATATCAAGGAATGAATATTAGTATATATACAATTATGGATACAAATTCCATTTTTAAATTTATTATTTGTTGTATAAAATAATCATCTTCTATATGTTGCATCTCATTTTGTCCACACTATCAATACTCTAAATAGATTAGAGGAGGAGGGGTGTAAGTAGTATTATGATTTTATCCACATTTTATTTTTTTTCATCCTCCTTCATATGAGGGTGAGTAGGATTTTATTTACGGAACATAATATATATAATATTATAAATG
Organism: Viscum album; assembly: GCA_963277665.1. Lineage (NCBI taxonomy): Eukaryota > Viridiplantae > Streptophyta > Magnoliopsida > Santalales > Viscaceae > Viscum > Viscum album. Next base: position 1,652,849,955 of record OY728142.1, read on the forward strand.
AATAAATTATTATATTAGGACTTATGATACTCTAAAATTTATGTTCTTATTTTAACAATATGATGGAATTGGCCTATTGTAGTTGTAATTGATATTTAACTACCTTTTATATGGTTGAATTCATTATAAATTCATCATTATAAAGTTCATTTAGTGTTATGAACTTAATAATATAATTGTGAATAAAGTATATGAACTCGTGGATCTTAGTCATTGAAAAATATTCAAGGAAGAATATTTTATGAAATTAAAATTCTTGGAGGGTTTATAAATTGATCATAATATTGAAGCCTATATTAATGATTTCTATTTTAGAGGTGGGTGCAGCTAGAACACATTACTATTGTAGTAGTTATCTATATGATCTATTAAATTTATGTTTTTAATAGATATTTAATTGTAATGATGTGATAATTTTGTCAACTGAATTGGATAATCAATCATTTATTGTTGTGTAATGTAAAAATATATCATTTATTGAATCATAGTGGTTTTTGTGCATGGAAAATAATATTAGGGAAAATTATGGAATACCATGTGAAGACCCATCCTCGGGGCCCGTGTCGTGACTACCCCAAGCCGGCCTTCCATAGACCAGGGGCTGGAGACTAGCACCAAAGGTGTAACTCCATAAGCTGGTAAGGCATTGCCTTTATAAAAAATAAACACACAAAATCAGAGTACAGAACCAGAAGAAAAACACTAAGAAATACTGAATACAGAAGAGGAGATGGAAGGTAAAAGGGGCTGGAAATATAATCCCAACAGTAATGTACAAGGAAAGGACGAATAGGTACAACTAAAAATACAAACAGTTGGAAGGTGTCTAGTAGCTCCTAGATCATCCACCATGGATCCTACATGAAGGGTAGGTACATATAGCCTCCTCGGTGCTCCATGTCTGTCTGTCTCCTCTGGGTATTGACTCGTCGTGGGGTCCTCCTCCGGGTACTGTCTAGTCCTCGTACAATCCATCTCAGTCAGCGTTGTCCATCGTCTGCATCCAACACAACGAGGTGTGGGCATAGCCCGTGAAAGGGTGAGTATAAAGATAATCAGTAGGGACCCAGAGACCCTCAATGACTCACAAAATCCAATAAGGATAAAGTACAAGTAATAATCAATCGATAACCACTACTTAGGAATATGACCATACCTATACCTATGTTATCTAGTAACCCATCTCCATCATGAAGAAAACACAAATGTCATTGACTCATCTCAAACTAGGATTTTCATTATCAAAACAAGGGCTCCTGGAGAACTGATCCTCTGTCGAGAATAGTGGGCCTATTGCGACACCAAGGAACATCTCACTAACCTTGGACTAGTGAGGTTCTCCTCCTGTCATGTACCGCGGGTCTGTTGCCATCTACCAGGCGCTCCTCCGATGTGGGTCTGTCGCCAACTACCATGAGCTACCCCTAATAGCCTAAATATGTACCCCTCCTATCGAGTAACATGGGTATACCACCAACTACTAGGCACTCCTCTACCATGGGTATGCCACCAGCTCCCAAGCTCTCCCCACAGGGCTAGTCGAATCGGTCAATCAGTCGCTAGGTCTGTCAAGTACTAGGTCTCTGCACTCTGTTTTCTCATCACTAGAAGGATACACTCCCCGCGCTACTGGTAAAAACTATAATTTTTGCTAAGTATCACATAGAAGTATCTCAAATGTATGTCTCGACAATGAGATCTCAACGCAAAAGATGGCACGTTATTCGGACGCCCGGTCGGTTAGTTATTGGCATGTTCAATACAGGGCCCGGTAAGTTTTCAGGTTCAAACGAACCCGACCGTACCCCAACTGTGTCCAAACCTCAAGTTGGGTATTCTATGAACCCTCTCACTCTAAGATTTCCATCATCGTAGATGGTTCGTCTATCGTACACATGTATCCCACGATATGGATGAAAAGGAGTAAACGTGCCATAGCGGGTCAGGGTCCAGTCCGACCTAGTCGGACCGACCCGGCCCAACCTAGTCTGCAGGTACAACTCATCCCGAGGGGGCGGCCCGACCCATGTGGGTGGCCCAGCCCAAGGGGTAGCCCAGTCCGAGGGCAGCCTGGCCTGTGGCGGCCCGGCCCGTGGCAACCTGGCCCGAGGAGGTTCTGCCCGAGGTGGCCCAGCCTATTGTGGCCCGACCTGAGGTGGCCCGATATGAGGTGGCCCTACCTGAGGCGACCCAGCTGTCCAACCTACTTGGCTGGGGGGCAGACTGCCATCCAAAGCTAGTGGTGGCCATAGGGGTCTTCAACTCCCCCCATCTCCCTGTAACAGCCGACGCCTGGCACCGGACCGGTATCCGCGGGACTTGAGGGGTCCCGCCTATGGATCACACAGTATAGTCCAACTCATTCGGCTTCCATCCTTCATCTGTTGTGGCCTTTGGATGCGGGTCTTCTCCCACACAGTGCGACGGCATCGCGCCGTCTTCTTCTTCTGCGGCCAGCATGGTCGCGGCCCCCTTCCTCCAGCCTAGTGGGATGGCACCGTGGCCCTCCGGCACCGTCACGGCCCGCCTGGCCATGGCCCGGTTCATTGCACTACGTGGCGACGCCACACCCCTATGGCGACCCAATGACCATTGAGTCGCCGGTTCCGCTTGCGGTCGGCCCGTCTCCAGCCACCGATGCTCCACCATGGTCCCTCTTCTAGTGGCACTGTTGCCCCACCGCCATCTTCAAACAATCAAGAACCAACAGATGGGTTATGGGTTGTGTTTTTCCGACTAGTGCCCTTTGCGCTAGGTGATAAAAATTTTCCATCATTGACCAAAATAAACGATGTGGAATGATGATTTAATTCAATAAAAGAAAAGCCCTACCCCGAGTTCGGTGATTGATGATAGAGTGGTATAAGTCGGACGTCATTTCGTCAATGTAGAAGGAGGAAGAGTTCAGATAAGACGAGTCAAGATGACGCCATCTGTGTTCTTCATGTGTGGAGATACTTCCCTTCCTTACCCCAGTTGAAGAAGGAAGAAGATGGTGGCGAAAGAGACGTTCTTTGTGTTCTTCGTGATTTTCTTTGAGAGGATGTTCTCTCAATTATTCCAACGCTCCACCAAAGAATTATTCAAACCAAAATATAGTAATAGTAGAACCTTTAATTTAAATGGTATGCATGAATTCAAATGTATTCAAAAAATAATTAATTAATGAACCATTAATTAATTTATGTGGAATGGCACACTTATGAGGGAAGGTGAAGAGGCTCCACAATTAATTGGGAGTTCCAAGGGGTTAATGGGGGGTGTTAGAAGCACATGTGAGACCCACCTAAAATACCATCTGAAGGGAGGTTATGTGCTGGTGGGTCCCACCACAAACCTCCTCTTGGGGGGTTTAACCACCAAGGAATAAAAATAAGCTAACACTTATTTTTATTCAATTTGACTCATAACCACAAAATTTATCTTCCATTCACGTTAGAACACAATTATGGTGAAGGTCGCACTATATAATTACCGACATTGCGAGTTCAACAGTGCCCTCAGATATTATTTCTGAGCACCGGTTCAAATGTTATAAAATCCCGCACATACGTTTACTGAATGTACCCAAACATAAATTTAGTAATTGATTTATGACACACCAGGCCTCGAAATCAAGCTCCATTAGAAACTGTGGGCTCGTAAAATTCCAATGGATTTTTTAAAAATTAATTTTCCACAGGAAATTTGGATCTTTTCATTCTCTCCAACATAGGGCTTTATGTCCCTATAAGATATGACTCAAACTAATGGAATTAATGGGGGTACTGAGCATACATCTGAGCCTCCTGCTCCCATGTGCTCTCCTGGAGGATCTCGTGCTGCAAACGAATGTACACCCGAGGTATCAACCATCCACATAGGACCCGCTGTTGTCAATCCTCAATCTCTACTGTAACCTCTGTGAATGTCTCCATGTCATCGATGTCCAACTCCCCATGGTCGATGATGTGAGAAGGGTCTTTCACGTATCTCCTCAGCTGAGATACATGGAAGACATCATGCACTCGGTGCTGCTGAGGTGAAAGAGATAAGAGGTAAGCCACCTAGCCTACTCTATTGAGGACCTGGAAATGTCATATGAATCACGGAGAAAACTTTCCGCCTCGTACAAATATTTACAAACCTCGTCGAGGTGAGACTCGTAGAAATATGTGGTCACCATCCTCAAACTCCAGGGTCTCCGTATCCGATCAGGACACAACTTCTATCTGCTCTGTGTAGTATTCATCTACTCCTGGATGGTCTGCACCTTATTCGTGGTATCCCGTACCATATCTAGTCCCACTAGTGCTGACTCGCCCGGGTCAGTCCAACACAATGGTGATCTACAAGGCTGACCATACAAGGACTCAAAAGGTTCCATACGAATGGTGGAGTGATAGTTTTTATTGTAGGAAAACTCCAACAAAGGAAATTGATCCTCCCAGCTACTATCAATGTCAAGGACACATGCACAGAGCATGTCCTCAAGGGTTTTAATGGTACTCTCGATCTGAATATCTGTCTGAGGATGGGAGGCAATTCTCAGATATAGCTGCATCCTAAAAGCATCTTGCATCCACATCCATAGCCAGTATGTATACCGTGCATCTTGGTCAGACACAATCGTGGATGGTACTCCATGTAAACAAACCATCTCCTAAACATACAGGTGTTCCATGATCTCAACTAATCCCTGCTCTGTGATCGGTAGGAAATGAGATGACTTGGTGAGTCAGTCAATGATCACCCATATCGAGTCGTGACTTTTGGATGTACGTGGGAGACCCGTCACAATTTCCATGGATATCCCACCCCACTTCCTCTACAGGACCTATAATGGATGAACTAAGATGGAAGGTACCTGGTGCTCCGCCTTCACTTGATGAAAAGTGACGCGTCATGAGACAAACTTAGTTACTGCCATTTTCAAACCTGGCCACTAGTGTTGTTGTCAAAGGTCCTGCTACATCTTTTCTACTCATCGATGTACCATTAATGGGGTTGTGTGGAACTCCCTCAACACTTACTTATGAAGTGAAATTAGTACCACAGTACGTCTTCTAAAGTGGATAACATGCTCCCCACCTTCATAAAATCCATCTGGTGCCTGCCCTGTGGATATCTGAGTACGTCGTGTCTCGGAGTCAACATCCCCACGTTGTGCCTCCTTGACTCACTGATGAAGTGGGTGAGTGAATATAAGAGACTGTAGATAGGATGCTCTATACTTATCCAAAATGGATATCTTTAAGGCTTATAGATTCTCTTTCACCACCCTGATAAGCTGAATGATTGATCTTCTGCTGAGAGCATCCGCAACAACATTCCCTTTCCCAGGTGTATATTCTATCTCAAAACCATTTTCCTGGAGGAACTAAACCCAACGATGCAATCTCATGTTCAGGTCCTTTTGAGAGAAGATATACCTGAGACTCTTCTGATCGAAGTATACGGTAAAACCCTCACCCATAAGATAGTTCCAGTATATCCTCAAGGTGAAGTCCTCTACTACTAACTCTAGGTCATGGGTAGCGTAGTTCTGTTAATGTCGTCTCAGCTGCCGAGAACCATATGTGATCACTGTTTCCTTCTACATCAGGACACACCCGAGTCTGGTTTGTGATGTTTCATAGTAGAATATGTACCATATGACTTCCTTTGGAAGACTAAAGATGGGGGAATTATCCAGCCTCTCCCTCATATCCTGGACGCTCTTCTGGAATCTCTCTGACCATATGAAGTGTTTACCCTTCTTCTTCAAGGTTGAAAGTGGTGTGGATACTCAGGAGAAGTCAAGAACGAACCTCTGATCATATCCAACCAAGCCCATGAAACTTCGTACCTCCTTCAAACTTTAGGGTGGATCCCATGAAAGCACCACCACAGTCTTCACTGGTTCCACTACTACTGCAGCCTCCGAGATGACATGTCCCATGAATTGAACCTCTCGAATCCAAAACTAGCACTTCGAGAGCTTACCATAAATTTGGTTCTCTCAGTGCTTGTACAACACTACCTGTAAGTGGTAGGCTTGGTCCTCCTCAGTAGTCGAGTAGATCAGAATGTAAACTATTAAATCTATGACAAAGAGATTGTGTTTAGGCTAGAAGATCTTGTTTAGGTGACACATGAGCATTACTAGATCATTGGTTATGCCAAAGGGAATAACCAAGAACTCATAGATTTCGTACCGACACCGGAAGGCCATATTCTTCACATCCTCATCTCGAACTCTTTGCTGGTAATAGTCTGATCTGAGGTCAACATTCAAGAACCATCATTTTACCTTGAGATAATCAAAGAGATCACCAATCCCCGGGAGTTAGTATTTGTTCTTCACGGTCAACTGGTTTAGGCAACGGTAGTCAACATAGAGCCCCAAACCCCCGTCCTCCTTCTTGGCGAACAGAATCGGGGCTTCCTAGGGAGAAATACTGGGCCGCATGAATCCCTTCCCCTACAAGTCCTCAAGTTGTACCCTCTGTTTGTGATGCTCAGTGGGAGACATCTGATATTCTGGAGTATATATCGGTTTCATCCCAGGGTACAGGTCAATGTAGATGTCCACCTCTCTGTGAGGAGGTTCTCTTGGAACATCATCAGGGAAAACATCAGTGTACTGGTCTACAACTATATGATAAGTCGAACTCTCCATATCAAATACTTCATGGATAAGGAAAGCCAACTTGTGAGTGATCGGTTTCACCCTACTCCGAGTAAGTCTAACATGCACTGTAAAGGTTCCCTTCTCGCCGGTGAAGGTGAACCTGGTCCCATCTATGTAGACACACCGTAATTTTCTCCTAATACAATCTATCTGAGCGTGGACTGTTGATAATATTTCTATAACCAAGATGATTTTGTAAGGCCTCGACACCACAACGAAGAGATCACAGTCTAAGCTCTTGCCTCCTAGAGTAAGCTCACACTGCCAGAACCAGTGCATAATCATTGAGTCCGCTCTCGTAGGAGTCTCTAGCCGTAAGGATGAAGCCAACAGCTCTGTCAAAATATCCGAGATCTTTATGAGGGTAATGGATATGATAGAGTGACTTCTACCACTATCTATAATAACTGCATCTATGTTGGAGTAGACACAGATCGTATCTTGAATCATCTCCATAGTTCCATGGTTGTATGCCTCAGCTACCTGAAGCTGAGTTCTTCCCTATCCACCCACCCCCTGTAGTCGAGGTGGATCTCTTTGTGGTGGTGGTAGTAGCACCTCGTAACGTCGACCGCCACTAACTTCTTGACCGGCTCCTCTACCACGTCTCCATGTGCCCTACGGACCACCTCGATCGAATATATGCCTCTGTATGGGAGGTCTCTCAACTGACTCCTGATCGTCAGTATGGCAGGTCGGACAATCACGTGCCTTGAGACCAAGCCCGCCGCATGAGTAACACCACCCACTCCTGGCATGACTAGCTCTGTCTCTACTCCGGGTGACCCGCACAACCTATCCTGAGTCATGCAGTCGTCCACCTGTAGGTCTCGTCCTTTTGGTCCTCTGCATCATTTGTGTAATCCAGCTGCAGAAGACTCTGGTGAAAGTCGACTAGTAGTGGGTCTCACTGCTGGAGATTGATCAACAAGGAAACTCTCCAATAAGGGGGCTCCCTCCAACACTCATGCTTGTGTCGGAATGCTGTGAGAGATCATTGAAGCTCTGATCTCTAACTTGATTCCCTTCTCGAAGGTCTAGAGCTTAAATAATGGGTCACGTATTGCATCTGGGGTGTAGCACGAGAGGTTAGTGAACCTCGCTAAGTACTGCGCTACTCTCATGCTGCCCTACTACAGATGAAGTGGCTCCCGTATCCCCATCGCTCAAAGGGTAGATGGAACAAACTATTCCCAGAATAGGCTCTTGAAAATTGTCCAGAGTAGTGTCCCCTCGTCATGGACCTGAAGCATCAGGCTCCACCATCTGCCTGTTATAGCCTGAAGGAGGCTAGTAGCAAGGATCACTATGTAGACTGCTGGTGTCCCTACTAGCCTGAAGACTCTCACCACAGCTTCCATCCAATCCTCAGTGGCATGTGGGTCCGTCTCTCCCCAAAACCTGGGTGGACTCTAGTGCTGGAACTCATGCAGCGTGCTCAAGCATCACGAATCGTCGGCTGTTGGGGCTGGTGTATCGGTGTCCCAATGGTTTGTGGTACCGCGGGTGCCTCTGCTGGTGCCTCAAATGGAAAGGGGCCTCATCACCAAGGCCTCTTCACTCGGTGTACTGACATAGCGTATGATTCTGGGTCTCTAAATGGTCATTTGTGGGGAAGAATCCTTGAATTAACAGATGTGACGCGGTCAAAACATTATACCTAGTGAGATGACCTGGTTGCGCTGAATTAAAGAGAAACTTTTAAAACACACACGAAATCAGTTTTTCATGCACTAAGATGGAAATTAGTATTCAGGGTCCTGGGGTATGGATACGTCGGTCACCGCACCAACACTGGACTCCCTGAACTTAAAACCACACTCAGTACCCTTAACATAATTGTTTCCAGAAAAGAAAGATTAGTTTCCTAAGTTATGTGTTAGAACCAACTCCCCTGATACCAATTTCTCATGACCTTCCCTCAGGGCCCATGTCGTGACTACCCCAAGACCACCTTCTGTATGCTAGGGGCTGGCGACTCTCACTAAAAGAGTAAATACCTAAGTTGGGAAGGCATTGCTTTTATAAAAAGTAAACACACACAATTAGAGTAACCAAAGTGAAGAAAAACACTAAGGATTACTGAATACAGAAGATGACCTGGAAGGTAAATGGGGCCAGAAATACAGGCCCAACAGTAAAGTAAAATTAAAGGACGAACATGTACAACTAAAAAGACCAAATATCTGCAAGTTGTCTAGCAGCTCCTATATCATCCACGAAGGATCATACCTGAAGGGTAGGTACAGAGAGCCTCCTCAGTGCTCCATTTATGTCGGTCTCCTCCAGGTACAGACTCGTCGTGGGGTCCACCTCCGGGTACCGTCCATTCCTCATACACTCCATCTCAGACAGCATTGTCCATCGTGTGCATCCAACACAACGAGGTTCGGGCATATCCCATGAAAGGGTGAGTATAAAGGTACTTAGTAGGGACCCCGAGACCTTCAAGGTCTCACAAAATCCAATAAGGATAAACTAAAAGTACGAAACAGTGGATAACCATTAATTAGGAATATGACCACACATATACCTTTGTTATCTAGTAACGCATTTCAATAATGAAGAAAATAGAAAATTCATTGACTCAGCTCAAACTTGGATTGTCATTATCGAAACAAGTGCTTCTAGAGAACTCCTCCTCTTTCGATAATAGTGGGCCTATGGAAACACCCAGGTGCATCTCACTAACCTTGGACTGCAGAGGAACTCCTCTCGTCGAGTACCGCGTGTCTTCTGCCAACTACCAGGCACTCCTATGCTATGGGTCTGCCAAAAAAAACCAAGCGCTCACCCTAATATCCTACAAAGGTACTCCTCCTGTCGAGTATCGTTGATATGACGCTAACTACCAGGCTCTCCTCCTCCATGGGTCTGCCGCCTACTACCAAGCGATACCCACTAGCCTAGTCGAATCGTTCAAGTAGTCGTCAGGTCTATTAGCTACTAGGTCTCTGCACTCCGTCTTCTCGTCACTGGAAGGATCCACTCCCCGAGCTACTAGGGAAAACTCCAACTATCACAATGTCTCACGTAAAAGTGTCTCAAAGGTCAGTCTCGTCAATGGTATCTCAACACAACAGATGGTGCGTCATTCAGACGCCTGGTTTGTTAGTTATTGGCATTTTCTTTCCAAGGGCCTGGTTATTTTTCAGGTTCTATCCAACCCTACCATACCCCAAATATGTCTAAAACTCAAGTGGGGAATTCCAAAAGAACCGTCTCACTCAAAGATTTCTGTAGCCACAGATGGTTCGTCGATCGGACACCCATAGCCCATTAAACGTGAAAAAAGGTGTAAACAAGCAATAGTGGGTCCGGGTATGGTCCGACCCAGTTGGACCATCCCGGCCTGATCCAGTCCACGGGTCCGACCCGGCCGAGAGGGATGCCCGACCCATGTGATTGGCCCGACTCGAGGGGGTGGGTCGGCCCGACCCGAGGCGGTCCGGCCCGAGGGCGGCCCGAACCATGGCGGCCCGACCCATGGGGGCCCAGCCTGAGGCGGACCGGTCCTTGGAGGCCTAGCCCGAGGAGGCCTGTCCTGACGTGGCATGGGCCGAGGCAGCCCGGCTGGCTGGCCTGCGTGGCTGCGAGGCAGACATCCAGTCGAATCTAGTGGTGGCTGCAGAGGTGGTCACCCCCCCCCCCCCGGTCTCCCTGTAACGGCTGGTACGTAGCGTCGGCCCGGTATCCGCAGGAACCGAGGGGGCCCGCCAATGGAGTGCCCTCCGTCTACCTGCTCAGCCTACCATCATCCTCCATTCCCCACAAACATTGTCCGCAGTTCTTCTTTGGCGCGGTACGACGACACGACACCGTCTTCTTCCTCCATGGCATGCATGGCTGTGGCCCCCTTCCTCTTGTGTGGTGCGATGACACCACACCCCTCCGGCACTGCCACATTCTGCCTAGCCACAACCTGGTTCTTTGCACAGCATGATAGTTCCACTCCACATTGGCCACACATTGAACCTTGCGCTGTTGGTTCTTCTTGCGGATGGCCCGTCGTAGGCTGTCGATGCTCCACCGAAGTCCTCTCTTATAGTGGCGCCATTGCACCACCGCTATTATCAAACAATCAAGAACCAACGGAGGGATGTGATACCGTGTTTGTTCTGACTGTGCACTTCGCATTAGATGATAAAATTTGGCCAACATTGATCCACAATAAACAGTGCTGAAATAGGATTTGATTCAATCAAAACAAACCCCTACCTTTAGTTTGGTGATCGATGACAGAGTCACGGAAGGTGAACTTCATTTCATCAATGTATGAGGAGGAAGAGTTTGGAGAAGACGAGTCGAGATGACATCATCAGTGTTCTTCGTGGGTGTAGATACATCCATTTCTTTCCCTGGTTGAAGAAGGAAGAAGATGGCGGTGGAAGAGATATTCTTCGTGTTCTTCATTGAGAGGATGTTCTCTCAATTCTTCCAAGGCTCCACCCAAGAATCATGTCAACCAAAATGAAGTAATAGAATAACCTTTATTTTAAATGTTTGGAATCAATTCAAATGGATTAAAAAAAATTAATTAATGAACCATTAATTAATTTATGTGGAGTGGCACACTTATTAGGGAAGGTGAAGAGCCTCCCCAATTTATTGGGTGTTCCAAGGGGTTAAAGGGGGGTCTAATGCCTGTGTGGGCCCCACATAAATATAAACTCCCAAAGGAGGTTATGGGTGGGTGGGTCCCACCACTAACCTCCTCTTGGAGCTTTTAACCACCATGGAATAAAAATAAGTTAACCCTTATATTTATTGAATTTAACTAATTACCGCAAAATTTAATTTCCATTCATGTTAGAACACAACTACGGTGAAGGTCTCACTAAGAAATTTCCAACTTTGCAAGTTTGATGGTGCACTTGGATTTCCGTTTCGATCACCGGTTCAAAATTTATAAAATCATGCTCGTACGTTTACTGAACATACCTGACAAAAACATTATAAATCGATTCCGGACACACCAAGCCTCGAAATTAAGCGTCGTCAAAAATGTGTGGACTCATAAAATTCCCATCTATTTAAAAATGATTTCCACGGGAATTCTAGGTCATTACATCCCTTGTGATTATAGTGTGGGAAACCATTACATCATAAGAAGCTGTGATTGAATAATTCAAGGGAGTGTTATTGGAGTTTGTTTATAGATTAGATTAAATATGATTTTGTGTTTGGTTACATTGTAGTGTACGTGTTGTTCAGTGGATCATCATCTCTTAAAATTATTGTACGACAAGTACCAAGATCATAGGAATGCATCCATAGGCCCACGAGTAAATTTTTTTCATGAATAGAAAGAAAACCAATTTTTTGTGTTTGTTCAAACTTGTTGATCACTAAGTTTTAGTAAATATGGTTTTATATTTTCCAAGATGTATTTTGTAAGTTATTATTTTAAATTATATTTATAGTTATTGTGTTGCAGTTTTTTTTATTTTTGTCAAGATAATATAGATTATTAATGGTATTGTTTTAGTTTTTTTATCGTGATCTTGTGTTTTTTAGAAATATTAATATTTTCTCATTATGGATGCCATATCATTAACGGTTACAAATAATTTTTTTTAAAAAAATTAATCTACTTTAATATGATTTTATTGATGGAATAATAAATTTGGTGGAATATAAATTTGATTTGGGTTGCGATTTATAAAACTATTTAATTATTTTAAAATGGGATCTATCCCATTTTTGGTGTTCAATAATGTTTGTATGATTTTGTTTCCATGGAATTATTTGTTGCTTACACTTTTTATAATGGTTAGCCATGATGTGTTTGATAAACATAAATTTTTCTTGGTTATGATTCCTAATTTATGTGTTTTGATCATTGTTTGGAATCTTTATGGACAGAAAACTATTGACTATGTGAATATACATTGTAGAAATCTATGGAGTGGTTTTGTGAATGTGTTGGAACCCAAACATTCTATTGTTTGTCTCGAAGATTTTATCAAGGTCTAAAACTTTTTTTGGATGTTATTGGTGGTGATCAAGTATTGTCATGCGGTTTAAATCCTCTAATGATTCATGAATATATTGTTGAGGTTTTAATTTTTGAAGGATTATTATCGTGTTGTTTTATTAAAAATAATTTTTATTTTTATGATTTCCTTTTAATTTTTTTGTTTACAATATTAATCAATTTTATAGTGACTGGTCACACAATATTTCTTTAAAAATAGGATGTTATCATTGAATAAGTCCTTTTCAAGCTATAATATTTTTGTGAAATATTAAATGGTTGGAAGACTAAAAATATCTCCCATTAATAACTGTTTATATTAAATATTTTTACAAATTTTTGTGTTTTATTTGGACACAAGTATTTATCATTGTAGTAATTCTTTACTGGTTCGTTCAGAATGATTCTTAGAAATGATTTTTTTTATTTTTCATATTTTTTGTCTAATTAGGTGGGTATTATATATTCCTATGGAAATTATTACTTGAATATTTAGATGTTGAAGTTTATTACATTATGTACATTCTTCTCTCCAATACTATAGAAATTCTAGGTATAAAACATGAAATGATTTTTGGAATTATAATATCACATTATTTCTCTTTTCTACAGACTTGTTCCTAAGATGAAGTTTGACATACTCATCGGGATAGAGTATGGATCAATGTCTTTCCAAATTTTTGAATAATTCCATATATCATTAAATGATTCAAGTGTTCCTTTTTCTATCCAGTGTGATATGTAGTTTCTAATTAATTTCGAGTATATCACTTGACTAGCTTTTAGAGCTTATATATGTTATTCACAATTAGGTTATCCTTGTAATGACATTGAATAAATTTTATTTTAAATATTTTTAATTCTAATACAACCCTTTATTGTCCTAAAAATTTAAATGGATCCTTCGTTGAAATATTTTTCCGACCGAACCTTCTATATTGGTGAATAGTATTTCAGTTTGATGTTATGATCAATATATGGAATGTAATTCTATTCTTGATTATCAATCTCACTTATCCTCTCGATTATCTCTTCCTATTGGATATAGAATCCATTTTATTCATTGTTTCATGAATGGTTGAAATGTATTTTGTTTCTATCATCAATTATCAATTTACATTAGATATGTATTCCTTTATTTGTCATTCAATATCAATGGTGACTCTTCTCATATAAACTGTGGGTTCATAACTAAAATTCCATTTATTATTTACTGTGAAATTTAGTGTTATATTTATTCATGTGTATATTAATTCATATTTATTTGATTTCTTTAAACATTTATATGCTACATTAAATATTATAATAACCAATATGAAAAAATAACTATGGAATGGATGGATTCATATTTTGAATTATTTCATCATTTTGATATTGATTTGACTATTTTATATCCATGATGTATTTGAGATTCATTGTAAAATTCCTCAACTAAATGAATATATATATATATATACTCATAAATGTTAATTCATATTTATTATGTGTGTGTTTGTACCATCAGTGTGTTTTTTGGAATTATTTATAAAATAAAATTTTAGTTCATGTTGTGAAATAGATTATTTTGTAATATTTCATAAAATTATAGTCGATTGATTGGGTGAATTTTTAACTTTTTTATGTAGGAAATTAATAATTATTATTGTTTTAAAATAATTATGAATGCATGGACCCTTTTTAATGAATAATTATAAGTTATTATTTAATAAAATTATTTTGGATTATTTTTGTAATTTTTTACAATAAAACACCCATTTAAATGTTTTTGAAGTAATTTCAATTTTCATAAAAATAATTTATATACCATATAGTTATAATCATTCATGATTAATGGTGCTCTATGAAAATGATGACGGGTTTTGGAAAATGTTTGTTACCCCTTGTTTTTTTGGGGGTGAGGGTGAGATAATACTACTATGTTTGATGGAAATATAATTTTTTCTGGTTATTTTGGGGTGGATCTATATTAGGATCCTTGTAAATTGATATCACCCTCACCTATTTTATTTTTCGTAAGAATCATGGTTAGTTTAATGAAATCCATATATTTTTTCTATGTGTTTTATTTCAAAAACCCATCTATGGTGTCACTAGAAAATTTAGATTGATTGTAGGGATATTGTATACAGAATATGCTATGTTTAGAGACATTATTACAGTGTATTATAAATAATCAATATAATATTAAAAACATCCTTATTTATTATAATTTTTTTTGTGGAAATCGACCTGATTTTAGTACATTCCCATGACACATGAAATTGATAATTTACATTGATTATTTATATATTACTCTAATAACATGATCATTTCTTGATACAAGAGAATCCTATTTTTAAAACATTTATTATATTCATTGATTTTTATGGGGTAATCACATTATCCGTTGATATTACATGGATTGTTTTTATATAGAATGAAACATTATATTAAATTACATATTCATTTATATTTATAATAATGGAATGTCAAACTTTTTTAAATAAGGGTTTTAAAGGTTTTAATTTTTAGGAAAATGGCATATTTTATAAAAAATGATTTCATATTTTTTCTCTATATTTAATAGCTCAAAATATAAAAAGTTTTTAAATAATCCATTATGTTAAAAACCCATTATTTAATATTTATTTTTTCAATCTATTATAGGTAAATTATCATACAATTATGTTTCGTACACTACAAAATGCGATCTCACTATCCCTTTCAGTCCCTCACCTGTTATATGTTCCATTTTGTGTTTGCATCATTCATTATTATATCATAGATATGGATTTTATCATTGTATTTCATTATGGGTTCATTCTTAGTAAACTGGGAAATATTGACATGGTATATGTTTAGTGTTCAAGGAAAACAAGGACACAATTTCATGATATGACATTTTCTCTTTACTTCTAGTGATTATGTGCATTTTTTCTATTGGTTCTCTCTCGATGATTTTTTTTGTTTATGATTTTTTATATATACGAATTCTATTTGTTGATTATTTTTTATTGCTTTTTACATAAGTAACAAACAAATGAAATTTATTGATTTAAATGAACTAGTCATCATCCAAGGGGATCAACAATACACTTTGGTATATTGGTGTTTTGTTTGGATGTAAATATAGATTATATTTTCATTCAGTTCATTAAATCATTCATTATAAGTAATTATCCATTTATATAATCATGTATACTTTTATCTTTAACACATTAATATCTTCAAAAAACATAGTAACCATTATACATTAGCCCTATAAATTTCAATGATCATAAAAAAATATCATGTATGAATTTTCAATTAGATGATTACCAATATTCTCTAACTAAAATATTCAAAATTAATTAACTCATTATTATATCTTCACTAATGTTATGTTAATCCTATGATCATTATATCCATAAATCATATGATATTCAAAAGTGACCCCAATAAATAACAATATCATAAATTATCATTTCATGATTATTGATAACAAATAATATATGTTTCTAATATAATAATGATAAATATTAATGAAGAAATATCGTTATATTATATACATAACCCTCATAAATTTTAAAATGCACCACAATATTATCAATACATATCATTCGAATGTGAATTTTTTTAATAATTATATTTTATTTCTATTATAATGTCATCCAAAAAAGGATATAAGGACTATAGTACTATCAATATCATTCATAAGATTAATATAAAAATATTCTCAACCATTTAATAATATTACCAAATTCCATTATAATTCATCGTGTATATTATAAATATACCTATCCATAATATTTTTATGTGATCATGTATCAATAAAATAATAAAAATTAATTAATTTTATAATAACAAATCGAATAATAGAATATGACATTGTAAATATGATAACTCACTGTAATCTAATTTAATATTAAATTAATAATTTGATACATTCAGTTTCATTTTTTTTTGATTTAGGTTACCTTGTATATATCATCCTAATCTATTAATGTAATTAGAAAAAAACAATTAATGTGGGTTTAAATGTGAATTTGATTAAATAATATATCCCCCTAATGTATCAATGAAGTTGTTAAGTGAAGAATATTTATTGTGTACCATGTGGAGATTGATTTGATAACCATTAAGCAGTCTTATGGATTATTACCACAATGCACATATTGTATAGGGCATGAATGCACCAATTTTTCTGATAAATATTGGTTTTCTAGGGAAACAATAAAATCACTATGTTACAAAAATATCTATATGATATACTATTTATAGATTCTTTCTTTATAAATATCTATAATATTTTTTTAATAATGTTCTCTTATCTTAATTCCAATTATACAACCCCACCAACCTACTGGGATATTTATATGTTAGAAAATATAATCAACATTAACATAATAAATTTTTATGATATTTCTAAAATAAAACATTTCCTAATCTAATATCATCCTAATATATAATTTTATATAGAATATTCATTAATAAAAACATTAATATCATTTCAAAAACTTTTTTTGATCCATATAATTTAAATCAAAGATTTCATTTCAAAATATTCCCTAGACCTTTTTAGATTCTATTTTCATAAAGTATTAATAAAACATGGACTAACAATACTATATTTTATTATATTAAAATGAAAATATTCCCTTTTTATATCAAACTTATAAATACTTAAAAAGATTCCATTATCTCCCAAATATTATACATCTTCGAAAATGTTCTATAATCATCAAACCTTTTAAATATGAATTTCCTAGAAAAATGGAGTCATATAAATATGTTGATATTATATTCTCACTATTAGAAATCATATGTAAAATATAGCATATCACTAGTGAGGATAAGATGATCATATGGCTCTTATCTAGATTCATATAAATATTATACATAAGAAAAAAAGATTATATATGATGATATAATTCCTGAGAGTATAAAATATATGAATTATTTGATAATCATAATCCATTAGATAACAATATATGATTATGAACTATAATAAAACAAAGAAATATATCCAATTGGAAATAACATTTTTATTTGGATAAATTAGTTTCACAAGACATACATATGTACCTAGGATTAAAACGTGATAAAATGTATATCCAAATAATTACATAAAAATATATAAACATTTAATCATTGCACATGTCGGTTATATTGGACCCTAATAATCATTCATCCATACATTAATGGGACACAAGATTATATTAACATATAACTTCACAAATAATAATTTTAAATTATTTAAGATTTATAAAATTTCAAATGGAAATTTTTTCCATTTTTATAACATAAAGAACCCATGTAATGAAAATGTGATTAATTGAAAACATCATAAAGATACTGTAGAATAAATATGTTTTTCATATACTCTTCAACTAGACTTGCATAAGGAAATAATAAAAAATTCTATGAATAAAAAAACAAGATAAACCAATGGAATTAAAATGGGTACCAAATTCCAACAAGAGAAATTCATTATAAATATAATAAAAAATATTTATATTGAATAAGATTATTACACTGTATAGATAATGATTATATATTTATGTAAATATTTTCAATAATAAATACATACATTGATAATTGGTGAAACCCATTCAGTGAAAGTTATTGAAAATGAATCCATAGTGGGAATGCAATTAAATTGAGTAATGCATATAAAATTCTAGTTAATATGTATGTCATGTACTATAATTTATCATTTCCATCATAAAAGAAAATTGTATAATATACATAGAAATATAGTGGATGTTTTCATATAATGAATATACTTGAGCAAGAATTACACATCTGAAGGTACATTGATATAAATAGAAACAAAATTTTGAATTATTTTTGGAATCTCACTCGGTTAATATATATCATTCTAGATTATATGACATAATTTTAATGATAAAATTTTTAGAACTAGGTGAGTAATAGATTCATGAATAACGGATAACATGTAGAGAGTAACAATTTTTCAAAATGTTAATGGTGTTAGAATAACATTTCACATTTAATAAATAAAAATGGAATATATTTACATCATGGTGAAATAATCCTACATACAAACCTTATAATATTATTATATATTATTAATGAAGGTATGTAGTATAAAATATCCATTAAAATATTTAATTAATATATATGGATACATTCTAAATATAAAAATTAATTTTAAAATTAAAAGGGGGAGGCACTCAAGAGAGATAATCAGACTAGGTTTGTCTCACAATAAGAAACACTTCGTGTGTAATATGAGTAATGGGTAATTGATATTTTTTGGTTAATTATACAATACCATGAATGAAAAATTAATATTAACATATTTTATTGACATAAAACATATTCATGTTTGATAATCATTCTAAAATATAAGTTATTTGAAAATAATAATTGAAATTTATTCACATAAGAGTTGATTAGTATTTTAATCAATACGTAGATAAATAATTATCTTTTGAGTAGATGAGAATTTAAATAAATGTCATGCTATGGATATCCATATAAAATTATTTTATATATTTCATGTCATTAGTCTTAATGAAAAAAAATCAATTTTTTTATTTTTCACATTAATAAATATATTTCATGAAATTAATTATGAGAAAAAAATACATTCACTCAATACATGATTTTTCAAAATATATTATGACATTCATTATTATAACATTGAATATATTAATTTGTTTTATTAAAATTATTTTCCTATATGTAATCATTTATAAACTATATTTATAATTATTATATTCAAATATATTACTTAATTTTATTTATTTATAATATCTTGTGTTAGAAATAATGATCATTTTGATGTAGTTACATAATAGAATTGTTGATAATTATTATACGACAAATTTTAATTGTTATCATATTATATATGATACATTTATATATTATTTTTGATATTTACAATTTTATAATCTAAATAAATGGGAATTTTGTTTAGGATCATTAAATAATATTTTATAGATAATTATGGTTTGATTATTCCAAGTGAAAAAAGGGAATTTTATAAAAATATGGGACAAATTTATTTAATGCCACTAAAATAAAAATTAAACACATTATTTAAATATTTATAAAATCAATTAATTTTAATTAAATTCCCTTTGAAATACATGATAAAAATTTATATTCGTATACAAGAAGGCCATTAAACTAAAAAATGTATAAAATACCCTAAATAATTAATGAATATATAAAGATTCAGATGTAAAATCATTACAAAATAGTTTAATGATCTTATATAGTGTTTTTTAGTTTGATATATCAAAATTTTATTGTGCCCTTATTTTTGGATAACATATATGATGCTATTTTTTATTGTGAATATTTATATTTTTTCTCTTAGAGCACCCTTTTCCAGATTTGAATATATAGTTGTTGTTTATTGCCCTGATTTTAAATTTCATGTATAAAATATCATTCTAAAGATAATTAATTTTATAAAGTACATTTTAATTAATTAATAACATCTTTATAAAATATATAAAAGTAGATGATTAAATGAATAGTGGAAATCAATCATTTAATTGAGGGGATTGTTCACACATATAAATATTTTATGATATCATTTATCCATAATGATGATATGGTAAATAGTTTTTATCAGTTCAAAACAAATTATATTATATAGTTATAATAATCATAAATTAAATTCAATAAGAGGACATACCGTTCATAGTGTTTATGGGTAACCAAACATGTTTCTTAATAGAGGTGGTAGTATGCACTTATTCACAATTCACATTTTAATTTTTCTTAATGGAAATGGTAATAGTGGATAATTCTTATTCCACCACAATAATATATTAACAATGTTATAATAATATATATGATATCATTTTAAATTGGTGTAATTGAATATGAGGATGATGAATTTCACATATTGAAGTAGAAATGAGAATTGTGTGGTATGAAATTTATACATCAGTTCTTATGTAGTAATATTCTCATGTTGGTTAACCAGCTGAGGGATATTATTTTTAGAAAACGAAAATATCACAATGGTGGAAATAAAATTTTAGGAGGGTGTGGGTTTATTTTTTTATTATTTAATTATTTTTTATGAAAACATGAGTAGAGTGGTTAATATATTATAAGTGAAAATAGATTTCATTTCTATATATACACAATAAATATTAATAAAGGGACATCACATTCATAGATTGTATATCCATAATTGGTCTTAGAGAGGGAAATGGATAATGTTGATAGTGACGTAAAAAACAACAACAAAAAATCATTAAAACATTTTTTTTGTCTTTTCCCCTTGGTCAAACCCTTATTACATGTTTTAATTTTTTAAAAGGTAACTAAATTTAAACTATTTAATTTATATTTTATAAAAAAAAAATATTGTGATCCATATTACATAATATTTAACTAAGAATTTGAAATTTAAAATCCATTTTATTATATTGATTTTATAAAATTAAAAATAATAATTTTTTAATTGTAAGTTAATAATGCAATGTCATCCATTTTTTAAAAAAAGAATCCCTTGTTCTAAAATTCCAAATATCAGTTACTAAATTAAAAAATAAAATATTATTTATAAATTGAATTATATAAAACATATTTTTTCATAGAATAATGTTTCATTATTATAGAATTTGTACATATATATTATTAATGTATTAATTATTGTGTTACTTTTTATAATAGAATTTTTTTAACAGTCCCATAAAAATGTATATTTTTTTAAAAATATCAATAATTAAGTCTGAACTAATTCTAGGATTATAATAAAAAGTAATAATTTATTTATGATGAAAAATGTATAAAATTATTAATTTAAACATTAAAATAAATAGTTACATATAATGATAAACCATATTTAATTGAAAATATCAGATTAAATAAATAGTTATCATTATTTATTATATAATTAAAATAATAATTATAAAAAAATTATTTTATAAATAGTATAAATAATTATAATAGTCATTTGCCAGTAAAATAATAATAATATTTTTATAAACATTAATGTTGGTAAAAATAATAATGATGATTTATCTATATTACTATGAAACATGCACACAAACACACACACTAAGTCACAAAAACACAAAAACACAGACATATAGTTATTTAGATACTCATCTTAATACATAAAAATTCAATGAACATATTTTATATATCTAGTCATATAGCATTTTTTTGTTTTTCAGAGGATTCAGGTGAGGTATATTTCTGAGAACATTTTTTATTTAAGGAAAATATAAATTGAATAGTTGTGTCATTATAGTTAATATTTATGGATTAATATCTTCAATATCACCAACCAGAACCAAATTAATTATTTTTTTAGTAAATACAGGAAATCAATATATGATCATGGTTATTACCCAATGTATGTACATTACACATTCTGTGTCCATGAAATGTTTTGTGGAACATATATTAGTTATATAATTAATGTGAATACTATAAGTTCTGTTATGTATTCTTATATGAGTTCTTGATGTCTAGAAAGAATCTTATTTTCTTAGGTATGTTAACATCATTCATATTTTTAAATATAAGATCATATATTAGTTGATAGTTTTTCAGTGCCCATACTAGAAAGATAATGTTATATTGAATCACAATAGTATTCTAGATTAGATTAAACTAGTATATTTTCATCATTAATGGAAACATTAATGAAACCATGAACAACAAATTCCTCAAAATTTTATTAATTCATAAAAATATAAGTACAAATTCTCTTTTAATAAATAGAACATTAACTTCTATAATGGAATTAAATTTGAAACATTCTCATCATTATTATTATATTGAATAAATATAAAAAATAATCATTAAATGTTAATATCAGGATACTCCAAGCTTTTCTCTTCTATTACTAATCAAAAAATTATTGCAACATTGAACGTAAAAAACAATACTTTCTAGACATTTTACATTACATTATATTCTCTTTATGAAGTAACATTAATGAAAATGTCTTACTATCATTAAATTATGTTGTATTCAAAATATTTTATATACTAATATCTGTAGTAGTGTCATATTAGATAAATTATACATTAACAACATAAAAAATAAACAACATTGTCTATGTGGAATATCAATAATGAAAATACTTTCATTTTATTCATTTTATTTCATATAATCTATCAAATGTTATATGTATAATATATTGACCTTATGTTTTTTTAATTTATAATCACCAAGAGTCATTAAAGTAATTCACATATAATTAATTCTCAAACCTATTTATTTATCTAAATATAAATACAAAAAATAAAAATATTATTATGATCAACTATCTCATTAATCAAATTATAAAAAATTCCATTGGATAATATCAACATATTCTATAATAACTAGTCCTTAATGGCCATCAATCATCAATTGTGGGTAAAATATCTCTCATGGCATGATCTTTGTAATATATATTGACAAGAAACACTTACTTTCTTTTGATTTGATGTAAAACTGATTAAATAAAATCATATTAAATTTAATCATAAAATTTATTCAAGTTATATTATAAATTTTGATAACATAAAATATTTAACTTATTATTCTATCTTGAAAACATTTTGAATCACGATGTAAACATAGCCTTATGATATTCCATTTGGTGAATAAAATATCATTTATTGAAAAATATAAATCATTTTTATAAAATTTCATTTTGAAAATGTAATAATTTTTAAAATTATAAATTATGACTTATTCTGTAATATGTTTTCTATTACATATTATCTTAATTTTTCCTTAACAATAAAAATTTTTATATATCGTTTCTTACATTGGGTTATCTAATTTTTAATATTTATACTCTAGGATCCAAAAACCATTTACACTACCAAATAAATAAAACAATAACCTAATTTTTATGGAATTTACCAGTTTAACATCACTGATGAAATTTTTAATTATATTATAATTTTAAGATACTCTTAATGATATATAACATTAAAATAATGTAATTATATGAGTACAATAATATATCACATAATAAAAAAAGTGGATTACATTTCTCAGGGACCATTTCCTTTTTCAAATTTCCATATTTAAGAAAATATTACATATCCTATTAAATATTCTATGTATCTATATGAAACTCCCTAAACGTTAAATATTTTATTTATACTCGATTATATATTTTCAATTCCTTAACATAAAACTCATAATTGAAATACTTCTCTTGACATCATCAAAATCCTTGAAAACACGTTAGAAATAAAATTATATTCCTTCTGTATCATGATATATTCTACAAAAAAGATGAGTATATAAACACTCTATAACTTATTTTATTAAATTATAATATTTGGGACCAAAGTTATTCATTTTCATTAATCAGGTAAAATATCTTAAGATAGATTGTAATTTAACCATCATATATAAATGTAGATAACATCATGAATTTCATATAAAATTCCTTAATATTATTATAGTGATTTACAAACATCAATATTTATTGACCAAATACAACATGAAATTATTTTTATATGTGTATAAGGATTCAAAAAATGAGCTACAATAAAGATTCATAATTTTCCAAAAAACAATTACAAACAGTAATTGAATGTTTACCACCATGTCAAATATGATGAATCCAAAAAAAATCCATATAAATGGTAATATTACAATATTTTACATTAGAAAATAATTATTATATATATTAATGAAATATAATGATAACTAAAATAAAATCTTACTAGATATTCATTTTGAAAAGATTACTAAGAGTTTTCAATGGAAGATATCACCATGAAACACTTTTATGATATGTTAATTTTGTATATTATACCCCATTATGTAAATATCCTCCTCAATAATAGGTTTGTTCAACAACCTCATTATTCATTATCTTTATAAAATCCAAAAAAAATTGAAACCCAACGTTAATTAATAAAACAAACCCAAATACGTTGGTTCACTAATCATCCTTTTTTTTGAATAATTTAATTTTAATCATAGATACCAATAACAGTATTAATATCATGATTTTGTATCAAAAATTCATAATTTATTCCATTTATTTATAAAAAATAAATATATTTTAATATTACTAAATATAATTATCATTTTTTATTGAATTTTAAATCCAATCTTTCAAGCTCACTACCTTTACTGAATTATAAATCATATTGCACCCTTTAATAATTCCAATTAATTAAGAGATATTATTTTTTTATATTAGTCATCAAACAAATTATTTTTTATAATGATCTTCAAATTTACCAACCAATTAATACATGATAAAATATACATATAAAAACATTATTAAAAAATTATAAAATAAATTATATTCATTATAATATCACACATGTAATTCCACATTCGAAATCAAATTTTATGGGTTGTTTAAAAAAATTATTATAAATTATATCAAATGTAATTGTAATAAAAATAAATAAATATATTTTATAAGGATATCATATTGCATTGATATTATCATTATTTATTTAAACCAGTCCCCATCAAGATTTATAATTATTTGAATAAAACAAAATATTGAAAAGTGTGATTTTTCTACCGTATCTTGACTTTTTATGTTTCCCTCACAATTTTATGAATATCTTGTAATATTTAAACTATTTTATTATGATCTATTTATCTAGAAAATTAAAATTATGATGTATTAAACATTTAACCATGGTTAGTTATTATAGAATATACTCAATGAATATACATTCATATTCATGAATATTTTATTTATAATAGGAATTATATTACTAGTGATAACAGTCAACGATGGATATCTCCATTATGATTCATATTAGGATATCATTAGTCATTTTATCCATATTGTTCATCATCTTTAATTCTATATAAGAAATCGATAACAAAATTGATTTAATAATAGGGGCATCATCAAAATAACATAAGTAAAAGAAACTAGGAATAAAATTACATCAAAACCTAAAGTTTATTTTATGTACATATATATTATGACACACTAAAGCCATGTAAAAGACTATGGATGATCCTAAATTCCAATAATCATAAGTGGTTCACATATTTTGTAAATCGTTGACATATATTTCCACATTACATGAAATTTTTAGGTGGAAATATAACATTACAAACCAATGTACCTGTTCAATAAAATGAAAATGACACAAACTGTTAGAGATTATGGATTGAATTAGATGAAATTATTATAAATATGAAATTCAAAAATCATATATATAATAAACAAAAGAACAAATAATAAAATATTTCAACATGGTCTAAAATCTAAAGGAAACTAACGTACCAGTTTTGGAATCATATCATACCCCATACAATAAATAATTCAACACTATATACTCAATACACCATTTGTTCTGTATCAAGTCCCCCTAACTAGAGAACAATTACCACATCCCCTAACAAATATCATGTTTGATAACTTCAATATGTATAAAATGGATTACATGTAGGTGGTGAGTATGAATCCTAGTTGGAAATCATAAGATACTTTTAACACCCACCTTTTGTAGAAGTATATGATAATATGTATATATAATAGATTAAATTATATTCCATTGAACAACAACTAAATTGTGAAAAATAAATAGTTTAAATAAAAAATAAAATGTATTAAACAAAATTTTAAGGTTCCCATAATATGAAATTTGTGAAAACATAATAATTATGGATTCATTCGATGGACTAACATTCCAGTTGAACACTCATGACTAGACCTGAGACATCATGTATTTGTACAAATAAATGTTTCCCTAAATTTTGGACTGAAATCCATTTCTACACCATAATTTTCTCATAAATTAATGAAATAAATTCATATAAACCCTTCAACACTCACAATTTTAATTAGTAGATTTGTTATTAAAAATATAGGTAATACTTTACAATTATTTATTGTATATATTATTTTAGTAATTACAATTTTTTAGAAAATAAATAAATTTTAAGAACTAGATGATTTTATTTATATACACATGTTATATGATATATAATTCACCTACAATGTTACATTCATTCAATATAATCAATGTGAAAAAAACTCCAATAGAATATAGTCACCATATTTATCAATGTAGAACATTAATTCATACTAAATTGAGTTGGAGAAATAAATTATGGCTCTCCGATGATGCATTTAAGGAAAAATCGAATGACTACCTATAAATAATTAATACCTAATTTCCACATTACGGAATGTATCATACAAAAAACACAAAAGTGTTTCCACCATAAAAAAACTAATATGACGAAAATAACCATGAAATAGATTACAACATTAGGGAACTACATTTAATGATTTACTTCCCATCATGAAAAATCAATTTCCTTACAAGTTACCCAATGACATTTCTAAAAAACACATCATAATGCCGACCACACCATGACAATGATACTATTCCCAATTCATGGAATGTAGTCTTTCTATTTCCCATAGAGAGACCACTATACACACCACACACATAAATAGAAATCTCTATAGAATGCCAACATATTGACCCAAGGATGGATCGACATTTCCACCTTTCTAAAACACATCAGACCATGAACATCACCATAGTGGATGTTACAACATGGTGATGCCCATATAACGAAATTTTTGTATCCCAACTAATACTATGTTTCATTCATCTGGAAACATCTCCCTTAAAAACCCTAATTTATTAAAATAAAAAAACTTTTACATTAACTAAATAGGGGGTTGGAATTTTGTATTATAGGAAAAATTCATCATTTCACCACCATTATTTTTCAAGATTTATACATTCTTAGGAAACACTATCTTATTGATTTTTTTGATCTTTCATCATATTAGGGACATACAAATTCATATTATCTAGAAAGGAAAATCCATTTTTTTGTGAATTATCAATCTTATTTGATGAATCAATTACCATTATTCATATAGTCATGCATTGATTTGGAATATTCTGGACCATCTACATATGAGTGGGGTCTTACATCATTGTGACTTTATAATAAAAAAATAACATCTTATTTGTAATCCATATAAATATCTACAATTGTTAAATTATATATTTAATCTAATTTTAAAGAGTATTAAAAATTAAATTTTTACTTCCTATGTTATTCTTATGATATAAAAATTATCATTTCCTAATAATCGATCACCAAAATCATATACTAATTAATAGATGAATTCAAGAAATCCAATCCTATTATTCTATTGACTAATTATATTATATTTTAATATTCTATACATGTTCACTAAACATCATTGTTTTCATTAATTTATAAATTATATTGGAATTAATGGAACATAATAATTGTATCTTCTATTATTTTGTGTTATCCTATTTTAAATTCTTCACTAGACTGATGTGGTAATTATTTTTAACTTTCCTTCATTATAATGTAGACTCTCTATATTTTTCTCTTTTTATTCAATTTTATTGTAACTAATTTTATCATTATTATATGAATTTTGGATACATTATATAGAAAATAAAGAATCATAAAACTTTATAAAAATATTAAAAAATTAATATAATTTATGATAACATTCCATTTTATTCATAATAAAATGACATACATTCTCTTAATAAAATTTCATCAACAATGAATATTTTTATAAATTCTATGAATATTTTCTCTAATATTTAGTCTAAAAATCAGTGTCAATGAAATTAATAATCATTAAAATATTAAATTTTTTACATATCAAACTAAAATCATAAAAAAATGAACACTAAATCTTATTCTATTTCTCTTGGATATTCTTATTACAGCTTAAAAACCACGTGGTTTAGGGAAATGTAACAATTTTAATGGGTATAATTTTTTTAGAAATTATTAATGGCCATGACTATATCTTGAAATTATATATTGGTTTTGATTTTAGCTGTCTTTACAGCCATATAGGTTATGATTTTTATTATTTTCATATAGTAGTACATAAAATAATTCTAGTAAAAAACAATGTATTTATAATATGCGTAACCATATTCCAATAAATTATATTGTGTTACAAAATAATAAAAAAATGAAATATATAGTAAAATAATATCATGATTTATATAATATATCTCAAAAAATCCCACACAACCCAATGGAACAAATGTTTAGTGTCATTGAGGTTAACCTTCTAAAATTCATACTTTATAATACATGAAAACATTTCGTCATATTCATTCTATTATATAACAATTTATAAAAATTTCATATGATATAATCTCTATCATAACCTTGGAGATTAGAAACATAAGAAAGAATATTTCTCAACAAAATTATATGTAAAATTATAACGTAATATATCAAAATTAAAACTCAATAATAATGTGTAGAAAACATAAATATTAAAATAACATGTAAAATGATTATAGATTATAATGATAAATACTTACAAAATACAATATCATAAAAATATTTATATGGAATCATTGAATATATAATATGTATCAAAATATATTTTAATCATCATAAAACACATGAGAAATAAATAATGTTGTATAAAAATATAAAATTATGTTGATCCCATGAAATAATATTAACTTATATAAATTAAATGCTACATGAAAATTCAGTATAACCCATAAACCAATATGGATATACAACTCATCCATTATAAAATGAACATTTTTTTGACAAAAATAATCATGCCAACCATTGTTAAAATAAAACTATTATAGTGATGCCTAAACACATTACCAAACCCATCATGCCCATACTTGAGTTAACAATATTACTATATTCTTTATTAACCATGTCTAAAGATAAAATAATAAACTAATGCACTATAATGTGATATAATATCTTATCTACAATCATCCACTGATATTTTTTCCAATAAAAATCATTCACCATCATATTATAATGATCCATTATAAAATGCATCATATTGATAAACATTAAACATTCCAGTATTTACTTGTCATTATAAACCCATGAAAAATAATTAGTATTGATATAAAACTTGTAAAGACCATAAAATTCCATGTATTATTTTTTTTAAAAATATATGTAATAATACGAGACCACAAAAATTGACGACATGTGATTCGGAGGCCCCGTGTGCCCGGGATGAATTTTGGAACTTTATTTTCAGGTACGTTTAGTAAACATGTGAGCAGGTTTTTTAACATTTGAACAGGGGATTGGAATTGAAATCTGAGGACACAATTGAACTCGCAGTGCTGGTATTCACTTAATAAGACCTTTACCTCGACCGTAGTAGGTCAAGGGTGAAGTATAGTTTTTCATTTGTTCGTGGGAAAATAAATATAAAATTAGTAATCATTTTATTTTAATTTTTGGAACTTCTCTACATGGGTTATGGTGGTGGGGACAATCCGAACTAAAACCCCCAATTTTATTTCAAATGTGGGGGCCACCCGACTCTTGACCTCTCTCTTTAATGAGGGGGTGACCCTATGTTTCTTCTAAATTAAATATGCCAACTCCCCATTTATTTGTGGGAGCCAGCTAACAAATAATGAAATGTTTCACCATTTAATTTGTACTAACATAATTAATCTTCTTATGTTAAATTATATTGGCACCTCATTCATTTGGTGGAAAATGAGTGGAGGGGGGAGCTTTTTGGGGAGTTACGCTTTTCCAACAAAGAACACCTCCCAATGAAGCACTTCATCAACGAATAACTAGTTCAACACAAAATGAGCCACCTCCAATGTGTGAAATCTTCGACAACAATGAACCAACATCCACAATTATATCATAACTGATGTTAACAAAACATTTAGTTAGTGGTTTGGTTATTCTTCATGTTTTAAGTAGATCTAATCATCTTGATCTTCCTGCTACTGAACTAATTCTGGGGAAGCGGGCCAAATGAACATGAACCGATCCATCCGCAGTTCATCATGGTTGGTGTGTTATTTGTGGTAGA
Organism: Viscum album; assembly: GCA_963277665.1. NCBI lineage: Eukaryota > Viridiplantae > Streptophyta > Magnoliopsida > Santalales > Viscaceae > Viscum > Viscum album. Next base: position 1,652,880,348 of record OY728142.1, read on the forward strand.
GGAGGACGGAAACCAACACCAGAGGGACACAAAAATGGAGGCAGACACAATGGCTGACCGCGAAAAAGGTGACGACACGACCACGCCTCCATACAGCAGAGTATTGCAGCCTTGTGTCGCGATAGAGAGAGAAGGGCGACTGGCTCGCATCCAGCCACCGGTGATGGCGTGGTGCGCGACCGCGCCACAGGGAGAAAATGGTTGGCCTCCTGCCAGATGCGGCAGACCGACTCACCATGGCCTCCCCGCCGCAACGTGGCCTGCCCGCACTACGGGCCGCCTAGCACGGGCCGGGTCAGTCCGACTGTACCTGGACCAATTTTGACCATATACATTCTCTTAGACATAAATTTGGCACTGGGCCTCCATTTGATGAACCGTGTGGGGTGATGGAAACATTGAGAGACACTGTCACTTTAGTATACCCCACTAGATATTTGGATAATTTTTTCCTATGGTTGGGTTAGATTGACCCGAAATCCAACCAGGCCTTCAGGGTTAAAAGGATAATAACTTACAGTTCGGGCATATGATTGAAGAAATGTCTGTTTTTATTAGACCCATATGACATGGTGGCCCATTTGGATTCTTATTTAGGGAATTTTGTGATAGTTGGAGTATCGACTAGTGTCTTGAGAAGACGACCCTCCAAGAGACAAGTGAGCTTAGTGCGGGAATCATGTAGCTGGCTGTGATGATGTACTGAGATTCTATGTGGGTCTGACAACATACTGACGATGAACAAGGATTGTATGTGTGTCCGACAATGTACTGATGATGTACTAGAATCTAGTGTGGGTCTGAAGAAGTACTGACAATGCACTAGGATCCTGTGAGGGTCTGACGACATACTGACGATGTACAAGGATCATGTGTGGGTCTGACGATGTACTAACAATGTAGTAGGATCGTGTGTGGGTCTAAATATGTTGTAATGATATAATAGGATCATGTGTGGGTTTGACGATGTAGTGATGATGTAATAGGATTCTTTGTGGTTATGATGAAATAATGACGATTTACTAGGATCCTGTATGGGTCTGACGACGTACTAACAATGAACTACAATCTTGTGTGGGTCTGATGATGTACTGACGATTTACTAGGATCATGTGTGGGTCTGACGATGTACTGACAATGTAGAAGGATGTTGTGTGGGTTTGACAATGTAATAGGATCATATGTGGTCCTACAATTTGGGATTCATCATGGTTCTACCACTTAAGAGAGGAAGTTGATTCAGTAGTTACATCTAATCATCTACACTACTGTACATAAGATATACTCGGTGTGAGATGAGTCTATACCTATGATGTAATTTCCATTGGGTTAATACCTTTTCATTATTCATCTCTATAGAGTACCTTTATGGTACTTACCTTTTTGGTACACCTTTCTTTTTGGTATAGTTGAGCTTGGGCTTTTGAGTTGGACACTATGTTTCCCCATGATTGAGATTGGAATACTTGATAACATAGGTATATGTATGGGCCATTATCTAAATAGTTTTGTCTGTTGATTTCACACTTTTTGTTCCATACTTTGTGGATTTTTGGAGACTTAGAGGGACTTGTGTTCCCTACTAAGTGTCATTATACTCACCCCTACATGAGTTATGCCCACACCTTGTTTTTTTTTGGTGTAGATGATGGACAACAATGACAGAGGACGATGGTACCAAGACTAAAGGTAGCTCGGAGTTGGACATAAGAGGAGGCATACCGCAGAGACGATCATTCGAGAGCTATACATACCCTTCAGGTAGTATCCATGGCTGGTGTTCACAAGAGTTGGTTGAGTTTACTTGTACATTTCAGTTTTCATGTAATTTCTAGTTGGGCTTGTATTCTGGTCCTTTTTTTGTTACTGTACTCACAATTTATCAATATTGTTTACTTGTTTTCAAAAAAATTTGTGTGCTTGGTTGCATGTGTTTACAGGATATAAAGTCAATGCTTTCCAACTTTTAGAGAATACGTCTTAAGTTCTAGTCTCCATCCCCAGGCCTATGAATGGCGGGATTGGGGTAGTCACGACATAGGCCCCGGGGAATGGGTCATGAAAATTTGGTATCAGAGAAGTCAGTTCAACCATATAACATAATACTCTGATCTTTTTTAATGGTAATAGTGTTTCATGTAGTGAGTATGGTTATTAGTTTAAAAAATATAGTGTTGGTGCGGCAGCTGACATATCATTACACCTGGACCCTGACTTCTGATTTCCAACTCTGAGAAAGAAAACACTGATTGCGTGTGTGTTTCAAGATTTTTCAATGTGACTTCTTTGAGTAAGCTCACCAGGTATATCGTATTGACTATGGAGCACCTGTTTCATTTAACAGTTCCTCCACATAAACGGCCAGCTAGGGTACTAGGTATAGTACCCACTAATAGCCCACTGAGCGACGAGGCCACGGTTCAAGGCCCTCTTCCATTAGAGGCACCAGTGGAGGCACTAGAGGTACCATTACCGGTTGGGCCACTGATGCCACCAAGCCCTGTAGTAGAGGGTGCATGCCGATTGAGTGTGTTTCATGTGTTCTAGTGCTAGAGTCCACTCAGGTTCAGGGGAGATACAGACCCACAGGCTGCTGATGATTGGCTGGAGGCTATGGTGAGAGTCTTACAACTGGTAGGGAAACTAGCTGATCTCATGGTGATCCGTACCACCAGTATTCTACAGGAAGCATCAGGTAGATGGGGGATCTTGGTGATACAGTTTCACGATGAGGTGAAACTTCTCTGGGAAGACTTTGAGGGCCTGTTTTGGGAAGAGATTGTCCTAGTGACTCATTACATAGTGTGCATTCAGGAGCTTCTTGATCTGCAGTAGGGAAGCATGACTGTGGCTTAGTACTAATCTAGGTTCACCGACCTCTCACGCTACTCCACTGATATGGTTCAGGAACCATTCTTCAGGGCCTAAACCATTGAGCATGGACTCATTTAGAATATCAGGGCTTCGATGATTTCCTTTAGCATCCTGATGCAGGAGGGGGTGATAGAGAAATCCCTCTTAGTGGAGATATTCCTAGCTGAGCAGTCACTAGAAGCGAGACCGACCACCAAACATCACATAGTAGAGTCTTCTGCAGTTGGCAGTAGTGAGATATCATAGAGATCTAAGAAGACCATACCTATAGGTGGATGACCACATGCCTCAGGATCAGTTGTGTGGGGTACTAGAGACAGATCCAGTCATGCATGGAACTGTCAGTGTCTCACATGTGGTGGGCACAGTCACATGTCTCGTGAATGTATGACTCGACGTACGGATGATCAGTAGACAGTAGAAGAACTGCCTAGGCAGAGATAGAGGATTGAATAAGGAGGTCTGCATGGAGCAGGCAGACGTGGCAGAGGAGATGGCCATGTAGCAGGTGGTGGGTGATTATTTGAGGTGTTACCGGCCCACCCCCAGGTGGTCCACCCCAACCACATAGAGCAGTTGGACATGGGCGAGATCAGCTTAAGGTAGTTGAGGCCTATGATCATGGCAGTCTAGAGATGATATGAGGTACGATCTATGTCTACTACACCTTAGCTACAACACATATTGACACAGGTGCCAGACATTATTTTATTTCCACTCACCTCATTCAGATCTCAGAGATTCTGAAGGAGCCATTAGCTAGATCCTTATGGCTAGAGACTCCTACAGGAGAGTATTTGACGATTATGAAATGCTTCCGGTAGTGTGAGATTACTCTAAGAGGCGAGAGATTTGGTTGGGATATCCTAGTAGTGGCATCGAGGTTTTACGACATCATCTTGGGTTAGAAATGGTTATCTATAGTTCATGCTCAGATTGAATGTATTAGGGGAAATGTGTGGCGTGTCCACACGGATGGAACCAGGTTTACTTTCATCAGTGAGAAGGGAGCCTTTTCAGCACAGGCTGGACTCACCTATAGGAGAGTGCAGTCGATCACTCATCAGTTGTCTAGAGATACCCTCAGAGTAGTTTATGTGAAGATTCCAAGTAATCTTGTATTGGTGGACCAGTATGAGGATGTCTTGTCTGAAGATGTTCTGAGTCAACCTCGCCATAGAGAGGTGGAATTTTACATTGAATTGTACCCTATGATGGCACCAATATCTATACTAGTATATCGCATGGATTATGCAAAGCTTCATGAGCTATGAGTACAACTAGAAGACTTATAAGGGAAGGGATTCATTCGGCCAAATGTTTCTCCTTGTACAACCCCAATTTTGTTCACCAAAAAGGAATATGGGAGCTTGATACATTGCATTAAATATCAGTGCTTGAACTAGGTGACCGTGAAGAACATATTACCACTCCCAAGGATTGACGACTTCTTTGATCAGCTGAAGGACGCATGATGGTTCTCGTAGATAGGTCTCAGATCAGGATACCACCATCTTAGAGTACAAAATGTGGATGTGCCTAAGATGACATTTAGATGTCTGTACCGGCCACTACATGTTCTTGGTAATGCCATTCGGCATGACTGACTATCCAGCAGTGTTTATGAGTCTCATAAACAGAATATTCTATCTATAACTTGATCACTTTGTGGTGGTCTTCATCGATGAAATTATGATCTAATCAACTACCGAGGATGGGAATTCCTATCATTTACATATAGCACTATACACACATAAATAGAACATGCTTTATGGTAATCTAGTGAAGATCTAGTTCTGGATCGGAGTGGTTCACTTTCTGGGACATGTACTCTTGGAGGATGGAGTTGTGGTGGATCCAGTTAATATTGAGGTGATACATTCTTGGGATCCGCCCATGAGTGTGACAGAGGTACAGAGTTTCTTGGGATTGGCTGGATACGAATAAAGGTTTGTGCCATATTTCTCTAGTGTTTCAGCACCTTAATCAATGTTGACAATGAATGGGAAACCATTCGTTTGGTTAGAGAGATACTAGTGGAGTTTTCAGGAGCCGGGGTAGAGGCTGACTAGTGTCCCCCGTCGTGAGGCTACCAGAGGAGGCCATAGGGTACGTAGTCTACTGCAACACATCAGGGACCAGTCTTGAATGTGTCCTGATGCAGGTGTGAGTATTTATCGCATATGGTTCTCGACAGCTGAGATAGTATGAACATAACTATGCTACCCATGACCTGCAGTTAGCAGCAGTGTTCTTTTCCTTGAATATGTGGCAACATTACTTGATGTGTGAGCATTTTATGGTATACTCAGATCAAAATATTCTCAGTTATATCTTCTCCCAAAAGGATGTTAATCTGATACGTCAACATTGTCTTGAGTACCTCTATGACTATGACATTGAGATAGTCTTTACTATTGGGAAGGGGAACATTGTAGTAGATGCACTCTGTAGGAGATCTGGTATAATGCTGCTAGGTGAGGTGACGGGGCAGCTGGCCTCTTTACATAAATCCTTTGTGGAACAAGATGGAGCAGCTTTCCTTTAGTCTCATACAGTATCTCCCCCAATTTTTCAGTGAGTTAGGGATGTGCAGCATGGGGACGTTGACTGCGAGACTTGATGTGCTCAAATATCAACTGGACATGCACCTGATGGAATTTTTTTATTTTGGGTAGATCGTCATCCACTTTAGAGGACATACCATCGTACCAGTGTCACATCAGGAGCAATTTTTGAGAGATTTCCACATATCCCCTCTAGTGGTACATCCAGCAGTGGTGAAGATGTACCAGGACATCCAATGACAGCACTAGTGGCCGAGAATGAAGAAACCAATATCACATTTTTTCTCTCAATGCCTCACTTTTCAGCAATTGAAGGCGGACCATCAAGTACCTGCATGATTAGTTATTCTTTTATAGGTCCTAGAGTGTATCTGGATGGGATATCGATGGGAATAATGACATTACATCCACAAATATTTAGGATTCAAAATTCAATCTGGGGGATCGTCGACTGACTCACCTGGTCAGCACACTTTCTCCGGTACCGATAGCAGGGTACAGTAGAGAGATTAGGATGACTCTATGATCAAGAGAGTATGTGGTTACATGGAGTACCCACGAAGATTTTCTCTGATTGTGATACATGTTTCACTTCCCGGTTAGGGAAGGGGTTGCAGGAGGCTTTCGGGATGCAGCTTCCTTTGATCACCTCCTTTCATCCTCAGAGAGGTTGCCAGAATGAGCGGACCCTTCAAACCCGCGAGGGAATGCTACGTTCTTGCATCCTCGGCATTGGATGCTTCTGGGAGGATAACATGCCTTTGGTGGAGTTTAATACAGCAACCCCTATCACTACAATATTGGGATGGAACCATTCAATTCATTATACGGGCGACCTTGCAGATCACCTTTCTGCTGGACTGACCCAGGGGATTCAGCACATGTGGGACCATATATGGTATAGGCTACTACAAATAAAGTGAAAATCATCCAGGAGTGGATGAAGTCTGCATAAATCTGGTAGATGTCTTATGCCTAAGGGATACATAAACATCTGGAGTTTGAGGATGATGACCATGTCTTTATACGAGTCTCGTTGTGTTGAGGTTTGCAGAGATTTAGTCGGGTTGGCAAGTTATCCTTGAGGTTCATTGGACCCTTTTAGGTCCTCAGCAGTGTTGGATAGTTGGATTACCACCTAGCACATCCTCGTCAGTTGCATCGGTGCATGAAAAATTCCACGTATCCCAATTGAGGGGATACACGCATGATGTTAACCAAGTCATCGACCATGAAGATCAAGACATCAATGATGGGGCACCATTAGCAGAGGTTCCAGTAGATATTGAGGATCGATAGGAGCTGTTTATTCAGGGGTGGTTGATAACTTTGGTGTGAGTTCAATACCAGCACGAGAACCTCCAGAAGAGCACATGGGAGCAGGAGGATCAGATATGTGCTTAGTACCCCCAATTTTTCACTTAGTTTGAGTTGTGGATTATGGAGATGTAAATCCATGAGAATGAGAGAATATAAAGACCCATAAATTCCATGATTTTTTTTTAAATTATATGTAATATTACAAGACTGAAAAAATTGACTATGTGTGATTCCGAGAACTGGTGTGCCCGAAAATAAATTCCTAACTTTATTTTTAGTTACAATTAGTAAACGTGCCAGCGGGTTTATGTTAATTTTGAACCGGTGCTCAGAATTAAAATCTGAGGACATCGTCGATCTCTCAGTGATGGTATTCTCTTAAAGAAAACATTACCTCAACAAAAATAGGTCGATGGTTAAATATAGTTTTTCACTTGTTCATGGAAAAATAAAAATACACTTATTTAACATTTTTTTTATTCTTAAAACCTCTCTACATGGGTTATGGAGTTCAGAACCACCCGAAATAAAACCCCCGATTTGAATTTGAATATGGGGACCACCTAAATTTCGCACTCCATCTTTAATTAGGGGGGGTGACCCTAGGTTTCCTATAAATTAATTATGCCAACTCTTCATTTAATTGTTGGATCCAACTAACAATTAATGAAATGTGTCATCATTTTAATTGGGCCAATATAATTAATATTCTTATGTTAAATTATATTGGCTCCTCATTCTTTTTGTCGGAAAAGGAGAAGGGGAGAGCTTTTGGGAGGATTAACCTTCTCCAACTTGGAACAACTCTCAACAAATAACTACTTCAACAAATATCCCGCCACCTCCAATGTGGGACATCTTCAACAACAAAGAACCGATGTCCGACCTTATCTCCTCACTGATTTCAACCAACCTTTGAGGTATTGGTTTTTTTATTCATCGTGTTTTATGTCGAATTAATCATCTTGATCTTCCTGCTAACGATCTAATGCGGAATAAGACGAATAAAACGCCCCAATCCCTCATCCATTTATCATCGTTGGCGTGTTCATCACATTGAAGGAGGATGGAAACCAACAACGAAGGGGCACAAGAATTATGAACGACACCACAGCTAGCCGCGATGAAGGGGGCGGCATGACCGCACCTCCCGATAGATGAGAACTATGGCCTTGTGCCGCGGTGATGAGGGATGGGAGGTTGTCTCATTGTCGGCCGCTGGCGAAGGTTTCGTGTGACCATGCTGCATGGAGTGGACAGTTGGCCATTCAGCCAACCACGGTGGACCGCCACACTGCGGCCACCCCACTGCACCACGATGCCCCACCACACCACGGACGCCCTGCCGCACCGTGGCCACCCTGCACCACTATCTGCCCAAAGTGGGCCGGGCCAAACCCAGTCGTCCGGGGTGACCCAAACCAGATTGGGTTGGCCCAGGCTAGGTTGGCCGGGTCGGTCCGACCGGGTCAGACTAGGCACATAGTAATTTCGACCCTATACATTGTTTTGGTCATATTTTTGGCGCCGAGTATCCATTTGATGAACCGTCCAAGGTTCTGGAAACCTTGGAGCGAGACAACCCCTTTGGTAAACACCACTAGTGATTTGGATAATGTTGTGGTATGATTGGTTTGGATCGAGCATGAATCCAACCGATCCCTTGGGAATAAAATCCTAATAACTTATAGAATGGGAGTCTGATTGATGCACTATCTATTGTGTTTAGACCCATATGATGTGGTAGTCCTTTATAATACTTTTTTTAGGACATCGTTATAGTTGGAGTATCAACCTATGGATTTAGGAGAGGACCCTCTTGAAGACATGTGAGCTTAGTGCGGGAACTATGTAGCTAGCTGTGATGATGTACCGGGATCCTGTGTCGGTCTGACGACGTACCGATGATGTACTAGGATTCAGTGTTTGTATGATGACATACTAACAATATACTGGGATCCTGTGTGGGTCTGATGATATACTAATGATATACTAGGATCTTGTGTGTGTCTAATGACGTACTGATGATGTAATAGGATCCTTTGTGGGTCTAAAAACGTACTATCGATATACTAGGATCATGTGTGGGTCCGACGACGTACTCGCGATGTACTAGGATCCTCTATGTGTATGATGATATACAGAAGATGTACTAGGATTTTGTGTCGGTCTGCCAATGTACTGATGATGTTCTATAATAATTTGTGGGTCTGACGATGTAATAAAGATATACTAGGACCCAATGTGGGTTTGACGATGTACTGATGATGTACTAGGATCATGTGTGGGTATGACGATGTACTGACGGTATACTAGGATCCTACAAGGGTCTGAAGACGTAATAGGATCCTGTGTGGGTTTGCAATTTGAGATCCATCATGTTTCTTCCTCTTAACATAATATGATGATTTTTTAGTTACATATAATCATCTCTACTATTGTACATAAGATATACCATGTGTGAGTTGAGTTCGTACTTGTGAGGTACTTTCCTTTGTGGTAATACCTTGGTGGTATTCTTCTACTGTGACATACATATGTGGTACTTACCTTTTTGGTACTCCATCCTTTGTGGGACAATTATTCTTGGTATTTTGTGTTGGACTCTGTGTTTCTTCATGATTGAGATGGGAATACATGATAACTTAGGAATATGTATGGGAATATACCTAGGTAGGGTTGTTAGTTGATTTCATGAATTTTGGTTTATCCTTTGTGGATTGTTTGAGACCTTGAAGGTCTCAGGGACCCTACTAAGTGTTGTTATACTCACCCCTGCACAGGCTATTCCCGCATCTTGTTGTGTTTGGCGCAGATGACAGACAGTGCTGACTGCTGACGAGGGTACCAGGACTGGAGGTATCTTTGAGGTGTACATTAGAGGAGGTTTACCACAAAGACAATCATTCGAGATCTATACATACCCTTCATGTAGTATCCTTGGAGGGTGTTCACTAGAGTTTTTTCAATTACTTATACTTTTTATTTTTCCTATACTTTCCGGTTGGGCTTGTATTCGTTCCTCATTTTTCTTATTGTACTAACACTTTTACTATACAGTTTACTCGTGTTCGTAATTTGTTTTGTGCTTGGTTGCATGTGTTTACCAGATATAAAGGCAATGGCTTCCCAGTTTTAGAGAATAAACCATCGTTGATAGTGCCATCCTCGTGCCTATGGAAGGAGGTTTTGGGATAGTCATAGAATGGCCCCCGAGGGACGGGTCGTGACAAAACTCATATGGTATAAAATAACATGGTGAATTAAATTGTTTTCTATGAAATATATGGTCCCCAAAATGAATAACATAATAAAATATAATATATCGTAAAACATGAAAAATTACACCATCACTAACAAGTTTATTTATGTTGATGAGATTAAATAATAAAAATGATTTTTAGAAAACTATGTATCCATCATTGTAATATTCACTCATATGAGTATATTATCATAATGCATCCAAATATTTTTTTATTAAATATTTATAATAATAATACCATTTAATTATATATAATTGTATAAAAAACTATTTAACAATATGTATAACTAAATAAAATCATCTAAAATGGAAAATATTGTTTATAATGGAGGATAGTGTTACTAGAACGTATGTAACTAAATAAATGAAATTTGAGTTAGAAAGTCCCTTCTGTTAAAATTTTCATTCCATGTAAGTGTTTCAAAGTCTATCACAATGATTATTACCATAATAATCAAATTATCTAAAATAATAATAACAAAAAATAATAATTTTTTATAACTAATTTATATACATATACGATTGTTTTATTTTATCTGTATATAAAATTCATTCATTATCATGTGTAAGAACATTATTTTGTTTTATTCATACTAAAATAAAAAAAAATGGTATTAATTCAGAGTAATTTCTAATGGGAAAATATGTTTTTAATGATTCATTATATAATAATTCTTTTCTAACTATTTTGTCTATCTAGATTTGAGTAATTGAAATAAATTAGTATGATATGTGAAAATTAAAATCTTAATGAACAATTTTTGGACATATATATTGATAAGAATTTAATATATTATTATATGAAATTAAATATTAAAAATAAATTTTCATAATCATTAATCATTTGGATATATATTTCATATATTTGTGTTTGTTAAATGAAATCCCAAAATAAATTAGGTCATAATCATTTATGAAATATTCATCATAAAATCCTTTACAAAGGTAGTCAAACCAAACCATAGGGTAACATATTAAAATTTTTTCTAATGTAAAATAATGTCTTAATATAATGAAAATGTGAAATATTTTGATTATTAAATGTTTAAATAATATCATTTATCCTTTGTAAAAAAATAATTGTAGAAATCAGTGATACGTTGCTATGAAATTTGAAATTGATGGTTAATTTAGGATGTGGTACAATACTAGAGAGATTAATTACCATATTTCTCAATTATTCAACTGAATGACAGATTAAAAATAATAAAAATTTCAGATTTGTAATATATATATATATTTTATTTTTTGGAATTCACATCTTTTAGATGAGGTGAGGAGAAATGGAAGACATTACATTGTTAAGGGTTTTTCCAACACTTACACATGATCAGTGTTATTTTTTATTCCTATTTAAAAGATTTAATTATTATTTATAAAATAGTATTTATAATTAAATTCACAATTTGTAAAAACGTTACTATATAAATAAGTTTATAGATGTCTAAGATAGATAAAATGAAAATAATTATCTATGAATAAATGGATAATAATATTAAATAAAATAAATTTTTCTGTGAATTACCTTATAAAAGGACAAAATTATTTTTAAGAATAGAGGATAAATAATTTTTTAATAAGTAGTGGATTTCATATAGATAAATTTAGATGCGTTTAAAAGATAAATTTGACTAAATGTTGAGTGTTTATGTGGTTTAAGTGTAAATATTTATTATGTGAATAAGAGAGGTAGGATTAGATGTAAATTAAAAAATAGTAAAGTTATATTACTTTTATTTTATTTCTATATATATAATAAAAAAGAGATTTAAACTTGTTTGGGCCATGAATCGTTTAAAAATATTTTTTTGGAGACAACATTTCGAGTTTTTGGTATTTTTCTCACAACATTGCACGAAATACCATAATTTGAATTTTTTATGGTAGTTAATTACTAACCATAGTAATTATTCATATTTAAAAAAAATTATTGCAAAATTTACCTAATTTTAACAAGATGGTATTCAATTTTATATTAATTTTATCAAATCAAATTTTATAATATTTGAAAATTTTAGTTTTGAATTAATAAAAATTTATACATAATTTCAGTTCTTAGAAAAAATAATGTTTTCCAATGATATAATTATATATCAGATAATCTGATAACTGATATTGAATTTAATTGAATGAAATTTTATATTATATTTTAATTATATGTTTCATTTTAATTATATATATTGATGAATAATATCACATTTAATATTCTTAATTAAATTAAAATTGTAAAAACTACTTTTATTAGAGTAACATTTTAATTTATTCTTAAGAATGTTGGGTTTTGATTAACATGTTTTAATTATAGTATTAAATGAGTATTCATATCTTTCACATACAATTTCTATTACATTATGTATTATTTTACACTTTTAGTATACATATAGAAAATGTTAATGGCATAAAAATAATTTGTTACAAGAATATTTTTTGACAAATAAATATATTATTTTAGAAGAAATAAAATAGTCATTATCCATAAATTTATTTTGGGGAACTAAAATATTTTTTTTCTATTTTGATCTATTCAAACAATATTTTATAATTTTATTTTTTATGAAAATATAAAATATGAATAAAATGACTATTATGGAAAATAACATTATTAAATATTTACAGGTATTAATCATTATCCCTGTAAAGGTATTAAATTTTAATTCTAACCATTTAAGTGTATATTAATTTATTATTAACAATGATAATATATTATATTTTGATTATTGTATCTTATTTTTAGTGTATAGCACATGTTATTAAACCTATCCTCGATATTATATAGTATAAAATCATAGGTTTTCGCTTTATTTCACCATTAAAAATATTTTTATCATATATATTTTATTGAAATTAAAATGTTACAATAAATCCATATAGTAACATTCTCTATTTCAAATATTTCCTTATTAAATAATGGATTCCTCCATAATAAATTTATTATAAAGGTTCTTTTTATTTTTATATTCTCTCAACATGGATAAGTTAATTCCACATAATGTCCTTCATGTGAAATGACATGTTCGAACTGAATAACATCAATGATTAGTATGTCTGATATAACTGATTTCCACATCCCGAAAAAATATATTTTAAACAAATCGTGAAATTGATAGAGGTGTGGAGGTATTTTTAGGTTATTGGATAACACTCCAACATGACAAAATATTCCAAAGTGACTGATATATCTAATACATAACTTCATTTTTATCACAAATAACAGAAATAATTTCAATATTTTTATTTGAAGTAAAATTTATTCATGAATGTAAATATATTGATCTTGTTTATGATTATGTAAATTACTATTAATCTGAATCTATTCGACATTCATATGTCTATGAATGGATTTAGAATTTACATTAATTTTTTGGACAAGATAAAGACATTTTTCTTCATATCTATAACTGAACCCCATCATGTTGATGCCTTACATCTCGTCAACTATAGTGCATCATATGGTTCAATACAAATTAAACAGTGTAAACTTTTTTAATTTTATAAATGAAATATATCTCGTGTGAATCCAAATATACTTCTAAATCTGCCAAACTGGATATAAAACAATCATCAAGAGTTTTAAATCTCATCATCAATTGGTTATTTATTTGGGGATTATATTATGTTCTAAATCTCATTTCATTCATCAATTCACTCAAAATAATAATATGGATAATTTATTTAATCAAAGTATTGTGATTTGATACATTTCATTGTGCTACTCTATAAAGACCAACAACTTCTATTATATAGGTCTCGATGAGTTAGTTATCAGAGGTGTCATCTTTATTTGAAATTAAATGGACTAGATTCATAACATGATCAACTATAACCAATATAGAATTGTATTCTCAAGACATTGATGGGGGTCATATGATGACATGTCTATTTTTTCAAATTTTAACAGTAGTATGGGTACTGGTTATAGTAAAAAAATTAAATTATTATCATCATATAATTGAAAAATCATGAGTTGAGTTAAAAACTCCATGGTTCGCTGTTCTTTTTTCTCATAGTAGATGTTTTTATTCATATAACTAAATAAATTTTTTTCATGGATCGTTATAGAATTTTATGGTATGTGCATCATCAAAAAGTTCATTCGTTTAATATTTCAATAAAGGGATATATATCTAAGTTGGAAATAATATAACTTCATCTTAGACAATGTTTAAATTTTGTAAAAACACTACCTAATTTTGTTGTTTTTAATCATATGTCATGGAGTTATTGATCATTAATTAAATGTAGGGTAGGGTAGTCAGTTGCAATGGATTTCATTTTTCATCTTCTTTTATGTCCACAAGATTTACCTAATGATATCATTTTATTAATGATTCATTTCAATCCTCATCATTTGTAGAGAAATGTGCTCTATTAAACATATAGCAGCATCCACCGTGTTATCCATTCATGTGAGGTAATTAATTTAGAATTCATATGTTTTCATCACTTAAAAACATCTCCATGGAGGTATATTCCATTACCTATATGTTAATGTATATTTATGATCCTGTGATATGTATATACATAAAAAAAATTCTTTAGGTGTACTAATTCTATGATATAAATCGAAACATTACTGCTTCAATATTTAAATGATACATAGAGTAATTTTTTATGTTTATTAAATTCCCATGAAGATTATGTGATCCTATAATCATTGTACAATTAGATGTACACAATATCATACTTTGAATAATCATAGTATGTTATTATCCATTATAAACTCTAGGTTAACCTATGTTGGTGATATGTGACAAAACTATTCTTCAGCTACTTATATGTTTCATTATATTCATTAATCCAAAGATAATTTTACATTTTTGTGTTAACATGATAATGAATTTTATGGCTATGAGAAATTTATTACACATCATAGGAAATATCAAGTCATCCGAGGATAAATATGAATCTTAATTATATTGTTCAGTTTGATACATTTAGACATTAAATCATTCTTTGATATGATTAATAATACACAGTAGATTGGGATGAAATTAACCATGAATGAATTTTAATAGACAAAATTTTCAAATAATGAACTTTAAATAAAATACATACATTATTATAGTCTTTAATATATTACATCAATGAATGTTTTCTCTTTATTGATTTATAAGAATGAAATAAGATTTTATATAAAGATTATCAACAATATTTTTACATGAACTATAAATACTATTTTAGTAATTTTAATTTACATAGTAAGGATATTTTTATTTTTTAATGGAATAACATATAACTCATCATGTTTATACAACTTCTAGAATGTTGTGTTTGGAAAATCCACCATTTTTTCACTGAATTGAGTATATCATGATTAATGGTAACCCTTTTAGACATAGATATCTTATCCGAGTTGATTGATTATAAAATTGATATAAGTTAATAAATATAAGCTATTGATTATAAAATTTCCATCATCATGATAATTAAAATATAAATATATATATATGATAATCAATATATTATTTTTATTCTGACCAAGTATTATTAGGCACGCCTTTATAAGGACATGATTAATATAATACCCCATTAAAAAATTACATGTATTTTATTATTTAAATCGCAATATTTAATCATATCAATTATATAAGGAATCATATAGATATGTATCAATATTGTAATGATTTTTATTGAACAAATAACCTCACTTACTATTGTTTTACCATGTTATTAATATGAAAATACTATAATTCACTCATATTTAGTAGGTATGTCATCATTTAACACTTTTTAATTGATCATTTGAATCACGTATCACTAGATGTTGGTTCTCATATCCCATTTAATTTAATTTTAGTCCCTAGTGTTTTAATAATAATTCCTTTTTAGATTGATTAAAAAGGATTCCCTATGATATTAATTGATATATCCATAAAAAATAGATGATATGTGATTTATGTATGTATACTTATTCAATTTATAATGTTATATTGAATTATAACAGGGGTTTTATAACTTGATTATTATGGTGTATCCTACAATGTGATCAGTAATCCAATCACAAAAATTTATTATGAATTCATAATAATGAAATTAAAATGGGATCTAGTGTATTAATTCTTATTTTGTTAAACACATTATTAAATCATTATGTTTGGGTTCCCATTTGAATCATTACATATGTTTTTATTATTAGTATACATTGGTCAGTGAATTTAAATATAATCTTATTATACCCAATGAGTTAGTATTTAAAAAATTATGTATATAAATTATACAATGGTTATATATGTATTAGTATAGGTAATCTATTGTTATATTTCAAAATGAAATACTTATATACATACCTAACCATAATAATTTTTTATATATAAAATTTCATTAACCAAGGCATATCACTATAGACTGTCAAACTACATTTATAGTCCAGAATCATTTTGGTGTACCCAAATACAATTGGGATACTACATATTACACCCTCTATTGAGTTATTACCCATCAAGATAACTTATTTACATATATATCAACTTTTATTATTCAAATAGTTATTCCATTTCTATTACTATCAATGAATATATACATTACCAAAACATCAGAATGTTTAGAATACATATAATCATCTCTTAGATGTCTCCTAAGGGTTTTTAGAAAACATCCATAAACAAATATCAAAAAATATTAATACTTCATATATTACTGTCTTTTGAAACTGATGCTCACCCTACATCGTATATACCAACAATATCTATATGTATTAATTGAAACTATGAAATAAATTGACATCTTAACGACTACAATTTTTAGTTTCTTGAATATTATTTTTATAAATAATCTTTTTTGAAATTCCTAAAAACATATATTTATAATCTGGATTATATTGAACATATTCTATAAATTTCAGATGATATAATTTTCTACATAATCATATTTATGAAAATCATATAAATATGGAGAATATAGTTTCTCAGTAAGGAAACATATCACATTTTATCATAATAGTTGAATGCATAACATGTGGAAGATATCAATATTCTCAAAAATAAAACTACATCATAAATGTTAATATTAAAACATAATTGAGAAAGATATATTTATAAAATTATTATTATGGAAACCTATCATATATGACATGGAAAAAAATATCATGGAAAATAAAACATGTGATAATGATATAAAAATATAATATATATTAAAAATATGTCATAATCATGAATAATATGGAAACTATGAAAGAGAAATGCATCTTGAAAATATGAAATAACATTATAGAAAATATAGAAATGTTGTATAACCCTAATTATATGATTACAATTCCAATCAATCATATTATTATCAATCCAATGTAATCAAAAAAAAATTATTATCATTGAAAATGTGAGAAAACCTTTAATTCCATCACTTGTCAGACATAGGTAATAATGTACATCCACGATTATCACGTGAGTTATAAACATGAACTGAAGCATGAGATAGTGATATAAGAACCCACACATCAACAACAATCAGTCTGTGTGCCACATAAAAGATACTATCAGCATATCATAATGATCATATGGAAAATGAATGGTTTCCTAAAATATAGAAAATGGATATAATTCAAATTGAATGAAAAACCCATACTAATAACATGTATTTCACTTTTCATATAAATAGAATAAAATAACATTATGAATTAAATCATATGACAAAAAGTAATAATGAAAAAAATAATTAGATAAAAAATAATATATATGGTGAATCATAAAAAATAACGTCATTGGATACACGAAATTTTAATATAAGGAAACCCAAATTATTGAAATGTAAACATGATAACACTTTTTATTCATCATTTTAAATGTCATTTTTTTTACTATAGTTTTGAAAAATTATCCATTTATTTTGTAAAAATATACGTAAGAATAAATTCATTCATGGGAATGAATATGGGTTATAAAATAGTTTAACCTATAATTAAAGTATAAACATGACATAAACTTGAAAATGTTATGGACATTGGTAGTAGTAATAAGGGATAGATTATATAAATCAACTTAGGATAATCTTGTTTAAAAGTCCATTTCATTGACCACTGATATCAACAAATGTTATTTATCCTTAAAAATGTTAGATAAAAAAAATAATCAGATCTATATGAACAATAATAAAAATATATATCCCTTTATTTAATTATTTCATAACTATATATCACATTTATATAAATATGTTATTTTTTATTATCTTTATCGGTTATATAAAAATTCTATTGTTTCATTGTAAAAAAAATCAATATCGTAACAATTTGTACATAGTTGTTTCATATTCATCATTATGAGATATATGAATATAGATAAATCATGATTTATAAGTAAAAATGCATCATTTTCAATTGTCCAATGACATGATTATAACTTTTGAAAAATACATATCATGATAACTACTTTTTCAATGAGTTTGATGTTCAAAATGTGATATGTTAATAAATATAATGAATATTAATAACAAATTTCAATAAAATTAAAACAATATAATTGGACAATTATTAAATTATATTAAAATTATTTTATATCAAAAAATTATTTATTATGTAATTATCATAACAACATTTCTGAAAGTGTTATAACTTACAATTATATTTTTGTATTAATATATGTACATTAGTAAGGCAATAGATTTTTATATATTTATAGAATGAATTATTAGAGACCTTAAATTTTATATTATTACCACATAATTTTAGTGATATAATTTCTATAATCATCCATGTGAAGAACTATTTAAAAATAAAATTCATTATCTTGTAGGTAATTATCAACCATACCCAAGATAATAAATCCAATTTCTCTATAAAAAGAAACATTTTGTGTATATTAAATATTATCATTTTTAAATATTTTTTGATACATAAATATTAAATTTATTAATCAAATTTATAATTTATACCATCTATTTGAGGTGGAGATTAATATTGAACATACTAACTTCATGGATTAAGTAGTGTAGATGTACGATTGGTAGATGATATTTTGTTTTACATTTTAATATAAAGGATATATTATCCATTTACCAAATAATATATTGAAATATAATAATTCATAATAATGATATTTTGATAGATGAATATGTTTTTAGAGTGGTAGGATTCTAATAATTATGAAAGAAACCATAATAAGAAGGGGATTTAAACATCCTA
The DNA here is from genome assembly GCA_963277665.1 of Viscum album. Classification (NCBI taxonomy): domain Eukaryota; kingdom Viridiplantae; phylum Streptophyta; class Magnoliopsida; order Santalales; family Viscaceae; genus Viscum; species Viscum album. The sequence continues at coordinate 1,652,899,483 of OY728142.1, forward strand.
AACATAAATTTTCTATAGGAATTCACCATTCAAATAAATTCCATATGGTAATAAAATAGTTACCATAGTATTTTAAAAATTTTGTAGTTTTCTATGAAAGTATTTCAGTAATTGTTAAAGAAAATAATTATTATAAAATATAATGTCATGAAGAGGATGACTGTTTATATTTTCTTAATATAAAAGGATGGTAGTATTACATTTAACCCTTGATTTTTAAGAATTAAAATCTACTATTCATTAACTAATAGATGTAAAATTGACAAAAGAGTACGAGTATTTGAGTGTTGGTCAAATGAAACTTCAACCAATAATTTTGATGGAATCCTTGATTGTTCATGGGATTTTACTTGTAAATTCTTACCATTTAAATTAATTTACTTTTCATCGTAATAAATTTTTAACAATGGTAAATTATTTTAATGAAAAATAATAATATTTAACATTTTACGTAATTTGAAAGTATGATATAAAATGCGAAAATAATTTTAGAAAATAAAATTTTATAATGTTTTAAAAGTATATTTTAAAATAAAAAAACATAATGAAGTAGAAATATTTTTTTTCCACATCATAGTTATATATAAGATATAATTTTTTTGAATGTAAATTTAAAGAAATTAATTTTATTATTATAAATAATAATAATTTGATTATATTAAGGAATTATAAAACTATATCTCATCCGGAAATGTCTCGCAACATAAAAAAGACCAATTATAATTTTTATCAATGTAAATTGTGAATTTAGTCATTGAAATATACAATATAGGGTTAAAGAATAAAATATAAATTTATATTGAATAATTTCATTATTTAAATAAATATTTTATTACATGTATGGTTTTTAACTTTAAAAATATACATACATAATTATATAATCATAAACTATATAAAATTTTCAATATACTTCCATTTCAACTAAAAATACATATATTATAAATAATATTATAATTTTCAACTATATATATATATCACATCTTATAATATATAATTTTTATTTTTTTATCGATTTTATTTTTTTATTTTTTGTAATATAACATTTTTAAATTTTTAAATTTTTTTTTAAAATAAAATAAATAGTATAAATAATATTAATTTTGTTAAAAATTAAAATTTTAAATATTATATTAAATTAATTTCTTTATTATCTATAGGTATTATCTTTTATTGGGATTACATTATTGTGTAATAACTGATTTCTTAACAATGTCCCCCTACTATACTGTTATTTCATTAGATTGGGTGTATATATTTATGCATGTTATCAAACATAACATTAATTTTACTATATCAATAATATATGTACATTACATAATGTTAATATTTTATAAAAATTTCAAGATCATCACATTATGTATATAATCAACTTTAGATGAAATATAATGAATAAAATAATCCACAGAAGGCCCTCTTTTGCCTTATTATTTGGATGAGACATTTTAAAATACCATTTTATTTTCCAATTTGACATCAAACTTAATGAATTTATATATTAGAATATTAATCTCATGATCAACATCATTAATTTTATCATCACCTTCATTTGTTAATAGTAAAAAATGATATTTTTGTTTAACAAAAATGGAAATCAATTTCCTTTATATTTATCTTCTACTTCCCTTGAAATCAAACATGGAACTCTTATAATTATTGGTTTCTATTTTTCCATTAATCATACACATGTATATTCTACTTCTATTTTAGTCATAGCATTCTTCATGACATTGTAATAATAGTAATGACATTGAATATTTAATCATTAGTAATTACAAATAACCACCACAATAATAATGGTGAAATTATAGTAAATATATATATCATTGTATAAATAACAACTAAAACATTGACTACATTTTTTTATAAAATATTACATTATCTAAATCTCATATAATTATAAATATATAAAACCATATGTATTGTATGTTATTTTTCCACATCATATTTTTACACTTGTGTAATTTCCCAGATCAGGGTGCCGGCCAAAGATGCCCAAAACCAGGTTGATCACATAACCTCAAGCGAATTTCTACTATTTCCAGTGGCTTCTGAGTTGCAGTGAAGGCTAGGGTTTGATAATAGGTAATCTATGACATCATTGTAAGAGTATAAAGTGTGGAATAAAAAATATTAAATAATAATGGAAGAAGTAAAACCATACAAAAAAATTAAATAGAGGAAGATGTATATTAATATAGAAACTATAGAATATATAAATGATTCATTTCACACGTGTCTACAAAAGCATCCAAAAAATTCACAATGCTACAAAGATAACTCTAAAACCTAAATAACGAAAATAAGTAAATTGAAACTGCATCGCAAGCCTTACCATGGTCCTTATATCTATATCTCCAATAGAAACCAAGTACCTAATGATGAAGGGAACTTGCACTAATCTATACCAACAACCATATAATCTATTTAGGTCCAAATCATGACCTAAATTGGATGGGAGATGATTCCCAATATGAAACCACCAAAACATCTGTGCCTAGTAGTCAGAAAATATAAATAGTAGGAAATATGAAATAAAATATGACTACTCAAAATTAAACAATCATAATGTTTCCAATTACATCAATTTACCTTTATAAATTATTCAAACCCATGACTAATGAATATAGGGATTTAGTCTAAGATATGTATCCCTCTATTTAATAGTAACAACAGATATCTCAAAGGACAATTTAAGAAACCATGTAAGACCGGGTCCATGTTTGTGTTTTTCCTTAGCAGACTCATCATAACAACAATCAATCACTCAAAACAACCCTATGAGAAATTTGTAACGGTCTAGATAATTGTGTTTAATCATAGAACTAAATAATTGCAAACAACCACATAGGAATCTCTCACATTCAATACCCAGGGGTCCACATGGAATTGATGATTTATAGAAGGCCTTTAGGTAGATCTCACAATCAATACCTCATGGGTAAAATTATTATAAATAATCACAATAGTCTTCCGAGTATATCTTAAGGTTAATAACCCTTGGGTCAAATTCTACAATAAGGCTCTCACAGTCCTATGTAAATAAACATCAAAACCGACCCAATTTCTCTAGTCCATGGATTTCACAGTCTATTGGATGATCATCCTGCATATCCAATAATGGATGTACATGTAATATGTAACTACTAAATGGGTAACAATATCATGGAAAAAACATATATTTAATATAATTAATCTAATCGTTACTAAACAAATAAATTCATGGAAATCAATGTATTCATTATAAGAAATCTATGCCAAACATCTATAAATTGTCAATCTATGGAAACACACCCATGGGTGTCTCGTAAATAAGGAATCAAACCTTACACATATTCTTAAACCCCATTCCAATCAATTATACCATAGATGCTAGACAACAGGGATAAAATCCAAAACATACAATACCCTAACATGTGTATTCATCAATGTAATCATATATAATCCAATGATAATCAATGTAAGGCATAAAAAACCTACCATGACGTATGGAGATCACAATAGTTGATTGATATCCCTTTTATAGACCAAGAACAAACATGATCTACAAAAATTGTAAAATCATTTAACTTTGTATTACTCAATAGAGTGGAAAAATCCGGAAGATATGCTTTATGGGAAGAGATAACTCTCTGTTGAGAATCTGATATGCTAGGTGGCATCTCAATCAGGGATCGAATGGATAATTGGAAGGGGTTCAACATTCTCGGTCATCTTGTCGTTCTCTTGTACTGATAAAAGAAATAAGAATATCATTCTGTCAATGGGACGAGACCCCTCTCCAATTAATCAATTAAAAATTAAATGGAGAGGTCGTGTCCATTTAATGCACATTCTATGAAATAGTCTCAATAGGACACTACTTTAGGCATTATTTTTAGTCACTTTCATGGCAATGTACTTGGCGATTACATGGCCCTTACATAGCTACAATCCAAAAATGGGAACACATTATATTCTAAAGAGTACACGACATGTGCACAGAAATTATCCAATTTCTTTCTTTTTCCTAAAAAAACCTCTAATATTGATACATAACTGAAATAATGATCTAGGGTTGTACAAAATCTCCCTTGAAGTAATTATTCCATGAACGTCAATTCCAATTGTGGAGAAGAGTAAACATCCAACAACTACGACCACTATGATCAAACATCGACCTCCCTATCCCATGTTTTATCCTATACAAAATCCGGAATCCATAGAACCTCCACCGAAGTGACATGTAGGCCACCGAGAACCTTCATGTTGTGATCTATAATCCGTACTGGGTTCTCCTTAAAGGATGAATCATCCTCCGTCTCAGACTCTTGGTACCTCTGAAATAAAAGCAACTGATTGGAATCCATCCAAACACTCTCCAAAATATCAAACATACTGACGTAACATGGTGAATGCTTCCACTATCTAATAATCCTCCAATGTCCCATCCATGGTGTGACACATATGAAAACATTATCTCTAACCTCTATCTACAGAGTTTTCAACATTGATTCACATAATATTTATGTCGAGACTATTTAGCATCAATCCTTTTATGAATCAAATCAACTAGCTTAGTGGTATCCTAGAATATATGATGTCCTAGAATTGCTATCTCTCCTTCATCTAGAAAACATAGGGGTGATTGTCATGGCTTACCATAAAAATACTTATATTGTTCCATCTAAATCATTTCAAGAAAAATACTATTGTAGGAAAATACACTATTGGTATGTGTCTCTCCAAAGAGCCCCAAATATATAGGATTCTTGATCAAAGCATGTCCTAAAAAAATGAATAATGTGCTCGAACTGAACATCTATCTAAGGATTTAAGGTTGTACTCAGAATTACTTGTGTACCCAAAGCCCTCTGTAGTCCCTACATGACACGGGATGTAAACCAGGCATTCCTGTCTTAAACAATAGATTTTGGATCCCCAATAAAACACACAATTTTCGGACATAAAACCTTCATATCTCCTCAACACATAAATTCTCTTTGATTAGGTAGAAATTTGAAATATTCATGATTCTATTAGAAACAAACAAAATGACATCATTCTATATTGGCATTCACATTAAACCCGTCACAAAATCCATTGAGACATCATTCCACTTCCACTCAGGAATGGGTAGCTTCTATAAAATACCATCTGTTCATTGCTGCTCCACCTTCACATGTTGATAGGTGGAACATATCATAACCAAACCAGATACATCCCTATTTATACTAGGCCATAAATACTGATAGAGTAGATCTATATATATCTTGGTGAAACCATGTTGAGCTAACCAATCAAAGGAATGGTTATTTCATATCAAATCCTCACTAATGTCTTCTTACACCAATTTGAGTCCACATATATGCAAGATCTCATCATCCCCTATGGTCCACCTAGAAGTAGGGTCCTCTCCTGACACAATATCAGGTAGGAATAGGCCTTCGGAATCTGATAGACTCATAATTAAAACTCAACCCAGTATAGTATAGGTAACAGATATAGAAGAAAGAAGTTTTAGTCTCTACCTATCATGCACATCCATGTTCATCGAAGAGAAAAAATCCATAAGCTTCAACTAACTATTGGCCCCTTGAACAACCTATATCTGAGTCCTTCTGCACAATAAACCAGCCACTAAGTTACCTTTCCTTGGAGTGTAGGTGAGATCGTATTTAAATGACTGAAGGAAGTCATCCCACATTCACTATTTGAAATTAATATCAAGCTCAGTAAAGAAATATTTGAGACTCTTGTGGTCAGTGAATACAACAATACAATCTTGCACAAGATAATGTATCCAACAACATAAAGCATTCCAAATTGTAGCTAACTCAAGATCATGTGTCAGGTAATTCCTATCATGTGGTAGCAACTATAAAGATCAGTACTCCACGACTCCTTACTCCTAAAAAATTACTACTCCAATCCTTATACCTGATGTGTCATAGTAAATGGCGTAACACTTTCCCGGATCTGTCAAAATCACCATTGATGTAGAATTCAATATCCCTTAAACATCTTGAAATGTTTAATTTCAGGAACTTTCCCAAATGTATTTCACAAACATCTTAGTCAGGCTCGTCAATGACACTGATAACCATGAACAGTTCTGAATAATTCTCATGTAGTAACCAACCATCTCCATAAAACTACATACCTCAAAGACATTCTTCTTTTACACCCATGAAAATACTACTTTCACTTCCTCTAGGTCTACTGATATTCTTCTCTCTATGATAACATGATTCACAAAGTGAATGTGGTCAATCCAAAAGTTTCATTTTGAGGGAATACTATATAATTGATGTTATCTCAGTGTTCTCATAAAAATATCAATATTGGTAGAATTTTCGTGTTGACTGTGAGAGTATGGAAGGATTTTGTTCATGAAGAATACCACAAATAAATGTAATTATGGATGGATCCCTCGGTTCATTAATTCCATGAAAACTGTCGGCACATTCGTGATACTGAACGACATAACCAATTACTCAAATAGAACATACCTACACCGAATGGATATAAGAGGTGTATCTGGTGGTCAAACGTTCAACTGATAAGAAACCAATCTCATGTAAATATTAGTGAACACTTGGGGTCCTTGAAGATGGTCAAAGAGATTATCAATCATCCGAATGAGATATCATTTCTTGACTGTCAACTTTTTCAGCATCTGATAATCCACCAAAATCCTGAGGGTACCATCTACCATCATCATAAAAAGAAAAACAGATCCCCAAGGATATGTCATTGGTCAGATGAAACCCATTTCTTGTAACTCCTCTAACTACTTCTTGAGCTACTATAACATTAGTGTTGTCATCCTCTATGGTGTTTTGGATACTGGAGCTACTCTTAGCAAGAACTCAATAAATAATTCTACCTATTGCTATAGAGGTAAACCAAAACAATCATCAGGAAAGACATACCTTAAACAATTCACCACTGGTGTAATGTCCATATGTGAAGTCCCCTTTTCATCCAGATATAAAATATAAATTATTCTGTAATTACTCCAAAAACATGATGCATGGGACCAGATTTGTTCTCCTGAACATCCTATTATCCCTTATGTAGAAATGTCTCACCCTTTTTGATGCAAAACTCACCCTATGGAGATAAAAGTCCACATTGGACTAAATGTGTACCAACCAGTCCATTCCAAGAATGACATCATAACATGTCAAATATAATACATAGTGGTCCCATAACAATTGAAACACCCCAACTTCATGAGGATAATCATTACATTGATATAAAATATCTTATTTAAGACCCAATGTAGTGTCTAACATCATAAAATCCTATAAAGTAATGATAAAGAGCTCAAGGATTTCCACACTTACAAAAAATATTGAAATATTGGATGTACTAGATTCAAAATGAAAATAATCTAAAAATAAGGAATCTAGAATCATACATATAACTGTAGATGGTTTGGGATCCAACTCTGGAAGGTTCGGATCCACTACAAAATTCTGGCATGTACTGTGGCCAAACAACCCTGCCTAACTACCCTGAGATAATGCAAAATTTTGTCGCAGAAAGACTGTCGTCTAGATCCAACGAACACAACCACCACCTCGATCTAAATGTATTAACAATCAATATTTCTCTAACTATGGAGAAATTATTTTTCCAGCTACTGAACATGGAGTGTAAATTTATCCCCTCTCACTAGCTGATGGTGAGAAAAAATGTGAAAAAGAACTAATGTTTACCCATCTTTCTGCAAGCTCAACACTAAATTGGATCACTCATACACAAAGGTCTCTCGTGACCACTCATACCACACTGGTATAACCTAACATGGATACTAGTATATATATACCTACAATTGGAATCACCACACAAATGGTCCATGCGACACTTCCTCCTCTCAAACAATGGAGTACAAACCCTGGATGCTAAACCTCCCTGCATCGAAGCTCCCAACTCCCTCAGATTATGCTCTATAATCATCACCTTGGAATATATATAATTCACTAATTTTAGCCTAAGGACATTAAGCTATGATTAGATGTCATACATGATCCCATACTCAAACCACTTATCTAATGATAACATACTACCTGACAGAATTGGTGAGAAGTGTAGTATATCTGTAAAACGAGATGGTTAATCCATCACTGATAGAGCACCCTACTCTAAATGAATAAACACACAGGATCGATAAAACCTCAACATCTCGAGTTATATGATGTCATAGATGGTCCACTTAAACTCATACCAAGTCATATCATGATCACATCCCACATTGGTGAAAACATCCCACATTGTCAGGGTGGAGTAAAATAACATGTATGTAGTGAGATCCACCCTACCCTCAAGAGGTGTCTCCAGATGCTAAAATATAGAAATAATTGTCTCCATCAATGACTCTGCAACATGATTTCCTTTATCCCTAAAAAATGTTTCTGGATTATAATGATGAAACCCCAGCTTAAACATTTCCATAGTCGGGGCAGGATGTGGTGCTCCATGAAAGGTCCAGATCATCCTCATAATTCTTTCACAGAACATTGTATCGGCACTAGTATTTGGTATAAGAGTTGGTGCCAAAACAATAATGACATGAGGATTTGAGGGTAGTCCCTGAACTACCACTCCCGATGTCTAATCATTTTCATATATCTGGCAAACAAATAGAGGATGGATTGGATGCATGAAACTACAAGGTCATGCACACACCTCCGCATAATATTATGAAAGGAAATAACATAGAAGTGTGATAAAGAAACATGAGAATAAACATTGATGTTTTACAAAATAGTGTTACATGGCGTGTATAAAACATACATGGAATGTTATCCTAGAGTCTTAACATGGCATATACCTCAACCTAACCATGTCATGTAACACCAATACACACGACATGTTCCTCATAAGCCACGACATGTACTTGAATTTTCTTTCCTGCTCAAGTTCCTCTACAAAACAAGAACCTAATGGTTCTCTCCTAGGTAACACTACATGGTGTGTTCCACCTAGGCACATCATGTAATAATTATTCTCTAACCCACCATGTTTTTAGTCACATGGTTAGATATATTTTCGACTCTACGTGGAGTGCATAAATTGACCACAACATATATACCATATGTACCGTCCAACATTGTCTTTTTCACATGGCTAGATACACAGTTACTTACATCATGGAATGTAAAATTTAGAAATGGTGTGTTCTATCAAATGATTCCCAATCTCATGTCTCTACACACAGATTCAGTCACATGTTTGAATATTACACCACGTGTAAATATAGTACAAGGAATTTAATTAAGAAAATTTATTTCTTATATAAAAAAGAACACATGGAATCTGTTCATAACACCACGGGTCATGATGTCTCGGTTTCATGATAATAGGCCTCCGAGTCTATAGTAGAACCCTTAAAAAAATGAAATTTTGTCCAACACATGAAACATTCTAACTTGTGAAATGCCATACTATAAAGAATCAATGTTTTTCATCCTTATTCATATCATAACATGAAAAAATTCAATTAATGTTCAACCATGTACCACCAAATTCTTATCCAAGAAGGTCCATAACACCTGAGGGACCATAGATGGAATCCATCCAAATGAAAAATTACATATTTCAATACCATATCAAAATAACTGGTATTTTTATCATGAACTCTATCATAATATCAAGAATATATTTCCCATCATCTATAACAAAAGCATGAATCAGTAATGAAACCTAAATAGCATGACATGATTTCATAACATGTGGTCACTATCATGTTCCTATATGATGTATGATATTTAATACCCACATCTCATCGAGTTTCAACCGAAATATAACCTCAACAATATCAATAATAACATCAAATAAAATTGCATCACCCAATGGTGAAATTAAATCAAATTTAATAGTTGAAAAAATAGAAAAATAAAAACATATTAGGTAACATGGTTTTTCCCTAGACACTTGTTAGCCACTCCAGTTCATATATTTTTACGGACTACCCTTTTCATCATATACCTAACAATAGGATCAATATATTAAGACAAATAAGAAAATAATCTCTCTTGATACCAAATTGTAATGTCCCAGGTCCGGGTGCCGACTAAAGTTGCCCCAAACATGTTTGTTCACATAAATTCATGAGCATTTCCCTAAAGTCCTGAGGCTACCGACTAGTAGTGAGGTACAAGGTCTAATGATAAGGAAACTATTACCTCATTGGAAGAGTATACACAAATAAATTACAAATAGTTAATAATAATAGATCTATTAATACCATACAAAAAAGTAAAAAGCTGATGACTAATATTAATATATAATCATAATCATATATAAATGATGCATGACTCATGTGCCTAGGAAAGCAGGAAAAAAAAAGCACAATTCAAGAAGTAAAATACTAAAACCAAAATATAGAAAATCATTAAACACCAATAGCTTTGCAACACATAGCTTGGCCCCATATCTCCACCCCAAACAATAATCATGTACCTGATAATGAAGGGAGCATTCAGTTATATATTCATTCAACTATATAATCTACATGTGTATAAAAGCACGACAAAAACACGGTGTGAGAAAAATCCCATTATCCAGCCACCAAATGACATGTCCCTAATAGTTACTGAATATATATATATTTAGAAATAATTATGCAACAAATAAGTAATAAAATAGAATGTACTAAAAAGAAAACAATCATACTTTTTTCAATTAGGCTCATTTCCATTTATTAATTGTTCAATCCCTTGAATAATGAATCCCAAGATTTACCCTACACTGTTTCCCTCTGTGGAATAGTAACAAAAGATATCTCACAAGAACATATAAGAAACCAATTAATACCAAGTCCATGAATGTGCTTTGGTTTGGTAGACTCATCAAAAAAATATTCAATAATTCATAACAACTATCGGTTAAATATCTCATGGTCTAAACCCTTTGGTTTAAACATACCACTAAACGAATTTCAAATTACCGCCTGGGTAGATCTCATGGTCAATACCCATGGGTCCACATGGAATCAATAATTTATACATGACCTTTGGGTTTCTATCAAGGTCAATAACATCTAGCTCAATGATGTATAAATAATCATAAATGACCTTCGTGTAGTTCATGCTGTCAACACACCATGTTTAAAAGTTGAAACCAAGGCTCACACAGTCCATTGTAAATAATCATCGAATCCCCCATAGTTTTCCTGGTCAAAGTCTATCACTATCCATTAAAAGATCAATGTGCATATCATAATAAGGTTGAACATGTAATCTATAAGTAATACATTGATGAAATTCTCAATCAGAACACATGGAATTCATCTAATCAGTAAAATCTATCATAAACACGTCAATTCATGGAGGAAAAGGTATGCCTCCAAAAAATACTAGGCCAAAAGGACCTAAACTATCAAACTAGTTAATCACACTAATGGGTGTACAGTAAAAATAGAATCATATCTTTCACATATGCTACAACCCATTTTCAATCAATTAAACCATAGAAGGTAGATAATAGGGCTAAAAAACAAAACACCCAATACCCTAAATAGGTGTATTTGTCACATAACACATATATAATTCTATGACAACCAATGAAAGGAACAAACCCCCTACCATGATGTCGGGAGATCACTACAGTTGATCTCTAGAATTTGAATTGTCCTAGAACGGCATTTATCAACAAAAGGCATAAAATAACTAAACCTTGGATAACTCAATAGAGAGTAGAAATCATAAATGTAGGATCTAGGGGAAGTGATTACTCATTGGTGGGAATCCAACACACCCAATGACATCTCAATATGGGATCAGACATAAATTCATTTGGGGTTTGAAATTCTTGGTAGTCTCTTCACTCTCCAGTACGAATCACATGAAGAAGAAGATGGTTTTAGAGATGAGACATGCCCACAATCTAATTAATAAATTAAAAATAAAATTACATGGTGTGTTCATTTAATTTACATGTTGTGCACTATACTCAATTGGCCCCCACATTATGTGGTATTTCAATTCACCTATATGGCCATGTACTCAGCTGTTAAACATCTAGTACAGAACTACAAGTAGAAACTAGGTCCACATAGTATACTCAAATGTTCATGGAGTGTACATAGAAATTTTCTGATTTCTTTTTTTCCTATAAACAACTTAAAATAATGATTCATACCTCAAATAAAGAACTGATATCATACAGCAAGTTATTTTTTCAGATGATTATTAAATTCACATTTATTATCTATATTTTTTTTCTTTGAAAAATTTTGTCTGAATATTCTAATATAAATATTTCTCATTATCAAAAAACATATGTATAACCATCTATTTATGAAACTTTCAAATTTTAAATCCATTATAGATAGTCCTTCAGATCTAATGATTTATATAACAATAATATTAATGTTCTTGATATATATTTTGGTTTTCTTAGGGAAAATTATGATAAACATAATAACATATTGAAACACAATATTTCATTTTTTAAATGTTTAAAATTTCACCATTTAGACCAATATTATTTTTCATATTCAATAGTTTAGGTAAACATATTAAATTAATTGAAATTACTGAATCTTTAGATATTAAAATGTATATTATAAATCTAATATCTATTAACAAAAAAAGTAATAATTCTATAATTCCTTTAAATTACATTATTACCATTTTTATAACATTAAATGATAATTAATAAGTAAAAACATAAATTAAAATTATTGTGAAGTATATAAATACTTCTTATCTTCTTTAATAAAACCTAATTATCTTATCATTAATGGTTATTTAAGAATAAACCTTGTTTGTTTACATTTGATTTACGTTATTTTAAACTATATTATAGTATTAGGATATAATGTAATATATTTTCTTTAAATACCATTCATATATATAAAATGATTATTATTCGTTCAAACCCATTATCATTATAAAAATCACATTATTCTCATTAACAGAAAAAATATCTGTACTTATCTTCCATTATGATTCCATTTGGTATAGATGTTAATTTCTAATAATTTATTGAAAAAATGTATCAAAATTAATTATAATTAATAAAATATATTAACTATATAAATTTTAGATAGACTCTATTTAACCTATATTAAACATTATTAAGATGATAATTCATGAATAATATCAAAAAATATTTATATAAAAATATTTAATTGTGAAATGCTATCAATGATTATCCAACAAAAAAACACAGTATTAATATCATTCCCAATGTGTTTAATGAATAGTTATATATATTTCCAACTATAACCATTCGATGAGACTCTTCATCCCTCATAAAAATCAATAATCTCTTACTTTAGTAGGATATACATCTTCACCTCGATCATGGCTTGGGGTTGAGCCTAATGACGTTATATATTTTCTTATTTAACCACATATCTATTTAGTAAACTTGATTCTTTTTGTATTATGATATATATCTATGTTAAAATTATATGTGATTAACCTGTAATGATTTATAAAAAAATTTAAAATGATAATTACAAAGTGATAACTCATAACAAAACACAAATTTATTCTTATACGACTCTATGTGGAAGGAAACATTCCTAAAATATGAATAAAATTATTATAGTCATTAGATCCCCTAATGTTATTCTAATAAAATATAGTTACCAAAACTAATATTCAAATAGTTTCCATTAAAATGTCTAATGACTTACTTTCCATATAGGATAACTATCTAAATGAAAATAACTTTTGTCGACGTACTATACAGTCTCATCCACAATGTCCATCAACCTAGATGGTGTAAATATATAATTATACACATAATTAGTTATAATATTTTATTATGTAGGGAACACAAATTTCAACCACAATATCTAATTTTAATACATTATTAACATTAAATTCTCTAATATCATTATATCCATAGACTAGTATTCCCCATTACAATTATAGATTATCTAGGAAAATACCGTATCCAAATTAAATATTATGTTGAATAACATGAAATATATAATTATAAAAATATCCATTTACATAAAATAAATAAAAATATATTTTAAAAAGGATTCACATATAAAATATGTAAACATAAATCAAATATTTATGTGTAACTCTAGTAATATTACCCATGAATTCTAATAGGTAATTCTACCTACATAACATAAATTAACTGACTAGTCCAGATAATTTAATGCATATTAGTTTATTTAACAATATATAATTGATCATAAAAATATTAATGTTAAATAAACCTTAATATGTATACAATTTAATACAATAGTATGCATATCATACATTTATAAGTGTTTTTATATGAAAAGAAAAAAATAACATAAAGTCATGATATATGGATTTTTATAACTATATTATTATATAATGTATTTTTATGATAATTTTTCATATTCAACATGGTTTAAATACCACTTTTGAATGGAATTTTTTATTCTATGAAAAATATGTATCTTTTCTAATTTTTGAACAATTATTATATTTGTATAATTATACCCCAATTATATAAACCATCATTTGAAATATATTAAAATTACTGATTTTATGAGGAATGCATAAATCAATAATAAAAGATACCCCCAACGACTGTATATGTTTAGTCAATTTAGAAATATGGAAACATAAAAACAGCTACGTAAGAGATCCAGAATATGATCCTCCAAGTCCATCATGACTGGAACCCTTCTTAAACACATCTTACATAATAAATATTTTCATATCCTACTGAAGGAAATTTAAAGGGGGTGATCTCAAAGACTCGGTAGTGGTAATAAAGGGAGACATGAAAGCACAATCATGATAATAAGTGTTTGAGATTATGATCATAAAAAATGATGATAATACCCTACATATTAAAGATGATATACATGAATAATTTAATAAGTATGGGTTGTTCAAAATACATGAATCTTAAGTAAATGGGGATAATATGTCATGAAAGAATAAAATATCAATAATATATGAAATTTTGGAAAACACATAATCATATAAAATGATTTTCATAATAGTCAAGGAATCACTTCAAATGTAATCTTGGTGGTATAGGTTGACTCCCAATACAATATTTGTTGTCATGTTTCACTACTGTTGTCCATCATAGTAGTTTGATTTGAATCCTTATACCATCATGGTAGTAGTGGTTTATTCCCATGAAAATCTTTGTAGACAATGTTCACTCAAAATACCATAGTTTTAAAAATAATGGAATATAAATTATTTCCCATGAAATTGAGTGAGAAATAAGTCCCACCAATCTCATAAAAAAATCATACAATCATGGGCCTTAAATTCACAAAATATCACACCATAATACCTAAAATGAAATGTGTATTATAAATATGTAATCATATCATAACCTATGGAAAAATTTATCGGTTTCATAATCATATCATCAAAATAATAAAAACTGAAATAGAGATTTATTTTAGAGAATACTACCCACAAAAGAGAAAATATTTTCATAAAAATTATGACATCAAAATAGAAACTATTCAGAGAAATAATATGAATGGATACATTTATTCATTTTCATAGAAAAGAATGAATAACAACACTAGATGTCATATAAAATGAGAAATAAAGTTTAAATTTCCTTTGATATAATTTCATGGGGAATATATATATTCTTAATTAAAAAACTCTTTTTAAAAAATAAATCATTTTTAATGAATTTTTAGTTAAAAATAAAAATAAAAACATACAATGTATTATATGAAACCAATTTTTTTTTATAAATCCATTTTATATGAAAATTATCACCATGGATAAATTGAAATAATTTTAGAAACATTATTTAATGTTTAATTTTTATAAGAAAATATAATTTATAATGAAGTCGGAAGTACGATAATATTTTTCTACAAAAACATTTTCATATTTATTTTATGCACCAATGATTTAAAACAATTGTAATAATATATAGTGATACCTTGAATAAATAGAGGATAGGGTATATCATTAGCTTTCATTATATATAGAGACATGTATTTCATCTATGGATGTATAAGTATAAAGCATCATGATAAACGATGAGAATCATTCAATAAACTCTTATTAAAGGGTATCTTAGGATCACACTCTCCTTGTATGAAAATGAAAATACACGAAGCACAAAATATTTAAAAAATGTATATTCATGATATAAATTGTAATATGTATGTATATAAATGTCGGAATAGTATTTATGTGCACAATAAAAATGAAATATTATGTAATGAATGTTGAGATAAAATTTTATTACCAATTAGATATCTTTTTCAAAATAAACCCCATAAAAGAAAGATCATATAATGGATATGTAAGTAAAGATAAATTTAAGAATAATAATAATATAATAAATATTTTATTATTTGGTATATAAGATACTATAATATTCCTATATTTAATAGCATATGTAATTTGATTATGTCTTTTTATTAACATCTTATTAACAGTTTCATGTTAAAGTTATGCTTCACATAATTTTCGCATGGTTTTTGACATGTGCCTTAATTAATAATATATATAGTCCTTGTAAATATATCATAATTTCTAGAATGTAAGACAAGACAAAAATATGATTTATATTTATAATATATATTTTTATAATAATCTATATAAGATATATTTATGAAATGAAATACATTGTTCATGTTGATGTTTTTCCATACATATGCATGAAAAGTGATTCCATTTTATTAACATATTGAAAGAGATATGAATAAGATATACATATATATATATATATTAAAGTTTTTAAATAATATATATCATATATAATTAGAAAACACATCCTTAAAACATTCCATGTAGTGTGTGAATTTATCACATCAATTCGATGCGGCTGTAGTCCACAGTTCCTAAAACAAAATTATCATATATTTAGAAAATTTAATGTATAATGATATGTTTTCAAAAATAATTACATAATATTAATGAAATTATATGTATCAAATATATCATATATAAAATTAATGACTTTAATAAATCCATCCATGAGCATTGGTAAAGGAATGATGAATAATCATATTTTTGTGAGAAGGAAGTTCATCGTACAGATAAATAGTATGTCTGTTACTCATTAGATAGAGGTGTGTGTATTTTTTTGGTTGAAATAATCTTATAAAAATATATACGTATATTTGGGATACTAGTAATTTCATATAATCATGAAATAAATAGTGTTGACGGTGTGGGATTTAAAATATGATATAAGAGCTTAAAGAAGGATGATACCTCTTCTTTGGGAAACTAGGATTGGTTTTTATATATGTTATTTTGTGGGTTTACTTATTCCTCTAGAGTGGAATAATAATGGAATATAGGGGTTTTGGGTGGTTTATTGGTCATATCATGTAAAATCCTATGTTGTTTTTGATTTGTGAGGAAAGGGGAGAGTGATTGGCCTTTTATTGGGGAGGAAAAGGGGAGATTTAGGAATATGGGTAATTTTTTTGGGTCATTGTGTTTTTTATTTTGGAAAATGCGGTCCATCATCGCCACATGACGTGGATATGATTAACATAAAACTTACAGTGCCACTTCAATTTGAACTTCCCATTTTCCAGCTGAAAAAAGGAGCATACCTACTTGAAGTGGTGTTACACCTTATAGCATTAGTCTATCAGTGCCACTTGAAGTTGTGGTGATAGTATCCCACTGTTGGGATGGGAACCACTTCATGTGACCCCCAAAAAAATCCTCCCCTATATAAGGGGCTCCCCCTCCACTCTCATTCCCGTATCCTCACTCTCTATCATCTTTTAACTCTGCCTCTTCAAGATCTCTATCTCTTCTCCTCAGTCTCACTTTAGTCTCTCTCTTTCTCAAAGTTTGACCACTCATTGTTGACAAAGCTATTCAAAAGATCATAACCGATTTGTAGATTTAAGGTAATTCTAATGTTTAGAATTTTAATATGGTGATTTATTTATTTATTTAGTTCATAGAAATAATTCATAATTAATGTAACATATTTTGAAATTTTTTTTGTTTATTTGTAGTAATTATTACTAATTAAGGGTAATTATTTAATTAAGTAATAATATTTAGCAAATTAAATTATAAATATTTAAATAATTAATCATAATTAGGAAATTTAATTGTAATTATTTAATTAACTAATCGTAATTAGGTAATTAAATTATTCTAATTAAGTGATTAATTAATTCTAATTAGGTGATTAATTAATTGTAATTAGGTGATTATTTAATTTTAATTAGTTTATTAATTAATTGTAATTAATTGTTTAATTAAATGTAATTAGGAGAGTAATAAATTATAATTAGTTGATTAATTATTTGTAATTATATGATTAATAAATTATAATTAGGTGATTAATTATTCGTAATTAGGGGATTTCTAAAATATTAGTAGGTGATTAGTTAAGTATAAATAAGTCATTAATTTATTATAATTACTTAATTAAATAATTATAACTAAGTGTTTAATTAATTGTATTTTAGTGGTTAATTAATTGTAAATTGGTAATAAATTTATTGTATTTAGGTGATTAATTAATTATAATTAGGTGATTAAATAATGGAATTTATGTAATTAATTTATTCTAATCAGTTTATTATGTAATGGTAATAAGGTGGTTAATTAATTCTTATTATGTGATTAATTAATTTTAATTAGTTGATTAATTAACCTTAATTTGAAAATAATAAAAAATAATTAGTTGATTAATTATTTCAACTTTTGTGATTTATTAATTATAATTAGGTGAGAAAGTAATTCTAATTTGGTGATTCATTAACATTAATTAGGTGACTAATTAATTATAATTAGGTGATTAAGCAATTTTAATTAATTGATTAATTAATTCTAATTAGGTGATTATGTTATGATAATTAGGATATTAATTAATTCTAAATATGTGATTAAATAAATATATTTGGGAAGTTAATTAAAGTAAATTAAGTGATTTATTTATTCTAATTAGGTCGTTAATTAATTCTTATTATGTTATTAATTAATTATAATTATGAGATTAATTAATTCTATTTAGGTGATTAATTAATGGAAAATAGGTGTTTAATTAATGGTAACTAGGTGATTAATTAATTATAGTTAATTAATGAATTAATTCTAATTTGGTGATTAATTAATTCTAATTTAGTGATTAATTACTTCGAAATAGGTGATTAATTTTTTCTAATTTGGTGATTTATTTATTTAAATTTGGTGGTTAATTAATTATAATTAGGTAAATAATTAATTATAATTATGTTTTTAATTAATTCTAATTATGTGAATAATAAATGATGATTAGGTGATTAATTATTGGTAATTATGTGATTAATTAATTGTAATTAGTTGATTAATTAATACTAATAACTGATTTATTTATTCTAATTGTGTGATTAATTATTTATAATTAAGTGATTTATTTCTTCAAATTAGGTGTTTCATTAATTATAATTAGGTGATTAGTTAATTATTTTAGGTTATTAATTAATGGTACTTATGTGATTAATTAAAGGTAGTTAGTTGAATAATTAATGGTAATTAGGCGATTAATTAATTGTATTAATGTGATTAATTAATACAAATTAGGTGATTAATTAATGGTAAATAGGTGATTAATTAATGGTAATTAGAAGATTAATTAATGTTAATTAAGTTATAAGAAAATTAATTAATGGTAATTATGAAATTAAATTAAATCTAATTACGAAGTAGTCATCTAAATTAGTGAAGTAGTTATCTTAATTAGTGAAGTAGATATATTATGTAGCGAAGTATTTATAAAATTCTTCTAAAATATATAATTTTGTTACATTCTATATATGATAATGAATTTAATTTTCCATCTACCTTGACCCGAATTTTTAATTAATGTTATTATCAAGAAATCAATAGTTGAATTTTTTTTTTCATATTAAGTGTCAGAGTTGTCATGAAATGAATACTCTCTTGATAAAATTATCCCTGATTAGAGGTGAATTGGGTTAGAAAAACTACTTTCTTGGTGGCTTTCCTTGTCTAGGAATGTGAATGTGGTTGGCTATCTGTCACTCTGAGTGTACTCGTGTGGAGATTTTCAATTCTATTTTACTATATGCTTTTACATGAAGTGATTGTGTACCTCATTAATATAATTCATGTGGATATGTATGAATAGGTTTGACTTCTAATTTTTGGTAAGTAACATAGAAAAATGGGTTGTGTAAAGAGAAACACATCAATATGGTTTGAATATATTGATTTGTTGGAGGAATTAAGATTCCAACCTGAATTACTAGAATAATGCATACATAAATTGATTCTATAATCAAATTTAAATAATAATAATGTTTTATATTCGATAAAAAGATAGATTCCACATATATTTATTGAAACTTTAAAATAATTGATAGGGATCTAGGATGTATTTATATTATACATCCAGAAGCTATTGTGATGCTTGGAGGATGTTCAACTTTGGAAGCTGTGAAAATAAAAATTCATCGAAAGATAAAATACCCAAGGAATCAAGTTCTAGAGTCTATCACTTTCAGAAATTTTCAATATATATATATGTTTTGGCATGTGGCTTATATAGTAAATAATTAGGATGATTGGTAATATATACATTCATTGGGTAATTATGTACCTGAGAATCAAATGATGGAGTTATATTTCACTATAGCTAAAATGGTCTTTACCTCAACAATGGATTTTGGACCATCAAAAATTTATGAGATTATGTCATATTCTCATATAAATCATGAATATCCATCAACATCAATTGTTTTTCCATCATTTTCATTGGCCACTATTTTAATGGATATTCCTCCACAAACATTAGATGCATTGGTTAATTATTTTGAGGGTGTAGATAATTTTAAAGATTAAAATGAAGAGGATGTTGAAGAAGAATAAGAATAGCAAGAAGAAGATCAAATGGTTCCCACTCATGTGAAGTTCAACCGACCATTGAACAATCTTCCATTATTGGATTCATGGTCAACTGAAGGCATAAATCACATTGCAGAATTTTATGGAACATTTATTACCCCATGTTCGGAATTTTGAAGAATTATTATTGTCTCAATTAGTGTGTTAGATGGAAGATTTTTGTATATTCGTAGAGAGTCTGAGAGAAATAAAGATATGAAAATGTGATAAAACTGTATCACCTTGAATGACATTACTCTTATTTTGTAGAAGAGTTAAAGAGGACATACAATTTGATCATTGTGAAATGTATGTATCAAACTGTCAAATGGGTCTATGAGATATAATTGATAATACTTTTCATAGATGGAAAATCACTATATTTACTCCACAGACCTATGTGAACCCAATATTGTCACATGACCACTCTTCATTAGATGTTGAGTTTGTTTCGACTATTATTGTTGAAATTATTAGAGAATGCCAAGACGTTACTGTGGTTCTACTGATGCAGCGAATAAAAAAACATTTTCAGTATCAAATATCTTACTATAAGGCATGGCCAGTATGACAAATATCTATTGTGAATGTGTATGGTGATTGGGATGACTCTAATAAAGTTTTAACATAATTTTTTGACCATCTACTCCAAAATAATGAAGCAGTCTATCGATTTCATATTGTCTAATATGTGAACCAAAAATACCAAGTTGACAGCTCAATAGTTGTGTTTCATAGATTAATTAGGACATTTGTACCATGTCTGGAATATTATAGACATTAGATGCCTGTTATACATGTTAATCTAACATTACGGTATGGAAAGTATACATGAATTTTATTGTTTTCCACCACAAAATATTGAAATCAATCCCCTCTACCTTTGCTATTATCAATTGTAAAGAAAGTAAAGTTCATGTAATGGAGCTAGTTTCTAGCATGTCCCTAATAGATTGATTGGGATGAAAAAGGTATTTGTCTCATTTCATATCTCCATCATGCAATCAAGGAGGAAATATAGTCTGAGGGTCTTTCAAGGAGACCACCCTACGCCCATCTTTAATAATGTGTTCAAAAAATTTCTAACAATTTGTGAATGAAGTTAAAGATTGAGCTGATGCAGAAGGCAATCGTAAAAATTGGTATGATGATCCATTTGCAATTTAAATTTCTTTGTCTTAGTTGTTTTCATATCTATTCAAATGAGTTATTTTTTGATATAATATGAGCCTCAACAATAAAGAATGGAGGAGTGCCTTCATGATATTCACAGTGGGAATCTGGAAGTATATGATAACATGATCCAAATACAAATGGAGACATTGTTGTTGGAATATACTGATGGGAGGAGATTTAGTCATATAAATACTAAAATCGTAGAATGTATTAATGGAGTTTTCATGGGAGATCAAAAATTACCTATCACAGGTAAATAAGAATATTTGATTATATGTAACTCAGAAGAGTTAAAATTAAAATATTCTATTTGTATAATGTCTTTAATCTAAATTATATATTTGTTACAAGATACCATCTATCTATGTGTAATGTACATTCTAAAATGATTAATGCATGACGAAGAGGGATTGAAAACAAGGATATTGTGGCCAAATATTTGATTTCACTGAGCATAGTGATGTTGTGCCCTGTAGAAATGGTCATCTGTGAGTTGTTTTACTGGAGAAGCATTACTGTGAATGTGGAAACATTTTGGCAATGAGATTTCTTTTGTCCACGTGATTGCATCATGTGATTACATACATGTATGTTGGTAGCAGTTCGTTGATCTAACTTATTGACATGAGAGAATCAACTCTTTCTACAGTACACCGTGGATGCCAATTGGGGAATATCATAATTTTATGTTGTCTAATGGAGCACCCTTTCTTCAACCAAACAACACTATACTTCCACCTAATAGGAGGCCATAGTATACTCATATTCTTAATGAGATGTATTTTACTAGTGAACAACCATCTGGAAAAAGGTATAGTAAATGTCGCCAGGAAGGTTATATGAAGACATGTTGATCTAGACACACATGCCAATCATCAAATGGTTAAAATGAATCAGCTACTCTATCAGTTATAGTAAATATCTGTACATGTAATAATTTATATAATTATCAAACATCTTTAATTTATATTTTTCTTATTTTTATATAGGGTAACATTTAGAAAATCTACTTATATTATAAAAATTTCAAACATTGGTTAATAAATTACATAAATAAAAATTATTAAAGACATTCAAAATCAATCCATACTATCAATGAATCAAAAACATGGATTGGTTGTGCGTCACTCTCAAATTTAATAAAAAAATATAGATTACTTGTGAAATTCTCTATTTTCAGTTAACTATCTATTAACATAGATTGATAAGAGATAGTTTCATACAGTAATGAAGTTCCTAGAGAATCTATTGTTTGATTATTAAATTTGGGAGTGATGCACAACCAATCCTTGATTTCAATTCATTGATTAATGAATCCAAATTAACTTTAGTATTCTTCTATAATACTACATATATAGAAACAACAATAGTAATAACCAAAATACAACATTTAATAGAATGCGCACATGATGCATAAATGTTTTCTTATACAGGTAGATTATTTTTTTGAGTTCTTGTTGTTTATTCAATGCTACAGTGCATTGATAACCATTTAAAGTTACACATTCAAAAAAACAAAAACATTTGAACTATGAAATTTACATGATAAATTTCATATCATGCATTAAATTAATGTTTTACGATTTTTACATTCAAATGGAGAAACCGCTGTTATTAGCCTAGGAGATGTACGTGTCTCGTGTTGTGTTGGCGTGATGACCTGTTAGACATTGTTCTATTCAGAGAGTGCATCATTCCCATCACGAGGCACTTCTGAAAGATATTTTTCTATACCTTATACGTGTATTATTTCTAGGAGTCACTATGTGTGACTTCATGACCAATGATCACCATTTGATTGTTGTTTTGGTTGAGGTATGGTAGCCAGAGACACACACAGTTCATCTCCCATAAGGGGATATGACTATTATATTAGAGGATGTCACCATCTTGTTGGGGTTACCCATCCCTGGATATTCAGTTACGGTTTCCAGTAGTGGTGACTGGGAAGCATTCATATAGAAGCTACTAGGTAATGACGTTGTTGGTGCACAAGGTGTCATCCTGGGTTCACGTTTGTGCCCAAGGTGGCTTGATCAGCATTTCAACAACATTCTCGAGGATACAACTGTGGAGATTCTTTTTCATCACACATGTTCAAACATTTTGTGGATACTCAGAGTCTTGTTGTGCGTCGACTACTCCACCACTTTTGTACAAATGATGTACTTCCCATTACTTGAGGATCTAGATCAGATGACTACCTACAGCTGTGTTTCGTCTGTATTTAACCTCTATATAGATTTCTATGTAGTAGTTGTTAGGATGATTCCCATCAGATTACATGTTGAATGGTGTTGGTTTAGATGTGGGCCTGAGTGATTTTTTCACACATTAATCCTTGAGCATTCACACCACTTTACCCATAGCTATTTTAGGGCTTTCCTTGGGGATGATGGTATGTATACATCATTAATTTCTTGTATTTAGTAATTTTGTTATTGTTTTTTATAAAGAAACTATATATTTATCTTTTTTAACTAGGTGGATTCCGTCTTAGAAGTATGCACATACTCCAAGACATAGTCTGCACAACTCCCGACAGATATTCAATTCCATAGTGCCAGCTAATATAACTTAAACAATAATTTTTTTAGGAATATTTGTTTTTTATCACTATTTTATGTTATTTCAAAATAAACTATGAAACATTATCAGGATAATATATTAATTATATTTTGTTTTGGTTTTTCACATTTCATGGACTCCGTATACAGGTTCTATCAATGCATCACTTACACCATAATGCATAGCTATGGTTAAGGATTGTGTTGCAGTAGTGCCACTCATCCACATTCACTTCATTGAGTGGCACCAGCAAGACCAAGATAGGTTCCAGTTCAATTATATACATCATATCCCGATGGCACCAGGGCGGTCTGCCGAGGTAAATTCGATTGGGCTTATAGGTAGAAAATGAAAGACTTGTGGTAGAATCGTGCATCTTATGACAAGATTTGAGACGCATGTGTCTGATTCAATATCATTCCATTTGGATATAGCACAACACTCTCTTAGTTATCTGCTATAGGAGATTATGAAGACTGGTATCGACATCACAATATCATGCACCTTACATGTTAGGGGATTGGAATTCACCAATTGGTATGTTTACTAAGGTTTATTATTTTAATTTAACTCATTTATGATATTAATTTGAATATTATTTTATTTTCTGGAAAACTCCATTCATCATCTTTCATAGACCACACATCCTTAGAAGGATGCATCTATTAAAAGGGATGTGGTTCATTGGAATGTTTTGGCTCTCCTTGATCATCTCTGAATGATAAATGACAATTTTTTTGATTAGGATCCATAGAAATATCCCAATATATATCATCCAGCTTAAGCTCATGAAGTTGAAGATATCCTTTCTATGCCTGCTGATGATGATGCACCACTACCACCACAACCAGCTGGACATCATAGATGAGCACATCATCAGAATCATAGGCGACCACATCGACACACATGAGTGGCTCCAACAGATGCCACCGCACCACAGAGAGATGAACCAGTCCATCTGATTGATGATATTACACAGTATGGAGACCCTTATATACCATAGACACCTTCTCCACATATTAATATGGTCTTTGATCGGGGTGTAGTACAAAAACTTATGGAGGCCAGATCTCCCAATGAGGCCTTCTTTGGTACCCCATTTCTACCATTTATAAGCGCTTTGTAGCCATAGGGTTACCCAAATGATTTTGATCCTTCCACCTCACATGGTGTTCGTAAGTCATCTACACCCCACCATGGGGAGGAACTAGAAGCCCTAGGAGAGGAGGAACCCACAACAAGGACAACGGAGTGACACCGACATCGGACACAGAGAGGACATCAAATTAGACAATGCATTGTGGTACTAGGGGGCATGGTCGTTGATTGTTTTTGGATTTCTTGTTGAATATATTAATTTTTTTTACTATGATAAGTAATTTTTGTTTAAGAAAAATAACCAGAAAATCAAAAATATATTAAATAAAAACTAATTTAAATTAACTATTAATAATATATATATTTTCAATGTCACATAATTTTAACATTTTTATGCTTCATGTATGTGACTTTAAAAACGTATAAATTATAATGTATAAGTACCATCAAATTTGATTTTATCACACATACTAAAATTTTTATAATTTTATGAAAAAAGAAAAGAAGAAAAAACATATGGTAGATGATAAATATTTTACATGACTACGTAACTATTTATAAACAACATATTTGTAATTATATAATAGTAAATATATTTATAAATGTTAATTAATAATTATTAAATAAATAATTATAATGATGAATAATAATTAATAATAATATTACTAATTAAATAATTAATTATTGTATAATTTACAAATATATTTTATACTCTTCAATTTCATATACTTAAAACATTTTTCTGTTTCAATTAGGTGGTTTTGAAAGACTATTAATTATTTTTATACAATATTGTTTAAGAAATTATTTTTATTTCTAACTATTTATTATATTTTTAATCCATATTTTATGTTTCATTTATATTGGTCATATATTTTATATTTTATTGGCTTTCAATTTCACATATTTGAAACATTTTTACATTTCAAGTTGGTGGTTTTAAAAGACTATAAATTATTTTTAGTCAAAATTATTTATGAAATTATTTTTATTTTCAACTACTTCTCTTATGTTTAATCCATGTTTTACATTTATTAATATTGGTCATATAGTTTATATTTTATAGGCTTTAAAAGTCACATACTTGAAACAATGTTATGTTTTAATGTGATTTCAAAGACTATAAATTATTTTTAGTCAGCATTGATTACGAAAATCATTTTATTTGTAACTATATATTATATTTTTAATCCATGTTTGATGTTTAATTTATATTATTCATATAGTTTATATTTTATTGGATTTTAAAGTCACATACTTGAAAATCTTCTAATTTCCAAGTCGTTGGTTTGGAAAGACTATAAATTATTTTTTGTCAACATTATTTATGAATTTTTTTTATTTTCAACTATATTTTATATGTTTAATACATGTTTTACATTTTTTTGATATTGGTGTTATAGTTAATATTTTAGAAATATTCAATGTCACGTACATGAAACATTTTTATGTTTCATGTAGGTGGATTTGAAAGACTATAAAATATATTTAGTCAACATTTTTTACAAGTTTTTTTTATTTTCATATATTTATTATATATTTAATCCATGTTTTGTGTTTCATTTATATTGGTCATATAGTTTAAATTTTATAATATTTAATAATACTATAGTTATTAACAATTTATTAAATTTTTAGAAATATTTTAAAGTTATTTATTAATAAATACATATAACTATATAAATAATGATTAGTAATTATATATTTAAAATTATATATATAAAAATAAATAAGTATAAATATAGTTACAATATATTTCTAAATATAATTATACTAATAAATATATAAATATATAAAAATATTAAATATATTGATAAATAAATTTTAAATATATATGTAACAATATTTTCATAATATTATATATCAAAATATATATATATTTATATAATTAAAAATATATATTTATAAAGATATGTTTATAAATATATAATTACAAATATATTTTTTATTTAAATAAATAAATTTAAAAATATTTATATTTATAAATATTTATATTTAATTATATATATAAATAAATATATTTATACACATGTATATTTCAAATTATAATTATTTATAAGTGAAAATATATATTTATTTAAGAATATTATTTTTTTTATAATTATATATTTAAAAATATATTTATAAATACGTAATCACAATTACTTATATTAATTTATATTATAAATAGTTATATATTATTATAAATATATATATTTTTATTTTTAAATTTAATCACAAATATGTATTTATAAATACAAATTCATTTAATATTTATATGTAAATATAAATAACTATTTGTAATTATAATAATTTATAATAATAATATACATTTATAATAAATAATAATATTAATATGTAAATATTTATATTTACATAAATATATATTCAAAACTATTTATAATTATAATAGTTATAATGTTTATATGTAAATATATAAATAAAACATATACTAATTGGACTAAAAAAATAATAAAACCCATTAAATCACTACTTGAATTGGCACTTTGTGGTTTTATCCATAGAATAACTTCATGTGGCACTTAAGGGAACCAATTCCCTATTAATTAGAGATATAGATCTATTTAAGAAAACCATCAACCACTAAAATATCTGAGGAAAATGACACACTTTGTATTTTTTTAAAGCAAGTTAGGTATTCCCCTATTATTTACATGTAAAATGTCATCCAAAACAATATAAATAAATAGTTTAAAGACTCATTTGTAAATAATATCGATGTAATTTTGTTTTTAAAATGTAATAAGTCATTTGGGACCTTATTTTTATGGTTTAGTCATTTATGAATTTTAATTTAAAATTTATCATTGTAAATAAGTTATATAAATTTCACTAATTCTTTTGTAAAAAATAAAAATAATTTTTTTTAAATTAGAAATTATTATGATTCCACATATGGAATCCATTTTTCAATATTACAATCATATATGAGAATAAATTAATTTTATATTAATCATGCTAATTGGATGGAAATGTAGGTTTTTTAAGAAAATATAATGATTCTTTTTCTAAATTTTTTTACCCAATGTGAATGTTAAATTGGTTAAATTGAAATAATTGTAATAACATGATAAAAATAAAATCTAATTAAATTTTAAATAATTTAAATTAACATAATAGCATTAAATGTTAATTTTTTTGAGAAAAATTGAATTAAAAATTATTATAATTCTCTATTAATTAAAAAAGACGTTTCTCAAAAAATTACCCAAAATTCTGTATAAGATAATGTCAACTATATCAATTCAAAAACTAAGTTAATATTATCATATTCAATTAATAAATGTGTCTAAAATTATTTTTATTTTATTTATATAATGACAACATATGAATTTAATTTGAGATAATAATATTTTTTTAAAAATTAATACATTACAAAAATTGTGTTTTTCATTATGAATATATCTTATATATACAAACATTTATAATAATATTTGAAAAGAATTTATTACTTTCTATATTACTTTGTTTAATGTATAGGTTATAATTATCTAATTTAAATAATTATTATAGAAAAATATGTTTCATTTACATTCAGTGTTGTATGTAATGTATGCCTATTTATGTTGAATGTAATGTATTCAATGTTGATACTATGTTAAAGTAATTCTTTATTTTTTTTAATTCAAGGAATAATTAGAAATTAATTCAATCGATATGGAAATAAATGGTTCATAAAAATTAGGGTGTCACATTATACCTCAAAAAAAATGAATTTCATCATTTAAATTCAGGATTTTCTTAAAAAACTAATGAAACAAGCAATTGATCATATCCTCAAATTCATGCATATCATCCATTGATTAGTGATTTCTCCCCAAAATTTTGACCTTGTTAGTGGTCTTGTTTGATAAAACATTATCTCTATGATCAAAATTTTCAACTAGTTATTCCTCGTATGAAAGATCATGCTCTAGAAATATTCCCTTAGGGTTCATTACATGTGATGGGTTCTATATATAACTCTCATGATTGATACATAGAACACATCATGGATTCGAGATATAATTATATGATGTTCCTTGTGGTAGGATACAATATAGGTATCATAAGTAACCATAAAGGGGACTATATAGCTATTGAAAATTTTCAATTTTATCTCCAATATTATAAAATTTTTATAGGGAGAGGTTTGTAGAAACACCATAAATCAAATTCAATTTATAGATCACACATATGCTTATAAAAATTATTTTTTTCACGTTATTAGTTTTCATGGATATTCATCTAAATGGTTCTTACCATATCTACCAATTCTTCAGAAATGTAATTTCCCAATAGAGTTATTTATCCAAATTTATACCAATCCCAGGGATTTCAATATATCATATCATATATGGATTCATAATAATACATATGATTTATTGGGTGAAATGTATTGTTGTACGAAAACACAACGAGAGGAAGTTGTTGATTCCAACAACCCATTAAATCAGTAGAACACGATATCAACATATCCTCTAGGGTTTGAATTTTTTATTTAGACTCACCATTTGTTTGATTATTACAAGAAGAGATTAAAATATATTTTGTATCATATTCTTGCTGAAGAACTGTTTGATAAAATTGAGGTAAGCCTTATATCCCAATACGATATAATGGAATATGGTACATTATGTGAACATACCTCTTACTTAATATATATCCTGGGACGATGATCCAAATAGAATTATTCTCTAGTAGAAATAATGTCTTCTAAATATGTAAAGACAA
The DNA here is from genome assembly GCA_963277665.1 of Viscum album. NCBI lineage: Eukaryota > Viridiplantae > Streptophyta > Magnoliopsida > Santalales > Viscaceae > Viscum > Viscum album. The sequence goes on from OY728142.1 coordinate 1,652,929,833, forward strand.
AAACTTCTTCCATTATTTCACTAATCATTCTATATGTTTTCAAAAGTCCAATGACACAAATCCATAGTGATGTTCGCAAATTTTATTTTTTGTATGGAGATTAATTATACAATGCTTTATACTCATTTCTATCAGCATTAATATAATTTAAAATCATACAACAGATAAAAACTCTGTGATATCACACATCATCACATCCCACATGATGTATTCATTCTAGTTTCAATAATTATTTTATCATCCAAAGAGAATAGAAAATGAGGAACTGTGAGCTTCCTCAAATAGGTCGTCCTTAATATTTTTTTGGAAAGTTACACATAAAAGATTCATAAACATTTTCATTTTATCATGCTCAACATTTATCTCAAAAATATTTATTACCTTCATTTTCATATCTACATCTTCCATTTATGACCTCCTTAATATTGACATGGATAAAGGGTTGAATATTTAGTTTTTAATGTTAATATTTCCCCCCTTCATTATGGATTTCTAAGTCAACCTGTTGAAAATTTAGAAATATCAAATCATTTCTGAGCCACAACATAGATAAGATATTATGATCCTTTCTACTCAAATAATTGTCCACCATGTTTACTTTCCCAAGGTGGTAATATATTAATCGTTCATAATAATTTATCAAGTATAACCACCTTCTCTTGTGCATGTTAAACTCCATCAGTGTGAATATATGAATAATAATTTTATGATCAATATATATATATAACACCTATCCATTTATAATTAATTCCAACATATCATTAATTCAAATATTACCACATGTAACTACAAATTTTGAGTTGGGTAGTGTGGATCATGAATCATCAACATCCATGATGCATAAGTAATAACCATGCTATTATAAATTAGAACACATAACTATTCTTTATTGGATGGATTATTATTGATTAAAACACAACTCCACTACAGGGTAATGTATTCATAGGTTCACTTTTTATCATTCTATTTATTTTATTGATATTTTAATCACATTTATCTTTCCATGGATCTTGAAAAATTAATAAGATAACTTTGTTCGTGGATTAGAAAGTCTTATAAAAAATTCCACAAGAAAAATCGATAATATAGAGCTAAACTATGGAATATATGGATATTATTCATTGTGGATTCTTTAGGCCAGAATTCCATAGCCTCCACCTTTGATTTTTATATTTCTATACAATCTCATGTGATTTTGGGGAAGAAATTTGAAAACATTTGCAGAACAAATAAACATTTTATTATAATTGTCTTATTGTAGCTTCTTCTTAGGGTCTTTATTACAACTCTAAATTTATCTTCATGATATTACATTGTATTTTCATAGAAAATAATACCATATATAAATACTATGACATACAAATCATACTAATCTATAAATACACTATTCATTAAATAAATAAATAAATCATGGGAATTATAATGACCGAATGAATTCTCAATACATTTAAGTATCCATAAATTTTACAGAATCCCATCCTATGTAAATCCTCCTTCTTGACCCAAAATTGTTGTCATCTATAATGAAGGTTAATCATTGAAATGTATTGAGCTTGGTGTGGTTGATCAAAAATTTCATCAATATCGAGATTATGGTACTTATTCTGGACATTGATCTTATATAACTCTTGATTATCAATTAAGATTAAAATTCATCCATATTTATTTTTTCCCAAAATTATCATGTGATCTATTAGGTGAAATAATCGACAAAATGAAACCCTTAACATGGTTTTCATGGAGATGGTTCTTCAATTCATGAATCTCAATTGTTTCCATTCTATAATGTGTCTTGAAAATTGGTGTGGATGATAGTATTACTTATATTGAGAAATCTATATCACATTTTGGTTGTAGAAATGGAATCTCTTCTAGAAATACATCCAAAAATTACAGAACAATTTGAATATCATTTATGTAGATTATGTACTGAACCATTTGGGATAAACCCCAGTTTTCAATGAGAATTAATACATATACAATTGTTTTAATATACATATGAATTTCATAATTATCATCATATTTAGTGATTATAACATTCGGCATTGAAATATCGAATGTAACATCCATTCATTGATAATTGATTTTCGATTTATTTTGTAAATCGAAAATCCATACATAATATGATATCAAATTCGACCAAATAAAAAATGGAATGATTTTCAAAAATAAAATTACCACAAACATCAACTGAATATAAATCATAGTCATGGGATAAAATAATAATACTATTAGAGTTTATCATATCAAATTTAAAATATAATCATATTGGTGTGATCTTAGAACCCTTCCAAAAATATTTAGATATGTAAAAGTTGTTAAATATCTAATAAAATATGATATTGTACATTATAGATTTGTGGATTGTATACCTTTTACAACATTTTTGTTTAACCCCTCATCAAAAATAGTGATCTCATGAGATTTACCCTTTTCACTCACCGGATGATGTAGCTGACGTTAGTCATCATCACCATCCCATAGGTTTTGGAACTAGTTAACATAATTCCCATTCTCATTACATGGTATATAATAAGTGTGGGTGGTTGATTTTGTTCCCCCTTTTCTCCTTTAATTTGATTTTTTAAATTATTCCCATCACATTAAAAAATGGCTGATAGACTTTACATCAATAATGAAAACATTTATTAAATACCTTAAGGTAATTTCTTCCATCATTTTTTCAAATCATTGAGAATAATGGGAAGCTCAACATCTTCTCTCTAGTGATTTTAGACATTTCTTTTAAATTACTATTCCAATTATAGTCAAAACATTGAGATTTATACATGAAACAAACCTCTATTTCAACCATCATTGTATAAAAAAATCTCTATTCATAGCTATAAAAGTCACTTATAGAGAATTAACATATAATACGTGACATTAATTCAGTGAATAACCAAAAAAATAATTTTATGTTGGTTGATAATTCATGATGTGGACCTTGTAAGTCTTATGAAATTTTCTTTGTAATTACCAAATGATTCCTCTTCCATTTTATTCAAAACATGTAACACATTATCCATTATGGTATGTTGTATACTAGGAATTTAGTTATTGAAAAATATGTTATTGAACTCATCACAATCAAGGGAATAAATCTCATTCGTCTGCAACATATTCTTGATTAATGTCCACCAATGATATAAATTTCCTTTTAAATGATAAAAAACAACAATGAATTTCCCATGCATCGAATATTGTTGATCAAATAATATACATATAGTAATACTACACCAATGATCAGAAACGTTCAGATCAAAATACCCTTTAAAATAAGGTAGAAAATTCCTCATGAAGGACTCAACATAATGTTATTAAATATTTTTACCATTTTTAATTCCACCATGAATCATTGGTTGAGTGATTTTTGTGAGTATAGAAGAACTATTTTTCTTTATATCTCATATAAAATTCTGGATTTCAAGAGAAAAATTGATCTATTTTCAATAACAATAACCATTAATACGATTCTTTTGGGTTCTAACTAATTTCTATGACCAATATAATAGAGTATGAATCAAGTATCATAACTAGGAACCACATAATAATATAAATTCACATATATGATGTCTAAATCATTACAACATATATATTCTATGAAACATTTGTATTATCCTATATTATTTTTATCTAACATATATTTAAATAAATCATGATGGTTTATAAAGTTTTTTTGAAATCCAAAAGCATATCAGATACGATTATTAAAATTGGTTTATTATATTGCAAGTTTTTGCATATCAGGTTAAACCGAGTCCGGACTGACAAACCTTGTTAGAGATATTACTCAAAGGTACATCTTCTCTAGATCCACATCCTCATGTATTATCCACACATGTATTTATTTCATGAAAACCACCTTCTCTATCATTTACCAAAAAATCTGTGACACTTCACTAAAAATTTTATTATCCCATTAAATATTTTAATATATTCCCTTAGAGTTATCACTATGTTCTTCTCATCGAATCCTAGAAAAGATAATGAAACCCTTAAAATAATGTCAACTATTTGAACTACTTCTAGTTAAACATTAAGAGTAAATAAATTTTTCTTAAAAAAATTTAGTAAAAAAACATATTCCAATATACCATATTAGTTTATTTCTATTAGAAATTGGAAACATAAAAAAATGATACATAATTGAGATATATTATCATACATTAGGTTAGAGATGACTAGAACAATTGTTAGACACATCAAACATAATAAATATCTTTGTATCATGTTGAATGAAAAACTAATGGGTGTGAACTTAGATACTCTGTAAGGGTAAACCATGGAGACATGAAAGATTAATCATTAGAATAAGGGTATGAGACAATGATCATGAAAATAGAAGATCATAAGCATCATATAAAATATGATATACATGAATAATTGTGTAATGTTTGTTATTTCATATGAAATTAATCCCAAAAATTTAAAAATAATATGTGAAAGAATAACATATTAATAATACATGGAATTATGGAATTTAGAAGAGCATATAAAATTATTTCCACAGTATTGAAGAAATTGATTCAAAGGACATCATGGTAGTATTGGTTCCTCCACCATACCATAATGGTAGTCATAGTTCACTCTCATATCCATCCTAGTATTCTGATTTCACTCCTCATTCCTTCATGGTAGTCATAGTCCAATATTATGACCATCATAGTAGTCATGGTTGAGTCCCAATACCATCTTTGTATATATCATGAAATATAAATCATTAACCAATGCATTAGAGTGGGATATTGGTCACACATATATCATAATGAAATAATTCATACATGTTGAAAAAAATATTATAAAATCATATCATAATCCATGGAATGAAATGGTTTAAGTAATAATTTAATCATATCATAACAAGTGTAATAACATATAAGTTTCAAAATCATTTCATCAACTGAATAACCCATGAAAATAAGGGGGTTTTAAAATCATATAACCCATGAAATATAGATATTTTTATAAAAATCATAACACCAACACATGAACCATTCGGATAATTAATATGAGTGGATTCCTTAAGATATTTCACACGAAAAGATTGAATTAATCCAAAAGATATCATCTTTGATGGGGAATAATATTTTAAATAAATTTTAAAATCATTTTCTGGGAAAAATATTTTTTTTCCAATGAAAATGAAAATTTAAAACATAAGAAATATTTTATTACCCTTTTTTTTAAATATAGTTAAAAACATAAAATGAAATATTTTAAAAAAATAAAAAATTTTGGAATCATTTAAAGACATTATAGATTTTTTTGGAATACATGGTTTTAAAAATAAAAAAAATATGTCTAAAGAGGTAAATACTGTCATATTTTTATTATAAACATCTTTAAGATTTATGAATAGTATTAAAGAGTGGAAAAATGTTTCTAACACATGGATATTCCTTGAATAAGTATAGGATAAAGAAATCAAATGTTATAATGATAGATGGATATACTATTTTTTTAATTAAAGAATAACTATAGTGAGTCCGGATAAATAATTAGATTCTTTCAATAATCTCTTATAACATGGTAATATGGGATTTAAAAATCCATATAAAAAATGAAATTAAGTAAATTTTAAAAATCTATGTAATGAGGGATATTCTTGATATATAATTTCAAATATATGTATATACACATCTAAAACTAATTTGGTTTCATAACAAAGCATCAGGCTCAAAGAATGTGTATTATGAAAAAATTATTTTTATAGTATGGATACATCTGAATCACAAATGGAATGATAAAAAGTTTATATAATTGATATTAAAATACCCATTATTTTAATAATATGAATCATATAATACATTCATTCTCATTATATAAATCACACAAAATAATCTAGCGGTCAACATTGAATATAGCTCACTTAAAAAATTGAGACAACATTCCATTACCTTGTGTCGTGACTCTCATAACACTCATATGTCCTCCCAATATAATAAATATTACATCATTTTAAATATAACAGAAAAAATAATTATTATATCTAATATCATATATAATTTTATTAAGACTTTATATTTCCCTCTTTTTAACAATTGAATGTTGAGGCTATAATTCAGGTAATATTCTCTTTATTTTTCGCATGCGTCCTAAATTTTTATATATTTGGTTCTTATAAATATATCATGATAAAAGGAATTTAATCCATGATATATATATAATTAAAATTTGTAATATTTTTATTATAATAATATATAGAATATATATGTCTGAAATGGAATACACAATCAATCTGCAAGGTTGGTCATACATACATATTAATGTTGTTACCGTATAATTTTAATATTGAATGAAAATTACATATATGTATATAATAACAATAAAATGGTTTTTTTTAATATCTATCATATTATTTCACTATAAACATCAAAAATAAATTACATTTAGTGTGTGAATGAATCACATCGCCTCGATGGAGGGGTAATCTCCAATTCTTCATATGACACTATAATATATACACAAAATGATATGTCTAGAGATATGTGTTGTAAAATAATTTCATTATATTAAATAAATAATAAGTATCATATACATATTATCTAAATATTTTTTCTATCCTAATTCCTTTCCATTAAATTTGGTAATGTCAAAAATGTACGATCATCATATTGTGAGGCGATAGTTCACCGTATAGATAAATAATTTTTCTGTCACTAATTAGATGAATGTGGGTATAAAAAATCACATAAAATCATCTATGTATATTTTTTAATATGGTGTTATTTTATAATAAATGAATATGATTCATGGAGGGGGAGAAAATAAGATAAAGGAACATGAGGAATGACATAACCTCTTCTTTGGGTATCTTCTTTTTATTTTAACCAAAGGGATTCCTTGGTTTCATTTATTCCAAAATGCTGGATTCTAGAAGGAATTATATGGTTATGAGAGGTGTATTTGGTAGATATTAACGAAAAATGTTTTTTTTGAGTTATAAGGAATGGGGAGTGGATACATCATTTTATATGGGAGGAAAAAAAATCATGTGGTATTTTAAAAAAGGTATGTCTAACAAATTTTTTTCCAATTAAAAGTACTTAAAACCCAAAAAAAGAAACTAATTGAAGGTTAATTTGTTAATAATATTAATTTAATGGGTGGTTTAAAATTGGTTTGGTAGTTTGGACATTTATGTTTAAGGTTTAGTGCCTTATTAATCTTAATTTTCCCTTAATCATGGTAAATTTTGTAATTAATTTCAAAAATATTTTATTTTGAATCTAAGATAACCTTATTATAAATTATAAATAATGATTATTCTACATAGAGAGTCAATTTTAATGTATTATAATGAAAAATTGGAAAGAAATTAATTTAAAATTTATGTAATAGGTGGGACTACAAAATGGGTATTTAAAGTAAAAATAATAAAAATATTTCTATGATTTTATATCCAATGTTAATGTGAAAATACATCTATTGAACTAAATTAGATTTATAGAAAATAGATATAAATAAAAATTGAAAAAAATATATAATAAAATTCATCCTTGTTATTAAATTATATTAAAATGTATTTTTAAATTTAAATTCAGTATTAGTCTCTAATTATCCAAAAAATGATGTTTCTCTTAGTAAGCTGAAAAATAACCATAAGCTAATTTTGAAATTATGAATTGAAAAAAAAACAAATTAATTTTAAATCGGTTTCCAAAATTAATTTTAATTTTTTCCAATTAAGGAAATAAAAATTACATCATTTTATAAAATAATATCTCTAGACAAATAAAGGCATTTAAAATATATATTTCTCACTGTCCAAATGTTTTATTTATATAAAACCATTATAAATAATATTTTAAAATTAGTTATTAAAATTTATTGAAATATGTATAAAAAATACATTATAATTATATGGTATAGAAAATTAAAACATCAACAAAATATTTAGTAAAAACATATAGTTGCATGTAACAATTTCCAAGTAAGTTTAATCTAAAATAAAATGTTGAATTATCAGAATATATAACATTAATGAAGATAAATTCATTTCAAAAGTAAAAAAATGTCTCTAAATACTTAGAGTGTCACACTAATAGTCATAAATCATCCTACCAACTCAATAATAACAATCTATAATATTAGTATATATAGCACCCCGATATTATATTACATATTTCTATAAATATAACATCTTCATTATCTTAGGATACATAAAATCAAAAGAATAAATAAAATATAATAAAATATACTAATATAACCCATTATATTAATTTAAATATATGAATAGATACTAAAAATTTATGATTTTTATTTCATTTTTAAAATGTTTAAAGAAATTTATTGTCTTTAATTTATTATAAAATGAAATAGATTGATTTTTAATGTAAATGATATGTTTTTTGATAAATAATTTTTATGTTAAAAATGAGTTTTAATCATAATAAGTTAAACCAACAACAGTTAATGATTTAATTTTATGAAATATATATGTTATATACTAAATTATGTTTTTTATCATTCATCATTTATGTTCATATGAATGGGATTTGAAAAAATATGGTTTTCTTCATAGAAACATTATTTAAAAAAATAGATACCTTCATGTTTTTTGATCATATTTAAAATTAAATTTTCACCAAATTTTAATAATAATATTAAACAATTACCACCATTTTTTACATCAATATTATAATATAATCTCATTGAAAAATAATTTGAATTTGTTGAACAATTAATTTTATTCATGAACAGATAAATTTCTATTTTTAATAACACTCTGTCTTTTTCTTTTTGATCATTTAAAAAGATATATTTTTTTTATAAAATATGGTTCAATTTAAAAATATTTATAATATATTTTTATTATATCATATTTAGGTCATATTAATTGATAAAATGGTCAAATTATCTATTAATAGTTTTTTAACATATGGGGATATTTGAATGGGAAACTGGATTTCAGTCCAATATGGGGGTATGATTTTAAATAAATTTATGAAATTTATATGATATTAAATTTTATTATCGATTTAAAATATGGGATTAAAAAAATTAATATTTTCTAATAAGGTCAAATTATTGTTTTTTCAGAATTAACAGTAAAAAAAGGAAATGTATGTTCCCCATTATGGTTAAAACACATTTATCAAGGGTTAAAAAAATGAAAATGTATTTTTTCCAACTAAATTATAAAAATTATATTGGATAGAAATACCAATAATGTATACTATTCCAAATTATATTATATATCTATTTGGGAAATTTTTTTAATTACATTATTATTTTTTTCCTTTATAAAATTTCTATGGTGGTCCTCAATACATCTAATAATAGAACACCTCATCTTTTCTCATCTCGAAAGATAATGTTCTCATTGGATCAAATGTTACATTATAAAATTATTCCCATATATTCATTCTGGTAACCTAAATTCCCTCTCCATATTATATAATCATCATATAAAGTATTTTTTTACATGTATAAATTTGTTTTTTCTAAGAATATGTATAGTTATTAATTATCACACCCATTTTTATACTTTTCATGTCATTATATTGATCCGGCCTATTGAAAATAACAATCCTTTTATTTGGTGTTGGGTTAGTTTAATTTTGAATTTTTAACTACCATTTACGTATAATCACACTAATTTGGGTTCTTGATTGCTTTTATAATTGTTGTTGGAGAAAGGTTGGTTACTTTATAATTTGGGCCAACCGTGAGCCCATTTACAGTTTTAAAAACCAAATTTGATTCTTTTATAACTCCACTATTTTTCAACATTTATTAATCATTAACTTCATAAATTTCCTAAAATGGAATATTCAAACCACTATGTACTTTTTGACCCCTTAATAATTAATAATCATGTTGTATTTGGGTTACTTGTTTAGGTATTGGGCAAGCCCGTGGGCCAATTTCCAGTTTTTTTAACAATAATTTGTTTCTTTTATATCATTTTTTTTATTTTTCAGCGATTCCACCTCCAATACGAAGACACAACTACTATCCTTTTTTCCATTACCGATATTACTTCATTGGAGATCATTTGAATCGCATAGTTTAGAGACAGTTCTCAGGTTTCCTCAAATTTTCTAGAATTGCGAAGGTAAATTCATTCATCCATAAATCGTTACATTCATACTATTTTTCCAAAAAATATTTTTCCCTGGTTCTTCATGACCTTATAAGACTCTAAAATATGTTTCAAGCCATTCCCTTTCCTATAAGGGTGCATATCTAATAGAAGACAAAGAGTATTCTAGTGAAAAGGTGGGATTCCTTCTCCATTCCCCTTCGTCTTCCTCCTCCTTTCATTATTTCAAGGTTTCATATTATCCCCTAGTCATGTTAGCCAAAGGGTTCATTTATCCAATAATTTTTTATGGGTTTTTTGATCTTCTATGGCAGGTCATCATAGGTTCAGTGTTTTGTAAACCCTCAGATGATGATTTTGGGTGTGTGTTTCCATTAATCTAAGGATTTGAGGTTGGATATCCCTTCCACACGGCTTAATCTTTTAATATTTATTATTTTATTTTTGTTTCCATCTGATATATATGATTATTATTAATTTTCTGAATTTGGATAATTTAATTGATGTGAAAAATGGTTGTTTAATCCTGGTTATGTAAAAGGTAGTTTTGTTTTGTCATAAAAGTGAACACTACGTTGTTTAATGTTTCCACTATCTTTCAAAACTATTTTTTAATTTTTAGAACCTTTTTTATTGTATTTTTAATATGTTAAAATATCTTGTATAAAATATATCATGCAATTGATCTTTATACCTTATCATGTTCTTAAAATAAATTGTTTTGTTTTAAAGGTCATGTCATGTGTTCGGTAAATTTCCCAGTTGGATGTTATTTGTTATGTTTGATTTAAAAATTATATGTTTGGATTTATAAATGAATTGGAAGAATGATAAATTTTATTTCAGGTCCTCATATGGATTTCAAATTTGGATTATTTTTTAAAAACAAATGGGTTTTTGGTTTACAACACGTTTTGGCCGAAGTTGATTGAAAATGGCATGTTTCACATCCTTTTATAAAATTTTGTATTTTTAATATGTAGCCTGAATGTTTTATTTGATTTATAAATTTTTTTTGATTCTTTAAATGGTTTTTTTAACCATCCGAAATAAAATTGAATACCTCAGTCAAATGATAGTTTTGATAAAGGCTTAATGGACTATTTATCATTTGTTGTTTTTTAAATGGTTTCCATGTTTAATTATTGTTCTATCTATTGGGCAAATTTAATGGTCCATGAAAATGATTTATTAATTGGTTTGGGAGAAGTAAAATCTAGGTTACATATGTTGTTTTGGAGTAGTGGCCTAAAAATACCATTTTTAATGGATTTTTTGTGCAAGGCCTTGTCGTAATCCTTGATTTTCTTTACAAATCATTTTAGTGAATTATTGATTCATAAAAGATATGTGAAGCTTTATAGTGGGATGTTTGTGTGTTTATGGTTTGGTAATGTAATTTTTAGGTTTAAAGAGTATTTGATAATATGTGTAACGTGATTGAGCACTAAAGGTAATCTCATGTATCTAGGCGGGTGGCCATGTACTAGTATGCTAGTTATTCAGTGGGGTTTCACCCCTGTTTCACGTAGCAAGTTTGAAGATGAAAAAACTAACTAAACAATGATGATGATGATGTTGGGTGAAAACTAGGTTATTGGTATGCTCCCAACTAGTGGCTCATGTGCACAGGAACATATATTTATTTTGGTTACTTTTTCCGAGATAGAAGGTACCTGGGGCACACAACTAATTAGTTCCTAGGGTGTGTTCCTGTGACTTGTGGTCATTATCTATATTGTACTCACTGTTAGATAAATTATGTTTGGTTATTAAATTATGTAGTGTTTGTTATTTATTTAAAAGTGTACATTTTTTTAAGTCAGACCTCTTGAAAACTTGTTTTATTTTGAAGTTGCAGCTCATTGAAGTTTTTACTAGCATTCTTATGTATAAAAAATGAATGTTTTTTCTAGTAGTATTTTTATACCATGGTACCTCATTTGAAAAAAAAACCTATATATTTTCATTTAAAACATAAATTTGAAGTTTCTTTTATTTTAACTGACGTGAATTGGGAATAGAATATCTTGCTAACCTACTGAGTTTTAATACTCATGTTTATAGTCTTCTTTTGTTTTTATCCCTTGTACAGGTTTCATCATGAGTTCGATCACCTTGGGAAATGTGTGATCATTGTGTTGGCGGGTGACCAGTAAAATCACATGGTGTTTTTTGATTATTGTCTTTGGTCAATAGAGTTTTACTTTCAGTTTCTTGTACAAATATTGTTTAGTTAAATTTTTACATTAATGTATTTTGGGATGTCCATTTCTTTTCTCTGAGTGTTTGATTTTCTATAAATGTGAAAAATCATTCCCTTATTTACTTTATTGATTTCCTTGGTGCTTTTCTCCATCTCGAGAGAATCAGGAACACCTCTCGGTACTTGTCATGGGTTGGCCAAGGGGACTTGTTCATGGTTGACTCGAGAAGGTTCATGACAAAATGGTATCAGAAGAGGTCAACTCTTTCTAGACGATTTTTTAGATAGCCTTTGTTATTTGGGGGATGTCAAGGTAGACAATGTACGATTGTACAGAAATGAGGGGTAAGTGTGGGAAGAGCATCACGAACTCTTGCTCGTTCTGATCCACGATTTTCCATTTGTTGTCCGGTTTTATTAGTGACTTTTTTTCTTTTTGATTGTTTGGTATTGGGATATTACAAGGGGTCTGAAAAATGGCCTCTGTGAGGTCGTAGGGCATAGCAATCCATGTGGAGACATTCCATGGTCTTAAAAATTCTCTTTTTGATGGTGCTATTTTTTACATATGGCCTCCAACCATATGGTAAATCAACCCACCGACCCTAGTTCACTTTTGTGGGTCTCTTAGAATTTTCATAAATTTGGAAGTTTGTTTTGAAAATAATTGTATAAGAATTGAAAATTTGGGTTTTAAATGAAGGAGTGGATTTTTAAAATTGGAAATAAAGTTCTTAAAAATTCAAATATAAGAATGGTTTTGGAATAATGTGTTTTTTGGAATGATAGAGGAAGTGGATGTAATTTAACAGGATTTTATTATCCAAAATCTACCCATGAGGTTTGTTAAAATTAAATGTTTAGAATGTGTGACTCATTTTAAGGTGATTCTAAATATTTTTTTTAAATGGTGTGATTTCTAATGTTGAAAAGTATTTGAATATGATAAATTGGTTTTGGAAATATGTTTGGATTGGTTGGTCTTTTCCTAGAAAAGTTATTGGTCTCAATGACTATCGGATTAAGAAAATATACATTGCTGAATTTCAGAAAAGGGGAAGTAATAGTTTGGAGTAGCTTGGTTGTTTTAAAAGATGTTAATAATTAAATGTTGTATGATTTTTGAAAATAGTTCTTGATGATGTGTGGTGTGTTTTGTGAAATATGAAAAGGGTTTTGACTTGTTGGTTGGTGTTCCTTCTAAAGGTACATGATTTTTGGAATGATGTTGTTTTTTTATCCTTTAGTGTTTCAATGGGTGCTCACATGAATGGTTTTATTGATATATGGACGGAAGAACTATATGGAATGGTGTGGGGGTGCCGAGGGTGGCACAAAAATGTGAATGTGGGTGTGACTTCATGAAACACCATTAGTGAATGTTTAAACCCAACAAGTTTATTTGTTTTTCAAATGTGTTTTGAGCTAAAAATATTATGACCACTGTTTTTGAACCAATTGTTATTTGGGTAGTTTATTATATGTCTTAGAAGAGGTTTTTAATCAGTATTATTCTTTGTGATCTAGAATTCATAATCCTATGGTATCTTGAGATGTGATCTTGTTGGTGGCTTGGATTTGGAGTATTGTTCATTGGGTTTTTAAAGTTGTGTTGGATGTTGAGATGTGGCAATGGATAGTTCTGTATTGAAAATGTTTCATGTTGATAAACCTAAGGATTCATTTCAAATATTAAATCCACCTCTTCATATGATTCCTTAGCCTGATGGATCGAATTAAGAGCTGTTTAGGATTGATTTACTGTGCTTCCGGGTTGTGATAATTCTTTTGGACACAACAGATGTGTTTGGTGATGTTGATTTGTTTCACCGTATTCCTTATCCATTCTTCCCCTCGTTCGGAGTGAGAAAGAATTTTGAATTGTATCTATTAGTTATTATTTAGATGAAGGTGTTTTGTTGAGCATGTTATTTTTTTTATGTTTATCACCCTGACTGCGGTGCAACAGATGCTTCAAGAATGAGGGCTCAAGCCATAGGCCTCAGAGTGAATCTTTTCACATAGTCAGGAAATATCGAGAGGTGTGGGGAGCTTGACCAAGATCCTGCCTCCACGATTATGGTATGGTAGTTTATAAGTCTCTATTGTGTTTCCATGTTTCTGTGAATTTCCCTTTCTCACAACAAGCATGTTGGACTTACCCCTCACACAATGTCTATGATTACACCATCATGGATGTGTTTTTTCGATCAATGTCTCTATGTGGACCCTTGTGAAAATCGTGTGCATCTCGGTGTTACCTATTCGTAAGTAGAGTTTTTTGGGTAGTTACATTGTTTATTTTATGGTTTATCTGGCATAATTATTGGGTCCCCTTTCCCTCCCCTCCCAGAGTGGTGGGGGTCTGGATCTGTGTCGAAAGTGTTGGAACATTTCTTGACCCCTCAGTTCAGGTGGGGGTGGTTTAGATGTTCATGTTCTAACCCTATTAAATTAGGTTTGTAGGATGTTGCGGGAGACTTTTTTTATCTCGTGCAGGTGAGGCCAAATTCTAGTTACTTATTAATTCTTTATTTTTTATTCATTTCTAGTTTCTCTCTATTAGTGAGGAGACCCAATATGGATCTCGAAGAGAATTCCTTTATGATTTTTTGTCAGATGGGAGATTTTATTTAATGGTGGAGGGACCACTAAATCCTACATCCCATGTAAATTTATTTTCTTATTGAACAATGGTTTAGGTGATCGTTGGGTTTATTCAGAGAAGGCCAAACAATCTAGTTCTTAGTTTGGTTGTGGAGGTGGTGGCTTGATATTTATGTTGTTGTGAGTTAGTGTTTTGTTTGGGAATGTGTATTAGGTTACATTTTTGGTGAATGATATATCTGTAGGTTTAGAGGCAGGATTATGTAGATATGGAATCATTAGGTTTTTTTCTATTAGATGATAAGTGTTATGGCATTCTAGGGGGCAGAAATTTTTAATATTGGTGATAATTGTCACACCTGTTTTTTTCTTTTCATGTCAGGGTTTTGATCGAGTTCCTTGAAAATACAAATACATTTACTGGGTGTTAGGTGAGATTAATTTTTAGTTTTCATTACCATATATGTATAATAACACTAATTTGGGTTCTATATTTCGTGTTTAGGTGTTTTTGGAGGAAGGGTGGTTACATCATGATATGGCCCAATCGTGAACCCATTTCATGTTTTAAAAACCAAATTTGTTTACATTTTAACTCCTTTGTTTTTAAACATTTTTTAGTCGTTAAACTTCATAAATTTCCTCCGCTAATATATTCAAAAAACTTTATCCTTTTTGGCCCCTTAATAATTCATAATCATGGTGATTCGGTGTCACTTATTTAAGTACTATGCTAGACCGTGGGTCCATTTCCAGTTAAAAAAATAATTTTTTTCTTTTATATCATATTTATTTTTAAATATATTTCATTTATTACACCTCCCATAAAAATTGAAATAACCTATCCTCTCCCCCATTCTCTATTTTACTTATTTGGAGTTCATTTGAATCACATATTTTGGAGAAAGTTCTCAAGTTTCCACAAATTGAGTATAATTTAGAATGTAAATTCATTCTCCCATAAATCATTTCATTTGTATTATTTTCTCAACACATATTATTTACCTGGTTCTTCATGACCATATAAGATTCTAAAATACGTATCATGTCATTCCCCTTCCTATATGGGTTCATATATAATGGATGACAATGTTTTTTCTAGATGAAAAGGTGAGATTCCTTCTCTTTTCCCCTACTTCTTCCTTTTCCATTCATTATTTCTGGGTTTTCAATTCTCCCCGAGTCATGATAGACCTAGGATTCAGGAATAATATACTTATTATGGGGGTTTTGTTTTTTTTTGTGCTAGACATCATTGGATTAGGGTTTTATAAACCATCATATGGTGATATTGGGTGTGCGTTTCCATTATGGTAAGGATTTGATGCAGGATATCCCTTGAAGATGACTTTATCTTTAAATATTCATAGTATTCTTGTTTTTTTGCATCTGATATATATTTTTATTATTATTTTTCATCATTTGGATAAATTTCTTTGTCTAAAAAATGGTTGATTAATCATTGTTTTGTGAAAGGCAGTGTTGTTTTGTCATAAAAGTTCACTCAAAGTGTATGATTAAACATTCCACTATCTTTAGGAACTATATTTGGAGATTTATAACCTGTTTTATGGTATTATGAATATGTTTCATTATATTGTATAATATATGACAGGAAATTGAACCTTATTCCGTATCGTGTTCTTAAAATAAATTGTTTTGTTTAAAAGGGAATGTCATGTGTTTGGTAAATTGCACGATTGGATTTTATGTGTTATGTTTGATTTAAATTTTTTTTGTTTTGATTTATAAATGAATTGGAAAAATGATAAATTTTTATTTGGTTCCTCATATGGATTTCCAATTTGGATTTGGTTTTACAAACAAATGGGTTTTGGTTTACAATATGTTTTGGCCAAAGTATTTTGAAAATGGCTCGTTTCACATCCTTATGAAAATGGTTTTGTTTTGAATATATAAGAGGAATGTTTTAAGGGATTTATAAATGTGTTTTTCTATTTTAAATGTTGTTTATACACCTCCTTAATAAATGTGAAATGAAAACCTTGGTCAGATAATAGTATTGAGAAAGTCTTAAAGGCCCGATTGGTATTTTTTTGTAAAAATGGTTTCTATGTGTATTTCATGTTCTATATTTTAGGGAAATTTTTGGTCGATCAAAATTATTTATTAATTGGTTTTGGGACTTCTTAATTTGGTTTTCTATGTTAATTATAGGTTTGTGGCCTTAAATGATCATTTTTAATGGATTTTATGTGTATGGAATCATTATACTTTTTGAAATTGTTTTACGAATAATTTTAGTGGTTTATTTATTAGTAAAATAAATGTGAAGCATGTTTGTGGGATATTTGTGTGTTTATGGTTTTTTAAAGTAATTTTGATCTAGATTGTGTAATTAATAATATCTTTAACTTGATTGATCACTTAAAGTAATCTCATGAATCTATGTGGGTGGACGTGTACTAGTATGCAAGTTATTTTATGGGGTTTGGACCCTATTTCACGTAACAAGTTTGATGATAACAAAACTAACTATTCTATGACGATGTTGTTGTTGGGTACCACTAGGTTATGGGTATTATCCCTAATATTTTATCGTGTGCATGATAATAGATATTTATTATAGTTACTTTCACTACGATATGAGGTACCTAGGTCTCACAACTAACTAGTGCTTAGGGGTGTTCCCATGACTTCTGCTAATTGGTTATATTTTACCCACCATCAGCATACAGTCTATTTCTTTGGTAAATTCAGTAGTGTTTGTGATTTTTTTAGATTTTTAAATTTTCTAAATTATAACTTTTGAAAACTAGTTTCATTTTAATGATTCACCCTGTTGAAAATTGTTACTAGAATTGTTTTTATAAAACATGAATGTTATTGTCTAGTAGTTTCTTTATAGAATGGGACCTTATTTAGAAAACATACCTTCATATTTTTATTTAAACCACGATATTGATATATCTTTTATTTTAAATGATGTGCATTCGAAATTGATTATCGGGGTAACCTACTAAGTTTTAATACTCATGTCTATAGTCTTCTTCTGTTTTTAGCCCTTGTATAGGTTTCAACTAGATTTTGATCACCGTGGGAGATGTGTGATCATTGTGTTAGAGGGTGACCAGTGGGGTCACATGGAGTTAGGTGGTTATCGATGTAGGTAAGTTGAGTTGAACATTAAGTTTCTTGTACAAATAATGTTTAGATTAAATTTTATATAAATCTATTTTTGGTTGTCCATTTCTTTCTGTAGTTTGTTTGATTGTTTATATATGGGAGAATCATTACCTTTTGTACTCTATTGATTCCCTTGAAGGTTTTCGCCCTCCCAGGTGGAGGGATCACCTCTCAAGACTTTTCATGGGCTGGCCTAGGTGACTGGTTCATGGTTGACTCGGACTGGTTCATGACATTAATAATCTATCATCATTTAATTTCTTATTGTACCCCTTCATATATTATAGAATTATTATGAAATAAGTTCACCAATATCATAAACATATTAATATTTTTTTAATAAAACATATATATCTTTCATTCATCACATATTAATTGAAATCAATGATCATGTGTATTGGGGGGAAAGAACCTCGAAAACCAAGGTAATTCGTTTTGCATCACTACATCCCAAAGTGGAATAAAACAATACATTTAATTAATACACTAACACACACATATAGATATATATATATATACGAAATAATTATACTTCTAATATTATATATTCACATCTATCTTTTATCATTCAATTCCATTGGATAATGATAACATCACATGAGCGTATGTGTGGACTACCACATCATTGAAGTGATGTGATACATTTTTCATTTTATTTTTACATGGATGTTAATAATGATACATTATATATATATATGATATAGATTTTATAATAACTATAATATAATAATTAATTAATTTTTACCAATATTTCGTTCCACCTAAAAAATTGTTATTATCAATTAAACAAATACATGACTTTCCCCCTTCGGGAACATTTTAATTCTTTTATATATACATTACATTTATGGATTAATATAAATTAATATATAACAATTATATATTGTATTTGTTTAATTAATTTAATTTCAGATATTATAGAGCCATGATTATAGTGTAGATTCCAAAACTACCAAACCAAAACTAACATGAAAAACGATGATGTTATTTCTCATAATAATGATTTTATCAAATATGTCTCAAAAATCAGTTTTAAAATATAATATCTAATTAATCTATTTGAATGATATTTATTATTTTTTTCTATAATTAATATATAATAATTATATATATTTTATATAGGATGTTTCAACACATAAAATTTACTTTAGAGATGATGTATATGAGTCTTATATGACTATAACATTAATGGAGAAAATGACAAATTCACTAGTTGATATTTCAATGTGTTATTTATTTCCAAAGAATTTGTTTTATGATTATCCTTGTTGAAATAATGGGATATATATATAGTTATTTTAATTTTTGGGGTGTGTTGTACGAATGTTACTGATGTGATAAGATATTTATTCACAAAGACCTCATTTTTATTATTGTTTATGTTGATGTGTTTTTTGGATAATTGTTTGATCAATATATATGGTTTAAAAAATATATTATATTATAGTGTAGTAATTTTTGGAAATAATATTTTTCCCTTCCTTTTTCACACAATAAATAGACAATATACTTAAATTATATATTTATGAAAGCCCATATTAATTTATCTATTCAGTTGATAAACATTTTTTCTTCCATATCTAGATTTTTTTAAAATATTTTTTATAATGTTTTAGTATTAAATTATGATTTTATACAATTATATTTAATCGAAAATTTTGTTTTGAAAAATTGATGACAAAAGATTCTTTTCATTTTCAAAACTTTGTACATATTAACTATTATACATATATTTTGAAGTAATGTTGTCAATAATTATATGGAATTTTTATAATTACCCACCATCATGAACAGTCATCCAATAATAACAATGGATTTTTTATTTGTTTAATTAATTTAACCAATTTGATAATTTTCATTTCATTCAACCCTAAAGATAGATCATTTTATATTATATAACTATGAATTTAGTGCATTATATGCCACACCATGTTCATCATATACTGCATAAAACATAAACATTGGCCATATCAACATAGAAAACTAAGGTTAGCTTGTGTTATACACAACAATGAAATTCCCAGTTTACTTGGGTAACACACCAGACCGAGTATTATTGGAAATTAATATAATATTAAAATATGATTATTTAATATTATATGGTAAATCAATGTAACAAAATTAGAGGTTATGAATAATATTTATTAATTTCTTCAAATAAATAGGTTATACAATATAATATGAATTCAAAGGTTACAAATTAAATATGAATGAAATTAACAAGTGATTGTATATAAAATAAAATATTATTATGTTCTCAAATATCGTCTACCTTGTTTTCAAAAAGTCCATATCATTCCTTTTCCTTCTGAATAAAAGGCCACCACCTATCTCACTTCCTTAGACCTCTAATATCATTTAATTTCGATAAAACCCCAACCAATCCACTTACAAGAAAAAATAGTATCCTTCTATATGCCTTACATTGTTTAGATGAAAATCCATGTAGTCCTTTTGAAAAAAAACATTAGGAGTTACTTGATTCATAGGTAATGTCTTCTATTAATTCATTTCCATTATTTACTTTAGCCACCCCTAAAATTTATTTTTTCTATAAATATAAATAAAAATTGTTTAATAAAAATAATATGAAGTTTTTATTCTAGTTTTTTTAACAAAACATACACCCACCTCCATATAATCGGTAACAAACATATTATTTTTGTGTACGATGAACTGATGCCTCACGAAATAATAACTATTCATTTTTGATTTACCACTTATAATGGTTGAATTTATTATGTAAAATATGTTTATATATGTTATATACATTATTTATTATGTTATTATGCATATTTATTCCTTTTTAAAACATATACATTTTCATTTTCATTTGGTGTCAATATGATAATCTCATCTGAGGACGTGTAGACTACCACCATCTCGAAGTGATATGATTCTTTGAAAAACATCATGGAATATATTAACAATGGGTTAAGTGAATATATATGATATATGTAAAATTATATTTATTATATAATTATATAATATTCATAAAAACTTATATTTCATTTTCATTCATTCAATCAATACAATAATATAAAATGATTAATTGTTCATGCGTACATACAACTTATCATCACCATGAACATTGTATTCCATTTCATAGAAATATATTATAAAGATTATTATAATAAAAATATACTAAAAGATAATTATATTTAAATAATTATTTACATTATTTAAATCATTATATATTTATATGGAACAGTGATATAACAAATTAATATATAAGGGAAACACAAAGTAAAAATTATCACAAGCATAATATTAAAAAAATTTAAACCAGCTGGTAATAGAAATTCAAAATCACTATATATATTGAAATATATATAATAATATGATTTACTAAATGATTTATAATAAAATTATATTTATTGTATAGTATGTTTGATGAGTGGAACAATATTCAAGACACACGAGAGGGGGATTTTATCTCACATTTAATTTCTATAAGATATTAGTTATGTTCGCCACCATTTTCATTAATGTGATGTCCCTAATACCCATTATTTTATTCTATTTATATTATAAATAAATTTATGTTTACTAAAATTTATACTTTATTATATTTCATTAGTGGGGTTTAGGTTTCAAAAGACACTAAATCAGAATAAATGTATTGTCCCAATTTACCTTCATTGAGACATCTGTTTTTATATGCATCTTGAAACTTTTTTAGGGGTATTTATTTCCATAATACATGATATATCAAGAATATAATAATTTTAATTGTATATTATGAATAATTTAATTTAATTTACTTACATTGGAGAGTATGATCCCGAATTATAAATTTATAAAAGTTTATTAAGACAATCTCATCGCTTTACAAGATTGTTTATGTTTATGGTCCCTTTAATGAAAAATTATAACCACTTAGTCATGAAAATTATTAATTATCTTATAAAAATTTTATTGACGTTATATTCATGTATCAGTACCATTTTCTTCTATATGGTATATTTTAATAATAAATTATTTGTTTTTATGAATTCTTTAATTTACCCTATCATCAGTCGGAAATCTGTTTCCCTTCAAAACCCATGTTTTATAAAAAGTGTTTCAAATAATATTGTAATAGCATCTTATGATCATTAAAATAAATTTTTACCCATTTTTGTATTTGACCAACGTTTTCAATGTAATATTATTAGTTCTTTCTAGACGATGTAAATTTATATCATTTTTTCAAGAAATATAATTGTTCATTTAACATCATATGACAATTTTAGATTTATCCTTCATCAATACATTATATATTACAATTCATGTTTAGCAGTTATTTTTTTTGAAAATATTTCTAAATGATATTTTAAATGAAAATGGCTATGAAAATATTTTAAATATTATTTCATATCATTTAATAAAAAATGGGTTTTAGAATAATTTAAAGATAATTATATATTTTTTCAAATAATTTTCAAGGAAAATGGGTTTATCAAATATTTTTTGCCTATTTATATGTTATCAATTTACATTCAATGAAAAATTATTAATATATTTTCAAGAATACTTTACATGATTTGGAACTATTTTCAATGTAAATATTTTTTATAATGTATTTTATCATATTTTATATTTTCACGGAAAACAGTTATCAAATGATTACAAGTCTTATTTATATATTTTAAATTTTTTTTCTCTGAAAATGATATTATAATTTTTCTATGTATTCAAAATATTCATTCAAAGATGAAATGATATTTTCTTCAAAGATTAATTTTGAAGGATATTTCCTATGTATTTTCCATCTAATTTGACTTCTTTTGGTTTTACACATTCTATTTTATCAAATTATCTAATTGTTCCAATTATATTCTTTTAATGAATGTATTACTCATAATGTCCTAGTGTTTATGAACCTAGTTTCTCTTTCATGGGTTATATGGTTGAAACCGCCTTCTTTTAATGGGTTAGGGTTATGACTAAATGATTATGAAGAAAATATCTATCCATAGGTTAGGATATGATTACTTTTTTATAAAACAAAATTCGTACTGTGGGTTATTATGTTATTTATTATTATATTGTGGCACATGAATGTATCATTTTATTATGATAAGGGTGTGACCTATATCCCCCTCAAATTCATTGGATGCAGATTTATTTCTAATGATATAATCTAATATGGTATTGAAAATGAATATTAACTATAAAGAGGGCCATGTGAGTGGACCATGACTACCTAGATATCCTGAGGAGTGAAATAATTATAATAATATGTACCTGGGTGTAAACCATCACTACCAATAGAGTTTTGGGAGTGAACTCATGTTATTATTATTGCCATGTGAGTGACCCATGGATACCAATATAAAATTGGGAGTGAACCAATACAACCAAGTTGGTCTTGCAAGTGATGCCTTGTCTACTATGGATATAATATTATATTCTTATATGTATGGAAAAATTCCATGTTTTATTAATATTTTATTATTTCAAGTATTATGTTTTTTTATTTTCATATGAGTAATTTATTTTTTACTGCAATTATTTATTCCATTATTCATGTATATGTTCATTGATAGGTTGGGTATGATATCCTATTTTCCTGCTAATGTTCTCATACCATTATTTTCATAATTATGCATACATATCTACCTTATTTTCCATTCATGGGAATTTGAGATCACCCATTTCTTATATTTACTTTTCACATGTTATGAAAAGCCATTTTAGGTAGATTTAATAAAGGTGGAGATATTTATGAGAGATAAAGACAATCTATCACTAGGATAGAATATTTTGTTTCCATTTTTCCAAAGACACAAAACTATTATATTCCTCAGGAATTTATTTGTGAATTTTAATGAATATTCATATAAAATTATGTAATATCCATGTATGTTATGATTGGGTCACTATTTTTGGTCTCGATGGAATGGTTTAGTCATCCTTTTTAAAAAAGGATGAGATAACCTCTGTGGGGTCCCATGGAATATTTATATAGAAATATATAGGGATTTCTCTAATGATATGTATAAGGGTGAGTCAATGTTTAAGAAAATGTCATATAATTATGGTAATGTTTAGAATGAGTGTTTTCCAAGAAACATATCACTTTCCAGATTCTACATGTATATGTGGCTCTAGAACATATATACATTGACATAAAAATACCCACAAGATATTTTGGTCATATCATGGGGTAATCCAGTGCACGAAAATGATCCTTACTGCACACCTAGTTTGACACTTCTAATCAATATGCTTTGGAAACTCACAATCACAACACTAGAAATAATGAATAATTTATATTTGAATATCCTACTATAAACCAAGGAGTCATATTTTAATGAAGTTAATAGGATGTTGAAATCCCCAACATAAATTCTTTCATGACTATGTGGGTTATTACTATGATAAATATTTATAACAATATGATCCTATTTTTAGGCCATGTCAGTAACTATAAAGAACATGATTAATATTCATTGTGATAAAATATTTGTTAATGAGTATTCTGGTGGGGCCATCCATAGATTTGAAGATGTTTTGATCATGCCTAATTAGAATTCAATGAAAATGATTTACAATGTCTACCTTAACCAATTCTATGACTTCCCAGGAAAGAGAAACAATACTTTTTCTAAGAGATTGGGTAATAGATACCATATATGAATGAAGATTTGGCTTCATATTTTAACGAAAATGAAGGAAAAATATTAGAAAATAATTATGTTACAATAGTCTAAATTTGGGATACATGTTATAATACTTATCATGGAAAGGGAGATGGTCAGCGGGAAGATCACGGAGCTAGGTAATGTCTTGATTTATTACATAGTTATAAAGTCATTATTTAACCTCATTTTATTCAATATAAACATTCATGGTGATTTTATTGTTGTCTAGAAATGAACATATGTGATCCATGAAGTTGGTAGTAATCATCCACACAAGATGAATCACACCAGTCCAAATACCAAGCACAATGGTAGTCAGATAAAATTCAATCTAGTGATTTTTCCAACCACAGATCTTGGCAAGAGTAATATCATGTATCATACTCATCATTTCACTGTCAAGAGATGAGGAAATACCACAACTACCATGAAATAATCGAAGGATCAATTTTTGAAGATTGCTCCATAAGAACCAGGACCCAAATTTCATTTAAGGAATCCATAAACATTTACTTTAATCCCGCATGGAAAAAAATCACACTAGAACACATCAAAAGTGTGACTAGGTCGTTGAATGGTTCCATAAATTTGGAGACATCGTAGAATCCCAATTTCAACAATAGTTTTTTTTGTAATAACAATTTTTCATTGATTCCACTTCACATAAGGCTATATGTATCTACGTCCAACCTACATCATATACGACTCATAAAATGTTATGAGTAATATAATTTCTACCATACCAAATAACATTACAGAGGTAAAAAACAATAATAAGGTAATTTTTTTTAATTTATGGAGAACATTCGATTTTTACACATCTTTTTAGTTAAGCGTTGAAAGTGTCATGAATCCACCATATGCAGTCAAATTTGTCAAAAATATATTTACAAAGGGATGAAGTAGTGGAACAATAAATAATGAGATTGTTACAATCTTCTTCGTTTCGGTTTTAGAGTATATATATATAGAAAATATGAATTCCAAACAATTGAGGGAACCTGTCTATGGGAACTCTATTATTATAAAGTCCCCAATTAACAGTTAATCAAGATTGATATATCCATGGTTTATTAAAATGATCCTAGAAACATAAAAATAGTATTAAAAAATATTTATTATATTAAATTTTGGTGTTAAGAATACCATTGTGCAGAGGATCCCAAAATAAAAATACTCTAGTTTCGGAGAAATGGTCGTTTTATATGGAATGAATAGTATATTCATGAGGATGTTCATTTTGAGAATTTAACATATCATTAATTGAGTAGTTCATATTCTCAAGGGTTTGATCTAGATGGATTTCAAAAAATTAAAAAAAATTCAAGTCCAATCATCCAACTATATGTACATAGTGGAAAACCTAGAAACCATTCATCTGGATATTTTCATAATAGTGGAAATGTATTGATTAATTGATGGACATATAGATGATTGGAGGAAATTAAAATTTCCTTTCATCGTTTTTATATGAAATCTTTTTTTATAAAATAAATAGAATCATAATTTTTATTTTCAAATTTCTATGTGATTTTGAATTGATGGGACTCATTAATGTTTTTATACTTCTTTATTCCAAGATTACCCTTTTCAATATGTTTAATAAAAGTTGACCAAGGGAGGGACACATGATTTAATTTCATAGTGATACCTATAAAAATAAAATTTTGATAGAAATATTCTTTCTTTTATAATACTAATAGGAAATTTGTGGAACATATTGGATTAAACAATCATATAAATAATAGTAGATTTGACTAGGAATATTCATCCTTCTATAGAGAGAGACAATTCATTCAATGAAAATAACTAATTAAGAACATGGTCAACTATTATAGATTGGTAATAGGACTTGGTTCTCACCAAAAAATGGGAGAACCATGATATGTTAATGGAAAATATCATTATTTTATGCCTATGTCATTAATTATGTTACATTTTCAACTAGGTGGAAAGTTTCTTCAAAAAACGTTTCCTGATTTTTTCCCACTACAAGTTTGAACCTAAAAATATTCATTATGAAAGAGATCATTTTGTGTTTATGAATATTTATATTATATCATTGTATGAAAAGGATAATGTCATAATCATACAGTAGGTTAATGGGATCATTCACATCCAATGAAACATTGATGGGACTGCATTTGATTATTTCTAGATGTTTAGTGAGTAGGACACTAAGAGAGTATCCCACAATAGTGAAAAGAAGGGTAGGGAGGGGGTAACATTTCCAAACACCATTGGAGAATTTGAAATATCACCTAGGAGAGCCATTTACCATAATATAAATAAAGTCCACATTGAACTAGGTTCTGATTTTAGTGAAAAACTATTCACTAAATCAAAAAACGTAAAAAACAGTGATGATAAATCTCTAATACAACATAGTGAATGATTTTTTATTGTCGCATTTAATAAAAATATTACATATTTTTTACCTTTGTTTTGAGTTTTGACACACTCAGAGAAAAGAAAAATGAAATCATGTATGGATATACCCTTAATAAACCCATATTGAATCCATGAGACAATATATTCTATAATAAACTAATGCCTATTGGAAATGAATTTAGTGGGGAAATTATATAGGGTGTTAATGAGAGAAATGGGTCTAATCAGATTGATCTCATATGAATTATCCAATTTTGGAATCCTGGAATGAAATTGGGAATCTAGAGAAAGAGGGAGGTCACCACTGGAGAAGAAATATTTCACAGGCTTCCATACATAAAATTGATTAACATCCCAATAATGTTTAATGAACCCATTATTAAAATAATCAGGACCCAGAGCGATATCAGGATTCAATATAAATATATTGTTTTCATTTTCATGCTCAATGGTAATGTTTAAAAATAATTTGGTATCCTTATCATTAATAACTATCATACTGACCTCAAGTAAGAGGACTTCATTGTTATGAGGACAGTTAAATATTGATTAAGTGTAAGAGACAATATGGATAACAATATCATCTCCATTATTTAAAATATTGTGACATTAATGTAACAAAATAAGTTGTCTTCTAGATTTTTGGACTCTTTGATGAGAGTTTTGGAACATAGTATTTCTATCACCATCTGATAACCTTTTTATTTGAATACTATTATTCCTCATGTTCAATTTAATGGATAGAAACAAGTTCAATTTAATCGAAATGTTTATTTCTTGAGTCTGATCAATTTTGAAATCAGAAATATTTTTATTTATTAAAATTTGATTGTGCTCATCCTCTACATGAATAATTTAATTGTTAATTTTTTTTCATTAGAACTAGACAAACCTTTTATAGTAAAATTGAGGTGTTTTAACATGACAGTACTAGAAAATGTCTCATTGTACAGGTCCATAGAGGAATATAAATTTTTTATAATAGTAGTTAAATAAACATAAAAACCCATTCATTATGAAACATGAAAGGTGGAAAGGAACTAAAGATTTTTATTGGGTCATTCTCAAAAATGGGGTGGTGGAGAGAGTGCAGATTTCAATGGGTGGTGCTAGAGATAATGTCTCATTTCTCTGAGGGAGGTACATTCTTGGAGGATCTATCCAGCTTGTAGGTGACCACCCTATTATAATGCCTTATTTTCCATATAAACTTTTTCCAATATGGTTAATTTAAAAAAGAATGTGTTATTCAATAGAGGTTCGAAATTCCATCATGAATAGAGTACCATGAGATGGATGAATTTTCATACAAGAGTTATGAAGTGAATTAATGTCCCCAATAAAAAATAGAGGAGTACTAATATTAGTACCTAAATTGGTGACGTATTTAAAAATTAGACTCTTATATTAGTATCCATTAATTGCATATTAAAAATATTAAAATAATATTGTGTCGTCAATTGTACTATCCCATGTAATTATTTTCTTAAAAATGATAAAATGTTGACATTATATAATGATATGAGCGAAAAAATATAGAGAGATTCAATATTGAAAGTATTTTTTGTTACACCTGTAAATGAAAAACCATGATAGAGAAAATCATATTTATTAGTGGAAAATTTTAATTTAGGCTCAGCGATTGAAAAAAACATTAGAGGATGAGTATTAATCATTTTTAATGAAGTAATTGTGTTAGAGATGGTGATACCATGACAAGTACAAAAAATAGTCATCATTTAATGCAACGTTTGGAGTTAGAACTCCATTTTGGTTCTCTACGTCCTTTTTCATAGATTATCTTCTAACATTCTGAGAATTATTTAGGCTAGTATTCTGTAATTTCATACATTTATATGTAGCAGGGGGTTGTTTAAACTACCTATATTTTCTTTATCCTTGTGATAGTTTTTAAAATATTCATTTATAGTTGAATGCATAGTATTATTTTTAATATATGTATTATGATCCACATGTTTTTCTGGAACATATATTTCAAGAATTTTCATAACTAACATTGTTATCAGTAACATGAGGAAAAACTATAGAATGAATGATCGAAACAATTGAATATGTACCTGACTCCATAGGTCTAACATGTTTTGTGAGATATTTGACATGATTGAGTTTGATGGACAAGAACACATCCCAAATAATCATTGATAAGATTTGTAATTTCTTCCTAATCCAATTGATAATGCATATAAATATTAGGTTTCTCTTCCTTTAAAAAAACATCCATTTTTCGAGGGTAAATGGGAATTCAAGTAGGAGATGTTCTACATCTTGATTTTTTCAAGATCAATGAGTGTAGACTCACCTACATCATTCACAGTGAATACCATAAGGATGTTGGCCTTGAAGCCAGGTTCACTAAAGGTGTGGATAGTAGATCATGGAACCTGCTCTATGGACTTCCCTGGATCCTCCATACCCAATAAAATAGTGTTATTCAAACTGGAGTTGTTCTACATCTGGGAAGTGTTAAGAATGTTACTATTTTGAATATCATATGATAGAGGGGGTGTGTTTATACCCTCATCATGGAACGTATTTTCCACATATATGTTCTGTTTCATATCCATTATGAGCATTGTGTATGGATATCTTCATTTAACGTTACACTGTCCAACTCAAATAGTATTATGATGAATTATATTAGTGTAGTGATATTAAGTATGAATAGTTACGTGGTGTGAGTTAGGGAAATATCCATGGAATGAAGTTTCCACAATTGTGTCATATTCCACATCTAGTGTGAGTTTTGGAGGATCGAAATTCATGTCATTGAAATCCATAGTTGGGTGCACTGGAGTATGAGACACACATTTTATATCTATTGTACGAATCTTATAATGTTCAATAGCCTTCAACAGGTTGCAAGGGGAGCTTAGGTTTGACACTAATGTCCAATAATAGGTAGTTCTTGTGACTTTTTATGGATCTCAATTATATTTTCATCAATTTCATAGATTATTCATCAGTTTTTTGTTTAATTTTACCATTCTTTATCTAAATCAGCCCAATATTTATCAAATTCAACAACTATTTTATTCAATCTCTTGGATTTGATAACCCATTTTTCATTATTTTCCCTAGATGTTTCAGTTTTGTCTATGGAAAGACCTTTATCTTTATTTTTTTTGGGTTTCAGTCCATACAATATGATTTTATTGGGAGGTTTTTTGTGCACTACAATAAATTTATAATTAAGTGTCCTATGGTTTATCAATACTGAATAATGGGGGATTCCCCTCATATTCAATATACACTTTACCCTGATTATCATTAGCATTATAATAAAAAAAATTCGGTAATTTTTTTCCAAAAATCACTTCCACCATTACTATTGCAAATAATCCTAACACACCATTTAAGGTTATTTGATATATCATATAAAGAGTCCCAATTAAAAAGGATAATAAATTTATGATTTATAGTTTCCAGAAAAAAAATTCATATTATGCATTCTTACTCAAAAATGAGTCATAGTGTTCTTATTTTTGTTTGGGGTAAAGAAAAAAATCACATTCACAGATACACAGTAAGCCTGGTTTTAGTTTTACATTACCTATCATGCATACCTGATCTATGTCACCCTACGAAGAAAGTAATATATGTAAATAACCCCAATCATTAGGGATGAGGTTACAATAAGATAATCCCCAACAATGAGAAGTTAAAGGATTTAGATACTGATATGACCAGGTTTTATCGCCCTTTATATATGTAATGCGACCCATAATAGAGTACATAGACATTTGGGTGCGTTTTTGATGTACCTCAGATCTTCCTCAACAAAAAATACTACATTATATATTTTGTGATTATATAAGATTTAATTGATGTTGATTTTGGTATATATCATTCATTTACAGCCTTGAGATAAGAGATCATTGTAGTTTTATCATTCGACACTTGATTTGAACTGTTTTCCCCAAGGGGTTTTCCCCTGTTGTGCTTCGAGGGGTTACTGAGATGTTTGGAGAGATATCCTGCATCATATTATTTTTAAATAATAAGGTCAATAAGGAGAAAATGGGATAAATAAATCACTTATGAAGATTTTCTTTCCATTATGTCAAGAATGTACACATAATAGCCTAAGTTTATTTTAAAGTGAAAAAGAATGTCTTTTTTATTTTGGACAAGAATGACACAAATCAATTGATTTCAATGGAAAAAATAATGGGGTTTTTTTTTATGAAATGGATTAGAATATTTATATCCCCAAGTAATCATAATGGCTTTTTATTTTATTTATGGGGTAAATAGTCATTATAAAAAATAAATGCCCCAATGGGAATGATCCTAATGTTAATTAACAATGTTGTGCAAGTAAAAATAAATTTTTTGATAATGATACTATATATAAAATATAAATGTAAATATGTATTGTGTAATAGGATTAGGTAGCCTTGTTAATCGCATAAGGATTAATTTTAATAATCAATGATAATATGTATTTGGATTAAAAAAATAAGATATATGTTTGAGGAAATATACATGACTTGTTCTACCATTGATTTTCACTCAGTATTTACCTGTTTAGGTATAATGTTGCTGATGGACTAGGGGAGTTAATTAATGAAAATGAGAAATTTTGATCTAGTATAGGGAAATTTTAATATGTTAATTATTCTATGAAAATGTGGTTTGGATAAAGCATTTCGGTTATGTATATTTAGAAAGGATTGTAAAAACTACCTTGGAATAGATTATTTTCAAAATGTTCTATGTTTTAATGGATGATGTTTATAGCTTCGTGAATTTAATGAATCCATATATTAATATATTGAATATAGAATAAATAACGTTTTAAAAGATTATTTTTTGGTAATTAAGGATTTTACTATGTTTAAAGGTAATTTATGTTAAGGGTATTGACATGCTTGGAATGTAACAACAAATATTGTATTAATGATATGTGATAGATCAATGTTTAGGTTATTTCATGAAATTAATTCTAAATATTTGAATTTTCATATTTTAGAAGGATTATTTGGTTTAAAAATTAGGAAATATTTAAGTAAATGTTCAGTGAGATTTGTTTAATAATATTGTATTATATCACCACCTAAGAACATATGCATATTGAATAACCTATTTCTATTTATGGTAACATAGATCGATAGTTTAACTTATCACATATCTCATGATTTATTAGAAATTTAGAAAAAACAGAATTATCTTTCATTTCATAGGGAAGGAAATGATGTGGGAATCGATCAATGAGTAACCAAAGGAATAAATTGTTCATAAAAAAGTGAATAATATCATGTAAATATTTTTCCTTATATTCATCGTCAATAAAAATAATTACACTTTGATAGGATTATGATAAAAAACATGGTCTCTAAATTCCTTAATCTTTTTTCAGCTGATGGCCTTTTAAATTTCCACAATTATATGACTTTGAGGCCCTAAAATTATGATTTATTGTGATGTTGTTCTATATTGATGACCTAAATTAGTACCTTTAAATATTTATTCTCTTACTCAATGTCCAATCATTACTCCTAACCAATGTTCTCCTATTTGGAAACCAATTTATATGTTACATTGGGAAACATTTTTGCTTCCAAACATCCATTTTTAATGGATGATTTAGAATTCATTTTTACGATGTGGATTTCTATGAATTAAAAATTCAATTATTAAACCATTAACATCCTAGATATATTTCAAGAGAGTAATCGATTTTAATGGAGATAGAATATAACACCATAAGATTTTGTTATTTTTCCGAATTAATTTAATGTTTTTAATATTTTATTTCATGTAACACTATAGATAGTTAATTTTAAATTAACTATCTATGTTGGTATGGTGTTGTAAGAAACACTAAGTTATTCATTCACTACAGCCAATATAAACATTTTATTTCTATTCATGGAACTCCTATGCTAGCTTATGTCAGATTCGGTAATGAATTACTCAATGACATGTGTAACACACAAGGCTGAGGTTTAGTAAAGCACAATATACTAGTAAAATATGATTATTTTATATAATAAGATAAAACCATTATTATAAAATACACTTTATGAGTAGTTTTCTTTAATTTATGAAAATATACGATTTATACAATATTATATGAATACATAAGATAAAAAGTAATTATAAATGAATATGAAAACTAATTGAATATGAAGATAAATATTATTATGGTCACAAATTTATTTTTCAATAAAAAATTATATATTAATTTATTTCTTGCAATTCACTATTTCAAACTTTCCTTTCACATAGAACATTAAATTGGCGTACATTACACACGATACATAGTTTCTACGAAACATCATTTTATTATTATAATTATTTAAAATTGTTAGTTATAAACTAGAAATTAAAACCCAGAAATATAAATATGAATAACTGTCTATAATGTATTTATTATAATAGATTATATAAATAATACATATTTATAATTATTGGTATTATTTTTTGTCATGTCCTTTTATGTTTAAATTTTATTTTTTCGAAAGAACACCTTGTAATGACTATTTGTGAAAAATAATAATATTAAATATAGAACAATTTATAAATATAATATAATAAAATAAATATATTTTTAAATATACAATTTCAAAATTATCTTGGGATAGTTTTTGATATTTTTCTTAAAAACACCATTTTTTGATGAATAGTGACCAAATATGGATTTTTTGTTAAAAACTACAATTCATTTAATAATTATTAATTTTAATTGAAATTTTCTAAAA
This sequence comes from Viscum album, assembly GCA_963277665.1. Classification (NCBI taxonomy): domain Eukaryota; kingdom Viridiplantae; phylum Streptophyta; class Magnoliopsida; order Santalales; family Viscaceae; genus Viscum; species Viscum album. The sequence goes on from OY728142.1 coordinate 1,652,963,589, forward strand.
AAATTATGTACATTTTAGATGAATACTAAATTTATTAATACAATTTATGTCATTTGAATTAATTTTTATATATTATTGAATATACAATTTTAATAAACGTTTGAGCATCTTTCTACATAAAAAACAATTAAGTCTGTCCCATCTATTGTCTTAGAATTAATTTTAAATTTAATTCTTATAGGAATTTAATTTTGAAAAAATTAAATAAACCATTGAAAGAAATATAATATTGTGAGTCTAATTAGATAAAGTTTATTTTTGACCAAAATTATTAGTAAATTTGATTATATTATATCATAATTATTTCGGCCAAATTGAGCTTAATTACAGACCAAACATTATAATTAAGTTCCCACTTGAGCTATCCACTTTTCTAGAAACCATTTGATGGAAATTATTCAGATATTAATCTTCAATTATTTATTTAGGTTGGTTTGGTATGAATTTTTCTAAGAAATAACATTATTACACATAAGATTTTTTAAAACATTTCCATGTGAGATCTTTTCATTCTATATAAAAGGACAGAACCTATCCATCATTTTCAAACCTCATATGATATATTAATGCATTCCCAATAAATATCCCATTCATCCTTTCATTCCACTTATGATCCTTACCTTGGGTAGTGTCCGATTCAAGTAATCATTTTGGTACAAACTAAAAGTATTTACATGATTTGGAGGTCATTTCATCTCTCAAGTACATTCTTTTATTTAATTTCTCCAACCCTACAAATTATTTTTTCCATTGATGTATTAAAAACCATATATAATAGATATAATAGAATGTTATTATGATATTATTTCATCCTAAATTTAATAAAACCTCCATTTAATGGGTAAAAACATGCAATTTCTAGGTATGGATAACTATTTCCTATGAAAATGACGATTGTTCATTTTTCCTCTACCACCTATCATGGTGGACATAATTTTCATGATCCAGCTTGAGTCGACCCAAAATTGGTCACCTAGGATAGCCATCGACATGTCCATTGATGTATTATTGATCCTAAAAATATGGATACAAGAAATAAAGGCATTGTTATTCAAAAAATGGAATGATTTCTCCCACATATACACCATTAATCAACCAACAGAAAGAAACATACATCCCAGTACACATTTATATTAATGATGAACTGAACATTATTTTTACATGGATGTGTAGGTACAACTGAAGAAAAAATACAACGGACCAAGTCGGACTACCAACTAACTCCATGGGACCACATTGGTCATTCTGAAACACAATGATAACACATCACATAGGGTGATCAAACTCGAGTTAAAACCGATAAAATGGCTAAAAACAAAAGAAGACTAGAGGCATGAGTTTTAAAAAACTGTAGGATATACCTATATTCTCTCCCCAATGTAATTCCAATTAAATAAACGAATATTAAATTCAGTTTTTGAAATAAAATATTTAAAATTATGTTTTCCAAACATGGTCTCATTCTATAATCATTGAATGATTAAATTATTACAAGTATTCATAACCAAGGAATGCTAGTTACCAGTTTGAATGAGCAGAAACCTGAAAATGGAAATATATTTCAAGAGTTTTTCTTTAAATAATGTAAACATTTAAATAATGCACACACAATATTTAATTTATCAACTAAATACAGATTATGCTGATGATGAGAACACAATATCCAATAAGGACAAGTCACGGGGACACCACAATGCACTAGTTCATCATTGGCCCCATGTACATTATATCACAATGTAAAAGTAACCATAAATAATATAAATTACCATCGACGAGCAGTAGTAGGGAATAATATGAATAAACTAGTGGTCTCCAACATCATTATCATAATTTAGTTAGGTATTTCATCATCAAACATTCTACTTGAAATGTGAAAAAAATCTTCTCTAGATCACTAGAATACTAGAACGCCTCCACCTACCTAGATACAAGGATTTCCCGAATTCTATTAAAATATGTTTCCAATGATATCAAATGACATTTTCAAATGAATACAATATTTTTGTTCATACACACTCCAAGAATTAGTTAAAAATTCTTTAAACCATTTGTATAATTGAATAAACCATTTAGAATTTACCAAAAAAAAATTCAATAGGTATAACAAGGGTTTGCACAAATATTTCATTTAAATTGATATTTTAATTATAAATTCCCGCCAATATCATGAATAACCATATCAAGTAGCCTATATACCATATAATAAATCACTTTCAGGATTCATAAAATGACCCCACATGATGTAACATTGAACACACATGAAGACCCTTTTCTTATGAAGAATTCCAAATGAGTTTTTTATCATTTTACCAAACTAATGTGTATCAATGTTAGAAATTTAACCATAAAAAATAGGCATACAAACACAATTAGTATCAATTTTTTTTTACATAAACCCATTAAAACACACAGTTTACATATTCAAAGACCAATTATTTTCATAAAAATTCTGAACTAGACATATACCAACAACTATTTCCAACATATGTCAAAAAAATACACATATATTTATAAAACAGAAACACCTTTGGGAATCCATAATTTGACCCCTAAATATTACTTGTCATTTTTTTGACACATTAATAAATTCAAATATGTCATTTTAAATCACATTTAGGACATTAAATTCAATCATTGAATTTTTTGAAATCTAGGTATGCAACATTTAACAAAACATAATATTTTTAACACTGAAAGGGTTAAAAAAATTCATTCCAAACAATTATTAATGTTGTTAATCAATTTCATTAACATCATAATCCATATTCAAAAACCAGCAGAATATTTATTTAAAAAAGTGGTGTTCACTTCTCTAATGAACAAACTCAATTTTAATCAAAAACAGAAAAAACCATTTTTAACACAAAATAGATAATACAGTTGTTTTATAGAGATGCTTTACATGTAAAAACAGTAAGAAAAATATGGAAAAAATGAAACACAAATAATAAATGACTATTCTTGGGAGAAGCTACCTCAACCTCAGGATTACGGTGCCTAGTATTCTTCAAATGAGACCATCCTTCTCTTCCCAAGAATCAACATTTCTCTAAAGGTCCCTATAATCCTCCATGGTCAACTAGTGGTCCTGATTTCTCCATAGTAATTGACCGATAATTCATAGCTGATGTCTGTGACCATGGTGGAAATGTTCTTTTGGCATTGTTCTCATGTGGAGATGTTTGATATGTATGTGAATGATGAATGGGGCTTAAGTAAACATGCAGTTGAAAGACTACTGGGGCTGAGATAGTTGATTTTAAATTTCGCTAATGTGGAATATCTGTTGTGGGATTTTTCTTGAGGTTAAAAATATATTCCCAATGTTCCTTTTCATATTCTATGTTGGTCGTTCAACCTTCAAAAGAATAATGACCTATCTGCAACTGTGATTTGGCTACAACATCATATTCACCCATGCCACTCTAGATCCCGACTTATCTATGTTCTATTAGAAATTCCATTTTTTATTCATTAGAAATGATTATAGGACATATAGCCTGAAACACCAATTGGGGCATGCATTGGGGTTGAAATGGAACTCTCTAGCACCCACAAGACATGGTGTGGATCATGATTAAGGAAGAAAAAAGGTTCATCCAATATATTGTTTATGAATCTTGGAAAAATATTTTCTCCTTCGGCTTTCGGAAATGCCACTACTATGTTGAATTCCACTATAGGGCTCTAGGTGTCTGTCTAGTTGAACCTCCCATGATTTATGAAAATCTTACAGTACCAGTTGTGACTAGTGAGGGTTGTTCTATTTTTGTGTCTTATTCATAAGGGACATAGAAGAGCTGCAAGAATGCCTCAAGAGATAAGATACATCCCCATTCATATACCTCCACTAATACGGTGACCCAGGGTGTCCATTGAATTTCGGGTGAGGTGACGATCAATTAGGTCCTTCCCCATTCGGAGGTACTGCCATGTTCATGGTTGGGGTGTTCTTAAGACACCAGAAAAAGGCATCCCTTAAAGATCCATAGCCAGGGTATTCAGATGTTTTTTGCCGTCTAATATCTGATTTTGGTTTTTGTTATTTATCACTTGGATTGGGGTTGGTAGCGTAGGAGATTGAGGTCATGATCAGTGAGATGATCCCCAAAACAGATGATGTTGCAGCCAGGTATTCATAATTCTCCAGTACAACCATTTCAGATGTTTCCCACACTGATTCCACTCCTAGTGTTGCAGGGCGTATTCAGAGTGTTGGTAGGGAAGATAAAAACAATCAATCACTATACATGGGACACCGATTATAGCATCCTTAATGTTTATAGTTCCCAAGTAGGTCTCACATATGAGTTCATCATTCTCTGATGTGTTGATGTTCTGTGCAATGTATAATATTTCTCTTAACTATTTCATAGTGTTTTAAGTCAAAGAGTGCTATGTGGTAGAGGGAAGGGATGAAAAATAGGATAATCATGGAGTGATCATTACCTCGAAACCGGAGGGCTCTCCAGAGGAAAGTGATTTATAATTAGACTCCCATGTTGATCTCCATGAAGTGGTACATGTGAAGGGATATATTAGATAATATTCAAAAAAAGGTAAAATGCAATTATTGTGTCCGAAGGTATCATAAAGCAATATCGGAGGCCAAAAAAGAACAATGACTAATCCTTCTTACCTATCCATTCTATCACCAGGTCTTCAAGAAAAGGAATGATTCTTCATAAGGCTCCCAAGATGGTGGGGAAATATTTTTCAAAGGATTGCGAACCACATGCATGGAAATCAATAATCACTGACCCAAAAACTATAATAAGGGATATGATTGTACCAAATATTCTATAAAGTGGGAGAGAATTTATGGAATGTGACGTGTGGGAATCAATCCTCGATTGCAATGAATAATTCTCAGATGAGGGCTTCAAGGTCATCAATACGCAAGTGGAATTTGACAGGCTAGTAAGGAAGCAGTTGAATGAAATTCATTCTAACGATAGTATTGCATGGGCCCAGTAACAACATGGAATTTTGGCACATGGATTCAACAGGAAGAAGATTACTATGGATGATATCAAAAAACCCTAAGACAATATGGTTTACAGTTTTGAAAAACTCTTCAATTATGATTTTGAGGAGAAGTACCCAAACCTCCAATGGACTCTACTCAGAGTTAAGGCCCCTAAAAGGCTCAAATTGAAACTCATAAATTCGGATTTTTCATATCATTTTTCTTGATTATTTCCAATGTCTGGATTGGTTTCTCAATTTTTCCTGAATGTGTTTATTAGGAATTAAAATTATATTTGGAGGAAAAATCATACAAAGAATACCTGCCCCAAAAGAGAAAAAACCCATTCAAAAATAATGGGATTACATAATCATAGGTTGTTCATGAATAATGGTGATGAGAGATCCAAGAAATAATGGAATGAGGAGGAGGAGGAAAGTCGATAAAGGAGAAGAAAACTCTAAATGATAACTAGAGAACTCTTCATCATCCCTTAGATACAGAATCATAAAAGAGAGGAAATGAATTTAAATCAATTGAGAGGCTCCTTAGGTATTAATGAACTATGGAAATAATATTTGGGGTAAAATAGTACAAATATAATGATTTATGAAAGAAAAAATAACAATTCTTCATATCTGGATGATTTTAGAAACCATTAGGTATTATTTCTGAATCCTCAAAGAAGATGGGCTAAAAATAGTGATAATAGAACATGGGGGTTCTCCTAGGGTTTTTGAGAACTATTGAGTTGTGGAATAACTGAAAAATATCAAAAAAAATGAATAATATATCAAATGAACAGAATATTTTTTTTAATAATGGAATGAGCTTAGGGTCTAGCCTTTTACCTGAATAAATAACCCAAATACCCCATGATTATATGTTCTATGTGATACAAATGGATTTAGTGGTTTTAATATGTCAGTGGATAAAATTTGGGATTTTGAATGAGAGAACACGTTTTTAAAAAGGAGTTATTAAAAAACTGATTTGGGGTTTAAATCTGAAAATTCGGTCACTGTTTCGCCAAAATCATGAAATCAACATAGTTTTCATTAAAAAACTAAAAAAAGATATGGGTAACCCATGTTATGATGATTGGACATATATGGATCCTTGAAAATCAACATTCATCTCAATCAAAACTCGTTAAATATATCAGGATTGTAGACGAACTGGATTAAAACCATGGTATGGAAAACCGAGTGTGACAATTCTCCACCCCATTAAAGCATTCCGCCCCCAAAAAGCCATTAATCATTATAGACAAAAGGAAAAAACAATGGATTAATATTAAACACAGTCTCAAGTATCAATAGAAGTATACAGCCTCCACAATCAACAAAACATAAGCCTTTTTCCAAAAAAAAAACCAACTCACAACCATTTCCTTAGAATCAACAGAAAGATTAAGCCACCACCTCCACAACCCAGACAAGAACCTGATTGTTGGTGATTCTACCAATGAACCCAATGATCACACAAACCAATTCTCACACATGAAATACACTGACTTGGGGTGATGGCTAGAACATGATCATCACCATTAAATAACAACTACTATATAAAAATACTTAAAGGAATGATCTTTGAGACCCACAGTGGGTCTCCCCCCATTAGAAACCAAATAGAAATGAATAACAAGAATTAAATATGAACTAGAATAGGGAATCACCTGCATACACCCACCAAAAATCTCTCCCAAAAACCTAAAACCCGTTTCGAATAGGGTTACAATATGAACATTTAAACCACACACTCTCAAACATAGGTACAAGAACTGGGCCAACACATACAACATAGATCAAAACCCCCACCACATATGGAGGGGAGGGAAGGAGACCCAATAATTGGGCCACTAAAACAACAAAATTAATACAAGAACCAACTATTACTCTTATCCTATGAATAGTTAAAACCATGACAACATTCGATTCACATTGGTAGTCCACATAGGGACATTGATCGAGAACCGACATAAAAACTAGATTACAAAAATTATTCAAATTTTCACCATAAAACACATTGAAAACCATGTTGGTGGATTTTCACATTCAACCATCATGTTTCATCATGTCTAAATCACAAACACATTCATGTGCCACCCCTAGAACCTAACCACTATTCCATACCAAGCATACATCAACATAACTATAAAAAATCAAGCATGTGAGCACCCATGAAAACACAAAATTCTAAAACAAACATACACATTTTAGAAGAAAAAAAATTAATCCCATTTCATAAATGATGTTCCATCCATAGCAACAATAACCAACAAGTCAAAAACAATTTTATTATTTCCACCAAACAATCCATTTTACCAATCTTGAAAAAGAAACCACGTAGTTATCAGTAAATCTTCTCTCCCATTATTCAAAACATTTTTCAACATCTCAATAACCCAAACTATTTCAAGAACCATTTGATTTAGAACACATTTATTTTATTTTAAGACAACTACCCAAACAATTTTTCCATTAAAACGTCCATTTCCCATTTTCCAAAAAATTCAGAATGGTCTCATTTCTTAACCCGACATCCACATGGGCCAAACCTAATTTAGAAAAACAAAAAAGGAAGAAAAACAATTCATGAAACCGATTCCTCAAATTAAAAAAACATCAACAGACCAAAACATCCCCTTTTATAAAAAGTTTCAAAATCATATTAAAATAATTCAGTATAACCAACAATTTACTTTCAGTAAACCATATGATTGGATTATTGAAGATTGATCCTGTGAAATTATTACACATTCTTCCCAAAAAAATAGTTTTAAAAAACATATAATTATCAAAAACGTTACTATTTAATGCATTGAAAACTACCTTCCATGAGTATCACACATAGATTTAAAAAAATAAGAATTTATAAATGGTCAAGAAGACCTAGAAAGGAAAATACTATCAGTCGGTGACTTGACCATATGTTTGGCGGCCATATGTAAAACACACCACCAACACGATGAACCATTATAGGACCATGACCCAGATCTAGATGGCCTTCATGGCCTTATGAGCTCATGGAGGCCATTTTTCCAACTCCCATTATCTTTTCCCAATCACCAAACAATCCTTAAGGTCCAAAGAATATAATAAAACATGACATCCCATAGACACCCTTGGATCAGAATGAACAAGAGTTCGCAACGCACTTCTCGAACATACCCCTCATGTTCATAAAATAATATCCCATATACTATTGTGTCCCAACAATTACAATGATGATTTAGAAATAATGGATATATATGATCTAATCTCCTTTGATAGCATTTACTCACAAACCAGCCGGAGGTGACCCTGAACCGATCACCCATGACATTCTGGGAAAATTCAAAAGATGCATTCTTGATACTCCCAAGATGGATACAATCACTAATGGCATCAGTATAGTGACAAGATTACAATTTCACCAGAATATAAATAATTAAACAACCAGTAGAATGAAACTGACAACCCATTACACATTTATACAAAATATGAACTGCACATTATTTTTACATGGAAGTGAAGAGTAAAAATCATCCAAAAAAACTCAACCGCCCAAACCAGATAACCATAGACCTCCATTTTACCCCATTAGTTTGACTCCAACACAATGTTCACATGATACCCAAGTCGATCGAACTCATGTAGAATCATGCACAAGGTATAGAAACCGAAAAATCCTGTAAGAGTGAGTACTATAACATAGTAGGTTATCTAGATATACTCTCTCAAATGAACCTCCATTATAATAATAGAATCATAAATTCCCTGTTTAAAATATAATATATAAATGTTTGTTTTACAAACATTTTTCCATGTTATAATCATTATAATATAAAAGTCATATATGTTTTCGTAACAAGGAGATGCTTGTAACTAACATCCAAGATAAGAAACATCAAAATGAAAAAAAGTTTTCAAGGGGGCTTCCTTAAAGAATGTAAATTTTTAAATAAAAAACACATGCTTCATAATTTACCAAATAAACCCAATGTATACTAACGGTGAGTACAAAATAGAAAATGAGAATAAGTAATAGGAACACCCCTAGACACTAGTTTATTATTGTCCCTAGGTACCTAATGTCTCAGGGTAAATGAAACCATATAAAATATTTATTCTCATGCATGAGGCACAAATAGAGAACGACCCACAAAACCTATGGGTCACCAACATAATAATCATAGTTTAGTTAGTTTTTTCATTGTAAAACATGTTACGTGAATCATAGAGAAAAAAAATCAGGATCACTATCATACTAGAACACATCCTCCAACCTAGATAACCATGTTTACTTATTTGTTCTCAAACAAGTTCCACATTCTATAAAATTCCATTTTCTCATGAAATCACATGTTATGGTTATACACAATGCAAGCAGTATCTTAACATTCTTTTAACCCTTTGTATAGGTAATAAACAATTTATATTTTTAATAAACCTAACTCAAGTGGGATTAAAAATATTTGAAAATAAAATCCATTAAAATGTCACATTTAAGGCCAAACGCCAACCAATAACACAAAAACCATAATTTTCATCTCAAACACAAATCTAAAATTATATTTAATGAATATTTAAATGACCACTGATGGTGAAACCTTGAACATTAACCAAATCTGATTTCTTAAATAAAATGACAAATATGCCTTTATGCATTTTACCAAACCAAAATTTATCAATGGTAAAAATTTATCCTTTACAAAAGATGTGTACACACATAATTATTATCCATTTTTTCATAAATTCAGTAAAACACATAGGTTACACATTCAAAGCTCAACAATTTCTTTAACAATGCAAACAAGTCCACTTATAGGCCACTCAAGCCAAAAAATGTTAAAAACCAATACTCATGTATTTATAAAAGCAAATCCCCTATGTAAATCCATAAAAGAACCCAAATTTTAATTTTTAAAGATTTAAATACATTAATAAATTAAAACCATTCATTTTATATCACATTTACAACACAAGATCCAACTTATATATTTTCTAAAAACTAGGAATGAAATATTTTTGAAAACATCGTAAATTTAACACTAGAATGGATAAAAATAAATTTTATCATGTTAAAATTTTATTTTGGTACATAAAAAATGATATAAACATCATAATCCATATGTGAAATCCAGAGGAAATTTTATTTAAACAAGAGGTGTTCACTTTTCTAAAAAAAACACATCCATTTTAAACAAAACAATGAAAATAACCATTTTATATTCCAAATAGATAAAATAAATGTTGTAAAAAAATAATAACTATGTATAAAAGATAATAACAATATGAAATATATGAAACTTAAAAAATAATGGTATATTCATTGTAGAAAATTTTTCAAACCAAATCCAGAACATTAATATAAATGATATAACATATCATAGGGGTGTATATTACCTAACCCTATGAATAGATGCCATAAAAAAGAAAACACCCATAAATAACCATTATATAACATTACCCTATGTCATGCATGACCATAGATGAAATGAGAGCTACAAAATATTGGATGCATGAAGAGAAAGGTGGAGAAATGATAAGAAATCTCACAAAGAAAAGAAGACAACTCTGCATATTCCCTTATATCGACACCCTGAGAAAAAATGAAATAGAATAGAATTCAATACATAGTACCAAATTGTATATAAAAATAAAGTAAATATTATATGGGGGGAAAGGGTAAAAAGAGAATGATTTATGAACGAAACAGATTACATCTTCAAATCAGAGAAATTTTAGAAACCTTGAGGAATTTATCCATAATCCCCAAAAAGGTTTTTCTTCAATGAGGGGAAATGGAACACGGGGGGGGGATCTCCTAGGGTTTTTGGGAATGGGTAAGTGGTTTAATTACTAAAAAATCATAAATAATGAATATGATATAATAAGAAAAATAATCTTTTATAAAAAATTGATATGGGATCACATGCTAGACCATTACCTAAATAAATAACCCAAATCCTCTATGATTATAAGTTCATATGGGTTAAAAAAGGATATGGTGGTTTAAATTGGTATTGGGAGGCCATTTGGTACATGTAAGGGGTAAAAAAGTTTGAGAACAGAATTATTTTTAAATGAAAAAAATTTTTCTTTCAAATATGGAAATGGGATCACAGTTTCGACCAAATGTTAATGTCACATCCCTTTTCACAAAAACTCCCAAACACGATAAGAGAAAACCATGGTAATATGATAATATATATTAGGAACTTTAAAAATCCACATTATTCGTCCCTAAAAACAATGAACAGTATCAGGATTTCCAAAGAACAAAATCAATACAAAGAGGTGAAAACCCATCTGTGAAAATAATGATGTTAAATATGTTTATAAATTATATATATATTTTTTATTAATTTCATCTAATTTATTAATTTTTACTGCATATTATTTTATTAAAAACTCATTTGGTGTTCATATGATAATCTAATTTAAGGATGAGTGTACTACCATCCTCTCGAAGCGATGTGATTCCTTCACACACTACATGGAATGTATTAATGATGTATTTAGTGAAATTACATTACATATATCTAATTATAATTCTAAAATAATTATATTATACATATAAACCTATATGTAATTTTTATTCATTCATTCAATATGATAATAAAAATTTAAACATTATTCTTGTATACATACGACTTACCATCTCCATGAACAATGAATTACATTTTGAATAGATATATTATATATATTATTATAAAAAATATACTAAATCTAAAACATATTTATATCATGGTATTCATTCTTAATATCATGATTTATGTATAACGACCAAATATATAACATGTTAATACAAAAGTGAAAATGAAAAAAATATTACCTAAACTGTAACCTTAACATGAAATTGCCAAAGAGTCGATAAAATAAATTCATAATCAATACATAGTTGGTATTATAAATAATAATATGGTTATGTAAAATATATATAATGAAATTATATTTTTTAAACACGTGTTATTAATGAGTAATACATGATTCAAGACACAAGGTATCGGGATTTCATCACACTCTTAATTTTAGTGAGAAATGTGCTATGTTCTCCACCCTATCAATTTTCGTGGTGTATGTACTACCGATGATTGTATTATATATATCATATACATAATCTATTTATTAACATATCCATTTTCGAAATTTATTTCCTAAATATTTTATTTCAAAACTAACCAAATCAGTAAAAATGTTTTGTCACATTTATTATTCTTCGAGGGTCATGCATTTTTATGAACCTGAACTCTTTTTCAATGTGTATATTTTTACATTTTACATACAATATCAGGAATATAAATATTTTATTTTTATTTTATGATTATTGTATTTTACTTTAATTACATTGGAGAGTATGATGTGGGGTTAAAATGTTATAAGAGTTTATTGAGACAATCTCATCACATTATAATACTATTTTTTCCTGCTTCTTTTAATGAAATATTATACCACAACTCTAAGGAAATATATGAATTTTATTCTACAATTGTTATTCATGATATATACATGTATTGGATCCATTTTTTACTCTATGGTATAGTTGATTGTTTGGAATGTGTTTTTATGATATCCCAACTTTACCATGTCATCAGTCAGATATCAGTGTCCCTTTAAAACCATATTTTATAAAAATGGTTTACAATAATATTATAATAATATATTATGATAATTAAATTGAATTTTTACCCTTTTGGTATTTTTACAATATTTTTTATGGATTTTTTGAATTTATGAATGAGGTAAATTTCTATCATTTTTATCTACAAATGTAATATTTATTTTAACTCTAATGACATGTGAAGATTAATACACTGTAAATATATTAGAGATTTCATTTAACATTTAAATGTTAGTTTTTAATAAAATTTGTAAAATATATTTCAAAAAAATTTTATCTAAATTTTTTTCAATCGTAACTTATATGTTTTTAATAAAAATGATTTTGAAAATGAATGCATGCTTCTTTTATATGTTTTAAATAAAAAAAATTCTAAAAGGTTTTCAAGACTAATTTATATGTTTTCAATTAATTTTCATGAAAAATTGTTTTCAAAATGTATTTAGGATCTATTTATGTGTGTTTAACTTATTTTCAATGAAATTGTTTTATTTTTTTTCAAACATCCATTATATGTTTTCCAATTATTTTAAAAGAAAATTTTTTCTAAAATATACTGAAAAATATTGAATGTATTCTAGGAAAACGTTTTTTATATTATAGAATGTCTTATTTCTATGTTTTGAATGTATTTTATATAATTTTTTTAATGGTTTTATGATTTATATATTTTTTAAATGTAGGGATATTATTTTCATCAAGAAACATTTTTAAAGATATTTCATAATTATTTTCCATCTAACCTGAAATATGTTGGTGTTACTAATTACTGTTTAAGAAATTATATAGAATATCCATTCATATCTCTTATATGAATGGGTAATACTTAATTTCATCATCTCTATGAAACCCATCCCTCTTTTAAATGTTATGTGTTTCTGAAAACCCATATCTTTTCAAGGTTTTTGTTTATGAGGAAATTATTATGATACCTATCTATTTTAATAACTTATGATATGATTACATGTCTCTAAAACCCAAAAAATTTTATGTGTTATGAAATGGGTATTTATGAACCTATTGCACATGTCTGTATAATTTCATTATGAGTTGGTTGGGACCTATATCTCCCTAAAATGAATATGGTAATCATTTATATGTCATGGGATAGAATAATATGGTAATGGAAATTATCATTGAATACTATGATGTCCATGGGAGTGAACTGTTACTACCAAAATGGTATGAAAAGAGAACTCATATTATATAGATAGATACGGTTGTGAACCATGAAAACCAAGATTGAATGTGGTGTGAAATGATGCTACCATGATGGGAATGGGAGTGATCCATGGATAAAAATGGTATGTGGAGTGAACCCAGATTACCAATATTGACATTTACACCTTTCCTTAGATACTAAGAAAATAATTATATATTATTATGTGTCTGCAACAATTCCATGATATATTTAAATGATATTCTATCATGGATTATGTAATTTATTTCCTTGTGATTCATGTCTTATAAACATCCATTAATTATTCCATTATTCATGTTATTATATTTTATATTCATGGTATGATATCCTATTTTCATTATCATGTACTCATACCCCATACTCCTAACTCTTCTTACCGACATATTTTATTTATTCTTGCATTTCATTCTATCACACTCATTCCTTATGTTTACATTCCATAGGATATGAAGAATGGTTTTAGGTAGAGTTACTAAAGGTGGATATATTCATGGGAAATTATTTAAAATAATTATATAGGATTGAATATTTTGGTTCCATATTTCCAATGACACTAAAATATTACGGTAATTAAGCATGTATTTTTTTAATGTAAATAATATTCATCTAAATTGTTGTAATATAAATGTATTTTAAAAATGAGTCTATATATATCTTGTTGATTCTTCAATTACATGTATAAATGCTGCTATTCAGGGAAAATAGTTTCGTAAATATATTTTATGTATTAAGTCTTTGAATAAGTTATTCAAGTGTTAAAGGGTGTTTTTTATCATGTTATTTTCAATAGATATTTTTAAATTTTATTCACCTCTATAAAAAATCATTTGTAAATATTATTCTTCCAAATAGATATACTATTTTGATATTATTTCCTATATTTTATCTAAATGGTGAAAGATTATTTTTATTCATCAGGGAATATGATTATGTTTTTTTACTGGGAAAATTTATAATATTTTGGGTGATATTTTTTTCAATATGAATACTTATAGTTATTATATTTCAAATATTTTATAAGAACAATATATTTTAACTACTATGTGATTTGTAGGGACAAGTATATCCCCTTCATGAATAATTATGTTTTATGAGATGAATGTTTATGGGTATTTGGTCAAAGAGACACTAATTAACTTATATGTTTTTGACATGAGGTCATGATGAATTTTTATGATGTCCAATATTATGCATTCAATCATAATGAACTAGCTATTATTCTCTAAGAGATTATTTTTTAGTTTATGTTATCAATAGATTTGGTCTCCTATATTATATTATTAGGCATGTGGAATATTTTATATTAATCTAAGAAATGTATTCATGTTTTATTTAATTAATTCAAGAATAAATTGTATGAATAACTATGTATAGAATATGGGTTCACCACTTTATTATGGTTCATTTTCCCAATATGTCTGAAATTTTATTATGATTGAAATTTATATATATTCTCAATTATAAAATTACTTTATCTAATAATATAATTTATTATATTTTATTATCTTAAATGTAATTTGATATTCATGTATATATTGAGTTTTTCATGAATAAGACTCTATTTAGTCCATTGGGATGAGATCGCTTGTATCTAGTATCAATATAATTATGTATTAACTAACTTTGGTAATCTATGTCCAGATTCGTTATCATATTCTAAATTATATAAATAATTAGTTACTATAATATGTCAAAATAGTTAAATATTTTTCTTATGTTTAAAATATATCATTTTTGTGTCAATGTTAAAATAAGTAATATAATTTTCTTATTTGAATGTGTAGTTCAACAACACGGAAGTTTATGCATTATCCCATAAAAGTTTTTATACCCTATAAAACTAACAATATCTTAATTAAATAAAGATTAAATAATAATTATAATATAGTAAATGTAAAAATGAAAATCAAGACATTAAATTCCCAAAGAAAACATTGGAATATAAAATAAAATCCTTGTGTTATTTTCCTTCGAAAAACAATAAATAATTATATAAAATATAAAAATATAAAAATATAACATATTAAACAAAAAATAATGATTTATATATTTTAATATTAAATTAATAATTCAGGAACCAATTTTTTTATTAAACCATCCAACAAAAAAATTATATTTAAAAATCACTATCATCAATTGAGACACATACACCATAACAACCGAAAAAATATTATTCCCTTAATAAATTATATCCTAGGAATATTATATATATTTTTATTATGTTTTATAGTATTAACACATAGACATTCTATTCCATTTTATACACTATATTATATAATATTTATTAAAATAAATATGAATATTAAAGGGATATAAACAATGGAAAACATAATAATCAATAAAAGGTGATCCAAATGATTTAACACTATCATGAAAATTATTTCTACCATGTCATGTGCACTGTGGTCCACATAGCATATAGTATTCCATTAATGACACTCCAAACCAACATCTAATTGGACAAATAATATGGACCAATGCTAATATCGATTAACACATACATGGGTGACCATAGCCTATAGTAACCACACTAACATAGAATCTTTCATAAAGGTGTATAATGTATAATTATAACCCATAAATATTTTATATTCTAAAATAACATATATCCCATATCAGATTAACATAATATGCACAATAGAAGCATGTGGGGATAGATATAAACCTACCAAAACTGTAAAAGATCACAAAAAACCTAAAGAAAAGGGAAATGTACCCATAATATTTTATTGCTTCTTATCAAATGTATTTCTAAACGAAAAATATATCCAACATATCCAATACAACTTAAAACACCAAAAAAATTAAATTTTGTCAACATAAGAGATGTCATGTGTTGGAAGCTTCCTTGAAAGACAGTGAATAAACAAATATAGTAGGAATTGTTGAAATATATAATCTTTATCAATCAAAAGTCAAATCAACTAATCATCATAAAGATATATAAATAAAAACATGGGACATATAACAAATATAAACAATAATATATATATGACTTAATGCATACACCTTGAATCATGTACGATTGGAACAATAATTCTATCCAAATGTTGTGCAAGAAGATACTAATGTTACATTATTCATAAATATCACTCTCCAAGACTTTATTAAACATTAGGGAAACTCATATAATAGGTAAAAATAATTTATTTTCACTATACAGATGAATCTAAACAAATAAATAATGGTTTTTTGGTCATTCCTTGTAGAATATCAAAGGAACTCAGATGAATCATTTGATATAATCACATGATCATACAACACCTCACCTAAATATAATATATGATGATCCACATATAGGGTATCATTCCAAGGAATATGAAGTATACATGACACGAACTGGCATAATATGAAATATATGGGATTATTCCCATTTCTGTTTGTAACAGGATTCTAAAAACAAAAACTAGAGAAGAATATGGTGGGAGGGTTGATACCACTCCCGTAACTCAAAGTGGAATTCCTTCTCTAGTATATAAAGATGACTTTGTCCAATGAAATAATAAAAAAGATGAACTAAGAAATTATGGCATAATAATAAAAAATCGCATCATAGAACCATTTAATGGGGGAACACACCAATGTAGATATATATTATGGGTACACACCCAGGATAATACCATAGATGATCTGAGTATAAAATTGTTGTAGATATACCATGTTTTATGTACACTATGTGAATCTATGGATAAATTTTGAGTTTCACTAATTATGATACAACATATATATCTCTATCTCACCTAGATTAATTTTATCCAAACACATGAAAACATTATTAGGGGTACAAAATGTGTATAGGTGAGTATAAAGATCTGTGATCTAGCTTGTCTAGATAGTGTTGTCTAAGAATTTCCATGTAGACATCTCATGTAGGATTACATTCCAATATACATGGGATATATTACATGTCACATGGAATTTGGGAGATATGATTTCACAAATTTGTATCCCAAGATCCAACTAATCAAACTTCTATGTTTTTAAAAAACTCATGATATAGAACATGGTATGTAATGATACATTGATTCCTAGGTATTTACTCTATGTGAATTACCTTGTGGAAGGATTATTTTCACACTATGTTTGATTGAAATACATGGTGTGTGATAATGAACTCAGTGTGTATCATCAAGCTACTAAACATATGAAAATAAATTTTATGTTTTCTATGAAACTAGAAATCTCATATTTCAAAATTTACCTAGACAACTAGTCCTAAATAGTTCCAATCACCCACTGATAACGACATGTCCACCATAAAATAGGGTGCCACACCTATATGTTGGATGAAATAACATGATGGATAACTGAAAGTTGGATTATGGATATTTCACAAATGTAATTTACATCTTCATCACCATATAAGGATTCACACCTCCATGATCCTGGAAACAATACTAGCCAATGGGGTATCAAACCACCTTTTTAAATGATGATATAATTCATACCATCTTTTTTAAATAATTTCATTAACACATCCTCCTAAAAGAAAATATAAATTCTTCTTGTTAATATATCATTTCCATTTCCAAATTTCCCTCCAATTATTACCTCCAATACTCAAAAAAATATTCAAAACAGAACCGGAGTTCCATGATGTAACATCCCGGTTTCGGAATCCACCCAGAGGCGCCCCATACCCGATTGGTCACATGGCCTCAAGTGCATTTCCCCAAATCCCAGAGGCTTCCTACAAGAAGATAGGACCTTGGGTGTGATAGTGGGGAAACTATTCCATAATTAGAAGAGTACACCGTGGATGAGAAACAATATAAAATAGCGGAAGCAGTAATAATCCATACAAAAGCAACCAGTGGAAGTCTAAAAGTGTGAAATAACAAGAGAAGATATATATAAATGATGCACGATACTTATTTCTAGGAAAATAGCCAAACAAATCACAATGCTGAATACGAAAGTACTGAACCAAAGTACATAAGAAAAGATAAACAGCTCCTCAGCATCACAAGCCTAAGATTTATCACATGCTCTCCAACTCCAAAGCATGTCAAGTACCTAAAGTGGAAGGGAACTCACACTTATCTATACCTAAAAAATATAATCTATTTGGGCCTAAAATCATGGCCCAAATTGGGTGTCGGACTAAATCTCAGTAGAAAACCGCCGAAAGATCTATACCTAACAGTCATTGAATGTATGGAAATTAAAAGTACAGAAAACAGTAAAGAGGAAAATACTCAGTAGTAAAGAATCCCCAGTTCCAGTATTAAGAAACTGCTAACAACCAGCTAAACAAAAATTGGTAACCTTGGAGAAGTACCCACAACCATCCACTCTAGTCCTACCCAACATGTACCAACAACCCCTTGTGTAGTAAACTCAGCCTAAACCCTATTGTTTGGTCATAAAAAAATTATAAGACTCTCTGAGAAATCTTACTTGGTCAATTCCCCTTATATTCTAAGGTAGTCAGTGACTCTCTGAAGAAGCACACAAGGTGAATTCCCCTTATAGTCAAAAGTTCAAGAGACTCTCTAAATAAGCTCACTCGATCATTTCTTATTATAACTCCAGGTCATTCATAGACTCTATGAGGAATATCACCCGGTCAATAACACTTATATCCTGGAGAGGATTAAGGCAATTCAATTAAAACATACACTCTCTGAGGAAGCTCACTCGATCATTGCCTCTATAATCTATAATTCTAAAATACTATCTGAGGAAACTCACTAGGTCTATCCCACTATAGTCTATAATGTCCAAAGACTCTCTGAGAAATATCACTCTATCTATCCTCTTATAGTCTATATTGTCCAAAGACACTCTGAGGAATCTCACTTGGTCTATCCTCTTATAATCTATAACAACAGGTTCTCACAGCCTCGTGTAAGTCAATGAATAGTAATTCTATAACAACAAATTAAACCAAACGAAAAACTTGGATAACCAATCTACAACATCTCACGCAGGTCAGAAAAGCTACACTACATCCAATGTCCATAAGGCAAGGAAAATTGGTAAATGACCAATAGGCTAAATAGGACCAAATAGTTGTAAACAGACCAACGAATGAGAAGAACATACATGGAATAGAAATAAACCAAAATCATATCCAAACTACCTCTACACAAGCATACAAGTATTGCAGAAAAACAAAAAGGGTAAAACGGTAAACATGCAATACCCCGTTCAAGGTTATTTGTGTAATTTGAACATAATACTCAAAGGAATCGAAACAAAGGAAAAACCACCTACCCAGGGTTTAAGGGATCGATATACATGAACCACGAAGATTGAATCTCCTTAGAATGTTCTATATCTAAGAAAACATCAATAACATTCAACCCACAACAACTTGAGAAGGAAGGTGAATTGGAAAACAACGCTCAAGAAGAAGAGAGAACTCACCGATGCGATTCCAACGTAGTCAATAGTGCTCAAATCAAAGGATGGACAGAGGATTGAGAGATCGTCAAAGATCCACAAATACTCGACTCTATTGGACAAAAAAATCTAGATGGAGTGGTTTCTGTCCGTCAGACGCAACCCCGATGCAGTTAAAGAAAATAAAAAGAAAATACACGATGTATACTTTTGGGTTACATGGCCTATAATCTCTTTTTCCATACTCCTCTTTAAGCGGCCTCTAAGTCACCCAACAAGATTGTTCATGTGGCCGGAGCACGACCAGCACATCGACTCATGCGGCAACGAAGTAAATGGTGTGTACTCATAAAGTACATGTCGTGTACTCCAAAAATATCTAGAAACTCCTCCTTTCATAAAAAGTCCAGAAAAAGGAAAAACATACCTAAAAAAAGATATGGATTCTTAAAATCTTCCCCCCTTAAATAAATTTATCCCCAAATATCTGTAGCATGACATAGAAGAAGAATACTTGAACATCTTCGGCCACTATGATCGTACATCGTCCTCCCCCTCCCATGTCTAGTCATGTACCCTCGCGTGATGCCATATCACCCGTACCAAAGGAATAGTGTGGCCAAAGATAACCTATGTACTGCAATCATCAATCTGGATAAGATGCTCCTAAAAGATGCATCCACCTCCAACTCGACTTCCTCGGCTTGGAAAGTATGAGACAGGTCTGAAAAGTAACGTCGGAGCTAAGAAACGAGGAAAACGTCATGCATAGTCCGGTACCTCTGAGGTAACTACAAGTGATAGGAAACCACCCAACTATCTCCAACACATCTAACAGCCTGAAGTACCTCAGAAAAAGATTACCATGCCTCCTAATCCTCTTGTGTCCCAACCACATTGTTACATGAAGGAAAACCTGATTCCCGACATCGAACTCCATAGGTCTTCTCCATTGATCTGCATAAGACTTCTGTCGAGACTTAGTAGTAGTCATCCTCTTCCAAATCAATTCTATCTACTTTGTGGTCTCTTGATCAAGATGATGTCCCAGCAAAGATGCTTCTCCTGCCTCCAGACATCATAAGGATGATCGGCATGGCCTACCATACAAAGCCTCATAAGATGCCATCTGAATAGTCGCATAGATAGTGTTGTTTTAAGAAAAATCCCCAAGAGGAATATGCTCTTCCCAAGAACCTCCCAAATCCGGGATGCATGCTCGGAGCATATCCTCAAGCTCTTGAATCGTACACTCGGTCTGGCCATCTGTCCGTGGATGGTATGATGTACTTAAAAGTACCTGTGTACCCAAAGCCTCCTAAAGCCCCTGCCAGACCCGAGAAGTAAAACGTGAATTAATTTATGATTCAATGGAGTGTGGAACTCCATGTAGACGTACAATTTCACAGATACAAATTCATCCCAGCTCATCAATAATAATGGTCTCCTTTATCAGCAAGTAGTAAGAAACCTTCGAAAGCCTCTCAATGAAATCCCATACAGAATCATTCCCTCTTGTTTACCTCGGTAACCCTATCACGAAGTATATGGTGACATCGTTCCACTACCACTCAAGAATGGGTAACTGCTATAAAAGTCCTACTGGTCGTTGATGCTCTGCCTTCACCAGCCGACAAGTAGAACACCTCATGACAAAAACACCACCGTCCCTCTTCATACCAGGCCACCAACACTGACAGTGTAGATCACGATACATCTTGATGATGATAGGATAAACTTCCCAAACTGAGGAATGAAATTCATGCATCAACTCCTTGCGTATATTTATTGCCACACACACGTGTCCCTGGAATCACATGATCTCATCCTCACATATGGTCCACCCAGGAATAGTGTCATATCCAAACATAGTCTCCCATAGAACTAGGACTTTAGAATCTGATAACTACCTCATTCACACCCGATCTAAGAGGGTAGAGGTAACAAGTACAGAAGATAGAAAAGTATAACCCTATATATCTTTCACCTAAAAATGAATCTCAGAGAACAGATCCATAAGCTTCCACTCACAGATGGCCTCCTGAACTGACTGTATCTGAGTCCTACTATTTAACGCATCAGCCACAACATTGCCTTTCTCATGTGTATAAGTAATCTCAATGTCAAATGACTTTAGGCACTTGACCCACCTGCGCTGTCTCAAATCTAGATCACATTGAGTTAAGATGTACATGAGACTCTTGTGGTTGTTAAAAACCACAAAGTTCTCTCCAAGAATATAATGTCTTAATTAGTGTAAGGAATTAACAACACCTGCCATCTCCAGATCGTGTGTTGGGTTTTTCTACTCATGTGGCCTCAACTGCCGAGACCTGTACGCAGCGACTCTATCACCCAACATAAGCACAGCACCCGAACCGATTCCTGAAGCATCACAATAATTAGTATAGATCTAACTCTACTCTGGAAAGAATATTATCAGTGCTGAATACAACCTCTCATTCAGCTCTTAAAAGGCTAACTCACAAGAACATGACAAGATGAACATCGCACCCTTCATAGTCAGACCGATCATCAGTGCTGCTAAACATGAAAAGTCATGTATAAAGATTCAGTAGTATCCAGCCGGCCCTAGAAAACACCTCACACCAAAAACGTTCTTCGGCTTCTCCCAGGAGACTACATCTCTCACTTTTTCTGGGTCTACTGATACTACTGTCTCTGAAATAACGTGACCTAAGAAATCAATTTTTTCCATCCAAAAGTAGAATTTTGAGATCTTATCATATAACTGATTCTAACTTAGTGCACAAAAAATGATATCAAGATGGGTATCATGGTCATGTCGAGTGTGAGAGTACACTACGATATCATCCATGAAAAAAACCTCGAATGAATCCAAGTATGAAAGGAACACTGGGTACATCAGTTCCATGAAGACTTCATGTGCGTCCGTGAGACCAAACGGAAAAAAAATATATTAATATAGACCATAGATGCTCTGGAAGGATGTAATAGGTATATCAAGTGGTCTAACACTCAATTGATGATAACCAGACCTCATGTAAATCTTCGAGAATACTCGGGCTCCTCGAAGCTGATCAACGAGATCGTCAATCCTAGTCTAGGGAAATCAGTTCTTGACCGTTAATTGGTTCAACGTCAGATATTCCACACAAAGCCTGAGGGTACTGTCTTCCTTCTTTGTGAACAGGACATGCAAACCCCTTTTAGAAGTACTGGGTTGGATGAAACCCTTGGCCTACATATCCTCCAACTGTTTCTTGAACTCCTCCAACTCTTGTGTAGCCATCTTATAAAAATGAATGGACACCGGTGCCTCCCCTGGAACAAGCTCAATAGATAAGTATACCTCATGCTACAGAGGAAAACCTAAAAAGTCCTCTGGATAGACATCCCTAAAATGATCCACCACTGGGGGAAAGTCCATTTGTTGAGTCCCATGGTCATCTAGATATATACTGGCAATCTGTGTTGTAACTCCTCCTAACCCAAGATGTTCTCGACCTACTCTACTCTCCTGGACATCCCACTCGCCCTTGGGAATAAAAGATCCACCCTCTGGTGATATGAAACTCACCCTATGGAGATTTCAATCAACAACTGCCAGGAAGGGAACTAACTAGTCCATCCCATGAATGAAATGATAACCTATCATCTCTAAGACATACTGGTCCCACTGAAAGTGAAACCCACTATCCTTTAGAGGAAACTCCTTCAACTACCATATAGTAGTTTCCCTAGTCCCCAATGGTGTGTCTAGTGTCATGATTTCGACATAAGAAAATATGTAGAGACCATGACTCTCCACAATAGAGATAGACATAAAGCTATGAGAAGCCCTTGTATCGAAAAGTGTTGATGGTAAAACTGGAGATACAAAGATCATACCTAGAAATGTATAGGGGCCAGGATCCTACTCTTGATGGGTCTGCTCCACTACAGGGGTCTGGCCTACTTCATGTCCCTATGACCTTGCCAGACCACTCTGAGCTGATCCACTCTGCTGTCGCTGGTATCCCTATAATGTAACAACATGGATGTGACCTCCAATTCAGCCCGAATGGCTAGAAGAACTTCAGGTCCCAGACCAGTGAGAAACTGGTGATGATTCTCTTGAACTTGGGGTCATAGAATAACCCCTACCACCAACAGAAGGTGAGAATATCTGACAGAAACACTACAGATGGACCATCTTGCTGCAAGATAGGCACTCCATCATGACTTTCTAGAACTGAGTCCTAGTATGCCTTCTCCTCCGGCATTGGTAGAAAACGACATGGCTTCCTGAAGATACATCCCTCCTACTATGATCTCCTCGAGCAGGCTCTCTGTGGTGCTTCCATCAGTACGTAAGAGGAACAATAACATTGGATGTCGAACCACCCTGGCTTACTGCTCCAGAATCCCTCAGATTTCACTCAGTGATCAGAGCTTTTTTAACGATGGATTATATCAAAGTCAACCTGAAGATGTTCACCGGTGACCAGATGTTGTGCCTTAGACCATCCTTGAACTTCCGTGCAAGGAATAACTCTTCTCCTCCTAGAATATGTGTGAAATGATGCAGCTCAGTAAAGATAGGTAGGTACTTTATAACAAAAAGAGTACCATGCTCTAGACTCATAAAATCCTGGGCTTGATCATCCCTCAAGGTCTTCGGGTAGAAGAAATCGTAGAATATGCACTGAAACTTATCCCAAGTCATACTCTTCTAGAGTCCTGATTGTGAGAACTCCTCTCACCGTCTCTTGGCATAGTATATGATCATATAGGTAGCATGCTTGACCCTATTCTCTGGAGGCATCTCCATATGATCTAATACTCTCAGTGTGGCCTTTAGCAATGATTTTTCATCTTGGGGTCCTCCATCCCTTGAGAAAGTAGAAGGATGTTGCTGCTGGAAAACCCACGTCAACTCTTCCATTGACGGGGCGGGAGGTGGAACTTCATGGATGGTTTGGATCATCCTCATTAAACCTTCCCTAAACTATGCATCAGCACCTTCAACTAGTATAACTATTGGTTCCCAGGCTAGAACAACAGGAGGATCTCTAGGATGTCCCTGATCAGCCATATCTGTGTCTGATCAACGTCTGGAAACCGGCGTACAGAGGGATGATGTCTCGGTGGAATAGTTCTTAAAAGTCAAATGCACACCTTAGACCAGGATTATCAATGACTGAAAATATTATAGCACAAGAAGGGAACAAGTGAAAGAAACATTCATGTTTTACAAAACATGATTACAAGGTATGTATAAGCACTACTCGGCCTGATCGTTTAATCCATTCACATGTCTGTGTACTTCTGGCACAATTGGTCATGTAACACCCCAACCACATGGTGTGTTGTCCCCACACATAGCGTTCACTTGAACTATATTCCCCTACCCATGTCTCCTTACATGGATAACCCACATGGACCTCTTATTCCTAGACTACACAGCCTATTCACGAAAGACACAACGTGTACGAGACAAGCTTCACCGGTCTGTGTTGTTAGTGACACGGCCTATGTGCCCATGTTACACTACACAGCATGTTCGAAAAAAACAAGGAATGTACTAAGAAAGGATAACACCGACCTGTGTTATTCATTACATGACTGGCTACATGGTTCACTATACACAGCATGCTCCAGGTGCACATGGTGTGTGCTTGAATGATTTCCCCAACCTTTGTTGTTCATGACACAGCTGGGTATCTAGGTTAAACTACACGACCTGTGAAATGAGGACACAATGTGTAAAATCAAAGTTTCATCCATCTGTGTCATTAGTCACATGGGTGGACACACGGTCACTACATCACGGCGTGTACGTACTGTAGACGATGTGTCCCTTCAAATTTTTTTACAACCTCGTTCCCCTTCCCACACAGTCAATGGCATGGTTAAAAACTAAACGATGTATATTCATATAGTACACACTATTTATTCTAGGTTTTTCCGGATAGTAGCCTCAGAAACTTTTCTAAAGCCCAGAGAACAGAAAAAACAAATGTTAAGGTGCAAAATTCCATTCCACGAGGGCCCATACTCCCCGCTAATCAAGGTTTTTCATCTTTTACAACTTATAACAAGGAAAAAAGTGATGATATACCAAATTCCAGTAGATGAGGGCCCATAACACCTCAAGATCCAATGATTGGAGTTCACCTAAACAAGAAATACACAATAATGCCCTATTAAAGAGTAGGTATTTCTACCAAATCAACTATCACAACAGCATGCATATTCTACACAAAATCTATCACAACAACATGAAATCTCTAATTCATCCTATATGGCATGGAAAGAATGAATTACATGTGATTTCTAGTAAGTTCCTATATGATGAATGAGATGGAATAGCCTCATCTCATCTTGTTGCGACATAAATAGAACCTAAATAATAGAAATGTTAACAACACGTGACAAATGAATCACCCAACGGTGAAATCAAATCAACTGTCTAATTGAAAACCGATAAAATTTAAATAAATGAGGTAGTATGGATTTTCCATGTACACCAGTTAACTACTCTCGGGAACAACTTATTACCACATAACTATTCCATCTAATCCATGACTATAGAATCTAAAAAGTAAGTCAATAAAAAATAAATCCATTGATACCAATTTGTAATGTCCCAGTTCCGGAAGCCACCTAGAGGCACCCCATACCTGATTGGTCACATGGTCTCAAGTCAATTTCCCAAAATGTCAAAGGATGCTGATGAATGCGAGGGCCTTGGGTGTGATAGCGGGGAATCTATGACTTCATTGTTAGAGTAAATTGTCGGTGAGAAACAATATAAAATAGCGGAAACAGTAATAATCCAAACAAAAGCAATCATCAGAAGACTAAAATTGAGAAACAACTGAAACAGATACATATATTTGATGCATAATACATATATCTAGGAAAACAAACAAACAAGTCACAATGCTGAATACAACATTACAAAACCAAGGTACAAAATAAAATATAAATAGTTCCTCATCATCGCAAGCCTTGGCTTGTTCCCATGTTCTCTAGCTCCATAGAAAGTCAAGTACCTGAAGTGGAAGGGCGCTTGCCCATATCTATACATGAAACAATATAATCTGTTTGGGCCCAAAAGCCTAGAAAAAACATGGTGTGAGACTAAATCCTAGTAGAAAACCACCCCATGATATGTGTCTAATAGTCAGTGATTATATGATAGGTAAAAGTATAGAAAATAGAAAATAGGAAAATACTCATCAGTAAACAATCCACAGTTCTAGTATCAAGAAACAACTAACAAGCATCTAAACCCAAATAGGTAACCTCTATGAAGTACCCACAACCGTCCCCTCGGGTCCTACCTAACATGTTCTAACTACCCTATGTGTAGTACACTCAGCCTTACCCATGTGTTTTGGTCATAAGAAAATTATATGACTCTCTGAGAATGCTCACTCGGTCAATTCCCCTTATATTATTAGGTAGTCAGAGACTCTCTGAGGAAGCACACAATATCAATTCCCCTTATATCCCTAATGTCAAGAGACTCTCTGAGGAATCTCACTCGGTCAATTCCTCTTATAACCACAGGTCATTCACATACTCTCTGAGGAAGCTCACCTGGTCAATTCCCCTTATAGCTTGGAGTGGTTAATGGTAATTCAAGTAAAACAATGACTCCCTAAGGAAGCTCACTCGGTTTATCCCCTTATAGACTATAATGCTCAAATACTCTCCGAGGAAGCTCACTCAGTATATACCCATATATTCTATAATGTCCAAAGAAACTATTAGGACGATAACTTGGTCTATCCTCTTATAGTCTGTAATTTCCAATGACTCTCTAAGGAAGCTCACCCGATGTATCCTCTTATAGTACATAACACCAGGTTATCACGGCCCCGTGTATGTCAATGCATTGTAATTATATAAGGCCAAAGTAAACCTATAAAACTAATTAGATAACCAGTCTACATCATCTCATGTAGGTCATAAAAACAACAGTCCATCCTATGACCATAAGTCCTGGAAAATAGGTAAACTGTCAATAGGCTAAACATGACCAAACGGTTGTAAACAGGACAAGGCATGAGCAGAAAATCCAAGGCATAGCTGTAACATACTAATTATTTAATGAACTATGTATTTTAATATCTATTTATATTTATAAATTATATAGTGTTTTGGAGGCTTAAAATGAGAATAAATCCAATATTAAGCATTGGATTCTCTAATATTTTTAAAAGATTGTTTTGCTTCCTTTTGATGAAGAACCATTTTTAAATCTATATATTAACAATTTTATAAGCTCTATTTGTAAAAATAAACATATTAATTATAATTGGGACATTGAAATTTACCTCGGATTAATTTTTGGTATTTTTCTGACAATGTTCATTTTTTAATGAATAGTGAAAAATACTGCAGTTTACTTCAAAACTGCTTTTTCATCTAATTTAATTTTATGGATAGATTGTCTTTTTAATTGGTTTTAAATTTTAAAATGAATATATTTTCTTCATTTAATCCAATTTTTGTTATTGTAATTAATTTCACTTTGAAATTGGACATAAACAAGTGTCAATATTTTGATAGATATTGTTTCTAAAAAACATGGTATTTGTTTTGACAATGGGAATTATTTTTAAATTAATAACTAAAATTTCATTGTTTGGAATTTGGAAATATTTATTCAATATTTGGAATCAGAATGTAAAATCTATGTAATTATGACTCTTTTATTTTTTGATATTATGAATATTAACGACAATAATTATCTTTAATTATTGTGATTAATTAGTAATCGGGTAGTTAAGGGTAATAAAATTATATCATAATAATACAAAATTCTCCAAAAATGTGTCCTAATTCTACTTTTGTGTCATGGACGACCATGGGATTCCTTTTTAAAACTTTGGGACCCCATGGAATCACTTTTGTGTGATAGTGACTTTTTTTCTTTTTATTTTTTAAGAATGTTAAATATAACAAAGTATGTAACACCTAAGTAAAACAATTTTAATTTTTTCTATAGAAAGGATATATTAGACTATAAATAGTCATTGGAAATATAAAAAGATTTCGTACATCATAGTATTTTTTTAAAAATTTTAGACATTAAATAAATTAAATTACTTATGGCACAATGATGATGCAGTGATTACCTCATTAATGAAATATTTAAATAAAATGACAATATAATGTAAAATCTAAGACATAAACAAGTCAAAGACATATTAGATTGGTGTATTTCTAACTGTTATCACATTATCCTGGAAATATATAATTGTGGGACCTTTAAAATCTGAAACTCATTATATAATAATGTATCATTTCTTGAATTTCCAAGAGTGCCCCTCCTCCCTTTTATAAAAGGCCCCAAACTCTATCTCCTTACCCACACCTCTCAAGCCATTGGCTCGGCCAATATTTGGTCATTTTATCTCTCCACATCCCTCTCATCATCCTAGATTCCCTACCTTAGGATGAAATCTCTTCAAGAAACCCTTTTGATTCAAACCAAGAGGAGTTACCCGATTTAAAGGTAATGTCTTCACTTGTGTTCTTTTGTTTTATTTTTCTTCTCCAATCCCCTAAACTCTTTTTGTTCCTTTTGTTTGTAAAAATACCAGTATCTTAAATATACTAGGATTTTATTTATGAGAATTATTTTATTTACACTTAAACACACCTCCGTCTAATGGTTAAATAACATACTGTTTCTGTGGTTGGTGAATTTCTGCCTCACAAAATGGTGATTGTTCAATCTTCTTTTAACACTTTTAATGGTGGAAATTAATATTTCACTCTATTTATATATGATATATATAATGTCTATTTTTTTATGATTCTGTATTTTTCATTTATGGAATACATTATGGTTTCCATTATGGGTAAACATGATATCTTCATTTTAGGAATTGCGGAGTACCACCCCTCAATGTGATTTGATTCGTTAATGGAATATGTGGGATGTATAAAGGATGGAGATAATGATATTATATATTATATTATACTAGAATTATAATATACTTTTATATCATTATTATTTCACTCCATTAAATATTAAATTGAAATGAATGTAGCGTTCATGCGTAGGTACGACTTACCGTCTCCATGAATGGTGCATTTAATTTCTTACCACTAAATGTTATGTATTATTATAAATCAATGTATATAATAGGATATATATATATGATATATATGATATCTACATCATGATTATAATTCTGTATATAATGGATATTTTACCACATCAACAACTTGTAATTATAATAAGTTTATTTTTGACTCAAGTACCAAGGGTCTACAAAACGACCATTATTAACATAAATAATTACATAATGTTCATAACATGGTAATAAGTGATAAAAAATTAATAATGAACTTGAAAAGGGTTCTTATGCATGTAAAATTAACTCTAGTTTATTATTTATGAGATTAAAGAATGATCGAGTCAAGTCGGACACGAGGTATGAGACTTCGTCTCAATCTCTTTACATTGAGGCATATTTTTTTATACACAAAATTATTTTATAAGGTGTATAAACCCCTTTGAATTTTAATTATATTCAAAAGGAATCTTCTTATACAATGAATTTTACTAAACGACAAAAGGGAATGTTTTTACGTATGTGACGATAATGACTTCTCCACCACCGTGACCATTATTTGAGTTTCGGATTCCTCTACAAGCCATAAATTTATTTTAAATGAAAAATGAATAACATGTTTTACTTTTCATTTATTTTGATATTGAAAATTGTTTTGATATTGTTTTAATTATATCAATATTTTTTTTTGATATCTTGTGATTGAAAGTGGAAATGTTATGTTTCATGTATGCATGTTTTATGTGATACGATTATGTAATGGTTCTTGGGTATTGTTTATGAAGACGGGTGGTTCCGTGATAAAATAAGGGTGGGTGAGATTGATATAGCTCTCCAATTCATTGGGTAACGCGAAAGACTTAAACGCTAAGGTTTCTTCGAAGATATTTATGGAATATACTGTGATGGGTATTCCAAACATAACCATGAGGGTTAATACCTACATAAGAATGTTATGAATGACTAAAGTTACCATTATGTATTATGTTTTTTACTAGTTACTCATAAATATTATGATTTCAGGAGGAATGATAAAGTGCATATGTTTTATAAGTAAAGTATGATTTCATTAATTCTTATGTCTACATGGACTAATGTTTTCATTCCGTACTTTTATATCTCTTTCTGAGCATTTTATGCTCATCCAATGTTTTTGAAATTTTTTTCACAGGTCAAGGGAAAATTACATGATGTGATGATAGTGTCGAGGAAGTGTCAAGAAAGAAACCATGTTTTATTTTAAATATGTTTACTTTGATGGAAAAAATGAATACTATTTTTTTATGTAACCACCTTGTATAAAAGTGGAATGTAATTCATGATTTATGATCTAATTCTCTAAAACACTAAACCTGAAAATATCCTCAATGTGTATTCCTGAAATAACTCATGATTATGTAATGTTTAATGCTGGGGCCTTATAGTTGGTATCAAATGTCGGTTTAGATAACTATAGAAGATAGAATTCTATTAAATGATCATCCAAAAATATTTTTTTTGGTCAAATTGAAATGATATAGCCTTTGAAGATTACCGTGTTTCTTCATCTAAGACATGTCTGTTCAAAATGGTTTTCCATAGAGGAAACATGGAACCAGTGCTAGGAAAGAATACCGAAGGAAATGACCTTCCGAATCAGTATCCTGAGATGGTAGGAATTGGAACTGAACAGTTTGTTGTAGTAATGGAGCTGTTGACTCAAGCGATAAATTTTGGTGGTATCCATGCACGAGATCAACCAAATCAACCGTAGAGGAACATGTCAGTGGTGGAACATTTCATGAAGAAACATCCCCTATCATTCAGAGGATCATCTGACCCTGTGGTAGATTAAGTTTGAATTAATGCATTGGAGAAGATTTTCGATGTCATGATTTGTTCAGAAAATCGAAAGGTTAGTCTTTCTCTATACCATTGGGAGGTTGAAATATATCAGTGGTGGTGGATGGTTAAAAATATCAAGGATGTTGATGAAGTTGTTTCTCTTGACTGGGATGAATCAAAATGTATGTTTCTTGAGAAATATTTTCCTAAGGCTATTTGACTTAGGATGGAATTACAATTCTTATAATTGAGGAAAGTGGATGACTCGGTGGCTTCTTATGAAGAAAGGTTCACTCAACTGGCAAGGAATGATCAACATTTTATCTGAGACCACGATAGTAAAATGAATGATTTTTACTCAAAATTAAAGAAAAAATATGGAAGGGCTTTAGATTATTGCAAGTTCAAGAGTTATGAAAAGCTTGTTCGATGTGCTTAGAAGGTGGA
The DNA here is from genome assembly GCA_963277665.1 of Viscum album. Taxonomy (NCBI): domain Eukaryota; kingdom Viridiplantae; phylum Streptophyta; class Magnoliopsida; order Santalales; family Viscaceae; genus Viscum; species Viscum album. Next base: position 1,652,996,050 of record OY728142.1, read on the forward strand.
AATGGAGTTTTCTGATAATCAGGTGCTCTATAACAACCAATAGAAGAAGAGACAAAGGTGGCAGGATAAAGGGACGAATCTTTCAAAATGATCTGAATTCAATAAAACTGTGTTTTTAGTTTGTGATAAATGTGGTAAAAAGCATGCTGCGGAATGTCTTTTTAATTATGGAATGTTCTACTGATGTGGTAAGATGGGACATAAGGCTCTTCATTCAAATGAAAATGATCTGGGTGATGGTAAGAAAAAATTTCATTTATAGTTAGTCAAATGTTTCAAGTGCAATGATATGGGTCATTATGCAAATGAGTGTTCGACAAAGATCTCAAATGATGGGAAGAAATAAGTCAACAACCAGAAAGGTGTGGTGAAATCCTTTGCAACTACTTCCGTAGATGTTGGGCCATCAAATGAAGTGGTATCAGGTACTTTTATTGTTTTCTCAGATTATTCCAATGTGTTGTTTGATTCAGGGTCTACACAATCTTTCATTTCGGAAAAATTTTCTAGTAAATTGGGAATTCCTTCTCAAGAAATGACTCATGAACTCATGGTAAAAACACCTCATGGAAATGTTGAGGCAAAAGGAATTTATAAGAATCTTCTTATCCTTATCCATGGAAAGAACCTACTTTAAAACCATATTGATTTACCTCTTGTAGAGTTTGATGTTATCCTAGGTATGGATTGGCTCTTTGCTTACCATGCTAAGAAGGATTTTAGAGATAAAGAAGTTTCTTTTCAGAAATACATTCAGTTTGTGTACAAGAATTAACCCTTTCTATTGATACCATATCAAGAGGCTGAGAAACTTGTAAAAGATGGAAATAAATGTTACCTTGCACATATTGAGGAAAACAAATGAACCGTTCAGATTAATGATGTGCCAGTGGAAATTGAGTATCCTGATGTCTTTCCTGATGAGTTGCCTGGAATAATACTAGATCGGGAAGTTGAATTTACAGTTGACATAGTTTTTGGTGCTAATCCAATTTCAAAACCCCCTTATCGAATGGCTCAAATTGAACTTTTAGAGTTGAAGGAGCAATTGAAAGATTTATTAAAGAAAGGTTTCATTCGACCAAGAACATCACCATGGGGTGCACCTATCTTATTTGTTAAAAAGAAAGATGGTTCAATGAGACTTTGCATTGATTATAGAGCCTTGAATAACATCACTGTCAAGAACAAATATTATTTTCCTCATATCGATGATTTGTTTGATCAGCTATAGGGAGGTCAGTATTTTTCCAAGATTGACCGATGATCAGGGTACCATCAGTTGAAGATAAAGGAAGAATATGTTCCGAAGACCGTGTTTCATACAAGATATGGCCATTATGAATTTTTAGTAATGCCTTTTGGGTTGACCAATGCACCTACTGTATTCATGGACCGTATGAATAGAATTTTCCATGAGTTCTTGGATAAGTTTGTGGCTGTTTTCATTGATGATATTTTGGTTTTTTCTAAAAGTAATGAGGTGCATGAAAGTCATTTAAGGGTTTTTTTCAAAATGTAAAATAATTGTATTTTAAATTCAGAAAGTGTGAGTTTTGGTTGCAACAAATTTCGTTCCTTGGTCACATTGTTTCTAAAGATGGAATAACTGTTGATCCTGCAAAAACAAAAGTTGTTGAAGAATGGCCAAGACCCACAAATGTAACCAAGATTTGTAGATTTCTTGGTTTGTTAGGCTTTTACAAAAGGGTTGTTAGAAAGTTTTCACAGTTATCTAGTACAATGAATAACTAACTCAGAAGGGTGTTAGGTTTATCTGGACAAAATAATGTGATGATTCTTTTACGGAATTGAAAAAAAGATTGGTGAATGCTCTAGTTTTGGCACTACCTTCTAGGAATGGTGAGTCTGTTATCTACAGTGATACTTCATTGAATGGACTTGGTTGAGTCCTAATGTATAATGATTAGGTAATTTCTTATGCTTCATGACAGTTGAAAACGTATGAGGTAAATTACCCTACACATGATTTGGAATTAGCTACTGATGTTTTCGCTTAAAAAATTTGGAGTCATCATTTGTATGGTATAAAGTGTGAAAAATATACTGATCACAAAAGTTTAAAGTATATATTCACTCAGAAAGAATTGAAAATGAGATAGAGGAGATGGCTAGAATTAATCAAGGATTATGATTGTACAATTCATTGCCATCCGGGAAAAGAAAATAAAGTGGGAATGCTTCGAGTCGAAAAGGTAATGCTTCATTAACCATGATAAACATGGAATGTGATCCTTTGGATAAGGATTTGATGAACATTGTAATATCATTTGATGGTGCATGATGTTTTGTTGTTTTGTTTTAGGTATTAGTGAAATCTTCTCTACTAGACAGAATTAAGCAAGCACAGAATCATGACAGTGAGTTGTAGAAAAAGGTAGAGCTTGTTTAGAAGGGTATGTTTCCTGAATTCAACATTGATAATGATTGTGTTTTGAGATTTGGGAAGAGATTGTGTGTGTCGTGTGATTCACAGTCTAATAGAGAGTTGTTATGTGAAGCTAATAGTTCTCCGTTTTTAGTTCATCATGGCAGTACAAAGAAGTATAGAGATCTTCAGAAGTATTACTGGTGGGATGGAATGAAAAAAGATATTTCTGATTTTACTATTAAGGGTTTGACTTGTCAATAGGTTAAAGCATAATAGTAGTTACCGAAATGGATGCTTCAGCCTTTACCAGTGACATAGTGGAAATGGGAGAATATATCCATGGACTTCATTGTCAGATTGCCAAAGACACCTTGAGGTAATATTGTGATTTGGGTTATTGTTGATCACTTGACTTAATCTTCTCATTTCCTTTCTATATGAGATACTTTTTCCCAATATCAACTTTCTTTTCTGTGTCATAAAGAGATATTCAGGTAACATGGAGTTCCCCTCTCCATTGTATCTGATCGTGATCCACGGTTTCCTTCTGACTTTTGGAAATGCATTCAGATGTCGTTGGTTACCGAATTAAATTTTAGTAAATCATTTAATCATCAATTAGATGGGAAGTCAGAACAAACAATTAAAATTTTATAGGATATTCTACGTGCTTGTTCGATAGATTATCAGGGATTTTGGGACCAATATCTTTCTCTGGTGGAGTTTTCATATAATAACAGTTTTCATTCTAGTATACAGATGGCACCATTTGAGGAATTATATGGGAAGCTATGTCAAACTCCAACTTTTTAGGATGAAGTAGGTGAAAGGTAGTTCATGGGACTATAATTCGTAGAAGATTTTACAGAAAAAGTTCATCCAATACAGAAAAACATGAGAATAACTCAGAGCAGGCTGAAAAGATATGCGGACAACATGAGGAAGGATCTCTCTTTTGAGTTAGGGGATCATGACTTCCTCAAAGATTCACCATGGAAAAGTGTGATACGATTTGTTAATAATTGAAAGATAAGTCTAAGGTTCATTGGACCATATGAAATTCTGGACAGAGTTGAATCAGTTTCATACCAAGTTTCTTTACCTCCGACTTTATCTCAGGTACACAATGTTTTTCAGGTTTCAATGTTAAGGAAGTACATGCCAGATCCATCTCATGTTTTGAGTCCAGAGGTAGATCAGTTGGAAGAGAACCTATCTTATGAGGAACAATTAGTCCAGATTCTTGACCACATGGAGCATGTATTTCAGAATATGTTGATTATTCATGTAAATTTTTTGTGAAAAAACCACATGATTGAAGAGGCAACATTAGAATCTGGAAATGAAATGAAGGATAAATACCCCAACTTATTTGATAAGTAAATAAATTGTGGGGACAAAATTTTCTAATGGGGGGAAGGATGTAACATCAAAAGTATGTAATGAACTATGTATTTTCATATCTATGTCTATTTATAAATTAGATAGTGTTTTAGATGCTTAAAATGAGAATAAATCCAATCTTAAGCATTGAATTATAAAATATTTTTAAATGATTGTTTTACCACCTTTTGATGGTGAACCATTTTTAAATATATCTTTTGACAATTTTATAAGCTCAATTATTTAAAATAAAATTATTCTTTATAATTGTGACATTGAAATTTACCATGGTTAAATTTTTGGTATTTTTTTTGACTGTGTTCATTTTTTATGAATAGTGAAAAATGCTGCATTTTACTTCAAAACTGCTTTTTCATCTAATTTAATTATATTGATAGATTATATTTTTAATTGGTTTTAAATTTTAAATATAATATATTTTTACCATTTAATCCAATGGTGGTCATTGTAATTAATTTCACTTTGAAATTGGACATAAACAAGTGTCAACATTTTGATAGATATTATTTCTAAAAAACCCACTATTTGTTTTGGCAACAAGAATTATTTTAAAATTAATTACAACAATTTCTGTGTTGGTAATTTGGTAAAATGGATTCCATATTTGGAATCAGAAGGTCCAAATTATTTAAATAAGACTATTTTTTTTTGACATTATGAATAGTAACAACAATAAATATCATTAATTATCGTGATTAATTAGTAATCCGGTAGTTAAGGGTAATAAAATAATATCCTAATAATAACAAATGACCCCAAAATGTGTCTTAATGCTATTTATTGTGTCATGGCCGACCATGGGATGCCTTGTGCCAAACTTTGGGACCCTATGGAATCACTTTTGTGTGATAGTGACTTTTTATCTTTTTATTTTTAAAGAAAGTGAAATATAACAAAGTATGTAACACCTAAGTAATACAATTTTAATTTTTTCTACATAAATTATCTCTTAGACTATAAATATTCGTTGGAAATATTAAATGATTTTCTATATCACAATATTTTTTTATAATTTTTAGACATTAATTATTTTAAATTTTTTATGACACCATGTTGATACAGTGATTACCTCATTAATTAATGATTTAAATAAAATTAAAAGATAACGTAAAATATAAGACATACACTTGTCAAAGACCTATTTTATGTAGGGATTTATAAACCTTATCACCTTATCCTAGAAATATATAATTTTGGGTCTTTTCAAATCCGATACTCATTATATAATAAAGTAACATTTCTTGAATTTCCCAGAGTTCCCCTCCTCCCTCTTATAAAAGGCCCCCACCTCTACCACTTTAACCAAACCTCTAAATCCATTGGCTCGGCCAAGCTCTAATCATTTTATCCCCCCACATACCCCTATTAATTTTAGAAGCCTTAACTTAGGCAGAAATATCTTCAAGAAAACCTTTTGGTTCAAACCAACAAGAGTTACCTGATTTAAAGGTAATGTCTTCACTTGTGTTCTTTTGTTTTATTATGCTTATCCAACCCCTAAACTATTTTTATTCCTTTATTTTCTAAAAAAAATAGTATCTTAAATATACTATGATGCTGTTATGAGAATTATTTTATTTAAACATACTCACACCGCTTTCTAATGTTTAAAAAAGATACTATTTCTGTGGTTGGAGAATTTCTACCTCACGAAACGATGAATGTTCAATCTTCTTTTAACTCATTTCATGGTGTAAATTAAGATGTAACTATATTTATATATTATAGATATTAGTTCTATGTTTTCCTTATGAATCTGTATTTTTCATTTATGGCATACCTTATGGTTTCCATTATGGGTAAATGTGATATCTTCATTTTAGTAAGTGAGGACTATCGGCCCCTCAAAGTGATTTGATTTCTTTAATTCCATATGTGGGACTTATAAATGATAGATTTAATGATATTATATATTATAATATACTAGAATTATAATATACCTTTATATAATTATGATTTCACTCCATTAAATATGAAATAGAAATGAAATTAGCGTTCATGCGTACGTACAAATTACCGTCTCCATGAACGGTGCATTTCATTTCTTACCTCTAAATGTTATTTAATATTATAAATTCATGTATATAATTGATATATATGATATATATGATATCTACATCATGAATATAACTCTGGATATAGTGGATATTTTACCACATGAACAACATGTAATTATAAGAATTTTATTTTTGACTCATGTACCAAGGGTCGATAAAACAACCATTATTAACTTAAATAATTACATAATGTTCATAACATGGTAATAAGTGATATAAAAGGAATAATTATCTTGAAAAACGTTCTTAAGGAAGTATAATTTTACTCTAGTTTATTATTTAGGAGATTAAAGAACGATCGAGTCATGTCGGACATGAGGTATGGGACTTCGTCTCAATCTCCTTTCATTGAGGAATTTTTTTTTTATACCCAACATTATTTTATACAGTGTATAAACCCCTTTCACATTGACTTTTATTAAAAAAGTAATATTCTTATACAATGTGTTTTACTAAATGAAAAAAGGGAATGTTTTTACGTATGTGGCGACAACGACTTCTCCGCCGCCGTGATCATTATTTGAGTTCCGGCTTCCTCTACAAGCCATAAACTTATTTAAAAGAAAAATAAATACCATGTTTTACTTTTCGTTTATTTTGGTATTGAAAATGGTTTTGATAATTTTTTTATTATATCAAAGTTTTTTTTGATATCGTGGGATTGAAATGTGGAAATGTTATGTTTCCTTTATGCATGTTTTAGGTGATATGATTATGTTATGATTCTTGGGCATTGTTTATGAAGACGGGTGGTTCCGTGATAAACTAAGGGTGGGTGAGCCTGTGATAGCTCTCGAATGCATTGGGTAACACGATGGATTTAAACTCTACAGTTTATCTGAAGAGATTTAGGGAATATACTGTGATGGGTATTCCAAATGTAACCATGAGGGTTACTCTCTACGTAAGAATATTATAAATACCTCAAGTTACCTTTATGTATTATGTTTTCTATGAGTTACACATAAATATTATGATTTCATGAGGTATGATGAAGTGAATATGTTTTATGAGTAAAGTATGATTTCATTAATTCTTATGTATACATGGACTAATGTTTTCATTTCGTACTTTTATATCAATTACTGAGCTTTTTATACTCATCCCATGTTTTTTAAATGTTTTTCAAAGGTCAATGGAAAAGTATATGATGTGATTATAGTGTCAAGGAAGTGTCAAGAAATATTCCATGTTTAATTATAAATATGTTTCCTTTGATGGGAAAAATGAATACTATTTTTTTATGTAACCACCTTTTTTAAAAGTGGAATTTAATACATCATTTATAATCTAATTATCTAAAACTCTAAACCTGAAAAGATCCTCAATGTGTATTCTTGAAATAACTCAAGATTAAGTAATGTTTAAGGATGGGGACTTATAATAGCAATAAAGCTAAATCATATCCAAATTACCTCTATAGAGGCATATAATCATGGCAGGAAAACAATAGGGGTAAAGTAGTAATCACATAATACCCCGTTCAAGGGTATTGGTGGAATTTGCACATAATACTCAATGAATTTCATCGAAAATGCACAAACCACCTACCTAGGGTTTAGGAGATTGATATACTTGAACCAGGAAGCTTGAATCTCCTTGGAACATTGTAGATCTAAGAAAACATCAAAAACGTTCAACCCACAACAACTTGAGAAAGAAGAGGAATAGGAAAACAAGGATCAAGAAGAAGAGATAACTCACTAATGTGATTCCAACGAAATCATTGGTGCTCAAATCAGAGGATGGATGTAGGATCTAGGGCTCATCGATGATCCGCAGAAGATCGGTGCTCTCGGATGAACAAAACCTATAAGGAGTGGTTTCTATCCGTCAGACGCGACCCCAGTGCGTTTAATGAAAAAAAGAAAGTACACAACTTGTACCTTTTGAGTACACGACATTTACTCTCATTTCTTGTAGTCATCCTTAAGAAGCCTCCACGTCACCCCACATGACCATGTGTGTGGCCAGAAAATGGCTAGCAGATGGCCTCCTGTGGTAATTATGTACACAGCGTGTACTCATAAAGTACCCAGCGTGTACTTCAAAAATTTCCAAAAACTCATCCTTTCACAAAAACTCTAGAAAAAGGAAAAACATTCAAGATAATAAGATCTGGGTTCTTACACATCACCATAATATAATCATCTAAATGGTGAACACACAATGATATATCCACCCTAATTCCTTGATTCGCATGAAAATTGAAATGTTATTTGAAGATGATTAAGAATGTATATAGAAAATATTAATACATAAATGCGAGGAATGAACCTTGAACATTGTTATGCTGGACCTGATTCAATTTTATGATGGAGGAAAAAAAAGGTGATAATTTAAATGGGTTAAAATTTTATTATCATTTTCAAAAATAATAATATACACATCAAATAAAAATTATATCATTAGTACATGAATTAATACATATTCTAAATGATTATGTTGTTATTCCATTATTTAAAAAACAATGTGTATTTTTTAATTAATATTTTTAATATGATTATTATTTTATTTAAATGGGAATCCATAGGATCTATAATTGTATTATAACATAGAAAATATCTCTTAAAATAATCAAATTATTATTACTGAGTAGTTGAGTATAAAACATAGATATTAAATTGTCCATACATTAGGGATTTTCGTACCCAAAAAATATAACTCAAACAAGATAATAATACAATGATTGCAATAGGATTTACCACTCTCATGATTTCTTGTGGATGATCCTTTAATGAAAACAATATAAAAATAATGAAAACCTATTTTTACGTGAAGGGTAATACACTATAAGTTCTATAATTCCACTAGCAACCTAAAAATGTAAATTAAAAACAAAAAATTCATCTCATCCTAATTGTCATTTTTCAAGGATTCATGAATACATATCATAATCTATTTAAAATTAAAACACCATGAACCATTCCTAACAACAATGGTGGGGATTATAGGTAAAAAAATCTACTATCCCAATATAGTTCCCTGAATATGTTTTTATGATCCTCAATGTTTGCAGCAACTTATTCAAAATCATGGAAATCTACATGTCCCTAAATATTGAAGCATTGATGGTTGAGCAGTATCTTTTCTGCAATGAAAATTCCCCCAATGGTATATGATCTAAAATATATATAGAAAAGTAAAAACAAATACCAAAGCATATACTCAAAAAATTAATGGTATTATTTAGCTTCCTATATATATGGGGAGATGTATTTTGTGTCTAACCAAACATACCTCCCAATGTCATCTTATATGAATTGGCATTAATAAATTATATAGCTAATTATTCACTCAAATTTACTTGATGTCAGAGGACATAGTTATTTATTATATTACCATTCATATTGATTCAAAAACTATATCTAATTATAGAAACCCATCACAAAACCCATTAAGTGATAATCCCATATACACTTAAATCCAATTAAATTTTCCATTCCATATTGATAGATGAGGTATTGATATATAAACTCATAAAAATTATAGTTATACTTTATAAAAAGTTGTGATAACAGATCTTGATAAATCTTCATATTTCTTCAAATTACTACAAAGGTGAATGAAGAATACCTCATCAACAAAAACTCTAAAATAATGAATATTTTCATCTTCAACTCTTTAACAAAGAGGATGTTCTCAAAAAGGTAAAAATATATATCATGAACATATATATTGGGAATCTTGTAATGTAGGATATAATAATTAATATTGATAATTTTTCCATCACTTAAAAGATGAATATGGAAAGGGGTGAATTCTTTTGACTGGAGCTATTCTGTAGCATCATTGTCCATAAAATTAAACTACGAAGTGTAAGTTTACCCTATCACCATACTCTATAATATAGAGACTAAAATTGTTTTTGGTCATAATTCAATACATCTATACTAATAGCTGGATGAATACATAGTAGAAAATTATCTTTTTTAGAGGACACTATCACTGCCACTTCTTATATTATGCATCATAAGAAGTGGACCTCTTAAATACAAAGATAGTAGTTTGGGAGTATCTAATAATTATGGAACTATTATAGCATTTACAAAACTATCCGTAAGTTTCAAACATGCTCTACTAATATAATGGAGTAAAACTATAATGAACCATAATTTACATACATAGATAATACATAATAATTATATAATATTCATTAAAAAACACACAATAAATATGCCAAGACCAATTATGTTTAGTTCCATTAGATAATTAGAAACATAAAGAACATATTTATAATACATATACATTTTCACATGCATATTAAATCATAACTAGATCCATTTTTGAAAAATATTTCCTAACACCCTTATCCACAACCTAAAGAAAAATATCCTAATAATGGGTGAGATAAGATTATCCATATGGGTAAACAAGGGAGATCTCAATCATATCATAATCATAAGACATAAAAAACTGACATTTGAGAATCTTATCCTACAATTGAAAGATTGTGCCATCATGGAAAGGGATAAATAAAAAAATTTCATTGAGAATTAAATAGCATATTATAAAATTCATTGCATATGAAATGAATTTTTGGAATATGCATTGAATGGAAAATGATCTCATATTATTCAAGGTTAATTTCCGAGACCACTAAAGAGGACAAATTCTATTACTGAAATGAGTTTGCTTCCCATTCTAGCCCTGTATTACATATTCATGTTTACTTCATATTCCCTCCTTGTATATCTCATGAGATATAAATCATTACCAAATTAATTGGAGGGAGATATAGGACACAACCATGTCATAATGGAATCATTCCTATTTTTCCATAAAAACATAAATCATTCATCCAAGCATAACCAATGAAATAAAATTGGTTTCATAAACAACAGTCCATCATAACATAATCCATCTATTACAAATTTATTTAATAATTATAATTCCTACATAAAAGAAATAAAACCATTTTAATAATATAGATAGTTCACTTGAATCATTAATCTTTATAGAAATTATGTTTATAAAAAATATATTTATAGATAATTAGATATTAATTCTTGAAAAATTATATTTTAATAATCAAAATCGCTTTTTTAGAAGGCCACAATATTTTAAAAGAATATAATTTAATTGAAAATTACCTTTTAATAATTCAAATTAAGCATCGTGGAAATTCGGTGTTCTAAAAATTTAACAACTCTGGTCATTCCATATATGTAAAATGAAACCATTAATCTCGTACTTTATTTAGATAAGTCAAAGGTCACCTCATATCAAAAATAACAAAATATTCATTTCATACTATTTAATAAAATTCACTTTTGGGTGAAAGTTACTATAAATTTTTATTATAAAAATAGAATGAATAATTTTCAATACATTTTTTTGAGACATATAAATTGATTAAAAATATAACCTAATAAATACTCATGTATAAATAATTTCAGATAATAATTTGTTTCTGAAATTATCATATACCTTAGTTCTGATGTCCATTTTATATATGTAAACCTCAATTATAATTATTCAATTAATATCATTGAATAATTACATAATCATAATAATTTCAATGGTATCATAAATGATCACATTGTTATCTTTTTGTAAAAAAACATTTCATTATTACTCAATATTCAGGTAATAATGTGTTCATAATCTTATCCATGTTTTGTAGAATATGTTATGGTTATTCTAATTAGGATATAAATATAAAATCTCAAAATTTATAAGAATGTTATATATAAAATACTTTTTAATTATATAAATTTATATAACCCATCATTAGTAGATATCATGTTGAATTACTCACATTAGTTGTTCATATGTTAGGCTTCACATGCTCATGAGTGATGATATTATTATAATAATTGCGAAATTATATAGAAATAGATGGTATATATATATATTCGTAACCAAATAAATATCAAGTTATAAATACATATCATGTTAATATAATATTATTTTTCTATTTACATAATTGTACCCTTCAATGAATGGTGGTGGTGTAAAAAATAAAAACATGACATAGAAACATTATGATGAATGCATGCATGCATGCATACATCATTTTTAATAGGATGGGTTGAAGGTAGAGTATTTTTTTTAATCCTAATAATATATATGTATATATTTTATATTAGAGTTGTTACATAATAAAGGAAACAACTCATGAAGTGAATATAGAATTAATATTATGTTTTAATGAATCAATATAAAATATTTCCTCTTATTTAACGTGTTCACTCTCAGTCTCCACATAAATATCTATACATGGTATTTAGAGAGGATAAAAAATTATATAGTGTGACTAAGGAAAGGGAAAATGTAAATTCATATGGGCTGATAGATATTTAAGGATCAATGTGATGTTTATAACTGAGGGAGTATGGTAAATTTTATAATTGAGGTGTGGGGCACTTTTGGAATCTAAAAAAATATTAATATACTATTAAATCAAACCACATCCAAAACCACCATATTGTCATATTTTAAAATATAATATGAGATAAGGTGGTAATATTATAAAATAATAAACATTAGAATTGTTTTTATATAAATTTAATCATTTTCATTTTAATTATCATTTTGTATTCTATTTTATTTGTATCTATGTTAACAAATATTTCAAAAATAAAAGTTTGAAATTTTTACTTAATTGATATCAATTGGAAAATAAATGAATAATTTTAAATATTTTATACCATATCCATGTTATTATTTATTTTTAATAATTTTTTTAGCATTTATATTATATTTATTAATACATTATTTTTATACCAAAAAATAATGTAAATTTTTACACTATTCAGTTCATTTATTATTTAAAATATAAGAATAACTTGTTTCTTTTGAACCAAATATTTTATGATATGACTAAGAGGTAAATTTAATCTATAAAATTCATTATATATATATATTATGCAAGACTATTTGAATATCACTATTTCTAATAAAATTTATTTTTTATCTCCATTAAAAAAATAATTACATCATCAGTTTTGTGAAATTATTTAATATAATTATTTTAATAACAATTTTAAAAAATATAATATGATAATGATAAATCCTCTATATTAAAAAGTTATAATTATAGTAGCATATATTTGATGTAATATCCTATATTAAATAGTGGTATATTTTTAAAAATTGGAATTTGTCAATATTAACATCAATTTATATAAATTATTATAAGTGTCATAATCATTTCAATATGACTCTAATTATTCAATAACTCAACCCTTGAATTATTATGGTCAATATATAATTGAAAAATAATATTTGGGAATGTGTTGATGTCTTTAAAGATTTATTTTACTTTTAATAAAAGTTATATTATTGATTTTTCATCAATACAATAGTTTCTATATAATCCATGTATTCGTCATTAAAGAAATTATATATTTCATAAAAATTACCAATAAAACACCATGATAAAAAATTATATTTAATATATTTTTTATAATCAAAATTATCTTTTGTAGAATCTTATCTTAAAAATGATATCTTTATTAAAATGTTGTGTAAATTATTTTTAAAAATTTATTAAATAAAATAAAAAATATCATATTCTTATCCAAATGGATTCCAATGTATATAATTTTGACCCAAGTATGATTTAGGTAGAAAAAACTCATCTTATTATAATAGATCATGTGTTAGTGTAACATTATAATATTATTTTACTCTTAATTACCCAATTTACCCTTTTACCGTATTAACAAATATTACCATAGTTACTATTCATAATCCCAAAAAATAAAACAAAGATATTTACATAATTTGAATAAACAGATTCTAAATTTGTTTCCATTTCTTTAACATTTCATTTACCTATGTTTGAATAATAAATATAAATTTAATATCATTTTCAGAATGATAAAATGACAGTTAAAAGATTAAAAATTTCAAAATGATTAAATATTTGTTCATCTAAATTCAATCTAAAATTAATCCAATGACATAAATTATATTGAATGAAAAAAAAAATATATTTATTCCATTAATCCATTAACAAATATTATTTAAATATATAAATTATTTAAATCAAAAAAGTTGTTTTAAATTAAAATTGTGAATATCTTTATTATTTCTCAAAATTGAATGTCATCAGAATAATATAAAAAATCCATCAAATTTAAATTTTCATATCACTATTAAAATTAATATGTTTATGTTTTCATTTCCAAATTATGAATGTGTTAATGTTTTAATATTAAATTGTTTTTCTATTAAAAAATGGTAAAATTTCCCTTCTGTAAAACAATGTGTATGATGTGATTATAGTGTCAAGGAAGTGTCAAGAAATATTCCATGTTTAATTATAAATATGTTTCCTTTGATGGGAAAAATGAATACTATTTTTTTATGTAACCACCTTTTTTAAAAGTGGAATTTAATACATCATTTATAATCTAATTATCTAAAACTCTAAACCTGAAAAGATCCTCAATGTGTATTCTTGAAATAACTCAAGATTAAGTAATGTTTAAGGATGGGGACTTATAATAGCAATAAAGCTAAATCATATCCAAATTACCTCTACAGAGGCATATAATCATGGCAGGAAAACAATAGGGGTAAAGTAGTAATCACATAATACCCCGTTCAAGGGTATTGGTGGAATTTGCACATAATACTCAATGAATTTCAACGAAAATTCACAAACCACCTACCTAGGGTTTAGGAGATTGATATACTTGAACCAGGAAGCTTGAATCTCCTTGGAACATTGTAGATCTAAGAAAACATCAAAAACGTTCAACCCACAACAACTTGAGAAAGAAGAGGAATAGGAAAACAAGGATCAAGAAGAAGAGATAACTCACTAATGTGATTCCAACGAAATCATTGGTGCTCAAATCAGAGGATGGATGGAGGATCTAGGGCTCATCGATGATCCGCAGAAGATCGGTGCTCTCGGATGAACAAAACCTATAAGGAGTGGTTTCTATCCGTCAGACGCGACCCCAGTGCGTTTAATGAAAAAAAGAAAGTACACAACTTGTACCTTTTGAGTACACGACATTTACTCTCCTTTCTTGTAGTCATCCTTAAGAAGCCTCCACGTCACCCCACATGACCATGTGTGTGGCCAGAAAATGGCTAGCAGATGGCCTCCTGTGGTAATTATGTACACAGCGTGTACTCATAAAGTACCCAGCGTGTACTTCAAAAATTTCCAAAAACTCATCCTTTCACAAAAACTCTAGAAAAAGGAAAAACATTCAAGATAATAAGATCTGGGTTCTTACACATGACCATAATATAATCATCTAAATGGTGAAAACACAATGATATATCCACCCTAATTCCTTGATTCGCATGAAAATTGAAATGTTATTTGAAGATTATTAAGAATGTATATAGAAAATATTAATACATAAATGCGAGGAATGAACCTTGAACATTGTTATGCTGGACCTGATTCAATTTTATGATGGAGGAAAAAAAAGGTGATAATTTAAATGGGTTAAAATTTTATTATCATTTTCAAAAATAATAATATACACATCAAATAAAAATTATATCATTAGTACATGAATTAATCATTTAGAATATGTATTTATCATCAATGAATAATTTAACATTTAAGTCATAATTATGTTGTTATTCCATTATTTACAAAACAATGTGTATTTTTTAATTAATATTTTTAATATGATTATTATTTTATTTAAATGGGAATCCATAGGATCTATAATTGTATTATAACATAGAAAATATCTCTTAAAATAATCAAATTATTATTACTGAGTAGTTGAGTATAAAACATAGATATTAAATTCTCCATACATTAGGGATTTTCGTACCCAAAAAATATAACTCAAACAAGATAATAATACAATGATTGCAATAGGATTTACCACTCTCATGATTTCTTGTGGATGATCCTTTAATGAAAACAATATAAAAATAATGAAAACCTATTTTTACGTGAAGGGTAATACACTATAAGTTCTATAATTCCACTAGCAACCTAAAAATGTAAATTAAAAACAAAAAATTCATCTCATCCTAATTGTCATTTTTCAAGGATTCATGAATACATATCATAATCTATTTAAAATTAAAACACCATGAACCATTCCTAACAACAATGGTGGGGATTATAGGTAAAAAAATCTACTATCCCAATATAGTTCCCTGAATATGTTTTTATGATCCTCAATGTTTGCAGCAACTTATTCAAAATCATGGAAATCTACATGTCCCTAAATATTGAAGCATTGATGGTTGAGCAGTATCTTTTCTGCAATGAAAATTCCCCCAATGGTATATGATCTAAAATATATATAGAAAAGTAAAAACAAATAACAAAGCATATACTCAAAAAATTAATGGTATTATTTAGCTTCCTATATATATGGGGAGATGTATTTTGTGTCTAACCAAACATACCTCCCAATGTCATCTTATATGAATTGGCATTAATAAATTATATAGCTAATTATTCACTCAAATTTACTTGATGTCAGAGGACATAGTTATTTATTATATTACCATTCATATTGATTCAAAAACTATATCTAATTATAGAAACCCATCACAAAACCCATTAAGTGATAATCCCATATACACTTAAATCCAATTAAATTTTCCATTCCATATTGATAGATGAGGTATTGATATATAAACTCAGAAAAATTATAGTTATACTTTATAAAAGGTTGTGATAACAGATCTTGATAAATCTTCATATTTCTTCAAATTACTACAAAGGTGAATGAAGAATACCTCATCAACAAAAACTCTAAAATAATGAATATTTTCATCTTCAACTCTTTAACAAAGAGGATGTTCTCAAAAAGGTAAAAATATATATCATGAACATATATATTGGGAATCTTGTAATGTAGGATATAATAATTAATATTGATAATTTTTCCATCACTTAAAAGATGAATATGGAAAGGGGTGAATTCTTTTGACTGGAGCTATTCTGTAGCATCATTGTCCATAAAATTAAACTACGAAGTGTAAGTTTACCCTATCACCATACTCTATAATATAGAGACTAAAATTGTTTTTGGTCATAATTCAATACATCTATACTAATAGCTGGATGAATACATAGTAGAAAATTATCTTTTTTAGAGGACACTATCACTGCCACTTCTTATATTATGCATCATAAGAAGTGGACCTCTTAAATACAAAGATAGTAGTTTGGGAGTATCTAATAATTATGGAACTATTATAGCATTTACAAAACTATCCGTAAGTTTCAAACATGCTCTACTAATATAATGGAGTAAAACTATAATGAACCATAATTTACATACATAGATAATACATAATAATTATATAATATTCATTAAAAAACACACAATAAATATTCCAAGACCAATTATGTTTAGTTCCATTAGATAATTAGAAACATAAAGAACATATTTATAATACATATACATTTTCACATGCATATTAAATCATAACTAGATCCATTTTTGAAAAATATTTCCTAACACCCTTATCCACAACCTAAAGAAAACTATCCTAATAATGGGTGAGATAAGATTATCCATATGGGTAAACAAGGGAGATCTCAATCATATCATAATCATAAGACATAAAAAACTGACATTTGAGAATCTTATCCTACAATTGAAAGATTGTGCCATCATGGAAAGGGATAAATAAAAAAATTTCATTGAGAATTAAATAGCATATTATAAAATTCATTGCATATGAAATGAATTTTTGGAATATGCATTGAATGGAAAATGATCTCATATTATTCAAGGTTAATTTCCGAGACCACTAAAGAGGACAAATTCTATTACTGAAATGAGTTTGCTTCCCATTCTAGCCCTGTATTACATATTCATGTTTACTTCATATTCCCTCCTTGTATATCTCATGAGATATAAATCATTACCAAATTAATTGGAGGGAGATATAGGACACAACCATGTCATAATGGAATCATTCCTATTTTTCCATAAAAACATAAATCATTCATCCAAGCATAACCAATGAAATAAAATTGGTTTCATAAACAACAGTCCATCATAACATAATCCATCTATTAAAAATTTATTTAATAATTATAATTCCTACATAAAAGAAATAAAACCATTTTAATAATATAGATAGTTCACTTGAATCATTAATCTTTATAGAAATTATGTTTATAAAAAATATATTTATAGATAATTAGATATTAATTCTTGAAAAATTATATTTTAATAATCAAAATCGCTTTTTTAGAAGGCCACTATATTTTAAAAGAATATAATTTAATTGAAAATTACCTTTTAATAATTCAAATTAAGCATCGTGGAAATTCGGTGTTCTAAAAATTTAACAACTCTGGTCATTCCATATATGTAAAATGAAACCATTAATCTCGTACTTTATTTAGATAAGTCAAAGGTCACCTCATATCAAAAATAACAAAATATTCATTTCATACTATTTAATAAAATTCACTTTTGGGTGAATGTTACTATAAATTTTTATTATAAAAATAGAATGAATAATTTTCAATACATTTTTTTGAGACATATAAATTGATTAAAAATATAACCTAATAAATACTCATGTATAAATAATTTCAGATAATAATTTGTTTCTGAAATTATCATATACCTTAGTTATGATGTCCATTTTATATATGTAAACCTCAATTATAATTATTCAATTAATATCATTGAATAATTCCATAATCATAATAATTTCAATGGTATCATAAATGATCACATTGTTATCTTTTTGTAAAAAAACATTTCATTATTACTCATTATTCAGGTAATAATGTGTTCATAATCTTATCCATGTTTTGTAGAATATGTTATGGTTATTCTAATTAGGATATAAATATAAAATCTCAAAATTTATAAGAATGTTATATATAAAATACTTTTTAATTATATAAATTTATATAACCCATCTTTAGTAGATATCATGTTGAATTACTCACATTAGTTGTTCATATGTTAGGCTTCACATGCTCATGAGTGATGATATCATTATAATAATTGCGAAATTATATAGAAATAGATGGTATATATATATATTCGTAACCAAATAAATATCAAGTTATAAATACATATCATGTTAATATAATATTATTTTTCTATTTACATAATTGTACCCTTCAATGAATGGTGGTGGTGTAAAAAATAAAAACATGACATAGAAACATTATGATGAATGCATGCATGCATGCATACATCATTTTTAATAGGATGGGTTGAAGGTAGAGTATTTTTTTTAATCCTAATAATATATATGTATATATTTTATATTAGAGTTGTTACATAATAAAGGAAACAACTCATGAAGTGAATATAGAATTAATATTATGTTTTAATGAATCAATATAAAATATTTCCTCTTATTTAACGTGTTCACTCTCAGTCTCCACATAAATATCTATACATGGTATTTAGAGAGGATAAAAAATTATATAGTGTGACTAAGGAAAGGGAAAATGTAAATTCATATGGGCTGATAGATATTTAAGGATCAATGTGATGTTTATAACTGAGGGAGTATGGTAAATATTATAATTGAGGTGTGGGGCACTTTTGGAATCTAAAAAAATATTAATATATTATTAAATCAAACCACATCCAAAACCACCAAATTGTCATATTTTAAAATATAATATGAGATAAGGTGGTAATATTATAAAATAATAAACATTAGAATTGTTTTTATATAAATTTAATCATTTTCATTTTAATTATCATTTTGTATTCTATTTTATTTGTATCTATGTTAACAAATATTTCAAAAATAAAAGTTTGATATTTTTACTTAATTGATATCAATTGGAAAATAAATGAATAATTTTAAATATTTTATACCATATCCATGTTATTATTTATTTTTAATAATTTTTTTAGCATTTATATTATATTTATTAATACATTATTTTTATACCAAAAAATAATGTAAATTTTTACACTATTCAGTTCATTTATTATTTAAAATATATGAATAACTTGTTTCTTTTGAACCAAATATTTTATGATATGACTAAGAGGTAAATTTAATCTATAAAATTCATTATATATATAAATTATGCAAGACTATTTGAATATCACTATTTCTAATAAAATTTATTTTTTATCTCCATTAAAAAAATAATTACATCATCAGTTTTGTGAAATTATTTAATATAATTATTTTAATAACAATTTTAAAAAATATAATATGATAATGATAAATCCTCTATATTAAAAAGTTATAATTATAGTAGCATATATTTGATGTAATATCCTATATTAAATAGTGGTATATTTTTAAAAATTGGAATTTGTCAATATTAACATCAATTTATATAAATTATTATAAGTGTCATAATCATTTCAATATGACTCTAATTATTCAATAACTCAACCCTTGAATTATTATGGTCAATATATAATTGAAAAATAATATTTGGGAATGTGTTGATGTCTTTAAAGATTTATTTTACTTTTAATAAAAGTTATATTATTGATTTTTCATCAATACAATAGTTTCTATATAATCCATGTATTCGTCATTAAAGAAATTATATATTTCATAAAAATTACCAATAAAACACCATGATAAAAAATTATATTTAATATATTTTTTATAATCAAAATTATCTTTTGTAGAATCTTATCTTAAAAATGATGTCTTTATTAAAATGTTGTGTAAATTATTTTTAAAAATTTATTAAATAAAATAAAAAATATCATATTCTTATCCAAATGGATTCCAATGTATATAATTTTGACCCAAGTATGATTTAGGTAGAAAAAACTCATCTTATTATAATAGATCATGTGTTAGTGTAACATTATAATATTATTTTACTCTTAATTACCCAATTTACCCTTTTACCGTATTAACAAATATTACCATAGTTACTATTCATAATCCCAAAAAATAAAACAAAGATATTTACATAATTTGAATAAACAGATTCCAAATTTGTTTCCATTTCTTTAACATTTCATTTACCTATGTTTGAATAATAAATATAAATTTAATATCATTTTCAGAATGATAAAATGACAGTTAAAAGATTAAAAATTTCAAAATGATTAAATATTTGTTCATCTAAATTCAATCTAAAATTAATCCAATGACATAAATTATATTGAATGAAAAAAAATATATATTTATTCCATTAATCCATTAACAAATATTATTTAAATATATAAATTATTTAAATCAAAAAAGTTGTTTTAAATTAAAATTGTGAATATCTTTATTATTTCTCAAAATTGAATGTCATCAGAATAATATAAAAAATCCATCAAATTTAAATTTTCATATCACTATTAAAATTAATATGTTTATGTTTTCATTTCCAAATTATGAATGTGTTAATGTTTTAATATTAAATTGTTTTTCTATTAAAAAATGGTAAAATTTACCTTCTGTAATATATCATTTTTTGAAGATAAAATATATTTTAGTCATATCCAATAACTAAAATAAATATTGGATGAATATAAAACATATTTTATAATATATATAACACATATTTTTCCAAAAATTAATTTACTAATTGTTTTGCACTTAATTCACAAATACAAAAATACAAATATTTCTTTTACATTTATTATGTGTAGTTTTTTAGTAAATAATTGTATACCAATGAATCGACAATAAATTTTCATATCTTAGTTATAGTTTTTCTCATTTACATAATGGATAACTTATAGTAGTCATTTTTTACTATGATATCGTACAGTTTGATTACACTCATGATTGTGTAAAATGAAATCTATATATCAATTAAATTTTTGTAAAGAATGTATCTCATAAAACATTTTTTTGTTATATTATACCACATTAAAATGAATTTCTTTTTAGATATTTTTTACATACATTCATTTAGATGGGGATACCCCGACATCATCATTTCCTCTAGTTCACATGTATCATCCACAAATTGGTGGTTCTACTATAAAACATTAACCATGTAAGTGGTTCTCTTTGGTATAACATTTTTTCTATTTTACAGAATCTCTATTGGCTGTTATTTATAAGAATGATTATGATACAGAGGGATGACATCAGTGTTTATTACATTTGAAATATTTTGTATATATTATATCAGGAGAGATACATGGAACATTTCATGAAATGATAGAGATTCGGTGGAAGTTTCCATCATTATGAAACCATCAGAACAAGATATAGAATTTCCATAAGACTGATATACATATGGATTATTATTCCCTTAATTACAAACCTCATTAATCTCTTCTAGGGAGATAGTTGTAAAAATAGTTACTCACCAACTGCAAAATCAATGTATTTTCATCGGTAGTCGGTATGAATTTTTATCGACATTGTGATTCTATTATTTTTTGTTTAATATATCTGACCATCACTGTCATTTAATCAACATGTTTAGTTCTTAATAACATTATATCCCCATTTCATAGAATAATTACGGAGTTCTACATTTATTTACATATAATTGATTACAAAGATCCATCAAAATACTAGAGTGAAAACTGCTGTATTAGGTAAATTCTACCAAAGGTAGGTGTTTATCAAAACACCTTTTAAATAACTAGATTAATATCTCAAACATTATTATAGTGTTTGAATTATCCTCTTATACTTACTATCTATCTATAGATGATATGTAGGGCTGAAATTTAACATTGAATCCAGAGCCTGCTGAAGGCTTCACCAGAATATCATGCTAATCCATGGACCCCAATGAGATATAATGAAATGTGGAACTACATGATATCCAACCACATAAGTTATATATATACTAGAAATATGATCAAGAGAAAAAAAATCTATAATAGTAATGATGTTTGCCGATATCATAGGGTAATCAACTATAACCGATATAGAAATGTAGAATTTAGATGTTCTGCTAATTCTGGTGACAATGTTAGTAATTATGTTTTCCCATTTTCATTCTGGTATGGGTAATGTTTGTAAAATCCCATAATAATTGTATCTCTTATACATAACATTATAATAAACCTTGCACTAAGGTACATATTCAGAAACTACTTTTCTCATCTTATCACGCCAGACATTACCTATCGAGTCCCTATATATTTATCTTATTTCTGGATGAATAGAGAGTAAATAACTATGATCCCCAACAAAAAACTCAACCACTTATAATTTTATGGGATTAATAAATACATGATTTCAGGACCTTATTATTCAATAAAAAACAATGTTAAATTAAGGACCAATTTGCACCTTTTTTATATATCAATATCATCTTTTTGAGCCTACTTAAACTTCACTTCTATAGATAGATGAACAATAATTTGAGAAACAAAATATTTCTCCCCCAACCTTATAATTTTATGATCCACCCTTCTCAAATATATATAGGTATTGAATTTATGTGATCCTCATTATTGTTTGGATAACATGGTCCTTTGAAGTCAAACAATCTACCACTTTGTTCACTTTCGTAGGGTGATATTGTATTGAGTATCTATAACCATAATCTAATATAACCATATACATTAGTTCATATTCAGATCATTTTTAATGATAATGTACATTGTACATTGTGATTATTATAAATATCACATATTTCACCATTAATATGATCAACCAATATCATTAATGAAATGATTACCACAACTAAATACAAATCATGAGTTTTGTAATTGTGCTCAGGGATTTTTAATTTCTTCAAGGCATAAGATATCCCTAAATCATTTTTTATTATAACATGTACCATAACCTTATATGGTAAATCACTGTATATCAAAAACCCTTCTCCACTACAAGGCAGTCTGATCACATCTGTAGTGGATAAATTTTTTTTATCTCTTTGAAATTATCTTTACATCTATTCTTCCTCATGAACATAACTCATATCTGAATAAACATGGATAGTGAAATATAATATAATGAAAAATATTACACAAAAAATTGATGATATCAATACAAACAAATGAAAATTCAGATCTCTGTTATAGATATTGGTCTAGTCCATTGGTCAATAACTTATATTTTTGAAGGATCCACCGATATCCCTTATCTTGAGATTATTTGAACCAAAAATGAAAAACTCTAAAACCATAATACACACATGGTAAATTTCTCGTAATGAATTTCCTTCTTTAGGTTATTTAGTGTAATAATAAAGTGATCTTCATGTTCTTAAATTCTCATCAAATATACAATAATAATGTATATAATGACTATGACAAACTAATCATGATAGTTTTCAAAGACTCTATCCATTACATCCATGAAGATATTGGGGGAATTAGTTATAAAAAAATTTATCGGTATAAATTCAGAGTGTGGATATCATGTATTGAATTTTTTTCTTCCATATATCCTCTTCCATGACCATTTATTAATGATATCCTAAATGAAAATCAATTGTTTAAAATTATTTAGCTCAACCTAGTTAGATTAATACATTATAAATGTGGTGAAGAGGATATTCTTTCTTGATAGTGATATTGGTATGTTATCGATAATCAATGAAGAGTCTCATAGATCCATATATCATCTTTACAAATAGAATAGGGTCACCCCATGTTTATGTAGTATGGCAGATGAATCCCTTTTATATATTCTTAATAGGTTTTTCTTAAGATCCTAAATCTCAATTTGGTCTATTATGTAATATGTATTTGAAAAAGGCATAACACCTTGTATATGTTCAAGAGGAAATTTAGGTTCCCGATTCAGTGGAAGACATATCAATTATTCTAGAAAGGAATCAATGAATACACATAGTATAAGATTATTCATAATGATGAGTTTCTACCCCACTATTTGAGTTATATAACTTCATTTATATGAACCGAGACCCAAATGTTGGAATTAATTTCCACTAGAAGGTAATATTCATCCTTGCATTAATAGATTCCAACAGATTGATTCAGAATTTGAAATGTGACCTTCCTATATTGAAATTGATTTGATCTCAATATAGAGAAATCCAACCAATGAAAATAATCACATAAAATTCATGTAATGGATGTATCACAATATTTGTAGGAATCAAATTCCAAAAAATATTAACATTATATGAATTATAACATTTTGAGGTAAAAATTGTTCCATTAAGAGTGATCCAAACTATTCAACATTTGATTATTGAGGTAATATGGTGATACCCTTTTAAATATCATCAGAAAAAAATGTTTTAGTTGATACAAAGATTAATAATAATTTTCTACTTTAGATTGTATTGTATTGGTTCCTTTCATCACTATATTATCTTACATCACATTGCTAATAGTGATCACATGTGGTATGCCTTTAACATTGGCCTTATGAGTTTGGGGATGTCAAAAAACATCAATAACCCTGGGATGAGATAATTGGTCATCATAATTCCCCATTTCTGTGTACATGTAGCATTGAACAAATAAGAGATTAATTTTGGGCATCCTTTTCACTATTCACATAATTAGACATATTTTCCCCCTCACATCAGCATTCCACTTCCTGATGGACATCACTCCCACACATAATACATTTTATAGATACTTTATCACAATTTCCACAATGTTTCTTTCAACACTTTTATAATAAGGGATAACTCATCTTAAATATATTGTGGTATTTATATTTACGATTGACTTCCATTTTTTCATTCTTTCAAAACCATATTGTATATGTGTTACTACAATCTCAATAATAATATTTACATCACAAAAATGATTTTGACTTAGATATTGATGTACCTTAAGGATAAATACCATTGAAGATATGATTTTAATTCACCACCATATCAATTAATTTTACTCTCATGTTGGCTAATATTTGTAGAAGCGTTCCTTTCATGTCTAGTAAAATTTTATTCATTGGTACAAACAAATTCATCATTATTTTGATTATTCACAAGGAACATCTTCACCATCAGTGTTCAATGAATACATGGAAATTACTTATTAAAAAATATAATGGTGAACACAACCCATTCCATTGAATAATCTTTACCTCTTTACCATGAATCATTGATATTGTCCCACCATTTATCGGCTAAACCTTCTAAATTATTTACTTCCAAGATGAATTTATCATGTTCTAAAAATTGTATAAAAGAATATATCATTTAAATGGTACTGATCCATTCTTCTTCCACTAATGGATAAAAAGAACAACTAAAAGAAGGTAGACACTACCTTATGAATGAATCAATAGAATGGTGTTCCCTCTTTTTCTTGTTTATATGCCCTTCATGTTTCATAGTATGAAAAAGGTGTGTGTGTAACTAAAACATTTTTCATTCCATCATCTATAAAATTATGTATCCCAGTATAATCATTTCATTTCCCCTTGAAGTAAGCATTGATGTTGTTCTTTTATGATTCATCCATAGAATAAAAACAAAAAACATAGTGTGAGAAACACTAATAATAATAGGAAAACTACATAATCTAGAATAAAATCTCATCTTAGTTTACATTATTCCTTATCATAGGATATTCGTGTACATTTCTGGAACACTAAAAATGTATCCTACACTGATACATATCCTTTGGATTTTTAGTATGCTATTATCATCTTATTTTCCAATGGTTTACTACACATTCTCTCTAATACCAACTATAACGACCCATACCACTCATATATAGATATTATTTCAAAATTAATGAATATTAATTAAAAGCACAATATAAACATACCAGAACTTTATTTTTTGACTGTCTCACGATTTTGGAAAATATAAACTACTAGTTCATAATACATCTACATTGTCCCCGCCTTATTCATTTATAATTAGAAAAAAAATTCATGAATATTACATAATATCATTATTCACAACCTAGGGAAAAGAATCATAAGAATGGGTGATATCATACGACTAGTAAGGTAAATGATGAAGGATATCAATCATATATAATCATAAGGATTATGATCATTACATTTGGAAATCATATACTATGTAAAAATTATCATGATATCATGAATTGGGATAAAAAATAGTTCATAAAAACCAATAAAAATATATTAATAGTAATTATATATTAAATTTAATTTGTGGAACAAAGATGATCATAAAAAATAATTCCATATTATTCTTCCCTGATGGCCAAAACTATCATACCGGACAATTTCTGTTACTGATCAAATTTCACAACATGTTCTATCAGAGTATTACTAAAATAGGATTGCTTGTTATTATATACCTATTAATCTCATGGGATATTAATAATTACCTAATTAATTGGAGGGAGATATAGGGCCAACCCATCTCTTAATGAAATCATTCTTACATGTTATATCAGAAAATAAATCATTCATCATAGCATAACCAAAGGAATAAAATTGGATTCTTAAACATCCTTCAACCATCACATAGTCTATGTAAGACAGACAGAATTCACAAATAAAAGAACATAATAAAAATATTCAAACTAAATTATTAATATTTATAGTATTCTTGAAACATATAAATGTTAAATATTTCCATCTTAAATAGAAAATTATTTTGATAGAACACAAAATATTAATTCATGAGGAAAATATCCTTTATTCTTTAAAAAAAATTTCTCAAAATGTTTTTCAATTTAGAATGAAAAAAATTATTGGAGAATAACATTCAAATATTTTAGAGGATTCTTAATGTAAAAATGTAATTGTTAATATGAAAAAACATGTTCGGGGAATATATGTTAAATGAAATCATTCATTTCATTCTTTTCATATATTTTTAGAAAGTACCATCCATGAAAAGAGATAAATGGTTCATTTCATACTATTTACTGAAATTTTCCACAGGGTAATTTTTTCAAAAACCAATTTAAAAAAATAAAAAAAAAATATGTTTGAATACAGATTTAGGAATGATGTACATGTATGATATATATAAATTGTTTTCTTGTTATTGATTTGTGAAATATGTTCTCTGTTTCCTTTGATAGAGAAACATATATCAATTTCAAAATGATATTAATAATATATATATAATATTTACTCATTATATACTCTTATATTATGATTATTTATGTGATATCTTATACAATTAATCACATCGCATCGTGCAGACATTAGGTTGTACGTACACTGGATCATTTATATCATTAAAATAATTAAGAAATACTATGGAAGTAGATGGTATATATTTTGTTCTAATATTTAAATCTGGATATTATAATAATATATAGTCATTATTTCCAACATTATACACTACAGATAATGGTTTTGGTGAAATATAGGTTACACCATGGTGTGGAGACGGTAATCCGTACATATACATACATGGTGATTTCATTTATCGTAAGATGTGTAAAAGGTGGAATATAGTTGTTCCATAATCATATTAACTTATTAGTATGTTGTTTATAATATATTTATTAAATTTTTCGTGACCCGTCTCATAGGTCCCGTGCCATGACTACCCTAAGACCACCTTTTATAGGCCAGGGGCGGGCAAGTAGCACCAAAGACATAAATCCATAAAACTGGGAAGGTATTGCCCTTAAAAATTAGAAACACACACAATAGAGTAATCTGGATGCAAAACATTAAGTAAAACTGTAAACAAAAGGAGTGATGAAAAGCAAGGGGCCAGAAATACAAGCCCAACTGTAAAGTACAAGGAAACATAAAACAAGAAAAATAGAAGAAAGGAAAACATTGAAAGGTGAATAGTAGCTCCTGGAATGTCCACCACAGATCATACCTAAAGGGCAGGTATAGATAGCCTCCTCAGCAATCCACATCCATCAGTCTCCTCGATCAGTGTTGTCTGTCATATTCATCCAACACAATGAGGTGCAAGCATAGCCTATACATGGGTCAGTATAACGATACTCAGTAGGGACCCCAAGACCACCAAGGTCTCTCAAAATCCACCAAGGACAAACCATAGGGTATGAAATAAACAGATATATGTTACATAGGAATATTCCCAAAAATATACCTATGTTATCAAATAACCCATCTCAATCATGAGGAAAACACATATGTCACTGACTCAAATCACACAGGTATACAACATAAGTAGAGAGTTCGAGATGATCATATATAGTTACTAAATCATCAAAGTTATCGAACCAACACATGATCCAGGACCATCTATTCTGTCATACCAACACATGATCCAGGAACAGAAGTCAGAACTGTCAGACCAATACTTGATCTAGGAACAGTCCTCAGAGCTGTCAGACCAACACATTATCCAGGACCAGCTATTCTGTCGAACCAACACATAATCCAGCAACATTAGTCAGAACTGTCGGACCAACACATGATCTAGGAATAGTCATCAGATTTGTTGGACCAACACATGATCCAAGACAAACTATTCTGTCAGACTAACACATGATTTATGAATATAAGCCAGAACTATCAGACAACCACATGATCCAGGAATAGTCATCAACGCAAAGGCAGCCACATGGTTTCCACTAAGCATGCTTGATTCGGGAAGGGTCCACTCCTCATGCCAAGTGTTGACTTGTCAATTGCTACAATGTCCCATGAAAAAGTATCTCAATGTTCTATCTAGTCATAGAGGTCTCAACAAAATAGATGGCGTGTCAATCGGACTCCCGGTTTATTAGTTATAAAATATTTAGTCCCAGGGGCCTAGTTAGATTTGTGTACGATCCAACCTGACCATATCTCAACAATACCACAAACTCTAATGGGGTATACTCAAAGGGACCATCATACTCCAACAAAAGAAGCACGTCTAACGGTTTTTCAATTGGTCGTTTAGTGCGAATGTTACGGCCAAAGGAATTAACAAGGTTGGTAATGGGGTTGGGACCGGTCTGACACGGTCAGACAGACTCGGCCCAACCCAGATTGGGTCGACCCATTCTGGGTCGTCTTGGTCAGCCCGCTATGTTCGGCATGGTCCGCTGGGCTTGGCCCAGCGGACTGCGAGGGTGGTACGGCCCAGAGGCCGCCACGAATTTGTCTCGGCCCAAAGGTCGGGGCTGGTTCAACCAGCACTGCGAGTGGTGCGACTTGGGAGGATTGTGAGGAACTTCATATGGGAGTCAGACGGTCAGCCGTGTAGGCTGCTCAGGGTGCGGGCAGTCCGCGCGGGACATGGGCAGGCCGGTGGGGTGCGGGCAGTACACGGGGCAGGCCACCGGGCACTAGGCAGGGTGCATGGAAGGGCACGGGGCAATGGGCAAGGCACGAGGCACGGGGCAGAGCGTGAGGCAGGCCATGGCAGGTGACGGGCCAGGGTGTCGGGAGGCCGGTGGTGTGCGTGGGTAGGGTGCGGGCATTCCTGCGGGGTTCCAGGCGGGCGGTGCCCCTGTAGGCCGGCAAGGGGCGGGCAGGGTGCTGGGAGGTCAGGGATGCACGCGGGAAATTCACGGGTAGTCTGGGATGTCCAGTTCGGAGCGGCTCAGGTTGGCGGCATTCGGCCGTGAGCATCAGAGTGCCAGGGGTGATTCGTGGTGGTCGTGGCTAGCGCGGACTTTTTCGTTGCCGCCTTCATTGCCTCATTGCCGCATCGCCATGCCGATGAACACCAAGAATGAAATCAACAGATAGTGTCGGGCCATGTTAGGTTGGATTGAACCCTCCACGTTTATGGAGGTATCAAATGTCTCTTCAAGAAAATCATATGATCAACAACACATCCGCAACAATCCCATTTTATCCGATGAAGAAGATAAGAAAAAGGGCATAACATCATCAAGCAATAAACCCCATACCTTTTGATTATCTATTGTTGATGGTGAATTCATAGAAATAAGATGTCTCACTGTGGTTGTGGAAGACGTCCAAGTCGGTAGGAATCGAGGATGGAAGTCGGAGAAGAAATCGTCGTTGGCGTCCTTCGCATTCTTCATTGGGAGGTGTGTTCTTCATTGGAAGAATTTTAATCCTCCCAAGGTTTCCTCTTCTCATGTTCCACCAAAATTGAAATTGAAATAATATTAGATTTGGTTGTGTAATATTATGTTGGCACAATAATTAAATTTGAAGAATTAAATTAAGTGGCTCCACCTAATTAATGCATGAGAGTTATCATGGATTAATTATGGGCGGTCAAGGGGTTTCACCCCATTTAATGGGGGTTGAGTAATTCAAGTGAATCTCTCTCATTAATGAGGGATATTTGAGAGCTTTTATCATCCCACATCAATAGTGGTCAGGTGGTCCCCACTACTATTATTTAAAGAGATGTTATGTGGTCTCGTCTTGTCCCCACAACGTAACCTCTCGTGGGAGGTTATGTTCAGGTGGGCCCAACCACCATAACCTTTCATGGGAGGTTAAGGTGTAATGTCCCCACATCCAACCTCTATTATGATGTTTTTAACCACCTCACACCAAACGACAGCTCAAAATAAAATAAAGTGTTAGCTCACTTTATTATTTTTTTATTAATTTTTTTATGGAAACACAAAAACTAACATCAATTCTTGACCAACTACCATAAAGGTGATAGTATTCCTAAGCGAATACCAGTGCTGTGAGTTCAAAGATGCCCTTAGATTTATGTTCTGAGCACCATTTCAAATGTTATAAGATCTCTCTTGTACATTTAATAATGGTACCCGAACAAAACATTAGAAATTGTTTCCCAGCACACCAGGGCTCAGATTCAAGCGTCGTAAATGTTTTCGGACTCATAAAATTCCCATGTATTTAAGAATAAAATTTCCACGAGAATTATGGGTCTTTACATTATCCCCACCTCTAGGATTTACGTCCCTGTAAGATAAAACTTGAACTAATGAAAAAATGGTGGTACTAAGCATGCATCTGAGCCTCCCGCTCCAATGTGCTCTCTTGGAGGTTCTCAGGCTGCTAGTGAATGTGCACCAAAGTTATCAACCGTCCTCGTAGGAACATGTCTTGTCGATCCTAAATCTCCACTGTAACCTCCATGAAAGTCTCCATGTCCTTGATTTCCATATCTCCATGGTCAATGATGTGAGAAGGGTCGTGCACGTATCTCCTCAGCTGGGATACGTGGAAGATTTCTTGCACCCCGTGAAAATGTGGTGGAAGATCCAGGTGGTAAGTCACCTCGCCTACTCTGCTGAGGACCTGGAAAGGTCCGATGAATCATAGAGATACATTTCCACCTCGGCCAAATCTCTGTAAACCTCGTCGAGGTGAGACCTGTAGAAAGACGTGGTTAACATCATCAAACTCCATAGGTCTCTATCTCTTTTTGGTGTATGACTTCTACCTGTTATGTGCAGACTTCATTTCCTCCTAGAGGATATGAACCTTCTATGTGGTATCTTGTACCATGCCTCGAATGGTGTCATACTAATAGTGGAGTGATAGATGATATTGTACGCAAACTCTACCAAAGGTGAGTGATCCTTCCAACTGTGACTGAAGTCAAGGACACCAACACGTAGCATGTCCTTGAGGGTCTGAATGGTCTAATCAGTCTGACCCTCTATCTGATGATGGAAGGCGGTGTTCAAGCTAAGTTGTGTCCCGAAAGCTTCTTACAAACCCCTTCCATATCTGTGATGTAAATCGTGCATCACGATCGGAGATAATATATTAATGTACTCCATGTAGCTGCACAATCGCATGATGTAGAGGCATCCCAGTATCTATATTGAACCCTTCTATCTGATCAGTAGGAAGTGGGCTGACTTGGTGAGTTAGTCAACGATCATGAAAATCTAGTCGTGACCCCTGGATGTATGTGGAAGACCCGTCAAAAAGTCCATTGATATCCCATCCCACTTCCACTCTAAGACCACTAAAGGTTGTACGAAGCCTACTGGTACCTAGTTCTCGACCTTCACTTGCTGACATGTGAGGCATCGAGATACAAACACTGCTACATCCTTCATCATACCTGGCCACCAGTGCTATCGTCAAATTCCCATGTTCATCTTCGACACTCCTGGATGTACTGCTAGAGGGGATGTGTGGAACTCCCTCCACACTTACTCATAAAGATATACTGTTACCAAGGTACTTCTTATGAAGAGGATGGTGTTCTCCCCATATTCGAAAAATCTATCAGGTGACTGCCCTGTGGATATCTGAGCATGTCTTGTCTCACAGTCAGCGTCTCCTCACTTCGCCTCCCTGACTCACTAAAGAAGTGGGGGAGTGACTGTAAGAGACAAAAGTAAGGATTCTCCATATCCATCTCCAATTAATATCTGTAAATCACCTAGATACTCTTTCACCTCTCCTAGAAGCTGTATATGAGACCTCCTGCTGAGAGCATATGAAACAATGTTCCCCTTCACAGGAATATAGAATATCTCAAAGTCATTGTCCTGGAGTAACTCAAGCCATCACCGCTCTCTCAGGTTCATTTCCTTCTGATAGAAGATATAACTGAGACTCTTGTGATCATAGTACATAGTAAAATGTTCTCCCATCAGATAGTGCTACCACATATTCAATGTGAAGACCCCTACTGCTAACAACAGGTCATGTGTAGCATAGTTCGGCTCATTCTGCATCAGCTGCTGAGAACCATACGTGATCACTACTCACTCCCGCATCGGGAAACACCCGAGTCCGGTCCCTGATGCATCGCCATAGACTATGTACTATATTCCCTCCTCTAGAAGCCTCATGATGGGGACACTAGTTAGCCTATGTCTCAGCTTCGGAAAGTCTTTCTAGATTCTCTCTGACCACATGAAGGGTTGCACTTTCTTCGTCAATGAGAATAGTGGTGATGCATCTCTAGAGAAGTCTGGTACAAACCTTCGATAATATCCAGCCAAATAATACATCCCTCCCCCTTTGGGGGGGGGGGGGTAAACCTAGAAACATCTTTGGAAAGGATGTCCCCATGTCTTGTCACTCCTGTTAGGAACTGAAAACTACAGAAACCTGCTTCCATGAGGGTAAGGCTATCCAACCCAAGAATGATCGGTTGCATCCTCCATTGCATGTGTTTAACTTGTGCTGCATGAGTTTCCTTTTTTTGATGACTAAGGAAAACTTCATCGTAATGTCATAGATAAACCATAACCTTTTTTCCTAATATTGTCAATCTGTGTATGAACTGTCGTTGCCCATTCCATACCCAAACTAACATCGTGAGGCCTGGACGCTACCACATAGAGGTTCCAACCGAAACTCTCTCCTCAAGGGTCAGATCACATCGTCGGCATAAGTGTGATTGTCAAGTCTCCTCCCAAAGGTATCTCTTGACATGAGGGTAACATCAATGGTTTAATTTTAAACTCTAGGCCTGGCAGAAGATTCATGGAAGTAAGGGATGATTGGTACCTATGTCTATTAATACAACAACCAGTAGTAGACACATACGTTCCTTGAATCATTCCTAGAGCCCTTGGGTCACACTCTTTGACCACATGCAGCTACTCTCTTTCCCTTCCCTCCACCTCCCTGAACCTGGTGGGGACTACAAATGTGGCCAGTTATATCATGTAGAAATATACGCCACCTCATGCTTCTCTCCGAGATCTGTTTCCACATCTGATGCCCTACAGATTCATTTATCCTTATCATTTTTTCATCTACAAACATTTTACACACTCAAGTATCTAATATGGGCACCCGTTTCAATCTTTTCTACTGCTAACATTCGATAGTTGAATCCTCTTAGCTAAAGAACATTGAACCGAAAATGTTTTCTCTATCATCTAAATAAAAAGTGCTGGCTCAAATGTCCTAAAACACTCCTCGCTCGGTAGTCTGAGCCCTAGAGAACAAATCATATCGGATTCATCGAGTACCAGGAATGATCAGTATGACTCGATGAATACTCAACTACTAACATTTCATCCTTATGAAGCCGTAAAAGCTCTAGATAACTCTCACCCACCTCCTCAGTCCAGTCCTAAGCCGCATATGAGGCGAGATCACCTCTGAACATGAAGGGTATCTGATGCTGAAACACATGTAAGGCACTAAGCCTACATGTGTCATCTACCGGTACCTCCAGTTGTAATTGTTGACCCACAGTCAATGATATAGCTGACACACTACCTGAAGGTACAATCTTAGGCAACGTTCCATGTACTGAAGCCTCATTACTATTTGGTCAAATCTCATGGTCACTCACTAGAAAACACAAGTATATATGATCACCATCTGCTCTACTAGTGTCTCAATTAGGTAGGAATCTATAGTAATCACCTCCATCCAGTCCTCTGCTGCCTTGGAATTTGTCTCACCTTGAAAAATTGTAGGTCTCTGCCACTAGAATGCGGGCAACTCTCTCAGTCAGTGTGGACTATCTACGAGTATGGCTGGTTCCATATGCAGCCCAATGGGGGGTGGTGCTGCTGGTACACCACCCGAAGGTGCCAACATAGTAAGAGGGCCCTACACTGGAGCCTCTTCGCTCGGTGGGCCATCATCATGTAATTTCTCGGAAACCCTAGCTGGCAGTCTACCTAGCGGTATCCTGATAGGGAACAGTTGTGCCACGATCAATATGTTATACCTGGTGAGCTAAATCAATGATATCCCAAAGAAAACTCTTGAAACACACATGCAATAAGTTTTTTGATGTTCTGAGTCAGAAATTAGAAGTTAAGGTCCTAGTGTATGGATATGTCATCCACTGCACCAACACTGGACACCCTAAACTGAAAACCACACTCAGTACCCTTATCAAAATTTCTTCACAAAAAATATTAGAGTCCTATGTTCTGTGGTAGAACCGAATCCTCTAATACCTATTTGTCATTACCCATCCCCCATGGCCCGTGTTGTGATTACCCCATGCCCCCTTCCATAGGCCAGTGGTTGGAGACTACCACCAAAGGCATAAATCCCTATAACTGGGAAGAAATTTCCTTTATAAACTAGAAAAACACACAATAGAGTAAGATGGAAGCCAAACACTAAGTAAAACTGTATTCAAAAGGAGTGCTAAAATTTAAGGGGTCGGAAATACAAGACCAACTGTAATGTACAAGGAAACTGAAAACAAGAACAACTAAAGAATGGTAAATAGATGAAAGGTGAAAAGTAACTCCTGGAACGTCCAACAAGGATCTTACACGAAGGGTAGGTTTATATAGCCTCCTCACCACTCCACATCCATCAGTCCTCTCTGTTTACCAACTCATTGTAAGGTCCACCTCCGAGTACTGTCCAATCCTGGTGATTTTATCCTCTATCAGAGCTTTTCATCATCTGCATCCAACCCGAGGTGCAGGCATATCCTGTGCAGGGGTGAGTATAATGATACTCAGTAGGGACCCCGAGACCACCAAGGTCTCCCAAAATCCACCAAGGACAACCCACATTATAAGAAATCTACGGATAGCCATTTCCTAGGTATATGAACATATATATATGTAAGTTATCATGTAACCCATCCAAATCATCGGTAAAAAACAGAGGTCACTAACTCAGATCACACAGGTATACAACTTAAGTAGAGAGATAGAGATGATCAGATATAGTCACTGAATCATCAGAGCTGTCAAACAAACACATGATGTAGGACCATATGTTCTTTCAGAACAACAAATGATCCAGGAACAGAAGTCAGAATTATCAGACCAACCCATGATCCAGGAATAGGCATCAGATCTATTGGACCAACACATGATCTAGGACCAGCTATTATGTCAGACCAACACATGATCCAGGAACATAAGTCAGAACTATCAAACAAAAACATGATCCAGAAATAATCATCAGAGCTATCAGACCAACACATGATCCAGGACTAGCTATTTTTTCAGACCAACACATGATCCTGGAATAGAAGTCAAAACTGTCAGACCAACATATGATCCAGGAACAGTCATCATTTCACAGCCATCCATAGGTTTTCCACAAAGTACACTTGATTCTGGGAAGGTCCACTCTTCAATCCATGTGTTGAAACATCAAATTCTACAAAGTCACACAAAGAAGTATCTTAATGGTATGTCTCTTCATAAGGGTCTCAACACATCACAAAGAGTGTCAATCAGAGGCCTGATCTATGAGTTATAAGATTTTTAGTCCTGGGGGACCTGTTGGATTTGTATACGATCCAACCTGACCATATCTCAACACTACTTTGAACTATATTGGGGTATACTCAAAGGGACCATTTTTCTCCAAGAAAATCAGCTCCACGGTCGATTCGTCAAATGGTCGTACAATGACAATGTTACGGCCAAATGAAGTAACAGGGTAGGTAATGGGCTCGGTCCGGTCCAACCCGGTCCGTTGGGAGGGTCGGCTCGCTATGTTCATCTTGGTCCACTGGGCCCGGACCAGCGGACTGTGAGGGAGGCTCGGCCTGGAGGCCACCGCGTAGGCGGCACGACCTAGAGGCCGGGGCGGTTCAGAAAGAACCGCGAGGGGCACAGTTTGGGCAACTCGAGAGGTCGGGCGGCTGGGTGGCCAGCGATCAACCAGGCAGGACGCGTGAGGCACAGATAGGCCGCACGGGGCGCCTGCAGCTCACGGTGTAAAGACCCGTAAAATTCAAGGGAAATTTTTTCTTAATTTTCTTTAGAATTTTACAAGAGCGCGGTTTCAGACGGCACCTGATTCCGAGGCCCGGAGTGCCCGGAATTAATTTCCGAAGTTTGGCTCGGGTACGTTCAGTGAACGAACGAGCGGGAATTCCTAACTTTTGATACGGTGCTCGGAATTGAAATCCGAGGGCACCGATGAACTCGCAGCGCCGATATTCGCTTAAAGAGACCTTTTCGGGAGTTGCGTTTGTTGCGGGTTGAAAGTTAGTTTTGGGGATTAAAAAAATAAGTAAAATAAAATTTTGTGTGTGAATTTTATTTTATTCTTGGTTGTTAGACTCTCTCATGGGAAGTTGTTGGTGGGGCCCACAACCACCCAACTTCCCATGTGTGGTTATGAGGAAGGTGGGGCCCACACGAGCCCCCACCTTTTCATTTTTCCTAACTCCTCATTAAACTCCACTTTATTAATTTGACAACTTGTGTAATTTATTACATGAGTTAGTTTTATTTTCAAACTCTTGGAATTCAAGAGTCATGTGGAGTTAAGGTTGGAAACTTAATAAACTTAAGTTATAACTTAAGATTTAAATGAGGAGAATTAAATGAAGTGGTTTGAATTTCAAACCTTTGAAATTCCAAACCCTTTTATTTAATTCTTGGTTTAGTTTCCTATGTTTGGGTTTTTGGGTTATGCTGTGCGGAGAGGAAAGGAGGGAGACTTCTTGTGAGTTCTTCCTCCATGACGAAGAACGCGGCGACCTTCTTCCACGACGACGGACTGCAACGCGTTGGATTTCCTCCACGACGCCGCAACGCATCCTTTCCGCGACGTGCCTCTCGCGGCGAACCCACGTCCGTCTACCGCGACGCCATAACCGCGATGCCGACGACGTCTTCCTCCGTGACGTCCGACTTCCGCGACACACATCTCCCGCGGCCGTTGACGAACGCCGAGTTGTTATTTGAGGTAGGGGGTTTATTTGAAGTATGATAAATACATATTTGTTTATTCCTCTTGTTATTAATTCTCAAAGATGATGGCCAAACAAACATGACCATCAATATGGACACTGTCCATGACCTTTTTTTTTATTTTTTCATTCTTCGCACGTTCTCCGCGCGTTCCTTCGCACCAAATAATTAAGTGCGTCAAAACATCGATGTTTTGTTGAGAGCGATATACGAACGTGGAGATCTCGACTCAAGGAATGCGAATCTGCGGTCGTCACAATTTTCTGACTTAGAACGAAGGTGCAGCGGACCACGGAAGGGGCCACGTGGCGATGCAATTCCAACACGTCTTCAGAACGCGGCTTCCGACGAGGGTGCCAGCAGTCCAAGGTGACGTTTCTGTTGGGCGAGTAGGCGACCGTGGCGGCTGGTGCAGGCAGAAGGCGGCGGAGAAGAAGGAGGCGGCCGGGCTCGCCGGCCGCCGGAGAACAGAAAAGTCGCGGCCCTTGCCGCGACGGAGAAGAAGGAGGCGGCCGGGCTCGCCGGCCGCCGGAGAACAGAAGAGCCGCGGCCCTTGCCGCGGCAGAGAAGAAGGGGGCGGCCGGCTGTGCCGGCCGCCGGTTTGCTCGGAGGCGGGACCCGCAGGTCCCGCGGGTGGACGAACGGCCGGCTTCAATGCCGGCCGTGCTTTGAATTCCGGGGGTTTGAAACCCCCGGCAGCCGTGTAACGGGCCCCCCTCACGTGGGGGGGGCGTTGATTGAAGTCACGGGGGGCAGCGCCCCCCGTTTCGCGCGAAACCACCCGCTCGGCCAAGCTGGCCGAGCGGTTCTGAGCGGTCGGGCCGCGCGACCGGCCGGGCCGGGTCGCGCAGGCCGGGCCGGTTTGTGCCGGCTGGGCCGGACCGCCCAGCCGGGCCGGGCCGAGCCAACCGGGCCAGGCCACGCGGAACCGGGCCGGACCCGGACCCGGTTCGGGCCGACCCGGATCGGACCGGTTCAGGGGGTACTGGGCCGGGCCGGGCCGGGCCCAGACCCCCGTTTTCGGACCTTTTCAGTCAAAAGCTCATAACTTGAGCTGTATACCTCCGAACGACGAACCGTCTGCGGCAACGCGATCCTTGGATCGAGACGGTCGTTTCGATATATCGCACTCAAGGTTTCGGGTTACTTTGAGTTCGGCCGGGTTGGTTCGTTCACGAAACCAACCGGGCCTTCGGAGCGGAAACGCTCATATCTTGAGCCACGAGCGTCCGATTGACGCGCCGTCAGTCGCGTTGTGTTCCTCTTAGTGAATCGGAACTTTTGGCATACTCCGCCCGAAGTTTGGACGCAGGTGGAGTACGGTCGGATTGGTTTTTCCTTAAAAACCAACCGGGCCCCGGAGACGAAAATGCCAATAACTCACAGACCGGGCGTCCGATTGACGCGCCGTCTGTTTCGTTGACTTCCTCTTGATGAGACGGAATTTTGACATACTCCGCCCGAGTTTTGGATGCAGTCAGAGTATGGCCGGGTTGGATTGTTCCCGAAATCCAACCGGGCCCCTGGAACGGGAAAAGCTGTTATCTTTCAGACAGGACGTCCGTCTGACGAACCGTAAGCGGCGTTGATGAACACGATGAGAAACGGTCCCTATGAGTATACCCTATGAGAGTTCGGGGTACAGTTGAGATACGGCCGGGTTTGGTTCGCTCACGAAACCAACCGGGCCCCTGGGACGAAAAGGCTAATAACTCACAGACCGGGCGTCCGATCGACGCGCCGTCTGTTGCGTTGAGACCCCTGTGACGAGACGGGCTTTTGAGACACTTCTTCGTGGGACCTTGTGATACTTGGAGTATCGACCTGTAGCTCGTGGAGCGGACCCTCCCGAAGACGAGCGTGCAGAGTACGGAGACCGTGTAACTAGCTGAGACCTGACGACTGCTTGACCGACTCGACTTGGAGTGAGTCGACTAGCCCAGTGGACGGAGCACTACTTTCTGAGGTGCAGACCCATGGCGGACGGAGTACGTGTGTGACAGTGCAGACCCGCGGTACTCGTCCGGAGAGTACCTCAGCAGGCTATCTGGGTAGCGCCCGGTATTTGGCGACAGACCCTCAGCGGACGGAGCGCCAGGTAGTTGGCCGCAAACCCGCAGTACTCGACAGGAGGAGTACCTCAGCAGTCTTAGGTTAGTGAGCAGTACCTCGGAGTCGTGACAGGACTACTGCACACTTCAGAGACGGGGCTCTTCAGCAGTTACGGTTTCGATAATGAAAATCCTGGTTTGAGCTGAGACTTTTGACCTTGTGTTTACCTCATGATTGAGATGGGTCACTTGCTAAACCTTGGTATATGTATGGGCATATACCCGGGTTGTGGTTATCCGTTGATCTCATGATCCTTGTGTTTCCTCATGACTGAGATGGGTTACTTGATAACTTAGGTATATGTATGGGCATATTCCTAAGTAGAGTTTATCTGTTGTGATCTTCTTGTGGTTATCCTTGTTAGTTTTAGTGAGACCTTGAGGGTCTCGGGGTCCCTACTGAGTATCGTTATACTCACCCCTGCACGGGCTATGCCCGCACCTCGTTGTGTTGGTTGCAGACGACGGACAGTGCTGACAGAAGCCGAAGGTTCGAGGACTTGACGGTACCTGGAGGTGGACTATACGACGAGGCGGTATCCGGAGGTGGACCTCTGGGCGGGACATACTCGGAGCGGATGGCGGGACCCGGAGAGCAGAGGAGCTATCTGTACCCACCCTTCAGGTGGGATTTCCAGTGGACATCTCAGCGTAGCAGCTTTACTTTTCAGTCGCTGTTTTCCCTTTCGAGTTGTACTTTACAGTTGGGCTTGTATTTCCGGCCCCTTTTACTTTTCAGCTCTTCTTTTTGTACTTAGTGTTTTACTTCCGCTTGTACTCTGTGGTGCTTGTTTTCTTTATAAAGGCAATGCCTTCCTAGTTATCGGGATTTTACGCCTTTGGTGCTAGTCGCCAACCCCTGGCCTATGGAAGGCGGGCTTGGGGTAGTCACGGCACGGGCCCCGAGGACGGGTCGTGACACACGGGCAGTCCGCACAGGGCGCGGGCAGTGCCCGGGCAGGCTCGCGGGGTACGGGTAGGGCACGATGAGGCCTCTGGGGAATGGGAAGTGCATGAGGTAGGGTGTGTGGGGCCGGGCAGGGCGCGAGGCAGGGCGTGGGGCACCGGGAAGGGAGGGAGGTGCCGACCAGGGCATGGGTAGGCTGTGGCAGGGAATATGGCAGGGTGCCGGAAGGTCGGAGGGCCATGCAGTCAACGTTCCAGGCAGGCCGGCAGGGCACCGGGACGGGAGCCGGGAGGCAGGCGGGGTGCGCGGGCAGCACGCCGTAAGGCCGCGGGTAGACCGAGAGGTGGCCGGGCATGACAGTTCAATGTGGATCTGGCCAACAGGTGCTGGTGTTGTTCATCCTGGAGCATCAGAGTTCCACATGGGGGGGGGGAGCTATTTGTGGAGGAGGTGGCTAGTGCGGCCATTGTCGTTGCTGCATCACCTTGCCGAAGAACACAAAGCAAAAATCAATGGAGGGTGTGAGGCCATTTTAGGGTGGCCCACACCCTCCCTGTTTAGGGAGGTATCAAATTTATCATCATGAAAAACAAATGATTAAAAACATATCCACAACAATCCATTTTTTTCCGATTAAGAAGATAAGAAATATGGTATAACTTCATCAAGTAATAAAACAACCTACCTTTTGATTATCTGTCTTTGATGGTGAAGTCGCAGAAATAATGTAACACCCGAGACTTTTATGTTATATGAATCATCAAAGGAATCTTTTTCTACACAACACTTTCTTGGCTTGCTTTGCATGCAATCGCGACCTTCCTCGATAGCTTGCGTCGTACGCAATACCGAGTTTCACTAAACAACAATATGCTATTAAAACTAGCCGTTATGAATAGTAATAACCACTTTTAGAAATTTTAAAAATTTAATTTTTCAAAATGGACTTCATTTTTGGATTCCAAATATCGAAATTAGCCTAGGGTGAAATTTTGGTATTTTTCTGAAAACTTTCAATTTTTGATGAATAGTGAAACCACTAAGTGGTAGGTTAAAAACTGAATTTTTCATAAAACGTAATTTTACCGCTTCTGTGAATGGAATTTCGAAAATCCGACAAACACAGTTGATATCAGTAAGTAAAATGTGGTTCAATGAGATAAAAATAATTTTTTGGTGAATAGTAACTTTTTACTTTTTTTTACCGCGGTTAATAGTAAATAGGGTAACTAAGGGTAAATATGATATTAATATTTCCCTAACACATGTCTTAATTCTATTGGATAAGTGTAATTCGACCAAAAATAACCTTATGAATAAAATATGACCATTTAGGACCACTTGGATTAGATTAGGACATTTATTATTAATTTATTTAAAGAAGGGTTAAAATAGTTAAAATCAAAGTTTAATAAGTAAATCATTTTTAATATGGGGTTATACATAAGATAAATTAGACTAAAAATATTCATTAGAAATCTAAAAATATTTCCTACATAATGGTATTTTATTTGTAATTTTTAGACATTAAATAATTTAATTTATTTATGACACAATGATGATGCAGTAATTATCTTATTAATCAAATATTGACATAATTGATGTTATAAACACCAAAATAAATGTAATTTTAGACTTTTTATGAATTAAACTAATTTTCTAGGTTACTATGATATATTAGTGTAGATTTAATCAACTTTTTTCGAACATATAATTCTGTTATGACTTTCACAAATATCATATATCAAATAGTGTCAAAATTGACACAAAATAGTTTTTAAATAAAATATTATATTATTAATTGTTATTGTATTCCTAAAAATCTAAGGATATGCCAAATGACTTAGATAATGATATATATATTAATAATAAACAATTTGGGG
Organism: Viscum album; assembly: GCA_963277665.1. NCBI lineage: Eukaryota > Viridiplantae > Streptophyta > Magnoliopsida > Santalales > Viscaceae > Viscum > Viscum album. Next base: position 1,653,039,005 of record OY728142.1, read on the forward strand.
TTCTTTTGGCATGTTATAGTAAGTTTATTAACCATATAGTGAAACAAAAAAAAAGACACGGTAAAAGTTAAATTATTTAACTTAGAGTTAAATCTAATTGATAAGGTTAAAATAATACCCTAAACTTGTCTAAATACTATTGGTTGATAGGATTTCGACCCTTCCCCACTTTATCTTCGAAATAAGACCCTTTGGAACCATTATAAACCGATTTTGACTTTAATATAAAATAATATTTTGAGATATTCCTAAGGTGCCCCTCTCCTCCCTTATAAAAGGGAACCTCCTCCCCCTCCTCCTCACACCAATTTGAGCACTCAAGCTCGTCCAACCCCTGACATTTTCTCCTCTCCACTTCCCTATAATAATCCTAGAGGTCCTGGTATTCTTCAAAGACCAATCTTAGTTCCCTAAGTGGAGGATTCAAAGAGGCGTTCCAAAAAAGAGGTAATATCCATTACCGATCTTTTCAATTTCATTCTTCTTCAACTTCTTCTTCTTTAGTTTTTTCATGATAAAGTAATAACATCAGTATTAATTACATACTGATATGTTATTATAAATATGAAACAACCCTAATTCACCTTCTATCCATCCTACGGAAAAATGAAATCACCGCGCGTGCGTACGTACGGAATACCGTCTCCACGCCGTGGTGTAATCTATTTTCCACCATCACTTTACAATGATGGGTATAATGGTGTAATGAGTAACTATTTATGATTATTATAAAGTAATATTGATACTGAAATAACATTTATATACTCTAATAAAGTTCCACGACCATAGGAACGATATCATCACTCGTTCGTACGTACGGAATACCGTCTCCACGATGTGATGCGACTCGTTCTGCAAGATCATCATTACATAGTAATTATATAAATGAGTTGAATGAATAAATATGATATATGTTACACTAATACCATTCTGGATATAAGGTATCTCTAACCATAAAATAAGAATAAGAATGTATTCGGCAAAACATGCATAAGAACAAAAGGCAATAAAGACCCGAGTAACAAGTAACAATGAAATATTACTATCAAGAAGCTAAGAATATGACCATATATGATATCATATCAATATTTATGGTTCTGTAATAAGTCAATAACATTATTTAAACCATTATACAGGATCTTTGGACACTTACAAAGCAAATTGGACCTAAGGTAAGGGAAATATCACAATCTCATTTTTATCCGAGATTGTTTATTCGTAAGTATTTACTACGGTGTATTTTATCATCCAAATTCATGTTTCGTCAATATGTAATATTATTTCCATCCACCTACAATTGATTAAATTTATTTTTACCCTTCGGTGAGTTTTTAGTAATATCTATGAAAGGAATCTTTTGTCGTATGAGGTACTTTTTGACTTTTCCGACAAAAGTACGAATAATGTTTTTTTAACTTATACGGCATGAATGGAATTTTAAAACATTATTTCCAAGAAGCTTCCTTTACATGTTTTCAAGTTTATTTTTAATCAACTTCTTTTATTTTAAAGTTGTATGACATGTTATGAAAGGAAAAAAAAAATTTGAAGAAGAAAGGATATTTTCCTCAAAAATGGAGTTCAAGTGTTTTATCAAAATTATTTTCCATCTAAGATAATAAAGGGTTCTGTTTTTATCCCTATTATTACATGGATTTGATTATGTTGTGATGGAAACATTTTTATGAATTACTTTATCTTATATGAATTGGTTTATGATGTCATGTTGTTTAAGAATCCCATTTTTTATTACATGGGTTATGCGATGATGTATGATTTATGATTATGTGGCACACATAAGAAAGGATTCATTATAAGATGGGTGGGACCTATATCTCCCTCCAATGCATTGGGTAAAGATTTTATATCTCATGAGATAGACATGGCTGGAACGGAAGGTTATTTCTGTTCAGTGATACAGGACTGAAACGAGGAGTGAACTCGGTTCAGAAAGGGACTTTGTCCACTAAGATAGTCTTGGCAATGAGTCATGACTAACGAGAAATGATTTTCCATGATTATGTGTGCATGCCACAAAGTTTCAAGTTTTATGTTATGATTATGGGATCTCATTTTCACTTCTATGATTTATTCCATGTTAAGATATTATGATCTCTTTTGCAGGTTTTGATTTTCAAAAAGATATGATATGATTTTTATTTCCTTTATTTGCCCTTGCTGAGCATTTGAGCTCACCCTTTTATGTTTTCTTTTCCCCAGGTCAGGAAGATGGATATTAAGTAGAATATGCTAAAAGGGACCCTAGATATGATGAAATAAATGGGAGACACTGTAGAATATTTATGAACCAGTTGTTTATGTTTCCCAGTTTCTAAAGACACTATACCTATACGGTCCTTTGTGGTTTTGTCATATGTTGTAATAAGTGTGCTTCAATTTTGAAGTATTAACAATGTATGTAAAGTATGGGTCGTTATAGTTGGTATCAGAGGAAAGGTATAGTCAACCTTTGTAATCTAGCATGTGAAAGCCTTAGTAAGAATCCTAAGGATAAGTCTAAGCATAGAACACAATCTTAGTGTTTTAGAAATGGCCATGAATACCCTAGGATAAGACCTTAAGAATGAAAATTTTATTCTTGAATTATGTGGTTTTCCTATTATAATTAGTGTTTCTCACACTATTCTTCTTGGTTTTAGTCAATGGCTTGAACCCGAAGGAACCATGTTAATGCGGAATGCGATGGAAAATTCAATGATTGTCCCCCTGAGCAACCAAACGATATGGGAGCTGGAATGCAAAATCTTGTAGCCATTCTCACACAACTTTCTCAAGCTATGAATCATGCAGGACTACCAAACGAGCAAAGGAAGGAGCAACATTCTGTTGAATCCTTCATGAGGCAGTGTCCACCTTCTTTCAGTTGGTCTACTGATCCATTAGTTTCTGAACAATGGATTAGTACTACTGAAAATATATTTTCAGTTCTTCAATGTTCTGAACATGATAAAGTCATCCTAGCAGTGTATCGTTTGGAAGGAGATGCTGATCAATGGTGGAATCGTATTAAGAATACGAGGCAAAGGGATGAAATTGAGTCTATGGAATGGGACGAGTTCAAGAACTTATTTTTCAATAAGTACTTCCCTCGTATTCTCCAAAAAAAGATGGAGAAAGAGTGTCTTGAACTGAAGCAAAGGGATGATGAATCTGTTGGTACCTATGAAGCAAATTTTACAAGACTTGCAAGGTACGCTTCTGGTATTATTATCCAACCTGAGAGTAAGATCGATCGATTCTTTAGTGGCTTAAAACCAAGTCTTCGAAGGGCGTTATCCATAAGGGACTTCAATAGCTACGAGGAAATTGTTCGATGTGCTCTCAAAGTCGATATGGAGATTGGAATAACCCATAAGTCACATGGGTTTGATAGGAAGAGGAAGATGGAATTCAAAGAAAAATCTAAAGAGCACACGGAAAAGAAGATGAGATTTTCCTTATGCTCAAAGTATGGAAAGAACCATGGAAGGATTTGTCTTAAAGGGACAATTAAATGTTTTAAATGTGGAAAGGAAGGTCATAGGGCATTTGAATGCCATGATAATGGGAAGAAGATGTCTAATGACGCAAACAAAGGAAGGGATACACAAAATGAACCTACTACACTTCAATGTATCAAGTGCAAGGAGACGGGGCATTATGCCAATCAATGCCCAAATCCAAGGGTTGATGATGATGGTCGATGTCAACAAAATATTAAGGCTAAAGACAAAGGAAAGTCACATGCAATTTCTATCAGCGATGTGGAGTACGATAACGATGTGGTGAAAGGTACACTTACCATCCACTCTAAAGTAGCAAATGTTTTATTTGATTCTGGATCCACCCACTCTTTATTTCTAAAGAATTTTCTAAGGGTATCACCGTATTACCTCAACAATTAGATTTTGAGTTAGCTGTGACAGCACCTAATGGAACAACAGTCGCATCAAAAGTTTATAATTCTTCTCCGATCGAAGTTTGTGGGAAAGTGCTTCCTGCAAATCTTGTGATCCTTCCTTTAGTGGAATTTGATGTGATTCTTGGCATGGATTGGATTTCTCTACATGGAGCTCATATCAATAGCTAAACAAGGGAAGTCACATTTCATATTCCAGATCAATCTACGATCGTCTATCAATGCAAGGATGAACATAACCTTCCAGTGGAAATTTCTTTCCATCTTATGGGTATTGATTCCACTAAATGAAGGTTATTTATCTCAAATGGTTGGTGAGAAACTCACGATTAAGAATATTCCCATTGTACGGGAGTTTTATGATGTCTTTCCGGAGGAATTACCGGGTCTTCCACCAAATCGTGAAGTTGAGTTTTCAATAGAACTCGTACCGGGTGCTTTGCCTATTTCAAAGACACCTTATAGAATGGCCCCAATTGAGTTGCTAGAATTGAAGAAACAACTCCAAGAGAATCTTGTTAAGGGATTCATACGCCCTAGTACATCACCGTGGGGAGCACCTGTTCTATTTGTTAAGATGAAAGATGGATCAATGAGACTCTGCATTGATTATCGAGAACTTAACAAGATCACTATCAAGAACAAATATCCTCTCCCACGCATTGATGACTTATTTGACCAACTACGCGGAGCTCAATACTTTTCCAAGATTGATCTTCGTTCAGGGTATCATCAATTAAGGGTCAAAAGGGAGGATATACCAAAGAAGGCTTTCCGTACAAGGTATGGACACTATGAATTTATAGTGATGCTATTTGGTCTTACTAATGCCCATGCTATCTTCATGGATCTAATGAATAGAGTCTTTAGAGACTATCTTGATCAATTTGTGGTATTCTTTATAGATGATATTCTTGTCTATTAAAAGAGCAAGGAAGAGCATGAAGATCAATTGAGAATTATATTGAAGACCCTGAGAAAGGAGAAGCTTTATGCCAAATTTACCAAGTGTGAATTTTGGCTTCAAAAAGTTGCATTATTTGGTCACATAATCTCAAAAGAGGGGATATCTGTGGATCCAGCAAAAATAGAGGTTACCAAAGATGGTCGAGACCAACAACAGTAACTGAGATCCGAAGTTTTATTGGTTTGGCTGGATATTATCGACGTTTTGTAAAATATTTTTCACGATTATCTAATCCACTCACCAAGTTGACTCGGAAAGGAGTTAAGTTTGTCTGGACAGAGGGATGTGAAGAGAATTTCAAGGAGTTGAAAAGAAGGTTATCCAGTGCACCTGTGCTCGCACTGCCTTGTAGTGGAGAAAGGTTTGTGATATACAGTGATGCATCCAAGAAGGGATTGGGGTGTGTTCTTATGAAAAATGATATGGTGATAGCTTATGCCTCACGACAGTTGAAAATCCATGAGCAAAATTACCCAACACATGATTTGTAGTTGGCTGCGGTAATCTTTGCATTAAATATTTGGAGGCATTACCTTTATGGTGAAAGGTGTGATATTTATACTGATCATAAAAGTTTAAAGTATATTTTCACACAAAAGGAGATGAATATGCGCCAAAGAAGATGGTTGGAGCTGATTAAGGATTATGACTGCTCAATCCATTACCACCCGGGGAAAGCAAACAAGGTGGAAGATGCATTAAGTCGACAAGACCATGCTAGTTTATCCATGATGAGGATGAAAAAAGATCCAATATTTATGGATTTACAAAGGATGGATCTTGGAATTATAATGGAAGGGGAAAAATCTTATCTTTCTCAAATGAATGTTCAACCATCTATACATGTGAAGATTAAAGAGGCACAGAAAGAATATGTCGAGTTACAAAAGAAGGTGAGAAATGTTCCTGAATTGAACCTTGATTGTGATGGGATAATAAAGTTCAGGAATCGGGTTTGTGTTCCTTCCATCCCCGAATTAAAGAAGGAGCTGCTGGATGAGGCTCATAGTTCTTCATTCTCTATTCATCCAGGAAGCACGAAGATGTATAGGGACCTGAAAGAGTACTTCTGGTGGGATGGCATGAAAAGAGATGTTGCTGAATATGTCTCTCGATGCTTGGTTTGTCAACAAGTTAAAGATGAGAGACAAAAGTCTAAGGGGATGTTACAACCATTACCCATACCCGAATGGAAATGGGAAAACATCACTATGGACTTTGTCACAGGACTTCCTAAAACATCCAAAGGCAATAATGCTATCTGGGTCATAGATGATCGTCTTACAAAGTCTGCACACTTCATTGCTATTAGAGAGGATTTCTCTCTAGATCATCTTGCCAGGATATATGTAAAGGAAGTGGTAAGATTTCATGGAGTACCACTTTCTATTATATCTGATCGGGATCCGAGATTTACCTCGACGTTATGGAGAAGTCTTCAGCATACTCTGGATACAGAGTTGAGTTTCAGCACTGCTTATCATCCCCAGACAGACGGTCAGTCTGAGAGAACAATTCAAACCCTAGAAGATATGTTGAGATCTTGCTCTATGGATTTCAAAGGAGGTTGGGAACAACACCTACCTTTGGTGGAATTTTCTTATAATAATAGCTTTCACTCCCGTATTCAGATGGCTTCTTATGAAGCTTTCTATGGAAAGAAATGCAGGACTCCAACTTGCTGGGATGAAGCTGGGGAAAGAAAGCTATTAGGACCTGATCTCGTTGATGAAATGGTAGAAAATGTCAGATCTATTCAACAACACATAAGAGAAGCTCAGTGTCGACAGAAAAGTTATGCCAACTACCGAAGAAAAGACCTAGAGTTTGAAGTGGGTGATAAAGTGTTCTTACGAATATCTCCCTGGAAGAGGGTTATGAGATTTGGAAAAAAGGGGAAATTGAGCCCTAGATATATCGGTCCTTTCAAAATACTGGATCGTGTTGGGAAGGTAGATTACCGATTGGCGCTTCCACCGAATCTCTCTCAAGTTCACGATGTGTTCCATGTATCTCTCCTGAGAAAGTACATACCAGATCCTTCACATGTACTCAGCTCAGAAGTTGTACCGCTGGAGCAAGATCTTTCTTATGAAGAACAGCCGATAGAGATTCTGGATCGTAGCGAAAAAGTCCTACGAAACAAGACCACTCAATTGGTGAAAGTTTTATGGGGGAAGCACCAACTTGAAGAAGCTACTTGGGAGCTTGAGGATATGATGAGGGAGAAGTATCCTCATCTGTTTGTTATAAAGTGACGAATTTTGAGGGCAAAATTATTTTTAAGGGGGGTAGCATGTAACACCCGAGACATTTATGTTATATGAATCATTAAAGGAATCTTTTTCTACACAACACTTTCTTGGTTTTCTTTACACGCAATCGCGACCTTCCTCGATAGCTTGCGTCGTACGCAATACCGAGTTTCACTAAACAACAATATGCTATTACAACTAGCCGTTATGAATAGTAATAACCACCTTTTGAAATTTTATAAATTTTATTTTTCAAAATGGACTTCATTTTTGGATTCAGAATATCGAAATTAGCCTAGGGTGAAATTTTGGTATTTTTCTGAAAACTTTCAATTTTTGATGAATAGTGAAACCACTAAGTGGTAGGTTAAAAACTGAATTTTTCATAAAACTTAATTTTACCGCTTCTGTGAATGGAATTTCGAAAATCCGACAGACACGGTTTATATCAGTAAGTAAAATGTGGTTCAATGAGATAAAAATAATTTTTTGGTGAATAGTAACTTTTTTCTTTTTTTTTTACCGCGGTTAATAGTACATAGGGTAACTAAGGGTAAATATGATATTAATATTACCCTAACACATGTCCTAATTCTATTGGATAAGTGTAATTCGACAAAAAACAACCTTGTGAATAAAATATGATCATTTAGGCCCACTTGGATTAGATTAGGACATTTATTATTAATTTATTTAAAGAAGGGTTAAAATAGTTAAAATCAATGTTTAATAAGTAAATCATTTTTAATATGGGGTTATACATAAGATAAATTCGACTATAAATATTCATTAGAAAGATAAAAATATTTCGTACATAATGGTATTTTATTTGTAATTTTTAGACATTAAATTATTTAATTTATTTATGACACAATGATGATGCAGCAATTATCTTATTAATGAAATATTGACATAATTGATGTTATAAACACCAAAATAAAAGTAATTTGAGACTTTTTATGAATTAAACTAATTTTCTAGGTTACTATGATATATTAGTGTTGATTTAATCAACTTGGTTCGAACATATAATTCTGTTATTACTTTCACAAAAATCATATATCAAATAGTGTCAAAATTGACACAAAATAGTTTTTAAATCAAATATTATATTATTAATTTTTATTGTATTCCTAAAAATCTAAGGATCGGACAAATGACTTAGATAAGGATATATATATTAATAATAAATAATTAGGGGTTCTTTTGGCATGTTATAGTAAGTTTATTAACCATATAGTGAAAGAAAACAAAAAGACACGGTAAAAGTTAAATTATTTAACTTAGAGTTAAATCTAATTGATAAGGTTAAAATAAGACCCTAAACATGTCTAAATCCTATTGGTTGATAGGCTTTCGACCCTTCCCCACATTAGCTTCGAAATAAGACCCTTTGTAACCATTATAAACCGATTTTGACTTTAATATAAAATAATATTTTCAGAAATTCCTAAGGTGCCCCTCTCCTCCCTTATAAAAGGGCACCTCCTCCCCCTCCTCCTCACACCAATTTGAGCACTCAAGCTCGGCCAACCCCAGCCATTTTCTCCTCTCCACTTCCCTAGAATAATCCTAGACGTCCTGGTCTTCTTCAAAGTCCAATCTTAGTTACCATAGTGGAGGATTCAAAGAGGCGTTCCAAAGAAGAGGTAATATCCATTACCGATCTTTTCAATTTCTTTCTTCTTCAACTTCTTCTTCTTTAGTTGTTTCATGATAAAGTAATAACATCAGTATTAATTACATACTGATATGTTATTATAAATATTAAACAACCCTAAATCACTTTCTATCCATCCTACGGAAAAATGAAATCACCGCGCGTGCATACGTACGGAATACCGTCTCCACGCCGTGGTCTAATCTATTTTCCACCATCACTTTACAAGGATGGGTATAATGGTGTAATGAGTAACTATTTATGATTATAATAAAGTAATATTGATACTGAAATAAAATATATATACTCCAATACAGTTCCACGATCATAGGAACGATATCATCACTCGTGCGTACGTACGGAATACCGTCTCCACGATGTGATGCGACTCGTTCTGCATGATCGTCATTACATAGTTATTATATAAATGAGTTGAATGAATAAATATTATATATGTTACACTAATACCATTATGGATATAAGGTATCTCTAACCTTAAAATAAGAATAAGAATGTATTCGGCAAAACATGCATAAGAACAAAAGGCAATAAAGACCCGAGTAACAAGTAACAATGAAATATTACTATCAAGAAGATAAGAATATGACCATATATGATATCATATAAATATTTATGATTCTGGAATAAGTCAATAACATTATTTAAACCATTATACAGGAGCTTCAGACACGTACAAAGCAAATCAGACCTAAGGTAAGGGAAATATCACAATCTCATTTTTATCCGAGATTGTTTATTCATAAGTATTTACTGGGGTGTATTTTGTCATCCACATTCATGTTTCATCAATATGTAATATTATTTCCATCCAACTACAATTGTTTAAATCCATTTTTACCCTTCGGTGAGTTTTTAGTAATATCTATGAAAGGAATCTTTTGTCGTACGAGGTACTTTTTGACTTTTCCGACAAAAGTACGAAGAATGTTTTTTTAACTTATACGGCATGAATGGATTTTTAAAACATTATTTCCAAGAAGCTTCCTTTACAAGTGTTCAAGTTTATTTTTAATCAACTTCTTTTATTTTAAAGTTGAATGACATGTTATGAAAGGAAAAATGTTTTTGAAGAAGAAAGGATATTTTCCTCAAGAATGGAGTTCAAGTGTTTTATCAAAATAATTTTTCATCTAATATAATAAAGGGTTCTGTTTTTATCCCTATTATTACATGGATTTTATTATGATGTGATGGAAACATTTTTATGAATTCCTTTATCTTATATGAATTGTTTTATGATGTCATGTTGTTTAAGAATCCCATTTTTTATTACATGGGTTATGCGATGATGTATGATTTATGATTATGTGGAACACATAAGAAATGATTCATTATAAGATGGGTGGGACCTATATCTCCCTCCAATGCATTGGGTAAAGATTTTATATCTCATGAGATAGACATGGCTGGAACGGAAGGTTATTTCGGTTCAGTGATACAGGACTGAAACGAGGAGTGAACTCGGTTCAGAAAGGGACTTTGTCCACTAAGATAGTCTTGGAAATGAGTCATGACTAACAAGAAACGATTTTCCATGATTATGTGTGCATGCCACAAAGTTTCAAGTTTTATGTTATGATTATGGGGATCTCATTTTCACTTCTATGATTTATTCCATGTTTAGATATTATGATCTATTTTGCAGGTTTTGATTTTCAAAAAGATATGATATGATTTTTATTTCCTTTATTTTCCCTTGCTGAGCATTTGAGCTCACCCTTTTATGTTTTCTTTTCCCCAGGTCAGGAAGATGGATATTAAGTAGAATATTATAAAAGGGACCATAGATATGATGAAATAAATGGGAGACACTGTAGAAGATTTATGAACCAGTTGTTTATGTTTCCCAGTTTCTAAATACACTATACCTATACGGTCCTTTGTGGTTTTTTCATATGTTGTAATAAGTGTGCTTCAATTTTGAAGTATTAACAATGTATGTAAAGAATGGGTCGTTATAAATAAGACGTTTCACGATGGTTGTGGAAGAAGCTCCACGTAGGTAGTATTCGAGGAAGGAAGTCAAAGAATTAATCACCACCGACGTTCTTCACATTCTTCGTTGGGAGGACCATTATTCATTGTAATAATTTAAATCTTCCAAAGATTTCCAATTCTAAAGTTGCACCAAAATTTCACGTGAAATAATATTATATTAGTTTGTCTAATATTATGTGTGCACAACAACTCAATTTGGACAATTAAATTAACTGGCTCCACCTAATTAATGCATAAGAGTTGTCATGGATTATTTAGGGGAGGTCAAAGGGTTTCTCCCCATTTAATGGGGGGTTGAGAAATCCAAGTGGATCTCCCTCATTAATGAGGGAGAGTTGAGTGGTTTTATCCTCCTATATCAATAGGGGTCTGGTGGTCCCCATCTGCATTATTTTAAAGAGAGGTTATGCGGTCTCGGGTGGTCCCTATGTCGTTACCTCTCGCGAGAGGTTATGTTTGGGTGGACCCCACCACCATAATCTCTCATTAGAGGTTAAGGTGTGGTGGGCCTACCATCAACCTCCATGAGGAGGTTTGTATAGACCTCACACCAAAGGATGGATTAAAATAAAAAAAATCGTTAGCACAATTTATTTTATTATTATTTTTTTAAGAAAACCCAAAATCTAACGTCATTTCTCATCCCACTACCGTTGAGGTAAAAGTATTCTTATGAAAATACTGGTGTTGCGAGTTCAACGGTGCCCTCAGATTTCAGTTCTAAACACATGTTCAGAAGTAATAAATTCTCACTCGTATGATTAATGAATGTACCCGAAAAAATCTTCAGAAATTGATTCCGAGCACACCAGGCCTCAGAATCAAGCACTGTAAATTTTCGTGAACTCGTAAAATTCCCAGGTATTTATGGAAAAAATTTCCATGGGATTTCTGGGTCTTGAAATAATTATAATTAGAATAAATCATTATGATAGTGAAGAATAAGAAATATGATCGAATGAATTAGCAAAGAAGATTTCATCTTCTTTGATGTTCTCTCTCTAGATCTCCTATTAAAAAACTAGCTATCGTCTTTGGAGAAAACAAGATACTATAGAATGTGACTAGGGATGTTGATAGAGGATACAAGTATCAGTTGTCTAATAATTAGGCTACTAGTTAAGTGAATATTTGAGGGATAATATCCACTATTTTAATTTAGTTGAGCTGCAGTTTTGGAATGTCCAGAAATATTAATTTATACTAAAATAAAATCAATTCATAAACTTCAAAAAATATTTGATGTATAATATTAGATGAGATAAGGTATTAATATCATAAAATTTTAATTTTTTATAAATATAAGTCTATTAAAACAGTATAACTTTAATTAATATTTTGTTAATATATTTTATTTTTAAAAATGGTGACAACTAATTTAATATATAAAGGGTGAAATATTTATTTATTTCAATTATATTTTAATATAAATGAATACTATAATTTTTTTTCATATATTTCATAATTATTATATATATATATTAAACTGTTTTATGATTCCTAAATAATATAATAATCTATTATTTTGATATAGACAAAATATTGTCAATTCTTACACTATTCAATTCATTAGATATTAAAATTATTTTCATAACTAGTTAAATTCAAAGAAAATGTTTTATTATTTTCCAAAAAGATCATGTATTCATAAAAAATAATTGGATATTTTAATTATAGAAAAGTACATATATTTTAATATTTTTAATAAAATTGATTTATTATCTTCGTTTATAAAATTATTACAACATTAGTTATCAGTAATTAATAAATATACTTGTTTGATTAATAAAAAATAAAAAAAAATACTATGCAAAAAATAGATCATAAATATTTTATAATAATATTGAGGGTATAATATATATTATACAAAGTAATATAATAAAAAAATTAATATTTATTAAAAAATAAATATGAAAACTTTAGCATCACATAAAATATAATATTAAAAGTTTCATAATCATTTCTACATGACTACAAATTTAGAGTAACTCATCAATTGGATGATTCAAAAAGATGTATAATCGACCAATAAGATTTGGAAATATGTTTTTTTTCTTTAAGTGGTTATTATTATTTTAAATGAAACTATATTATTGATTTTCCATTAATTAATTAATTTATTTATAATTACTATATAAGTCGTTAAGGTAATTATTTTTTTCATAAAAATTACAAATAAATCAAAATGATAAATTAAAAAATTATATTTTTAATGAGTATTTATAGTATAATTTATCTTCTATATATCATAATATTAATAATGATATAGTTATTAAGCATTTTAGTAAAAATATTTTACTTTTCATTATATAAATTAAATTAAATGTCATAATCTCTTCCAATTTACTTCAAAAGATACTAGTTTTACCAAATTGTAATTTAGTTGGAAAAAATGCATCCAATGATATTATTAATAGTGTTAATTTAACACTATAATATTATCATTACCGTTAATTACAAGATTTAACCTCTTACCATATTAATAAATATTACCAATGTTATAATTTATAATGACCAAAAATAAAAGTAATATATTAACATAAGTTGGATGTACTTATTACAAATTTTGAATCTATTTATCAATATTAAAAACGCATAAAATTTTGTACTTAATTTAAAACTAATGTCGCATTAAGAATGAGAAGATGGGTTTTAAAATAAAAAATATTACAAAATATTGTAATTTTTTACATCTAAATTTAATTAAAAAGTTATTTCAAATGACATAAATTATATTAAATAATATAATCATATTCTATTTATGAATAAAACACATTTAATAATATAATTTATCCATATAAATATTTTTCTATAAAAATTTGTTTTCAATTATAATTTAGAACGGTTTAACTATTCATAAAATCATAAAAGTTACCAAAAAATTATAAAAAATTCATCTGAAATAAATCACCACATAAAAAATCGAAAGCTGATTTTTTTTCATATATTATTTATTAATATTTTAATATTTTAATTTAAAATGTGTTCCATAATAAAAGATTGTAAAATTAACCATTATAAAGAAATATTTTTTTTATATTAAGTAAGGATTATAAATACCTTACTACTGTTATATCTATTGGATAAATATAATTTTTTTAACAAATATATATCTTATATATTTAAATAATTTGAATTATTAATTGGAATTCACATTATTTATTAATTCATGAAATACAATATTTCCCTTAAATATAATTGTATTATTTTTTTCATAAATAATTGGTAGCCAATGAACTCACCAATCATTTTATTAAGGATATTTTTTTAATTCATACTACCCAAGGGGTAGTTTACAATAGAATTTTTATATTGTGGTGTATCATAGTACTTTATCCCTCTTTATTGGGTGAAATTTGTGCTATTAAAAAATTAAAATTATATAAAGTAAATATTTAATAAAAAAGTTCAGCTATTAGAAAAAATGTATCACATCATTGAAGAAAACATAAAATGATACAAGAATTGTTGAACGATCTTTTTAATAAGATTCACAAGGAATAATAGATAATCCAAAATAGAGAAACTTATCACAAATAACTCAATGACCCTAGAGATTCCATATTAATACACATTTTATATATAATCCTCTTGAACAAAGAGATAGTGAAAACCCATAATAGTTTCAAAAACTGATAACTAATTCATTCCTCATATGTGGTTGATGAATTTATCAAATCCCAATAGTGGAAACTACATCATGATTGTCATGGAGTTCATATAATTTTAGTTCAAGCCTCTATAGTACCTATCATCAACTATCTAGGTGAACAAAAATATGCTTACAATGGAAAAACACCAGGTCTATCATCGAAACATCTCTATCTATTACTCCATAAACACATTTATACCTTTTATATTCATATATTTATTCTTTATTCTATAACATATATTGTTTTTTCCAGGGGTTAATGTTTTGGTTGAAGAAAAACATTTTCAAGGATGGTAATCATAGAAAATACTCAATAAAGATGTCAATGTACAACTCCAAAACTATAAGAAACAAAAATATCATAGAAACAAATACACCATGAGATATATATGAAATATTATAAGAAATTAGTTGTATCATATTTCCCACAACTTAATTATTCTATAATTAAAGATTCATTCACAAAAAATAAGTAAAATTTTATTCCACAAACATGGATAAACTAAAACAATCATTTGTAATAGTAAAATAAGACAGGATAAAATAAAACTAATCTATATATAGTAAAAAAATATAGGGTCTCACTGATGAAATTTGTAGATTCTATACAAAGAAAAAACTCCTCCTAATGTTAGATATATCTATTTGGAAATTATGTGATCATTAAACCATATATATTAAAGATTCTAAGAATGATAAATGTAACAGTTAGATATAAATATATAGGACATGAAATTTTAATTTTTCAAGAAATTATATCATCTGAATATATAAGACAGCAATATATAATTAATATAGAAACAAATATTACATAAAACCACAATCAATGCCTTATAGGAAACAAATTACACCCTATTATACTATCTATTCACATTACCACAGACTATTCAAAATAAGTGATCTATCTTACATCTTATGACATTAAAATTATATAAAATAGGAAATTTAAATGAATTTATCCACTATAAATTTAAACTATAATCATTGGGTGGCCCTAAATCACCTGTATGGTTTTGAATTGTGTAAAAATAACATGTCAATGTTGGTAAAGTTCCCATCATCATAAAATTATTTAATTCAAATTTAATGATATTAAAGAGGGCCGCACTAATTCTCCATGTAACCCTATTGAAATAATACTTCCAGGACCACCATCAAGTGGAGTCATAACATAGAAGGACTCTTGAAACACATGATCATCCCATTACCCTACAACATGTGGAGGGGGACTAGAACACAGTTAAATCATGTAAATATAAATATCAATAACATTAAATTTGGTCATATTACAAGTTCATCACCTAACAGTAAAATAATAAAAAATTTAAGACCAAACTAATAGTGATCAACCTCCGAATCTATGGTAGTTGGTATAAGATCAAATGAATGGATGAATAGATCAATCTATATCCTCCAAAAGGAATAGTCTTAAGTATTGACCCATAAACATAATCCTTAAAAAAGAATATTATAATCATGATACTATTATACATTCACAGTATGATGTTATAATGGAGTAATCTGATAATATCCATGATAATACATGGTAAAAAATCATATTTGGGGATATGGATCATGATAGATATGAAAATTGAAACCCCCTAATTTATAATTTACATACCAATGTATTGCATGTGATGATTTCTTATATGTGATGATATGATATTTACCATAATGGATTCATGGTGAAATGATACATCTCTAACTAAGCTTCGACGAGGTCTCCGGTTTGAAAACCATACTCTATAATCTATAACATAGTATCCCATGTTACCAATCCAATCCTTATAGATTGAAAATACCCAAACTCAAATCCTTAGATGACATCATATTATACATCTATATTATTTAATTACCCAATGAATCCGTTATGGATATCCTTATCCACATAATGCCACCCCAAACCCACATATAATTGAATAGGGACCGTCAATTAGTTCCATTAATTCATAAAAAATCATAGGGGGACTTATCCAAATGTACTTATTCACACATAGACTTCTCTTAAGATATGTATAATCTGAAAATATTAAAAATCATATTTTAAATGTATTAATAATATAATTCCTATTTCAAAGTACATTAAATGGTATAATTAATGAATAATATTCATTAAAAATCCATAAAAACATACAAAATAACCCAACCAACTAATGAGAAAGGGAAATAGACCCAAAATAATATCATAGATAAATATATTTGATGATTAGTCTAACTAGTTTCTACCTTATTTTGTTACACTTATGAATCCAATAGAAATTGACTTTTTCTATATAATACATGACATATATGGGTAGATCCCATGGAGGTTTAAGTATAATCATATCTACTGGGGGAAAAAAAATATAGAACACAATGATTAAAGAAATTAATTAGCTAATCATAAATACTATATATTAATAATAACATAATATATAATAAAAATATGAATAATAAAATAGATTTTTGTGGTGGTTGAAAATAATAATCTAATACAATTACAACCACATTACATTCCTATAATTATACTAGAAGTTCATAATGTAACACTCGTCATAGATAACACACAAAACAAGTCCTTCCATAATTGATAGAATTCATCCAAGATGTCACAGTTTAGGATTATTATTACTAATATGGAACTCATACAATTAAACATTTCCATCCATTCATTCATTGAGGAAGAATGATGTTATGGGTATGTATCAATTGAGATACTCCCTCATTCATAATACACATCTGTGAAAGATAACTGTTGTTGTTTCTCAGATTGTTGATCAAACCCATGTCTTATGTGGTAAAATTTACCATATATAAAATTATATCATATATATGGGTTCAACCCCACTTATTACAGTCATTCGATCCCAAATCCCCAACATGGTAAGAATATTGTAGTATTGATAATACAACTGTTAGGACTAAGGGAGGGAATCCAACTATTGTTTACCAAGCTGACCTTTCATAATATAGTATAAAAAATTACCAACTAAAATATAATGATTGTTAAAAAAGGAAACTCACCAAAAAACAATACAATTTGTAATCACAAACTTTTATATGTATATGAATAATAATCACACAATATCATACTAGATTTTATCTTAGAGTACTTGGGGCATGAACTTTTCCCCCAATAAGTAAATGGTGTCTACCTATTGTTATATGATGTGTCTAACTTCAATGGGAATATAACAAGTATCTCTATATAATAAGGACATATTTTCATTATATATATATAGTTTCTCTATTAATGGATCGTTACATAAATATGCCGGTCTAATATTTGTCATGCCATCTGCTCACGCCAGTTTACAATGAACGATGTATTTGTACTTAGAAAGTGGATTTTTACACTATTCTGGTCTAATTATAGTTTTAAGTGCATGGATTGTATATAATTTCAAAAAACATGTTAATAAACATGGTCTAATATAGAAATATTTACATACACACTAATACATCTTACAAGGGGATACATGGTGTATGATCTAGAACACATGACATGTTGCTCTATTTTACTTCTTTGTCACTTACCCCCAATAAACATCATGTCATATTGATAAGGGTCACACAATGTGTTATAATAATACAAAATATGTGATATTAAACATACTCTTTAATCATTATCAATCACACAACATAATCTAAATGGTGTGTTTTCCACTGAACTACATTCTGTGTAGTTTGAAGATTTATATAAAGCATTTTTCTTAATAATGATTCAATTACATGTTTTATAGATTGAATATTTAAAAGAACCAATGTTCCTAAAATGGTTTTATACTCACCACCTATGAATCATTCTATTTACCTTCAATTCATGTTAAAATTACTAGATTTGTGTTCACTTGAATCCATGGCTATCTAGAATATGTAACATTTCAATTCGCCGCATGAAAAATAAAATTTTTCCCCTATCGTTTATGTGACATGAGGAAACACATAATCTCTACATATTCCATGAAAATATAGTCCGACCAACATCATATTTATTCATATTCCATCCAAACTTGAATTTTAATCATCATTTGCTTCACGTTTGGAGATTTCATATCAATCATGAAAAAAAATCCATTATATATGGTTCCACTATTATACCACTTCCATTTCAACACAAAAAATCCATGTATATATACCCTAACACTGATCATATAATATATTTTCCAAATGAAGAACATCCCTAAAATATTCATCTATGTTAACATTAAGACACTATCTATAACACCCTTTTTAAATGGACCATTTTTTGAATATATTATAATTTAATTTATATAGAGAAATACACTATGTGAAACATTCCATTCACATGACACCCCATGAATGGTCTGAAGACCTAATTTTTATTTATTTTGATAACCCCCCATTCATCGGATGAGTGGGAACCCTTACTAGCCATGTAGGCTTAGAGATTACAAGACCCATAGGTCTTAATAAATAAATAGACTATACTTCATACTCCTTCTCCCTACTTCTTCATTGTGATATCTGCTCCCCACCTTCTCATGGATAGTAGGCTAGGCTTCTTTTGCAATCATAGGTTTGTCCCGATGGAAATTCCATACACAATATTTTAAAAAAATCCTATTATCTTTTTCTATGGTGAATGCTCTTACATTAAATCCACATATGGAGTTTTCTCCTTTTAGAATCTGTCTGATCATTTAAGAATAATTTTAGGTGGCTCGAAGTCCTTGAGGAGACCTGAAGGCCTTGAGGTGTCTCAGATTCCTTACTAGCCAGAAGTCCTTACTGGCCTGAAGTCCTTGGGAGACCCAAGGGACCTAAAAACCTATGTACCAAACTGGTGTCCTTGCCCGATTTCCCCATCATATGAATATTTTGGGCTATTACGGTACCGAACAGTGACTATTACTGTGCATGCTATCGTACTGCTATAGTGCTACTAATGTAACACAAAAATATACCTTCGCCCTGTTTTGGACAATGGTATCTTGGATTCACATGTTGAGTCCTCAGAAAAAGGGCAGAGGCTCTAGTTCACTTTTCACATGACACCAAATCGACATGCAATACACACAACAACGAATTGTCATAGGTTACATGCAGCACCGACCTGGTGTATGTTACCTGAAATTCAAATGTTTCTACAAAACATGGTTTTATTGTTATAATTATTTAATTGATATAATAATAACATATTTGACAAATAGTTCTATGAATAGAAATTACTAATTTTAAAAGAATGTTTATACATTTTAAAATAAATAAAACATATTGATAATAAATGATTTGATTCATTGTAAAGCCCTATATTTAAAAATACATTATTCATTAATGATCTTCTCTTATGTTCATCCTTTGAAGAATAATAATATTAATTTTAGACATATATAGAAAATTAATTTTATAAAATAAATTTGAAATTTGAAATTTTTTTTAAATTAGATCGGGGTGAAATTTTTGGATTTTCGGACAAACATCAATTTTTTGATGAATATTGAAAAATAATATATTTTAAATATAAAAAATTTTAATCTATTTATAAGGTAAAAATATAGTTCTTATTGTTATAGTATATTAATTTGATAAAATTATTACCACTTTATCCAGTTTTGGCCATTGGAACCAATTAAATTTTTAATTTGGATAAATACATAATAATAATTTAATCATTTTTACTCTGAAAATACGCATTGTTGACTTGACCACATGAATAATTTTATATTAATTTATTCCAATTATATTACTAGAATGTTAAAAATGGATTCCATATTATTATTCATCATAACTTATAATTTATAATAAGGTAAAATATGTTTTTGACCATAAAAATTATTGAAAATCATTAAAATTAATTAAATTTGTTAAGAGAAAAATTAAGTTAATAAATTAATAATTAATAAATTGAAGACCCCCAAAACCTATAAGAATTTGAAACACCCATTTTATATCCATTAATAAGACATGAAATTTAAATTATTGTATCTTTTTTTTGGAATGACATTGGTTATGTAAAAACGTTAGTACACATATTTTTTTTAAAAAATGAAATGTATATCCATTCCATTCACTATTAATGGCCACCACTTCTACCAACGTACTCCCACATCTCAAGACCATTGTCTCACTAGAAATATTCTCAAATATGCTTCTAAATTTCCTATCTTCCATATAGATTCATTTAATTGGGAATTAGGCAAATCAAAAAAGCCTTTTTCCGAAAACCAAAAAGTGTTTTCAGATTAAGATGTAACGACTTATCTCTTGATCATTTAATTTATTTTCTTTCTTCACCACTCAAATATCATTATTCTGTTATTATTTGAAAGCAATAGTATCATAAATATAATAGTATTTTTTATGCTAAGTCCTCTACCTACACTTACAGACACCTCCATAAAATGGATATCGAACATACAATTTACATGTACGACGAACTTCTACATCACAAAATGATGACTCTTTATTACTACTTTATCTCCAATCATAGTGGAAATTATTGTGTTAAATATATAAATATATATGTCTTATATTATATTTAATATTTATTTAATCTTATTTATTCATTTTACAATTTATTTACAATCCATTTGGTGTAATTATTATAATTTTATTTGATGAATTGTTGACTATCACCTCCTCAAAGTGATGTCATTTGTTCAAAAACTACATGTAATTTTATAAGGATGGGTTTAGTGAAATTATAAGATATATAAAGAATTAAACTTATAAATTAATTATATTATATAAATATATAATTTTATATAATTTTTATTCTCCATTTAAATATGAAAATTAAAAAGGAAACAATGTTTATACGTATATTCGTCATAACATCAACATAAATGGTGTATTCCATTTTGTACTTATTTATGATATATATAATTATAATATAAATATATTTTATATGAATTTTATTTAAAAAATTATTGTAACTATTGAATCTCAATATATGTATAAGGAAAAACTATATACCAAATTAAAACACATTCAATGAATAAAAAAAATTAAATTAAGTAAAACCACACTGAGAATCTGAGATAATAAGTTTTTATGTATTTTCACCCAGGTTATTAGGATATGAATTATTTTTGAGGTGTATAAGAAAATATATTGTATAAAATCACTTATTGGGAGATAATGTTTCTATTTTAAGAACCATTTTTTATGTTTCCAAGTTTTGAAGGGAACTAGACCAGTCACAATCAATGGGCATCTGTTTTTATAATGTGTAAGTATTCTATAAAAGTGATGTAATGTTTATGATTGAAATATGAGGGTTGAAATATTCGGTATCATATAAAATTTATAGTTAAACATTGGAATCTATATGAGAAAACCATAGTGATAATCTGAAGGACATATCTAAGGATAAGTTAAGGATGTGGGAAAGTTTATGAAATCATAATGGAATTGTAGTGAATGATAGAGTGTGTAGATTCCAAAAAATAAAATTTTTATTGATACTATATGTGTATTTGTATTTGGAAAATATTTATATATTGTTAGAAACATTAACAAGGTGTTCATGGCCTGACTCGTGATAATCTTGTGCATGACAATGGGCCTTGCTACACACCTAGTTTGACACTCCCGAGGGAAATGACTTTGGAAATAAAAAAAAATCACAAATTGTTATGAAGGATTTAAATAAATTTTTTCTATGAATAACCCATGTTAAACCTATGTTGTCATATATTATAGAAGGTGTTAGAGTATAGAGATTCTATAAGTTAGTTTTCATGATAATGTGGAACCTCATTATGAGAAATATTTATTAATCTATGATTTTTTTAGTCAATGGATATAATATGAGTGAAATATGTTAATGTTGATTGCAATGGAAAATGAAATGATTATACACCTATGAATCCAAATTCAATGGGTTCTAGAATGAAAAACCTCACTCCAATTCTCACACAACATTCTCAAGCTTTAAATCATGGGGGTATTTCAAATGATCAATGGAGGTAACAAAATTGTGTTGATTATTTCATGATGCATCCCCAATAATATATTCTATGGACATATGATACACTTTATTATGATTAATTTATTAAAAATAATGATTTTTTTTCTTGTACTTCAGTGTTTGGAGCATGAGAAATTGACATTTGCTATTTATCAGTTATAAGGAGAAGAAGATCAGAACTAGACTCTAATCAAGAATATGAGGAAACAATTTGAGATTGAATCTATGGACTGGGATGAGTTCGATAAATTTTTTCTTCAAAAATTACATGCCCCATATTCTTCGTACCATGATAGATAATGATGTACTTCATTTGAAGAAAATGTATTATAAATCTATTGGTAAGTTTGAGGGTAATTTTATAATACATTCAAGGTATGCTTAAGGAATTATCATCCAACCTGAATTTTAATTTGTTAAGAACATCATAGTATTAAGAAAAAGTATCAGAAAGGATTTTTCCATAATAAACATTAGTGAGTACAAATATAATGTGAGTTAAATAGTAGTTGTTGGAATATATATTGGAGTCACATATCAATATCATGGATTTGATAAGAATAGGAAGATGGAGTTCATAAGAAAATATAAAAACCATGATGAAAATAAGATGATGATTTCATTATTATCTAAGTGTGAGAATAATCATGGATGAAATTTCCTATAGGTATGAAACAAATGTTTTATTTGTATAGGGGGACAAAAGACAATTTATTTTTGATGTGATGGGAAGAAGCTAGCTCAAAATGATTTTGGAGAAAATGCCACGCAGAATTCACCTCCCACAATTCAGTGCAACAAGTGCAATGGGAATGTGAATTATGAATTCCACTACCCAAACTGATGGTCTCATGATGATTATGGACATTATGAACATCTTTAGACAAAGTATATGGGGAAATATAATTCAATCGTTATTTCTAATGAGGGGTGTGATAACGACATGGCGAAAGGTACACATAATATCCACTCTATGACTTCTAATGTCATTTTAGATTCCGGATCCACCTAATAATACACACACATATATATATATATATACTTTTTTAACAGTGTTATTATTCCTCCAAAATAATTTGATTTGGAAATATTAGTGAAAACCTATAATGGTATGATGATTTCATATCCAGTCTATTATTCCTATATTGTTGATGTTTGTGGGAATGTTCATATTGTAAATCTTTTTATTCAACCTTTTGGGATATTTTATTTCATATTATTAATGGATTGTATTCCACTTCATAAATACCATATCAATTTTCAATGAATGGAATTTACATTTGATATTTGAATCGTTCCTCCTATCATCAATCAATGTGATTATAATCATGAACTTCCTTTTGGATATTACATCAAGTATAGGGGTCTTAAATCCCATTAAATGGGATTTTTTATCTCAAATGGATTGGGAGAAGATAACAATTAATGATGTTCTTATTGTATTAGATTTTTTGGAAGTCTTCTCGAATGAGTTTCATATTCTTCTACAAAAATTGAATGTTTTTTCCGCATAGAAACTATACCATGTTCCACACCAATTTCAATGAATCCTTATAAAATGGACCCAATTTTGTTGCAGTAATTGAATAATAAACTCAATTAAAAACAATATAAGAGATTAATTCAGCCAATTGTGATTCCATGGTGTGCATCGCGTTTTTTTGGGTGAAAAGGAACGATTTATCAGTACTACACTTAATGGATTACATGTAGTTGATCAAGATCAGAATCAAGAACAAGTATCATATTCCTTATATTGATGAACTGTATGATCAAATACAGAAGGTTCAAAACTTTGAAAATATTGATCATCATTCTGGATATCCTTAATTTTTTGTCAGGAAGTATGATATACACAAGATTAAATTGCGTAAAAGGTATGTTCCATATGAATATATAGTTATTCCTTTTTTTCTTACTAATTGCGCTTCTATATTTATGGATTTATTTAATATATAAATTATAGATAACCTCAATTGTTTTTTGTTATTATTTATTGATTTTATTATTATCTGTTCAATTAGAAAAGAAGATATTGAAGTTCACTTTAATGTTGTACTAGAGACCATAATGAAAGAGAATATATAATAAAAAGTTAACAAGTGTGAAATTTGGATTAAAAATGATTCATATTTTGGTCATATAATATAAATATATGGAATAACAGTACACCCATCAATGATAAGGGATATTCAATGTTGTTCTAGACCAAATACGGTGACTGAGGTCCATAGATTTCATGGTTTTTCTGGATATTATCGACAGTTTCAGAATCATTTTTCATGATTATCTAATCTAATTACCATGTTATCATGGAATATTGTCATGTTATTATGGGTAGATAAATGTGGAGAAAATTTCAATGAACTAAAGAGAAGGTCGTTTAGAGAAACTTTTTTTACAATACCCTATAGTAGAGAAGGTTTTGAAATCTATAGCAACACATCCACGAAGGTATTGTAATGTTTTCTTATCAAGAATAACATGGTAATATCTTATACCTCATGACAATTTATGAATCATGTTAAATATTACCCAAATCCTAATTTGGATTTAGCCATGGTAATTTATTCATTAATTATATAGTGGAATTGTCATTATAGAAAAAATCCAGTTAATAAAGTAATCATAAGTTTTTAAAAAATATATTCACACTGAAGTAATTTAACATGAACCATATAAATTTTTAATGTTGATTATAAAATATTACATCATAAAACATTACCACCCTGGGAAACTAAACATGGTTGCTAAATATTTGACTTAGAAAGATCATTCTAGATTATCCCGGATGAGAATAAAAAACCTATCGTATATCTTTATTTACAATGGTTGAAACTATATCTCTTAATGGAA
The DNA here is from genome assembly GCA_963277665.1 of Viscum album. Taxonomy (NCBI): domain Eukaryota; kingdom Viridiplantae; phylum Streptophyta; class Magnoliopsida; order Santalales; family Viscaceae; genus Viscum; species Viscum album. Next base: position 1,653,064,248 of record OY728142.1, read on the forward strand.
TGTGGAAAATCATATCTATCTTGAATGAATGTTCAAACCTTTATCCAAATAATGTTTATATAGGCACAGAATAAAGATCATAAGATATAAAAGAATGTCATAAATTTTTTTTGTTTAACCATGAAACAGATGTAATGATATGGATCTGGAACAATTTATGTGTTCCTTTATACCATATTTGATGAAGGATATGTTAGAGGAAGATCGTAGTTATTTTATATATATTGTTACTTAAAGTACATAAATGTAAAAGGAGATGAAAAAATACTTCTAGATAGAAAGAATAATCAAAGATATCATCAAGTTTCTATCTCAATGTTTGGTATGACAACATGTTAAGGATTACATAATATAATCAAATTGGTTTTTTAATAACATATCCAAAACAGAAAAGAAATGGGTGAACATCAAAATGTATTTTTTTGTAGGACTTCCTAAAACCTCTAAAAGGTATAATTTTATATGCGAGGAATTTTATATATGTAATAATTAAGATCACTTCATTTATATAGTACATTATTTCCATTTGGATCATCATTAGAGGATATAAATTAAGGAAGTGGTAAGGCTGAATGGGGTACCATATTATATTATATCTGATTAGGGTTAAATTTTATCCAAAAAATAATTGAAAAATATTCAACAAAAACGTGATACATAATTGAGTTTGTTCACTTCATTATTATCCTTAAATAGATGGTGTGAATGATATAATAATTCAAACACTTGAGGAAATGTTGTGATATTTTCCTTTAGATTTCAAAGGTGGTTGGGACCGAAACCATACTCTAGTAGAGATTTATTACAATAATATCATTCAAACAATAATTCAGATGGACCAATAGTAATCCCTCTATGGGATGAAATTTAGATCTCAAATTTGTTGGGATGTAGTTAGAGAGGTAATTTTATTAGTACATGAGATTACTAATGAAATGGTCGATAATGTGAGAAACATTTAGCATTATATAAAGGGAGGTTATTGTCAGCAAAAAAGTTATGATGATAACCATCAGAATGATCTAGAATTAAATTCTAGTGAATTTTTTTTATAGAAATCTCACATTGGATTAATTTTATTATATTTGAGAAGAAAAGGACGATAAGACATAGATATATTTGTCCCTTTAAGATTATTTTTTGTACTGGGATAGTATCCTATAGAAAGGAGCTTCTTAAAAATATCTCTCAATTTCATAATTTGTTCCATTTTTCTTTTATGAGGAATTGCACACCAGAACCTTAACTTCTACTGAACTATGAGTTAATACCACTGGATGCTGGTGACTCTTATGATGAACAACATATTGAAATTTTGGATTGATCAGCGAATGTTTTATTAAATAAGATCCCTCACCAGGTTAATGTTCTCTAGAGAAATCACTTGTAATAGGAAGCTATGAGAGATCTTGAAGAAATTATGTAGTAGATGTGTCCTCACTTTTTTCCCTCAGTGATTAATTTGAGGGGGAGAATTTATTTTAATGAGGGTATAATGTATCACCGAGTGTTTTTCTGGATGCTTATTATAATAAATAAAATTTTCATTTATATATTGTAATTAACTATGTCGAACATTCCATAAAAACCTCACAAACTTTACATACAATAAAAATAACATTGACTTTGTGTATTTTACATGAAACAATGACTTTTCATATGTCACATGCAACCACAATTTTTCTATGAAACATTGAATTCATATTATAATTATTTAATCGTGATAGTTATAAACAAGATGTTAAACATATTTTTATAAATTTTAATTAATAAACATATAATATATTTTATAATATTTTATATAAATAAAACATATCAATAATAAAATATATTATTTTCTTTTAAATTATTTTTTTTAAAATATCTTTCTCTTGAATGAACAAATTTTAATATCCCTCTTTAAAAACTAATATAATTAATTTAAAAAAAATTGGAAATTAATTTTTAGAAAGTATTTCCCATTTTTTCTTTAATGATAGCTACATTATCATGTGATAAATTTTTGGTATTTTTATTTCAAGCATCATTTTTTGACGAATTGTGAAAAATGCTATGTTTTAATTCAAAACTACTTTGAAATTTATTTTTTATATGGGTAAAATAATTTTTTCATTTGTTTAGTCTTTTAGTTAGATAATTTTTTTATTAAATTATAAAATTTTGTCTTTGATCCAATTTCACATTGAAATTGGAAATAAAAACATAGTAATCAGTTAATATATTTTACTTTAAAATTGTAAATTGATAACCCGAGTGTGGGATTAATTTTAAATTTATATCTACCAATTCAGTTATTAGAATTCCAAAAAATGGATTTAATATTTGGAATCAAAATAATTTATAATGTATAATATGTCCAACATTGTTATTTACCAGAAATATTTGTGATTGTGATTCAAATTATTCACATTAGTTGTGGGAAAAATTAGGGTAATAATGAACTAAATCATAAATATAAGAATCAATATTTCCTAGAAAATTTTAGAACACGCATTGGCTATCCATGATTCGAATAAGAACCTTAAATTGTTGATTTTTTTTGGTTTCGTATGAATTTTGTTAGGTAAAAACATGTGTACACCTAAGTGGTTTTAAAAATGGCCATGTGTGTCATTTCACATCCCTATTAAAGGCCACCACCACTACTACCTTACTCACACATATCATATAACAACCCATACTTTACTTACATTGTTAATACATAAAAATTGATTCACACTTATTACAACATATAACAAAACCATGAAATGACCGTATATGTATAGTGTCTTTATAAACTGGGAAACAGAAATAACTGGTTCATAAAGCATCTATACTGTCTCCAATTTATTTCATCATATCTACAATCCCTTTTTGGAATATCTTACATAATACTCTTCTTCCTGACCTGGGGAATGAAAACATACAAAAGGGTGAGCTCAAATGCTTAGCAAGGGTAAACAAAGGAAATATCAATTACATCAAATTCATAAGAACATAACATTTTGAAAATCTTACCCTGCAAAAGAGATCATAATTTCATAACATGGGATAAATCATGGTAGTGAAATGTAGTCCCAATAATCGTAACTTAAAACATAAAACTTTATGGAATACACACATAATCATAGAGAGTCATTTCTTATTAGTCAAGACTCATTTCCATGACTAACATAGCGGACATAGTCTATTTTTGAACTGAGTTCACTCCTCGTTTCAGTCCTGTTTCACTGAACTGGTCTAACCTGTTGTTACAGCCATGTCTATCTCATGAGATATAAAATAATTACCCAATTCATTTGAGAGAGATATAGGTCCCACCCATATCATAATGATACCATTCTTATGTGTTCGACAAAATCATATATCATATATCATTACATATCCCATGTAATAAAAATGGGATTCTTAAACATCATGACATCAGAAAACAATTCATATGAGATAAAGGCATTCATAAAAATAATTCCATCAAAACACAGTCAAATCAATGTAATAATAGGTATAGAAAACTTAACCCTATATTATCTTAGATGGAAAATAATTCTGATAAAACACTTGAACTCCATTCTAGAGGAAAAAATCCTATCTACTTCAAAAACATTTTCCTTTCTTAACATGTCATAAAATTTTAAACTAAAAGAAGTTGATTAAAAATAAACTTGATAACATGTAAATTAAGATTATTGGAAATAATTTTTTAAAGATCCATTCATGTTGTATATGTTAAAAAACATTATTCTCGTGCTTTTGTCGGATAAGTCAAAAAGTACGTCGTACGAAAAACGACAAAACATTCCTTTCATATCCTTTACTAAAAACTCACTGAAGGGTAAAATTGGATTTAAACCATTGTAGGTGGATGAAAACAATATTACATATTGAGGGAACATGGATGTGGATGATAAAATACACCCCAGTTAATACCAAATTATAAACAATCTCGGGTAAAAACGAGATTGTGATATTTTCCTTTACCTTAGGTCTGATTTGCTTCGTAAGTGTCTGAACCTCTTGTATAATGATTTACATAATTTCATTGACTTATTCTAGAATCATAATCATTGTTATGATATCATATATGGACATATTATTAGCTTCTTATTTGTAATATTTCATTGCTACTTCTTATTCAGCTGTTTATTACTTTTTGTTCTTATGCGTGTTTTGACGAATAAATTCTTATTCTTCTCTTTATGTTATAGATACCTCATTTACAGAATGGTATTAGTGTAATATATATCATATTGATTCATTAAATTCATTTATATAATCATTATGCAATTAAGATCATGTAGAACAAGTCCCATCACATCGTGGAGATAGTATTCCGTACGTACGCACGAGCAATGATATCATTCCCATGATCGTGGAATTGTATTGGAGTGTATGTATACTCTTTCAGAATCAATATCACATTAAAATAATCATATATAGTTATATATTTGAACCATTATACCCAACCGAGTAAGTTGGTGATGGAAAATAGATTACTCCACGACATGAAGACGGTATTCCGTACGTACGCACGCACGGTGATTTCGTTTTCCATAGGATGGATAGATGGTGAAATAGGGTTGTTTAATACTTATAATAACATATCAGTATATGAGTGATACTGATGCTATTAATTCATATTGAAACAACTAATGAATAAGAAGTGGAAGAAGAAATAATGTTGAAAGAATTGGTAACGGACATTACCTCCTCTTTGAAGCGCCTCTTTGAGACCTCCTCTAAGGGCACTACAATTGGTCTTTGAAGAAAACCAGGACCTCTAGGGTGTTTCTAGGGATATGGGGAAGTCAAATGGTCAGGGATTGGCCGAGCCTGAAGGCTCAAATTTGTGTGAGGAGGAGAGGGAGGAGGTTCCCTTTTATAAGGGAGGAGAGGGGCGCCTTTGGAAATATAAGAAATATTAGTTTATATTAAATCCCAAAGCCACATAAAAACTTCCAAAATGACTCCTATCCAAATATTTGATCAGATAGGGTTGTAATATCATCAACCAATAATATTTAGAAATGTTAGGAATTTATTTTAAACATTATAAACTTGATTTATCCTTATTTACCAATTTAATTTTATTTGTGGTAATAATATTCTAAATTTTAAATTATTATAAATAATTACATATATATTGTGAATTTTCCATAATTTGACACATTATGACATTTTCGACCATATAAATTTTAAATTATAATTTTTATATATTTTTGTGATTTTTGAATAATTTTATAATATATTATTTTTATAAAATAACAAGTGTCATTTTTGACACTATTCATTTATTTGAATTTAAATAAAATATATACAGAAGATATGTTTGAACTAAAAGCTTTAATAGATTCATAAAATGTCATATGTATCTATAAAATTAATGGAGAACATTAAATATTTCATATAATATTTATTATAATATTTTTAAAACAATTTATTTGTTATTTTAATTAATAAAATCATTTCAACATCACTATTGTGTCAAAATTAATGAAAATTATTTAGTCCCTAAAAATTATAAATAAATTCCTATGATAAAGAAAATTTTATTAGATTTCTCGATACTATTCATGTTCAATGTTTTATTAAGTTTATCACTAAATTAAAATTATTATACTTCTAAGATTTAAGAAAGTGACATGTTGTCACATTCTTTGGTTTTATTAATCATTAAATTATTTTTATAGAAAAAAGTCCATTAAATGAATCTAATCCAACCCTTAGGTGATATGGGTAGACTTTTAGTCATCCAATAGGATTTTGGAAGGTGTTAGGGTAATTTTGTAATCTTATATTTACCCTTAATTACCTGATTTACCTTTAACTATGGTAAATAAAATTTACCGTAGTTACTATTCATCATGCCCAAAAATAAATAGTAGCATATTAACATAATTTGGACCCACTAATTCACAAATATGGAATACATTTTTCAAAATTAAAAATATATAAGTTGCAGTAATTAATTTAAAATAAATCCCGTTGTTAAGAAAATAGGTTTTAAAAGTTTAAACATTGCCAAAGATTGAAATGTTTTTACCTATTAATTCAATGTGAAATTAATGCTAATGACATAAATTATATTATATGGTAAAAATATATTCTATTTATACTTTAAAACCATTCAATATTATAATTTTAACCATCTAAATTATCTCAATAGAAAAAGTTTTTTTCAATTAAAAATTAGCGTATTTTTACTATTCATCAAAATATGAATGTTATCAGAAAAATATCAAAAATTTATCCAAAGTAAATTTTTTTATCCTGATTCAAAATAAGAATTTTATTTTGTCAAATTTAACTTATAAACATGTCGAAAACTAGATTTAATGTTGTTGCGCCATCAAAAGGCGGTAAAACTACATTTTTTTAAAAATACTTATTTTACCCGAAAAATTTATTTTGTTCTCTTACCATGTTCTATAAAATGTGTAAGATGAATAATAAAATTAAAAATGTAGTTAATACTATTCAATACAGCTTGTTCATAGTAATATATCGTTGTTTAGTGAAAGTCGGTATTGCATACTACACATGCTATTGAGGAAGGCCGCGATTCTGTGTAATGCAAGCCAAGTCCGTATTTGTGTGTTGTGAAAGATTCTTTGGTGTTGAGTATAACATAAGACATAAAAAAATTCTCGTAAAATCTCAGGGTGTTACATTCTACCCCCCTTAAAATGAATTTCGCCCTCAAAATTTGTCACTTCATTACGAACAAATGAGGATACATCTCCCTCATCATATCCTCAAGTTCCCATATAGCTTCTTCTAATTAGTGGTTCCTCCATAAAATGTTCACCAAGAGAGTGGTCTTGTTTTGTAATACTTTTTCGCTATGATCCAGAATCTATATCAGTTGTTCTTTATAAGAAAGATATTGCACCAGCGGTATAACTTCTGAGCTGAGTACATGTGAAGTATCAGGTATGTACATTATAAGGAGAGATACATGGAACACATCGTGAACATGAGAGAGATTTGGTGGAAGCGCCATTCGGTAAGCTACCATCCCAACACGATCTAGAATTTCAAAAAGACCGATATATCTAGGGCTCAACTTTCCCTTCTTTCAAAATCTCATGACCCTCTTCCCGGGAGATATTCATAAGAACACTTTATCACCCACTTCAAACTCTAGGACTTTTCTTCGGTTGTCGGCATAACTTTTTTGTCGACTCTGAGCTACTCTTATTTGTTGTTGAATAGATCTGACCTTTTCTTCCATTTCATCAACAAGATCCGGTCCTAATAGCTTTCTTTCCCCAACTTCAACCTCGCAAGTTGGAGTCCTGCATTTTTTTCCATAGAGAGCTTCATAAGGAGCCATCTGAATACTAGAGTGAAAGCTATTATTATAAGAAAACTCCACCAAAGGTAGGTGTTGATCCCAACCACCTTTGAAATCTTTAGATCAAGATCTCAACATATATTATAGTGTTTAAATTTTCCTCTCAGACTAACCGTCTATCTGAGGATGATAAGCAGTTTAGAGTATGCTAAATACTTCGCCATAACATTGAGGTAAACCTCGAATCCCGATCAGATATAATAGAAAGTGGTACTCCATGCAATCTTACCACTTTTTTTACATATATCCTGGCAAGATGATCTAGAGAGAAATCCTATCTAATAGCAATGAAGTGTGCAGACTTTGTAAGACGATCAACTATATCCCAGATAGCATTATTGCCTTTGGATGTTTTAGGAAGTCTAGTGACAAAGTCCATAGTGATGTTTTCCCATTTACATTCTGGTATGGGTAATGGTTGTAACATCCCCTTAGACATCTGTCTCTCAGCTTTAACATGCTGATAAACCTAGCATCGAGAGACATATTCAGCAAGATCTCTTTTCATGCCATCCCACCAGAAATACTCTTTCATGTCCCTATACATCTTCGTGCTTCCAGGATGAATAGTGAATGAAGAACTATGAGCCTCATCCAGCAGCTCCATCATTAATTCAGGGGTGGGAGGAACACAAGCCCGATTCCTGAACATTATTATCCCATCACAATACGGGTTGAATTCAAGAACATTTCGCACCTTCTTTTGTAACTCGACATCTTCTTTCTTTGCCACATGAATCTTCACATGTATAGATGGTTGAACATTCATTTGAGAAAGATAAGATTTATCCCCTTCCATTAAAATTCAAAGATCCATACTTTGTAAATCCATAAATATTGGACCTTTTGTGATCCTCATCATGGATAAGCTAGAATGGTCTTGTCCACTTAATGTGTTTTCTACCTTGTTTTCTTTCCCAGGGTGTTAATAGATTGAGCATTCGTAATCCTTAATCAGCTCCAACCATCTTCTTCGATGCATATTCATCTCCTTTTTTGTGAAAATATACATTAAACTTTTATGATCAGTATAAATATCACACCTTTCACCATAAAGTTAATTCCTCCAAATCATTAATTCAATGATTACCGTAGTGAACTCCAAATCATGAGTTGGGTGATTTTGCTCATGGATTTTCAACTGTCGTGAGGCATAAGCTATCACCATATCATTTTTCATGAGAACACATCCCAATCCCTTATTGGATGGATCACTGTAAATCACAAACCTTTCTCCACTGCAAGGTAGTGTGAGCACAGATGCATTGGGTAACATTCTTTTTAGCTCTTTGAATTTTTCTTCACATTCTACCATCCAAACAAACATAAATACTTTTCGAGTAAACTTTGTGAGTGGGTTAGATAACCTTGAAAAATCTTTCACAAAACGTCGGTAATATCCATCCAAACCAAGAAAACTTCAGATCTCAGGTACTGTTGTTTGTCTCGACCATCTTTCGATAACCTCTAATTTTGCTGGATCCACAGATATCCCCTCTTTTGAGATTATGTGACCCAAAAATGCAACTTTTTGAAGACAAAATTCACACTTGTTAAATTCGGCATAAAGCTTCTCCTTTATTAGGGTCTTTAAAACAATTCTCAGGTGATCTTCATGTTCTTCCTTGCTCTTTAAATAGACAAGAATATCATATATAAAGACTACCACAAACTGATCAAGACAGTCTCTAAAGACACTATTCATCAGATCCATGAAGATAGCAGGGACATAGTAATACCAAATGGAATCACTATAAATTCATAGTGTCCATACCTTATACGGAACACCATATTTGGTATATCCTACCTCTTGACCCTTAATTGATGATACCCTAAATGAAGATCAATCTTGGAAAATTATTGAGCTCCGCGTAGTTGGTCAAATAGGTCATCAATGTGTGGGAGAGGATATTTGTTCTTGATAGTGATCTTGTTATGTTCTCGATAATCAATGCAGAGTCTCATTGATCCACCTTTCTTCTTAACAAATAGAACAGGTGCTCCCCAAGGTGACGTACTAGGGCATATGAATCCTTTATCATGATTCTCTTGGAGTTTCTTCTTCAATTCCTGCAACTCAATTGCGGCCATTCTATAAGGTGTCTTTGAAATAGGCAATGCACCTGGTACGAGTTCTATTGAAAACTCTACTTCACGATTTGGTGGAAGACCCGACAATTCCTCTGGAAAAACATCGTCAAACTCCCATACAATGGGAATATTCATAACCGTGAGTTTCTCATCAACCATTTGAGATAAATAACCTTCATTTAGTGGAATCAAGTCCCATAAGATGGAAGAAATTTCCATTCGTAGGTTATGTTCATCCATGCATCGATAGATGATCATAGATTGATCTGGAATATGAAATGTGACTTCCCTTCTTTGGAAATTGATATGAGCTCCATATAAATAAATCCAATCCATGCCACGAATCACATCAAATTCCACTATAAGAATGATCAAAAGATTTGCAGGAAGCACTTTCTAACAAACATCAATCGGAGAAGAATTATAAACTTTTGATGTGATAGTAGTGCCATTAGGAGTTTCCACAACTAACTCAACATCTAATTGTTGAGGTAATACGGTGATACACTTTGAAAATTCTTCATAAATAAAAGAGTGGGTGGATCGAGAATCAAATAAAACATTTTCTACTTTAGCGTGGATGGTAAGTGTACCTCTCACCACATCGTTGTCGTACTCCACATAGCTGAGAGAAATTGCATGTGACATTCCATTGTCTTTGTCCTTAAGATTTTTTTGACATCGATCATCATCATCAACCCTTGGATTAGGGAATTGATTAGAATAGTGCCCCCATTTCCTTGCACTTGAAACATTGAAGTGTAGTAGGTTCATTCTGTGTATCCCTTCCTTTGTTTGCATCATTAGACATTTTCTTCCCATTATTTCGACATTCAATTTCCCAATGACCTTCTTTTACACAATTATAACATTTTCTTGTCCCCTTAAGAAAATATCCTCCATGTTTCTTTCCACACATTGAGAATAAGGGAAAAGTCATCTTCTTTTCAGTGTGGTCTTTAGATTTTCCTTTGAATTCTATTTCTCTCTTCTTATCCAACCCATATGACTGATGGGTTACTCCAATCTCCATCTCAACCTTGAGAGCACATCGAATGATTTACTCATAGCAATTTATGTCCCTTATGGCTAATTCCCTTTAAAGACTTGGTTTTAAGCCACTAATGAATCGATCAATCTTACTCTCGGGTTGGATAACAATACCAGAAGCGTACCATGGAAGTTTGGTAAACTTTTCTTCATAGGTACCAACAGATTCATCATCCTTTTGGTTAAGATTTGAAACTCCTTCTCCATATTTGTTCGAAGAATAAGAGGGAAATACTTATTGAAATATATGTTCTTGAACTCATCCCATTCCATGGACTCAATTTCATCACTTTGCCTCGTATTCTTAATAAGATTCCACCATTGATCAGATTCACCTTTCAAATGATAAACTGCTAAGATGACTTTATCATTTTAAAAACATTGAAGAACAGAAAATATCTTTTTAGTGGTATTGATCCATTGTTCAGACACTAATAGATCAGAAGACCCGCTGATTAATGGTGGACGCTGCCTCATGAAGGATTCAACAAAATGTAGCTCCTTCCATTGCTCGTTTGGAAGTCCTGCATGATTCATAGCATGAGAATGTTGTGTGAGCATGGCTACAAGATTTTTCATTCTATCTCCCATAACATTTGGTTTCTCAGGGGGACAATCATTGCATTTCTCGTCGCATTCCAAATTAACACGGTTCTTTCGGGTTGTAGCCATTGACTAAAACCAAGAAGAATAGTGTGAGAAACAATAATTATAATAGGAAAACCACATAATCAAGAATGAAATTTCACACTTACGGTCCTATCATAGGTTGTTCATGGCCATTTCTAAAATACTATGATAGTGTTCTATGCTTAGACATATCCTTAGGGTTCTTACTAAGGAATTCACATCCCAGTTTCCAAAGGTTGACTATACCTTTCCTCTGATACCAACTATAACGACCCATACATCACTTAAATTGTTAATACATAAAAATTTAATCACACTTATTACAACATATAAAAAACCATGAATGGACCGTATAGGTATAGTGTCTTTAGAAACTGGGAAACATAAACAACTGGTTCATAAAACATCTACACTGTCTCCCATTTATTTTATCATATCTATAGTCCCCTTTTGGCATATCTTACTTAATAACCTTCTTCCTAACCTTGGGAAAGAAAACATACAAAAGGGTGAGCTCAAATGCTCAGTATGTGTTAACAAAAGAAATATCAATTACATCAAATTCATAATAAAATAACATTTTGAAAATCATACCCTACAAAAGAGATCATAATTTCATAACATGGGATAAATCATGGTAGTGAAATGTTGTCCCAATAATCATAACATAAAACATGAAACATTGTGGCATACACACATAATAATAGAGAATCATTTCTTATTAGTCAGACTCATTTCCAATACTATCTTAACGGACATAGTCCATTTCTAAACCGAGATCACTCCTCATTTCAGTCCTATTTCACTGATGCAGTCTAACCTGCCGTTCCAGCCATGTCTACCTCATGAGATATAAAATATTTACCCAATGCATTGGAGGGACATATATGTCCCCCCTATCTCATAATGATACCATTCTTATGTGTTCCACAAAATCATAAATCATACATAATTGCATAACCCATGTAATAAAAATGGGATTATTAAACATCATGATATAATAAAACAATTATATATGATAAAGGAATTCATAAAAATAATTCCATTACATCATAATCAAATAAATGTAATAATAGGGATAGATACATAACCCTATAATATCATAGATGAAAAATAATTTTGATAAAACACTGGGACTCCATTTTTGAGAAAATATCCTTTCTACTTCTAAAACATTTTCCTTTCTTAACATGTCATACAATTTTAAACTAAATGAAAATGATTAAAAAAAACTTGAAAACATGTAAAGGATGATTCTTAGAAATAATGTATTAAAAATCCATTCATGCCATATAAGTTAAAAAAACATTCTTCTCGTACTTTTGTCGAAAAAGTCAAAAAGTACTTCGTACGAAAAACGAAAAAAGATTCCTTTCATATCCTTTACTAAAAACTCAATGAAGGGTAAAATTGGATTTAACCATTGAAGGTGCATGGAAACAATATTAAATAGTGAGCTAACATGGATGTGTATGAAAAATTACACCCCAGTCAATACCAAAGTATAACAATCTCGGATAAATATGAGATTGTGATATTTTCCCTTACCTTAGGTCCGATTTTCTTCGTAAGTGTCCAAACCTCCTGTATAATGATTTAAATAATGTCATTGACTTATTCCAGAATCATAATCATTGTTATGATATCATATATGGCCATATTCTTAGCTTCTTACTAGTAATATTTCATTGCTACTTGTAATTCGGGTGTTTATTACTTTTTGTTCTTATGTGTGTTTTGTCGAATAAATTCTTATTCTTATCTGTAGGTTATAGATACATCATTTCAAGAATGGTATTAGTGTAATATATATTATATTCATTCATTAAATTCATTTATATAATCATTATGCAATGAATATCATGTAGAACGAGTCGCATCACATCGTGGAGACGGTATTCCGTACGTATGCACGAGCGATGATATCGTTCCCGTGATCGTGGAATTATATTGGAGTTTATGTATACTATTTCAGAATCAATATCACTTTACAATAATCATATATATTTATTTATTTGCACCACTATACCCATCCATGTAAGGTGGTGATGGAAAATTGATTACACAATGGGGTGGATATGGTATTCTGTACGTACGCACGCACAGTGATTTCGTTTTCCGTAGGATAGATAGATGGTGAAATAGGGTTGTTTAATAATTATAATAACATATAATTATATGAGTGATACTGATTTTATTATTTCATACTGAAAAAACTAAAGAAGAAGAAGTGGAAGAATAAATAAAGTTGAAATAATCGGTAACAGACATTACCTCTTCTTTGATGCGTCTCTTTGAGACCTCTTGTTAGGGCACTAAAATTGGTCTTTGAAGAAGACCCGGAACTCTAGGATGTTTCTAAGGAAATGGGGAAGTAAAATGGTAAGGTATTGGCCTATCTTGGAGGCTAAAATTGGTGTTAGGAGGAGAGGGAGGAGGTTCCCTTTTATAAGGGAGGAGAGGGGCACCTTTGGAAATATAAGAAATATTAGTTTATATTAAATCCCAACCCCACATAAAAACATCCAAAATGAGTCATATCCGAATATTAGATGAGATAAGGTTGTAATCTCATCATCCAATAATATTTAGACATGTTAGGAATTTATTTTAAACATTATCAACTTGATTTTTCCTTATTTACCAATTTAATTTTATTTGTGGTAATAATATTCTATAATTTAAATTGTTAAAAATAATTACAAATATGTTGTCAATTTTCCATAATTTGACACTTTATGAGATTTTCAACCATATAAAGTTTAATTTATAATTTTTAAATAACTTTGTAATTTTTAATCAATTTTATAATATGTTATTTTTATAAAATAACAATAGTGTCAATTTTGACACTATTCATTTATTTGAATTTAAATAAAATATATAAAGAAGATATGTTTGAAATAAAAGATTTAATAGATTTATAAAATGTCATATTTATCTATTAAATTAGTGGATCACATTAAATAGTTCATATAATATTTATTTTAATATTTTTAAAACCATTTATATGATATTTTAATTCATAAAAGAATTTCAACATTACTATTGTGTCATAATTATTGATAATTATTTAATCCCTAAAAATTATAAATAAATTTCTATGATGTATATAATTTTATTAGATTTATGGATACTATTCAGGTTCGAATATTCATTAAATGTATCACTAAATTAAAATTATTATACTCATAATATTTAAGAAATTGACATGTTGTCACATTCTTTGATTTTATTAATAATTAAATTATTTTCATGGAAAAAGTCCATTAAATGAATCTAATCAGACACATAGGTGATATGAGTCTAATTTTAGTCATCCATTAGGATTTTTTCAGGTGTTATGGTAATTTTATAATCTTATATTTACCTTTAATTACCCGATTTACCTTTAACTATCATAAATAAAATTTACCGTAGTTACTATTCATAATGTCCAAAAATAAAAATTTGCCTATTAAAATAATTTGGATACACTGATTCCAAATATGGAATCCATTTTTTATAATTAAAAACATATATTTTGTAGTAATTAATTTAAAAGAAATATCGTTGTTAAGAAAACATGTTTTAAAAGTTAAAACATTGCCAAAGATTGAAATGTTTTTACCTATGAATTCAATGTGAAATTAATGCTAATGATATACATTATATTATATGGTAAAAATATATTCTATTTATACTTTAAAACCATTCAATATTATTATTTAACCATATAAATTATCTAAATGGAAAAAGTTGGTTTTTATTAAAAATTAGCGTATTTTTACTATTCATCAAAATATGAAAGTTATCAGAAAAATATCAAAATTTTATCCAAAGTAAATTTTTATATATTGATTCAAAAGAAGAAATTTATTTTCTCAAACTGAACTTATAAACGTGTCAAAAACTATAATTAATGTGGGTGCGCCATCAAAAGGCGGCAAAACTGCATTTTTTGAAAAATACTTATTTTAACCGAAAAAATTATTTTGTTCTCTTACCATGTTCTAGAAAATGTGTAAGATGAATAATAAAAATCAAAATGTAGTTAATACTATTCATAATGGCTAGTTCATAATAATATATTGTTGTTTAGTGAAACCTGGTATTGCGTACTACACACGCTATCGAGGAAGGTTGCGATTGCGTGTAATGCAAGCGAAGTTCGTATTTGTGTGTTGTGAAAGATTACATTGGTGTTGCGTATTACATAAGACATAAAAAAAATTCCAATAAAATCTCAGGGTGTTACATATCTAGCCCAATTGGATCTTCTTAAATATTCCCTAACAATATCCCAAAAATCCTTAATTACATTTATATTCCATCCATGTGGAATAAGGAAACTCAAGGAAGCCTTTTGGCACAAACCAAATGGAATCACCCGATTAAGATGTCACATCATCTCCCAATCACCTTCCCTTTATTTTACATCTCCACCCTCCACTATCTATATTACATTACTGTATGAAAATAAAATTATATATAATAGAATAGGATTTTTATGATATTTTTTCTAACTATAAAAACACACACATCCATCTAATGCATATCAGACATACTATTTATGTGTAGGGAAAACAACCACTTCAATAATTAATTATTTTTCATTTCTCCTGTACCACATAATATTATAAAAATTATGATGGAAATAAGGTTTATATAAATCATATATTATATTAAAAATATATTTATACTTAATTATTATTTTTATAAAATAAATATTCTTTACATTATATTTGATGTAATTACCATAATTTTGTTTGAAGAAATGTCGACTACCTCCCCATTAAAACGATGTGATTTGTTTACAAGATACAAGGAGTGTATTAAGGATGGGTTTACTGAATGTTTATGACATATAAAATTATATATATAACTTTAATTAAATTTTACTCATATAAACTTTTAGTTCATTTTCATTCATTCTTTCAATATGAAAATTAAAATAGAAACATCATTCATGTGTAAATAAGGCATACCATCACCTTGAATGACGTATTCCATTTATTACGTCATAATTATAATGATTATAATTATATAATAATAGTGGATATTAATGATGTTTATATCATTATATACATTATGGTATAATGATATAAGTATAACGATCAGTTATATATCCAATTAAGACACATGTGATGTACAATGCAAACATTACCTGAACTGAATACATAACATAAGAATGTTAACACCAGAGGAATATAAGGTTATATTAAAACCATATAATGTAGTATTTATAATAATATTATTCTATTTATTCATTTTCGTTAACATATATTAATTATACCAGAATATTATATGAGTACAAAGAGAGTTAATACACAGGTTAAGGGGATTTCATCTCACTCTTTACTCCTATAAGATACAAGCTTTTTTCACCACAGATTACTTTTTTTCCTATATGTACATAAAATAATTATATTCAATACATATTATACAGAACTTTTTTTCCACATATCCATTTTTGGTCATTATTTTATGGTGATTAGGTTTCAAAATCTACCAAATCGGTAAGAAAGTGTTCTCTTAATTTTTCATTATTGATACTCATGTGTTATTATGAACATAAATTATTATTGAGGTGTATACAATTAAATTTTACATTTTATATATTAAATATCCTTAAATTAGTGATATTTTATGATTCATGTTATTTTATTTTCTTTCATGGAGAGTATGATCCCATGATAGAAATGTATAACTGTTTGTTGAGACAATCTCGTTGGTTTTTTAATATTTTTTATGTCTGTGCTTCCATTTATGAAATATTATAATAAATTATTCATGATTTTTTGTAATCCTATATTTATTCAGTATGTACACATGTATTAGTACCTTTTTACACTCAATTATACTTAATATATTAATTTAATTAAAATATAACAGTCCCTCTATCTTGCTAGAAAAATATTTTATTCAAAAAAATGATTTAAAATATTTTGAAAATGTTTTAAAAAATATTTTCAAAACATATTTGATACCCAATTTCAAGGAAAAATAAATTTAACTATGTTTTATGGTTTTCAATGATTCTTTAATATGCCTTCATAGATATTTTCAATGAAAACATTTTTTCTAATTGGATTTTTGTTTTAAAACCCATTTTCAATGCATAATGGATAATTTCATAAGGAGTTGTTTAAATATCATGAAAAACTATTTACCTTCTAAGATATCATCCATTGATGATACCCATTCCATTATGGGAAAAATATATAACGGTTCCATTCATATTATGTCTCATAATAGAATATATTTTGAGGGAATGATGTTAATGAATCCACTTTTCCATCACATAATAAATGAGTCTAAAACATGCTTATTTTGAATGTTTATATTTATCATGAAATGATTATGAAACCTGTCACTTTTTAAATGTTATTACATTATTCAGTGATAATAACATCTATTTCATTTCATGGGTTATGATATGACTATTAATGTTCCTGTGGAATATTTATGTTGATATTATTATGATATGGGAGGGGAATACATCTCACTACAATGCATTAATATATAAATTATACCTCATGAAAAATAAAAATATGGTCTTGTGATTGATACTTTATTACTATGACATCCATTGGATTTAAGAGTGGCTACAAATATTTTATGAGGAATGATATCATTCTACTAATATGTAAATAGGAGTGAACACTTGGTATCATGATGGTATGGTGATTGAACCCATACTACCAATATGGTCCTTGAAGTAATGCCCTAGCTACTATGGAAATAATATTATATGCTTATGTTTCTACCAGAATTCCATTTTTAATTCCTATGTTACACATTCATGGATTATTATCATTATTTTATTATTTTATGTGTCTTATAAACATCCAATATTTTTTAAATGATTCCAATTATAATAATTAATATATAGGGTCTAATGAATTATTTTCATCATCAAATTATCATACTTTATTCTCCTGTTTATGCTTATATGTCTCCCTTGTTTACCCTTAATGGGAATCCATGTTATCCATTTTTATGTTTCCATTCTTATATGTTATGATTATCTGTTCAATTTTCGAGTGATCTACGAAGGGATCTAATAAAAGAGAAACTAGTGGGAGATGATGTTTCTCATTTAGGTACTAGTTTTTATATTTTCAAGATTCCAAAGGATGTAGATCAATTAAGGAAATTGGGAATCTATTTCTATAATTAGAAAGTATCCCTTAAAAGTTATATAATGTCTATGTTTGAAGATAATGTGATTATACAATATCAAGTATAAATGTAAATGATATATTTTAAATAATACAAGTATAATGGGGAAAATATTAAAAAAGGTAATGAAATGTTACCAATGATCAGTAAGGTCAAAAATTACTCTTCATAAATGAGATGAATTGATGTGAATTTTTTTAGGATATATAATTATTATGAAAACCAATAATGATGAAGATAAACTACAATTTAATATATAATAATTGAAAAATATAATGTTTTGATCAGGAATTGTTCATTTTTCCTTTAGTGAATATAAAAAAGTGTGATTTATGTAGACAATAAATTACCTACATATAGTTTAGACAATCACTAATAAGGATATCATAATCATAATATTTGTTTATGAGATCCCAATATTTAATTTACTATGGAAACTACTTTTAAAAATGGTGATTGTTCCATGATCTGTAATTGTTCAAAAATGTGCATCCTTCATTCCTATTCTCTAAATCAAAATGTTCTGTAGATAACCTATGGACATAGCCATAATAGGGTTTATATAGATATATATTTAGGTCATGTAAAATAAATAATTACTAGATTAATATGTTAACTTATATAATTATCATTCTAAAATGAACATGCATAAGATAATAATCCATTATTTAAAATGTTTATGTCATGTCTAGGGTAATTCTTGTTGTTCAATAAATGTATGTGGTATCAAATTTCCTAACATGATACTCAATTTGAGACATATAATACTATTTTTTAGAATTTATTTTTTCTTGACTTAGTATGCTTAATATTTTTATTACATAAATATATATGATTCTAGGGATCTTTATTCTCATGATGCCTTTTAAAATTTCTATGAAAATAATCATTAATATACTATGATATTTATCGTTGGAAAATAAAGTGGACACTCTAACAAATCTTTCCATTGTTACACATTATAAAATGATTTATGAATTAAATTTACACATAATTCAACCTGAATGATAGAGAAGACAACATTATTTGTGAATTAGGTATATTACATTTCAAAATAATGCTTTTAATATAATATCATTATTGAAAACACCCTTAACAATCTCTCACATAAAACTGCATGTGATAACCTTGAAAAATATATATGAAAGGGTGGATCTATTAAGCCCATTAAGTTAAAATAACGAAATATGGTAAAAATTTAAGATGATATGAATATCAAGGGTAATAAAACGACTTTAAATCAAAAAAATAATGATAATACAAGATATATAATGATAACCATAAAGATACATCAAAAATTTGGAAACAACATAAATGACTACATCATAAGTAAAGGCTAAGAATGAAGAAAACATAATATATAAAGTCCAATAATGAAATAAGTATTAATACATGTCACAAAATTATGTTTCATGATACTCAAAATTAACAGATGATTTGGATTTCTATATAATTTTGGGTGCATCTGTCACTTTTATTTCATTCTCTTACTTAACTATGCCACATAGATCATTCAATATGGATTCATTCATAATGACAATTCATTACATGATATTTTACTGTGTAATAAATAAATTTATGTACCAAATAAAGAATATATATCCTTAAAATTTAAATAATACTAATAATAAATGGTCATGGTATTCATTACACAATTTCATTAAAATTCAAAATTAATGTTTATATTTTGGTATCCTAACAACATCATTTAGAAGTTCATAAAAATGGTTTATGAGAAAAACATAGGTCTATCATAATTTGGACAAAAAATTTGAAGATATAAGGGAATTTAAATAAATATCCCATCATTAGAAAATGAAAGTAAAATAAATATGATAATAATGAAATTGTTTATAGAGGAGGAAGGAAGAACTTTTACAAAATTCCCACATGGTAACGACTGTAAATGGGAAGAATTAATTTGAGGGAAAGGGTTATATAATTATTTATATATCATAACGGATGTATGTGGGGGTTTGAAACTAACCTCCATTTTTATGATTAAATAAGAGGCATATAATAAAGGATATTTTGAATAAAAGTGAGAAATAGAGGGTTCCTTTCATTAAGAGTATGACACCAAAAACATGAATGGGGAATCAATTGATCTTTGGGTAGTTTCAGAGGATTATAGAGATATAATGGAAGCATAATGTTGTACACAACGGATTTTTAGTGAAGATAAATGGGAGTATGGGTGATTTTATATAGAAAATGATAGGAGAATTTGTTAATATTTCACCAAAATAGGTTTTGGAATCTATATAAAGAAATATTCAATACCAAAAATCATCCCATAAATATTCCCATTGCTTTTTTCAAAAGGTAGTGTTTTTAAAAATTTTAATATGAAAATGGTAGATATTATAAAAATATTACCAATTCTAATGCATTGGTGAATCACACTTTTAATAATATGAATTTAATATCAAAAAATTATTTACATGTATTAAATGATTCATAAAAGAATTATAAAATTATAATATTAATCATAAAATAAAATTATTTTTTAAAAAAAATTAAAATTTGGCTGAGGATACCCATAATATTATTAATTACATCATTTTTTGTAATTATGATTTCCTAATACACACCGTACATTTATACGTAATATTATTTTTTCCCAAAAAATCGACTATCTAAAAAAGTAATGAATAATTCATATTTTCCTATCATTGACATTATATTTCCAAATATATTATTCATTTCATCAAAATAATATTATAATTAAATTAATTTTAAATTAATTAAATAAAAACAAATATTTGTTGAAAAATAATATTTTTTTTGAAATTGTAGTTTTTTCAACAATAATAAAGAATTATACATTAAATCATAAAATGTATTTTATAATTTATATTTAATAAAAATATTTTAATAATAAATATTTCATTAAAATATTATTTAATTAAAAAATAATGTAATCTCTCATACTAAATAATTTAATTGAATGTAATATACCAAAAATTATTATTTGTGTTTATTAAAATAAAATTGAAAATATATTCAATAATATATAAAAATAAAGTTACATTATAAATTTGATATAAAATTGACAAATATAACATTAATAAACAAGTGTAAACTCTGTGAGTATGGTGTATGATTGTTATACATTTATGGGGTCATTCTGCAAACATGATTTGGATTGTGATCTCGATGATCTAGATCATTTTCTATAAATAGTTTTTTGCATACATATGATATTGGATGAATCCTTGGAATTGGTCAAGGGATAAGAATAAGAATTATATCTCCTTTATAATATATGATTAATTTTTAACAAAGTGTGCAATCATACTCGATGAGGCCATTAATTTACTATTCCATTTTAATTGGATTTTTTGAATCCTTGTTTATGTACTAATAATTTTATCACTCATTAATGGTTATATTATAAATGATAATGTTTCATAATAGTATGTCGAATCCTATTATAAAGTAAAAAATAATTTTATGTGTTCTATATAAACATATCATATATTAAAACAGTAAATCATAAGATTTTTTTAAAAAAAAATGTGTAATTAAAATCATTCCCCTTGATATTTTCCACCCAAAAAAATTCATTTCACCCCCATAAATTAGATGAGGGTAATTTTAATTCATAATTTATTATTGTTACCATGATTCATAATCCATAATTTGGTTTATCCACAACACTTTTATATGTTCTGTTGTCTTTTGTCAGATAAATTTTTTCTTAGATCTATGTTCTTCACTATATACTCATAATATGAGATATCATTATCCAATAGTACCACCACAAGATTGAGTACATGTGAGGGTCCATGTATGTACTTTTTTAAGAGTTATACATTGAAAAAATCATGAATATAACTTTGATTATATGTACGTTAATGTTAATAGGCCACTACTCCGATACAATCAAGGATCTCCAAGGGGTTGGAACATCTGGTACAAAGCATTCAATTATTTTAAAATCTCACCACATTATTCCATGGAGAGTTGCAGATTTATAATATGAATCCATCATAAAAATCTAGGTCTCTTTGATGATTTTGATAATATACCATATGTTTCCTTAGAAATTATTTAATGTATAACTAATTGATTATAATTTTTTCCATATCTCCTAAAAAATATCAAGACATGGATTTTTTTTATTCCCTAACATAACCCCAAAGTTAATGTGTTATGCATATCTTACAAAAAATATAATTATAAGTATTTATATATTTTCTTTAGGGTGAAATACTATTGTATGAGAACTCAACTAGAAGAATATGATGATCCCATCCTCATTTTTTGCAAATTGATAATGCTCTTGAAATTTCCTAATGTTCCTAGATAGTTCTCTCTGATTGGACATAATTTTAATTGTGAAATTTTTTGATAATGGTCAACATTGTTCATAGATAATTTTTATGAATTTTCATGAACAATGAGTTTAATATTTGAGCTCAATAATGTAAAATCAAAAGTGTTACTCTAGATATTTTGACTAGTTGTCTAATGTATTTCTGTGGAAGTATGTCTAGTGATAATTATTCTAGTATCACAATGATGTATAATGTCTTTATAAGAGGATCCACCATAACCTATATATAATTATTCTATATTTATGTCATTGGAAGTCCAATGCAAAATTTGATAGTGATTTTTCCCATTTCCACCAAGGTATAGGTAATGGTGTAATCATCCCCATGGATTTTTTTCTTTATTTTATAACTTACTTACATATAAGACATATTAGGGTATAATTTTTGTTCTTTTTCATCATATTTTTTCACCAATAGTTTTATCGGGTATCCCGATACATCATTGAGGTTTTTGTGTGGATGGAAAATTTTGATCTATGTCCATCATCTAACACCTCATTCTTTAATAAAGATTTTATGTTTCAAAATGTCTTGACTAAAATCGTATGACACTTTCATCATTATAATTGAAAACCATGTATTTATCTTACCCTATAGTGTCTTCATTCTTATAAATTACCACATAAACACATTTATCGTCTATTAACCACTACAAAAGAGGTAATTGAGAAATAATTTGTGAGAGGATTGATGAATCCCCATCAATTTTGATTTCCATGTCCATGCATTCCAATTCAATGAATATTAGATCACTATAAATCCACATAAGTGATAGAATATTCAAATCCCTTCTACAGAGATAGTCTTTCACTTTTTTTTTCTCATTATGGTTGTGTATTGACAAGTCATATACTTTGATCAGATCTGACCATCTAAATTGGTACATATTTATCACATAATGTGTGAATATATACTTAATTATTTTTTGGTCCATATATATTTTACACTTCTACAAAAAGTGATTTTTCTATCAAATTTAAATATAAAAGACCACCTCTTCTTCCTAAATATCATACAATGGGTAGTTATACTAGTGAATCATCAACTAGAGAGATGAATAAGCTATCACTTTAGTAATCTTCATTAACTCGCTAACAAATCATTTTTGAATCATTGATGAATTCAATGAAAATTATCCACCTGATAGTAGAATAAGAACATGGGATGTGATAAGCCTTTTTTAAAACACTTTTTAGATGTATTCACATTAATAATTACAATAAATATTTACTCCCATCCATGTTATCTTGTTAAGGAGGTTTGAAAACCGTGAGACATTTCTCACAAAAAAGAGATACTACCTAGATAACCCATGCAAATAACTAATTTCTCTCACATATATTGGCCTGAACCATCCTTCAATTGTGTCAGTCATTAAAGGGTCATTATATATCCCATTAAATTTGATGTTATGCCTCATTAACAATACATACTTAAAATAAATCTCAGATTTTTTTAATTTCCAAAAATTATTTCTTTCAAAAGGTCATTATCATATTACTCAAATGCTATTAATGATCCCATTTTATTTTATAGTGTGTTATGATATCAGCCACATGAAAGAAAAAAAATTCTATGTAATATCTATAGACCTTATTCAACATGTATATGACGATTTTTTGTGCATTAAGAAATCTAAATGGAATCATTGTGAACACATAGTGTTCGTACATTGATTGAAATGAAATCATGGGGATATCCTTGTTCTTCACTCTAATTTGTTAATATGTTGACTGATGGACAAACATGGAAAAGTATTTATATTTATGTAAATTATTGAATTACTATGAAATAGGAGTAATACAATACTTTTTTCATGATCTTCTTGAGATAATCATAATCTAATCAAAAGTGCATTGACTCATCATTAATATTAATTAAATGGATTGGTGGACCCCTTGATGATGAACATGGGCATATAAACCATTTATATAGATTCACCTACAGTTGTTTCTTTATCTTCTATACAACCAAAAAATCAAACCTATATGGATTCTTGGATATTTGAAGTAGGGAATGTATAATGAAGATTCAAAATTCAACATATCTAATAGGAGGAAGACAAGACAATTCCTTGTAAAACACATCATTGTATTCCCTCCCAATGGAATTGTCTTCAATTATGATCACTCTTTAGAATCAATAATTTGAGAAGATATACTTGATCATAGTGTAATAATATCCATGATTTTGATAATGTTACTAAAAATGATTCATGTTTATCTATATTTTTTTCAATATCTGAGAGAAATTTGAAATACAGATAGTGATTTCCTTCTCATGAAAATTTATGTTGGCTCTATAAAGGGATAAAAAATATATTACCAAAATTCATTCTGATTACACCTATGGTAGTATGAAATCATTATCTAAAAAAACCCCAAACATTGATATTAGATGATTTATATACTTGGGATTCAATAACTACCCTATTTTATATTTTTACAGACATCTATACTTATAGGATTTGTGGTGTTGTTTTAATATTTATACTAAAAATTCTAGATAAGAATAAATTTATAGAACCAGAATCAAATAGTACATTCTATAATCATGAATAAATAATTATCATACTTTTCACCACTTCATTTTCCGGATTTACATTATCAATAGTGATTGAATAATCCCACCCTTTCTATGATAGAGGATCTTGGTTGCCTCAGAAAAAATTGTCTTAGTTCATTGGTTTGAAAAGTACCAAGGTTCCTTATAGTTTTAATAATGAATAATGCAACAAGGTTTGATCAAATCACTGCAATACACCATCATAGTAGAATATGTTTCATGTCAATACATATTTGTTTGGTTCTATTATTTTCCACACCTACAACATTTCCTCATCCCCGTTACACAATTTTACAGGTGCTTCTTTCTACACCGTAGACAAGAGGGGTGTTAAAATTTCATGGAACCACTATATT
Source organism: Viscum album (assembly GCA_963277665.1). NCBI lineage: Eukaryota > Viridiplantae > Streptophyta > Magnoliopsida > Santalales > Viscaceae > Viscum > Viscum album. The sequence goes on from OY728142.1 coordinate 1,653,089,780, forward strand.
TTTCCATTAAACCGCCATAATTATACTCCACATTCTACTTTGTATCCCCATAATAAGAATTTGATCATGAAATATCTGTTATGACATTGAATGAAAATAGGATAGTTTCATCATAGCTATCAAAGTCTCATATCGATATGAATTTTGGTAGATGGGTTTTTATTCCACCAATGAAGTGGTTAAGCATTAAATTTGGGTAAGTAATAGATCCAAATGCATATAATTCTACTATTTTTATGTTCTAATCATATTACCTCATAGATTCATCATCTAATTTCTAGATAGAAATGATATCCATTTCCTCTTTAAGATGAATAATGACGGAAAATATTTCCCAATTATATTTACTAGGAATCCATCCTCCCCATTATATCAATATCTTCATCAGCAGTATTATTTTTAATCAATTTCCTCCACTAATAAACTTCACCATTCATAGGATAAACCTATATATTGAGATTATATTTCTCATAACATTGAATGATTGAAAAAAACATATCATTCTTGTTGATAAAATGTTCCATGATTAAGAGTTCAGATGACTGATTTGATGATAGAGGCCTTGTTTCATAAAGTATTTGATTGAAGGTTGTTATCTCAGAGAGGGATTTATACACTCTTCATAGTAACATTTTTTATTCCATACTAGATTCATCTATGAGAATGTCAACATAATGTGTGTTATTCTTACTCCCATCAGGTTGGGTCTCTCATTATGGTAGTAATCATATTTTTCATTACATTGAATTCATACATGATTACTTTTTTCCCCTAGATACTATATAGAATAAAAGAAATATTTTGGATTATTATATTAAAACATAAAATAGTTTATTTAATGATATTCAAGGGATATCTTATAACATATTTTTATTTCCTTCACTTATTGATTTCTAGGATCAATCTATAATATCCATTATCTATTTACAAAAATATATTCTTATGGGAATATATTTAATCTCACAATAATGGTTCGTAATGAACTTATGAATTTCGCATAGAATATCCCATACGAGTGTTTGAAAAGGTGTGCATTAAGGCCTATAATCATGTACCAGGTTATCCAAAGTGTGGAACAAGACAACATGACATAGATGTTTCACCTAAGTACATCTATTCCAAAATCCCATTTACTTCTATTAACCAGACATGGATGTATTTTCCTAAAAATCCACATACACTATACATACCATTATTTATTTATGTTTTCATAAAATATTTCTAATATCAATGAAATTTTATATAGTTTTTAAGCGAAATCTCAAAAAAAAGCTAAATTATTTTTATGATTCCAACTATAAAAACTCCTCCTTTTGTTACACAGGAACTCTTGATATATTACATAAAATTAATTTTAATTAAACCCTAAATAACTATATATCCTGTGTAATGGATAATTAAATACATTAAATTTCATCTTATAACATGTAATACAACATCATTATTGAAAACATCTTTAACATGATTTCAATTAAACCATCATGGGAAAACCTCATCAAAAAAATATGATAAGGGTGACTGATAAATCCCATTAATGGAACAAGGGTGAAATAATTCAAAAAAATTATACAATAAGAATATAAATGAACATAAAAAGTGTAGTAAATTTAATCATGTCTGATATGAAACAAAATAACATGATAAAAAAGGAATAATTAGAAATGTGGAAAAAACGTAAAACACTACATCATTGGTCAATAATACAACCAGGAAATCATAAAGGAAAATTTAACATAAATATATATAGATTACCCCATATCCCAATATGGTATATGATGATAATAAAAATTACCATGTAAATTTGATAGATATTTAATTTTGGTCTCACCCTTCACATTATTTTTAATCTCAGGCTTATTTGTGCCACATATATCATAAAAAATGGATTCAGTTATTTTTATATTTCATTCCCTGATCATGTTGTTTGTAATAAATAAATGTAATTCATAAATAAATTTTATACAAGTGTATAAATTTGAATAAACTTGATTGGAAATAAGTATGGTATTTTTTATGAAACTTCATTGAAATTTGAAAATTGAGGTGAAATTTCGACAGCATAACAGTTGTGAATAGCAATTCATAAAAATGGTTGATGATAATGAGATGGTTATTACATAATTTGGAATTATTTTCGGAATCAATACATATATGTAAGGAAATATTTCTTCATTAGGAATCAGAAATATAAGTAATATGATAATATGAAAACATGATTAAAGGAGAGGAATTAAGAACTATTATGAAACATTGACATTATAAAGGGTGTACTAGGGAGGACATACACCTTGAAAAAGTGGTATCTCAACATTTATACATTATAAGGGATAATTTAGGGTTGTTAAAAAGTATAACGTTTTAATTAATTAAAAAAATGCAGCATATAGTAGAGGATATTCTTGAATAAAATAGAGAATGAGAGGATCACTAACATAAGTGTATGACACCAAAATCATGAATGGTGCTTCATGATGGATTGGTGGAAAATTGGTCAGAATAAATAGAGAAGATGACATAGTGAGGATTTATTCTAATGATTTTGAGTGATGACATGTTAATGATTGGGGTGGTTTATATATGAAATAAGAAAATAATTCATTAATATTTCACAAAAATAGTTTTTCGAATCCATACAATAAAATATTAAGAAACCATCCCATTTTTTTCCCATTGTTTCTACTAAATGGGATGTTTTGTAAATTTTTTATTAGAAAAAGTGATGAAATTATTAAAATAATAACCTTTATTATGGGGAAGTGAGTAACAGATTTAAATAATTGAATATAAAATTAAAAAGAAATTATTTTATTTTTTAAAATATAAGACATGGATTCATAGAATTAAAAAATAAATAATAAAATTATATTATTTTTATGAGGAGACATATTTTTGGAGATTTATACCAAATATAGTATTTAGTACATCATTTTTTGGTCTTTATGATGGCATAAAGACATTGTATATTTATAAGGGTTTTAATTATTATTCAATAATTTAATTAAATCAAACAATTATGAAAAAACCACTTGGTATAATCTTAAAATTATAATACAAAAAAAATATTTTTTATTGTACCTAAATAACTTGAGGAATATGTTCTTTTTCACTTTTTAAAAATAATATCCCATATTTATTGATAATGATGTATTTTTTCCAAAAAAAAATTTCAAACCCAAATAAAGCATTATATTTGACTTCATCAAATGTATATACAAATTTACATTTAAAAAATATTTGTTTTATATTAATATTTATTAAAAAATTATGTATTTTAGAAATTCATTAATCCCTCAATAATATATTCTTTAATTGAATTGAATATTACCCAAAAGTATTATTCATGTTTTATAGTATCAAAATATTTATTTCTAAATTATTAATTATAAAATATCATACATAATCAATTTTCTTGAGTCATAACATAAATCCTTCTAAAACACCAACATATGACCTAAGAGTAATTTGTTTTTTGGTGAGACATTCATAGTGTCATTTAAAAATCATGGTTTCTATTGTGATCTCAATGACCATTATCATATCACATAAATTTTTTCGCTGATGTTTATGTTATTAAATCTGATCTTTGTTTTTTTCAATCGAGAATAACATAGATTCTGTCTCCCTGTGATGCTTCGATAAATGTGCCTCCAATGATGCAATATTAATCTATGAGGCCAACACTTCATTTTCCAGAGTAAATTGGATTGGATAAATATTTATATAATAATTATTTTATCATTGTTTAATGACTAAATTATCAATGATAAATATTCTTCACAGTATTTTGAATCCAATTAGATAGATGAAAAAAATATGTTCATCTATTATCCATACTCATATTACACAAAAATTGGATGAAAATTTAATGTTATCTTTAATAGGTCATGTAGTTATAATTAAAAAATAGTAGAAGCTGAAATTTTTTAATTTATAGTGAGAAATCTATTAAATTATAAAAAATTTGGAATAAATTAAAATTCATGTCATTGTTTCAATGGAAATTTCCATAGTGACGATGCATGAATTTATAAATCTATCAACTGTGTAATAATAAAATATGTAAATAGTGGAATGCATATCCTCTAGAATCATAAAAGGTATACCTTGTTAATAAATCATGAGTAAAATGTTGATAATAACATTCCTATGATTTTAATTATAGAAGGTTAACAAACAGTTTGAGTTGTATCATTTCTGTAAAAATATGAATCATCACAGACACCTATAATTGGATAAAAATATTTGTATTAATGGAATATATAATATACATAATAAAAGTATAGCCAAATGGATATAATAAAGGAAAATGATGTTAAATGACAAATATAATGATCCGTGTAGAAAAATTAATATGTCTTAAACAATTATTAAAGAATGTCACAAAATTTTTCATGAAAACTATGAAAAGGAATCACTTCTAGAAGAAAAAAAATGATTCAATAAAAAGGAAAATAAATGATTTTACATAGAGATTTAATTGAATTTCTATAATGGATTTAGAATAAAAAAACTAAAATCTCAAGATCAAAATTTTAGATAAATCAAATCATGATGGAAAAATTGTGGACAATTGTGAATCATTTATTCTGACAAGGAAGGAATACATTCAGAACACAAATAAATGATTACGATATGAATTTTTAGTGATCAATAAATTTAAAAGGACAATTTATTATAATTATATATGAAATTAATCCACAATAATTAATGAGAATCATATTTGTTGACTGATAATGTTATTACTAAGTGTCAATCTAGTCTTGGGGAAATATTATAGGGAGAAAACAATTGAGAAAATGTAAAAATCCTAATCGTAACATTGATAAATATAAATTTTCAATTTTTTATTTGAATCATTATTGTTATAATTTTGTGACAAATATACATGTTGTTTGGGTTTGATGTTGGTTTACAAATAGATAGGTATTTATTTGATTTAAACATGAATAATTATTCCAATTATGAAAAATATACCCTCTTTGTATGAGCCTTAAAATAATATAATGATGAGAATTTGGAATAATATTAATTATTCATAAAGAAAAAGTATATACAAAAATACAAATCAATCATAAAAATAATATTTATCTTTCTATCTATAATAATGTAAAAACTATTTTATATATTATTTTGAAGAGTTGATTCCACCATGAAGAAGAAATTATAAACACATAAATTATTTTATTTTTTCATTAACAATGAATCAGATATCATTTAATAGTATGATATGAATTTCTATGATGTGAATTCCAATTTAATTATATGATGGGTTATTTCAGGATATTATTTAGGGACCATTAAATTCATAAAATTGTCAAATTAATGGATGTTTCTTTACAGAGAATCCTTAATATTGTCGGAATTACTATAATCTCATATGTATTTCATTGATAATTTTTTTTATCTCATAACTGGCCTTATTCATCCATTAAAATTAGGATGATAATCATAGATTCATCTACTCCAACAGCATGTATTTCCTCAAATAATCTATATTTTTAAATCTTGCATGAATTAGTTTAATTCATACATATCAAACAGATATTACATGTTCCAAATAATTCCTCTTATTCATCATTTATTAAATTAAAATTCATGATTTGTAAGACTGAACATTCCATACATTACTAACACAAACTTCTTATATCCATCATTGTTCATATGTATGTAACATGTGAATCTCACATCTTGGAAGATCCTCTTCTTCATATAGAAATAAAATCTCACATTGATTATAATAATCAATGTATATTATATTTGTTTTAAATCCCCATTATAATAGAGAAATTATTAATTTTGATTAGTGAACATCCGTATTTTATTTAAGTAAATAGTCTAACATCCCAACATGGTATCCACCAACTAGTTATTTTATATGTTCAGTCACATGATCAGAATCGTACATCCACATACACTAGAGGCTTCTAACTAGTAGTGAGTGTGTGATTATTAGATCATGGGGATAGAATACCCAATTTTATTAGAGTAACAAACCAATTTTAAAAAAGAGACAAATGTGGAATCACAAATAATGATAAATAATACATATACACGAAGAAAACAAAATAATGAAAATATAATATCCACCTAATGAAAGGGACATCCCATGATAATGTGAGTGTCAAGGATATAAAATGAAAAAAAAATAATTTGACTAAAAACTCCCATGTGTGTTTCGAACTATATCCAATTCCCTCATCCATGATTCATTCTAAAATTATCGATCTATACTTGTGAATTTTATATTAACTTATCCACAAAAAATATAGCATATTTGGGTACCGATCTGGTTGCCGAAGTAAGGTGTGAGTAAAACATATTAGGACACTACAAACACTGTCAAAAATAATATCCAACCTGATAACAGTATATTTATCTCTTTAAATAAATAAGTACAATGCATATGAAAACCAATATTTCAATTTCATTTATTCATTAGTTAACCACATTAACTGTTGGGCTTTCATGGGAACCCATACCACATTTAATGTTCTCCACATGCTAGATCCAAAATTCATCATATGTAAAATCAAATATTAATACATAATTTGACTTGTTATAGAGCTAAATGTATTCAAAGGTGATATCATAAGTCAATACCTTCATCATATCTTAGTAGAGCATAGATTATTCTCAAGGTACATATTATTTTGAAGTAACATTGATACCATTAATTAATTCATACTGACATTCCCATGCTACCATCAGTACACCAGAACATAAATAGGCCATTTTGACATTCTCTAACTCAAACATGAATGAACATCATTCGATTCATAAAAAAAATCACAAAAAACATTTTCACATTCCCTAATTAATAATTTAATTAACATGTACACATTCATAAAAAAACCAGTGAATGTCCATGTTCCTAACCATTACATCATAAATTAATGACAAAATTCCCATTCATAAGTACTTAACTATTTAATAAAGTCATTAACCAAATATTTTTTTACTAATTCATCACTCAATTAATCGCAAAATTAACCTTAATTATTTCAACAATTAATTTATTCATCAAATAAATTAGTTAATTTGTAAGATAGTTAATCATGATTCACAACCTAAAATACAATAATTAATCCCCAGTTAATTACCTCATTCTGAGTCTGAATTCTTCATAAATAGTTCAATAATTAACTGTATCAATAAAAAATATCAATTTATCCCAATTAATACAACAATTAATTATCAAAATTCAAACAACTATATATGTTAAAAATAATTTACAAATTAGTTATCTTATTCATTATCTCCAAATATCAAAATAAATCCACCAATTAATTATCTATTAAATAATATCCTAAATCACATAATTAATTCGTCGATTAATTTTTTTTCATAAATTAAATTAATTAATTAATTAAAAACCTTAATTAACAAAAAATAATAATTCAAAATTAAAAAGATTACTATAAATTATACAGTTTGAATACATATATCTGAAACACAAATATGGGAATTGATTATTAGACTGACTACATCAATTCACCGATGGATACTATCCAAACAACAATTATCAAAAATTGAAAGACACAAATATATAGATCCTAATATGATTTTTAAAGCCAGAAATATCAATCAAATAAATTATTTTTTGGAAATACTGATCTATATATATAATAATATATTTTGATCAAAACAAATATAAATATATGCATCCATAATAGATGAATAAAACTCTAAATTAATGAATAATTAGCGTCAAAAGATTAATAAAATAACAATTATATGATTCACTAACTATGAGATGAGAGAACCTTTCATGTCATAATTTATTCACAATTACAAGTGATTATGAACGTTTTGAATTTATATGGAGAGATAATAAATGTGAAAGAGGTCCTAGGTTGGATTAGTGGTTGAAAGAGTAATGTATTGGGGGTTCCAAGAATTTGAAATTAATTTTTAGTCTAAATTAATCCCCACTCCTAGTTTACTATACAAGGGAACATAGTTTTCACAATAGTGCACCAATAATGCAACTGTTTTGTAGGCATGCACAATTAATCCTAAAAGGGAACATATTTTATCAATCCCTCTATCAATGATGATTTTAACTAATGTCAATGGTCTCATGGTTTTCTGGATGAGGCATACAGTTTTCCTTAACTGGGTGCCAACCATGAAAAACCCATTTTCATTCATTTTCATCAAAATTTCAACCAAAAAACTCATGTAAACAGTCAAAAGAAATATAATAAAAATCGTACAGAATAATACAAGAAAATAAGCACCAAGAAACACTAGAAAATCTTGGGATTAATAATATCCACTCATTATAACTCATTATCATCTAGATTCACTTTGGAGATCCTATAAGATTTAGAGCAAAAAATATTGTTCTAATGTGATGGAATATCTGCTTCACATACCAATGTTCAACCTGTACACAACCATGTTTCCACAGTACTTGAAATATAAACACTACCTTTCCCTGAAACACTTTCTCACTACATTCCATCACATGTATCAAATTATCCTCAAATTATACATCATCATAATGATCAACATCTACCAAGTTTAATACATGAGAAGGGATGGGGTGATACCGCTGTATTTTCGGGATATAGAAAATTCCATGCAGAAACCATTAATTTTTTTAGAAGAGAAAATCAGTCTTTCAATGACATGAATCATTACCCTACCTTAAATGGTCCTTCGAACCTATATGGAAACTTGCCCTGATTCCATTTCCTACGGTGAACTGACCTAGGTGACACAGGATAGAATTCATTTTTACCCACTTTATAATATATGGTTTATATTATTATATCAAAAAAATTACTTTTTCTACACATATATGAATCCATATGTTTGAGAATCAACTAAACCTCCTCTGATTTCTCCTACACATCTCTCACCTCAAACTATTCCAACCCACTGAACAACATCCAACATAGAAATGATCTACATGACCTATAATAAATTGTATCACATGATTCCATCAATATAATTTCATGATAACTATTTTTATTGGAAACCCCCACAAAATTAAATTTATTTTTCCCATGTCCCACCAAAGTCAAGAACAAATTCCCGAAAAAAATCCTCATGCACATGTATAATACTCTCTAATGTCCAATTTTTATGTTGGTTGAATACCATACTCAATAAACCCATTTTTCCTTTTTGTTTTTGAAAAAAATTCTAGAATAATTAATTGAAACATGCATACTGATGAGAAACTATAGTCAGTGGGACCCCATGTAGATATATTATCTCTTGCACATACAAATCTGTCAGCTGCTCCACTAATGATGTCACTCGTATATGAATGAAATGTGATACATTTATTATTATAACAAAAATAAACTAAATAGAATCATTATTACATGGAATATTCAGTAGATTAACAAAAAATCATTTTCATGTAATCCAACATACACTATATAATGGGTAACGCTTATAGAACACCCCTAGGTGTTCGATGCTTTACCTGGACTAGTTGACAGGTGTAACTTGGTTTCAACAAATCTATAATCTCATTTCTCAGTTTTTGCCACTAAAAAGCTTCATGTATAGAAATGGTACATATTATTGACACATATATGTTCCTAAAACATTGTGTAATAATGCAATTGCCTGAACTGATCTTGCATGCTCAATGGTACAACATCTCGAATCATGATATAAATGACGTCATCCTAATAAATCATCCAATATGAATGTGACTCCAAAACTTCATGACTTTTCCATAATGTCAAAAATTCACGATCCTCGTAATACCATTCATGATTCCTTCTCAAAGGTGTATGATCCAATAAAACTGATACTATAGCCATCTATTCCTAGTTCTCTTAAAACAACACATGCATCTCATCCAGTAAAGCTACCATCATTAACTCAATTCTATAGACTTGAATTACCTAAATCCATGTATTCCCTAGTATATATTCTTGATAAATATATAAGGAATACATATTATCAAACCAATTTCATTGTTGGAGTTTAAAATCTAACTTCCAAAAGATATTCTTTATGTTATTCTGAAATGTTTACTCAGTAACTTTTTTAATTAATATATTGTTCCACCAACACATCATATAATAATCCATTGTCTTTATTTAGAGGGTTTTTATTATTTATCTTCATTATGGGGACCTCACATTCCATGACTAATATGCCATGAATCAATCTTCTTGAATCAACACAGATCAAATGCATATTCCTGAAGTGTCACAATACACCAATTTATCCTCACCTAGATCAGGAATGAAAAAAATTGGTATCAATGTCAAATGCTTCTGAAAATACTGGAATTCATTCTCACGTGATTCTAACCAACAAATTTTTTCCCCTTTTAGGATAAGCACTAATGAATTATACCCAAATGGTAAATGTCAAGCGTGAATCTTTGATAATATCTATATTTCCCCCAAAATATATTGTTGCTGAAAAAGATCATGGGATTGTACAAAGAACACACCCATATTCAATTCTCTATGTCCAACTACACAAAATACTAGAAGGTGATTTCTTCCAAAAAAGTGAATCTTATCATTCCAAAATAGACACTTATATTGCTTTGTGTATACATGATTATCCCATAATGTAATGCGGACGATTTCAAGAAAATGGTCATGAGCATCAGGAGTCTTAGATTATACCATGGCTTCATCAGTAAACACTAAAAAACTAATATATGTATGAATGAAATATTTTTTCATCATGTCCATAAAAAATTCTGTAATGTTCGTCAAACCAAATGGTATTATGACAAACTCATATAGGCATTACCTACATCTAAATATCGATAGTGCTATATCAGAAATGTGAACTCCCATGTGAGGTTACCCTTACCTAAATTAGGTCTTTAATAACAGGGAAGATCCTACAAAAGGGTAAAATATATCATCTCTATGAAGAAGAGGATACCAGTTCGTTAAATTCATATTGTTCATCTTCTATAACAGAGACACAATATATTATTCCTTCCATGTACATATGTCTCTATATATTACTCCAAATGGTGTATCTATAGTCACAACACCACTAAAAAAATCCACCTCTAGGCTTAAATAATTAATTAATTTTAAATATATAATTGATTGAGAATTTTGAAATATCAAATAATGAACTATATAATGTAGAAGATAAAATATTAGTACCTTATAATGTCCACTATCTTGTTTCACTATCCAAAATTGTATACTACATTTAAGGTAGTTTTCATGAAACTTTTCTCTATGATTCATTATACCTACCCTAAGGTGCACCACTTTGATGATATTTTTGCTCCTACTTAGATGAATCACAACAACCACTTCTTCTGACTCAGCTATTATAACATAAGACGCCCATCTGGCATGGTGTAGAATATCGCCTTACCATACTCCAACAATGTCTAGTTGTACCCTCATTGGTTGTCTATCATAGTGTCCTATATAACTACAGTAGATTCCCCATCATTCCCCAAGAATGAAACTCTACTAGTGGGAAGGGTAAATTTCAATGTTAATGGACCATCCTATCAAAAATATGACATATTCAACATTTACGGTTATGTAATACTAAATACGCTATATGACAAATAATCCATCCAATTTCATACGTAATGTGCTCATAATAGGGATTCTTGGTCTCAAATGTCAAACCACATATTCGTCGAGTATAATATTTATGTATTTCAGGTGAATCATCCATTATGTTCCCACAAACTATTATATCATGATCGTCCACATCATCATATTTCATTAATCCAAATATTTTAACATGGTATATAATCTCGCACTTAAATCCAACATGAAAACATCTCAATGTAGATGTGTCATCTCCATTCAATGATAGATAAAAGTGATAAATGTGTGTAAAGAATCCATCATAATCTATAATGTACTTTCTATCCCACGTCAACCACATGAACTCCTATTATCTCTCATACTTCAAAATCTATAAAGATAATTTCCACAAGAATATGTCTAAGATGTACATATATACATATCATCACTCTGTCAGTCCACGCCTAAATTTCTCTATAGAGCATAAATGTTCCTCATTTATATTAAGCAACCAACATGATCCTCTGATCCCTATGACTCTCCAAATGTTCAACCACCATCTCAACAGAATCATCCTTAAACTCATCTCACTTAGGTACACCCTCCCTAATAAAATTCATTGGGTGTCGTAACTGAAAATGTTTCATCATTCTAGACATGCTATTCTCAATCTATCCTTGGTAGAATCCCCTTAATTTCAATATAATAGAGATTTCTCTTATAAATTCTCACCAGGTTCCTCACCTTTCAGAATCAATGCCTCCAAATCCAATCTTGGAAGTGAATTACAAGCCATAACAACTTTTCATCCTTTAAAAAAGTGTCACCATGGAGAGATTCTCCAATATTCTAAATAAATATTTAGAAATAAACAGATAAATTGATAGTATATTTTTAGAGGAATTTTTACAAAATTTTTTATCTCCAAACAACACCATGTGATAAAAAATATAGCACTATCACGACCCTTAATCAGCATTCACCCATGTATTGGTAATATAAGAAAATTATGATTCTCATATAATTTTTTTCCGTTTTGAAATAATATTATTCGAATTATTACATCATTTACGAAGTAAAATTTTATATTTTCTAAAATTAATAATTCAATTTATTGTGTAAGGAGGAAAAGTTAATGTTGAACAACATACCAAAAACTTGTTTTCCCTTGAATTCAGAAAACGTTTCATATCAAAAAATCATCCATAGAGAGTAAACTAATGTGTTAAGGAACAAATATAATTATTTTTTAGAAAACATGAAAATTCACAAAAAAAAATCAAAAACATTTTTTCACATCACAAACCAAGTGTGTTACCAAAGGAAAAATAATATTCAACTATAAAAATGAAAAAAAATAAAAAAAAATCCCACCCTAGGTTCTTGGGCTCCCCCATATATGTGTTTATAAATCTCAGGAGTGGTCTCATTTCTATTATCATAATAATCATTGTCTCATGTATAACATTACCCAGATATTAATCTAAATGAAAAAGAAAATAAAAATACTCTAATAGCACTTTGTATTGTCCAAAACCTGTTAAAACAAAGATGTTCTATGAGATAGTTAGAAACATGACTTCAAGGGGACCTTCCCAAAAGGATGAGGATACCAGTTAGTATTGAGGGTCATATAAGTTTATCATGGGGGAATATACACTATATTATCAGTGTAATACACCAATGTAAATACAATGGCTGATATAAGAAGAATATATAACCATAAATAAGGTAATATATCAAGATAACTAAAATGAACAATAAAATATCCAAATAATGAAGAAAAATTTTCAGGCTAATGTATATGTCTTCTAACTAAAAGGAAAACAAAAAATAAAGACAAAAAATCCTAGGCGGGTCATGTACCACATGTGTATCCCTCATATAACTTCCATACCCAAATTAACTATCTATTATAGAACTATTCCCTTATGCATATCCATTAATAATAATAACTAATTAGGCATTGATTAGTCAGCCTAATTTGGATGTCAGTACAACTGAGTAGGCCACAACCAATAGTGTGTGAAAAACATCTCGTAAGATAATAGTGTATCCAGTTATATAAATAAATAAATATATTGAATAATTAAATAGTCAACATATTTTTTATTTATTATTTACATAACAACATTAAAATTACAGATTTCAGGGACACCCTTACATCATGACATGTTTTCATCATGCTGGATCCTGAGGTGGTCCTATGTAATATAATATCTGAATACCTCATACAGCTCAGGGTATATCTAAATGTATTCAAAGGTGATATCATATAACAATACAAGATTCATCTCATTATGGAGCTTGAAATATTCTTAGGTGGGGGAATATCTCAATATACATTAGTGTCCCAACCCATCCCTCAGGGCCCATTTCATGACTACCCCAAGCCCGCCTTCCATAGGCTAGTGGCTGACGACTAGAACCAAAGGTGTAGTTCACTAAAACTAGGAAGGCATTGACTTATAAACAATAAAAAGACACAACAAGATACGATTATGAGTAAGCTGTATAAAAATGAGTGTTGAAAGTAAAAGGGTCTATAATACAAGCCCACTAGTAATGGTTCATATACAACTGAAATCAATACAACTGAATGAAATAGAAAATCATCTATTGGGTCATCCTCTTGGATTCCTTCTTAAAGGGTAGGTACAGATAGCCTCCTCAACACTCATCATCCTTCCATCTTCTCCACATTCCAACATTCCATATGGTTCACCTCTGGGCCCCATCCAGTCCTGGTACTCTCAAACTCAGTCAAAGATGTATGTCCTCTGCAACCAACACAATAAGTTGTAGGAATAACCCATGCAGGGGTGAGTATAACGATACTCAGTAGCGTCTTCGAGACCCTCTAGGTCTGACAAAATCAATCAATGGTGAACCATAAATTATGAAATCAATATATAACCATACTTAAGTATATTCTCATACATATTCCTATGTTATCAATTGATCCATCACAATCATGAGGAAAACATAGAAAAACTGACTCGTCTCAAACTAGATTTTTATTCTAAGGGTAGTAACAAGTAATATCCCCATTTACATTATCGAAACCTTGGCTGCTGGACTACTCCTCATCTATTGAGTATAGTGGGCCTTCTGCTACACCAAGCATGCTTCCCACTAACTTTGTACTGTTGAGGTACTTCTCCAGTGGAGTACCATAGATCTACTGCGTCACCAAGCGTTCTCCCCCACGTAGCCGGATCAGGTACTCTTTCTTTGAGTACTGTGGGTCTTCCACGAAACTGAGGAGATCCCCACTATAGGTCTTCTGTGACACCAATTCTCTCCCCACTGGTCTAGTAGAGTCACTTCGAGTCAAAACAGTCAATAGTCGTCAGGTCTCATCCAGCAAATTGGTCTCTGAACTATGCTCACTCGTCTCGGGGAGGATCTTATCCATGATCTAATAGTATATACTCCAAATTTCATGAAGCCCCGCAATGAAGTATCTCAAAGGTCTGCCACATCATAGTGGTCTAAACGCAATAGACGACACGTCAATAAGAAAATTGGTATGTGAGTTATTAGCCTTTGACTCCCAGGTGCACGGTTGGATTCGTGTAATTCCAACCAGCCCATATTTCAACTAAACCCAAAAACCAGTGGGGAATACTCAAAGGTACTTTCACGCTCGATGATTTTCAGCGCCACTGAAGGTTTATCAAACAAACCTCTGGTACCAATGATATGGACAATGTAACAAAAATTGGTCGTAGTGGGCCCGAGTCCAGTCTGACCCAGTCGAACAGACCTGACCCAACCTCGGCTGGGCAAAACCGATTTGGGTTGACCTAGACAGACCCATTGGGTCTGGGCTGGCTCGTTGGGTGGCCTAGCCCATTGGGTGTGGATCGGCCCACTGGGCCCAGCCCAGCCGACCACGAGGGGTTACGGAGAGCCGTGACGGTACGGACCGGCCACGAGGGTGCAGACTAGCCGCAGGTCGGCATGAGGGAGGTTCGGCCTGAAGAGGGCCTCATGGTCCTCTTTGCAGAGAGGGAGCCGCAAGGGAGGATCAGCTCAGGACACATGGTCGGTTTGGCTCTGAGGTCGGGGTGGTGCGGTCGGGGCCGGTTCGGCTAGCGGGAGGTTTGACCAGGGCCAGTTCGGCCGGGAGGCCGGAGCAGCCGGGGTGGCTCAGCTAGTGGACGGCGTAGCTAGGGAGGAATGGCCAGGTGGCCGGGGTGTGTAGTAGCTGGGGCATGGCACAGCTCTAGGCCGGTTTGGCCGGTGCACTGCGAGGTTCCGGGGCGGCTCGGAGGGCCAGTGGCGGTGCGACTAGTTCAGCTGGTGGTTGGGTGTGACCACAGGGGCTCGACTGGTTCAGCTGGGGCTCTCCGGGGGGTGGTGTAGGGTGGCCTGGTGGGACAGCAGCTATAGGGCCAATTTGGCCAGTGGTTGGCATGACCAGGGTGGCTTGGCCGGTTTGTTCGGGGAACTACGAGGGGAGGCGTGGGTCACGGTAGCCGTATATGGTGGTGCCTTTGCCTTCATCTCCTTTGTCATCATCCTCCATTCTGATAACACCACAATGAAAAATGGCGGAGGGGGCTTGGTCCATGTTAGTTTTGCCCACACCATCCACGTTTAGAGTGGTAGTGAGTCACTAAACATAAATCAGGAATTAATAATGAGGATATTAATAGAAAAGATTCACAAATTATATAACCATCTCTACCTCGAATTGATCATCGATGAGGATGAAGAGGGAAGTAAGGTCATAAAAGACATCCCATTTCGGCTGCCACTTTAAGGTGCTTCTGAGAATGAAGTTGAAGACATTCCTCGCCAGCGTTCTTCATGGAGGATGTGTTCTTCATTAGAGAATGTAATCCTCCAAGTGTTGGGTGTCACGTCACTTTACAAGCACTTCGTCGAATGGTGAATCCATCCCAAAACCTCCTCCTAAGCACCCCATATATAGGAAAGGGGGGGTAGGTAGGTAACAAACATGGAATTTATGATAGTTCATTTATTAGGAACCTTCCTAAATTCCAACGATGTTGTTACATAATTTAAAAAGGGGAAAATAAAATTAACTATGTTTGCACAATTAATGGTATGATCATTGGAACAATTAATGCGGAGGAAGTCATGAGGATCCTACACAACTATGAGGGGGGTTGAGAGTTTCTCCAAATTAATGTGTGATTTTGTCCTGGGTGGTACCCACCACTAAAATCACTCATGGGAGGATATGGTCGTGTGGTCCCCAATCCCATCTTCTACATGGAGGTTTTGTTCTGGTGGACCCCACCACCCTACACCCACACGAGTGTTTCAACTAAGAATAAAAATGTCATAAACTTATATTCTTATTTTATTATTACACAAAATTCCCAAAAACCGTATTTTACCCTCAAACAACTACTGTCGATGTGAAAGCCTTCTTAAGAGAAAATTGGTGTTTTGAGTTCAACGGTGCCCTCAGATTTCAATTCCGAGCAGTGGTTCAAAAGATAGAAAAACTCACTTGCATGTATATTCAACGTACCTGGATAATGTTCATAAATTCATTATGGGCACTCCGGGCCTCAGAATCACACAATGTTAATTTTTACGGATTCATAATATTTACCTTTATTTAAATGAAAAAATTACATGTAAATTCCAAGTCTTTACATTCTCCCCACCCAAGACTTTACGTCCCTGTAAGCCACAAATCAATCTAAGGGAACAAGTGCCGGTACTAAGCACGCATTTGAGCCTCCCACTCCCATGTGATCCCCTGGTGGTTCCCATGCTGCTAGTGAATTCACACTAAAGGTATCGACCATCCAAGAAGGACATACTTATGTTTATCCTCAATCTCTTCTAGAACCTCTGTAAAAGTCACCCCATTGTCGGCCTCTTTCTCTCTATGGTCGATGATGTGATAAGGGTCATGCACGTATCTCCTCGGCTGGGATATGTGGAAGATGTTGTGCACTTAGTGCAGCTAAGGTGAAATAGCTAAGAGGTATGCCACCTCACCATCTTGTCTAAGGACCTGAAAAGGACTGATGAATCTCGGATATAATTTTCCAACTTGACCAAATCTCTATAAAACTCATAGAGGGGAGACCCATAGAAAGTTGTGGTTTCCATCCTCAAACTCCAGAGGTCACCGTCTCCTATCGGCATATGACTTTTGCCTGCTCTGTGTAGTCTTCATCCACTCTTGGATGATCTTCACCTTCTCTGTGGTAGAATGTACCATCTACGGTCTCACTAGTACTGACTCCCCTGGGTCAGTCCAGCACAAGGGTAATATGCAAGGTCACCCGTATAATGCCTCCAAAGGTGTCATCCCAATGGTTGAGTGATAGATATTGTTTTATGAAAACACCATTAAATGCAAGTGATCCTTCCAGCTACGACTAATGTTGAGGACACATGAACAGAACCTGTCCTCAAGGGTCTGAATGTTCTGCTCAGTCTGTCCATCCATCTAAGGATGGAAGGTAGTGCTCAAACGAATCAGCATCTTGAAAGCTTCCAAAAATCACTTAAATAGCAGGGAAGTAAAATGAGTATCATGATTGGAGACAATCTTTGTGGTTAATCCATGTAGCCGCATAATCTCTTTCACATAGATGTAACCCAAGCACTCTACTGAACCCTGATCTCTAATCAGTATGAAGTGGGCCAACATGGTGATTCGGTTGATGATCACCCAAATGGAGTCATGTACCCTTGATGTACATGTATGTCCTGTCATGATATACATGGATATCTCATCCCACTTCCACTTTGGGACCCCTATAGGGTGAACCAAGCCTGTTGGTACCTGATGCTCTACCTTCACTTGTTGACAAGTGAGGCATCAAGAGAAAAACTATGCAACGACATTCTTCATTCCTGGCCACCAGTGCTATCGTCGGAGGTCCTAGTACCTCTTCACCACTCTTGGATATACAACTAGAGGGGATGTGTGTAACTCCTCCAACACTTCATCTTGAAGTGAAACTGGTACAATAGTATGTCCTCTGAAGAGGAATATGTGCTCCCCACCTTCCGCAAATCCATCAAGTGCCTGTCATGTGGATATCTGAGCACATCGTGGCTCGCAGTTAGCCTCCCCATGTTGTGCCTCCCTGACTCGCTGAAGATGCAGGTGAGTGACTAAATGAGACTGAAGGAAAACTACTCCATCTCTATCCACAAATGATATCTGCAAAGCGGCTAGCTAATTCATCGCCTCGCCTAGAAACTATATACCAGATCTCTTACTGAGTGCATCTGCGACAACGTTCCCCATAACAGGTATAGAGACTATCTCAAATTTATATATCTGGACAAACTCAATCCATCTTCATTGTCTCAGGTTCATGTCCTTCAGAGAGAAGATATACCTGAGACTCTTATGATCAGAGTACACAATAAAACATTTTCCCATCAGATAGTGTCACCACATCTTCAAGGAAAAGACCAATACATCAATCTCCAGGTCATGGTTAGCGTAGTTCTTCTCATTTTGTCTCAGTTGTCGAGAACCATATTGCAATCACTGCTCACTCATTCATTAGGACACATCTGAGTCTAGTCCCGGATGTGTCACATTAGACTACATACCCTAAGCCTTCCTCTGAGAGCCTCAGGATGGGGGGCACTAGTTAGCCTCTACATCTCCTAATGAAAGCACTGCTGGAATCTTTCCGACCACACAAAGGGTTTCCTTCTTTTTCAAGGATGATAGTAGTGATGCAACCCTGTAGAAATCTGGAACAATCCTCCAGTAATATCCAGCCAAACCCAAAAACCTTCATACTTCCATCACACTTCTCGGTGTCTCCCATGCATGTAACTCCTCAAACATTGTTGGATCCACTGCAACATCAGCCTCCAATATGACATGTCCCATAAAGTGAACTTATCGGATTTATAACTAGCACATTAAGAGCTTACCAAAAATTTGGTGCTCTCGGAGTGTGTCTAGTACTACTCGCAAATGATAGGCAGGCTCCTCTTCAGTAGCAGAGTAGATCAGAATGACATTGATAAAGACCACTTCAAATCAATCATGTTACGGCTGAAAGACCCTATTAATGAGTCCCATGAAAACATCTAGAGTGTTGGTCTTACTGAAAGGAAGAACCAAGAACTCCCAGTGGTTGTAATGACATCTGAATGTCATCTTCTGTACATATTCATCTCGAACTTTGAGCTGGTCATAGCTTGATATAATGTTTATCTTCTAGAAAAATCATGCTCCCTTCAGATGATCAAATAGATCGTCAATCCTAGAGAGTGGGTAAATTTTATTTGTAGTCACCTAGTTCAGGCGTCGATAGTCAACACAAAGCCTCAAGCTCCCATCCAACTTTTTGGAAAACATTATTAGGGCTTCCCATGGAGAAACACTGGGTTAATGAATCCCTTCCCCTGCAAGTCCTCCAGCTATACCCATAGTTCATGGAGCTCTGAATGATCCATCCAATATGCTGGTGTAGATATCAATGTCGTCCTGGGATACATGTCAATTTAAAATTCCACCTCTCAGCAAGGAGGTAGACCTGAGACATCATTAGGGAAAACATCCACATACTGGTCCAGCACTACATGATTAGTCAAACTCTCCACATCAACAACTCTGAGGGTAAGGCTAGACAACAGATGAGTGATCAGCTCTACTCCTCTCTGAGAAATTCCATCATGTGCTTTAATGGCTCCATTCTTGCTGGTAAAGGTAAACTTGGTCCCATTCGTGTGGATACACAACACTTTGATCCTAATACAGTCAATCTGATCTTGGACAATAGATATCCAGTCCATACCCAAGATGACGTCCAAAGGCCTCGACACTACTACTAGGAGGTCCCAGCAGAAGCTCTCGCCAAGTAGAGTAAGCTCACATTGCTGGAACCAGTGTGTATTTGTTGAATCTGATTCTGTAGAAATATCTATCCATAAATATTGAGCGAATGGCTCTGTCATAATATCTGAGCTTCAAAAGAGAGAAGTTGATATAAAATAATGACTGGAACCTGTGTCTATAAGTACTATAACTATGGTTGAGTAGACACATATCGTATCTCATATCATCTCGGGAGCACTATGATCGATGGCCACTGCTGCCTCAAGCTGAGATTTCCCATGTCCACCTGCTCCCTGCAGTCGGGGTGGACCACCTGGTTGTGGTTACGATAACATCTTGAATCATCTCCCACCACCAACTGCACGACCAGCTCCTCTTCAACATCCACCTGGTCCCTGCGGACCACCTCGATCAAATCTATGTCTCTGGTTGGTTGGTCTTTTGGCCATATGCTGATCTTCCGAACTGCAGGTCAGACTGTCAAAATCCATGTTACCCTACCCGCTGCATGCGTAACACTTCCCGATTTGGCCATGTCTGTCTCCGCCTCGAGTGCCCCACAAAAATGACTCTGAATCAAGTGGTCGTCCACCTGTAGGTCTTTTACCCTTGGACAACTGTGACTTCGGTCTGCTACCAACTGAAGAAGACATTATTATGTGATGACTAGTAGTGGGACTCGTTGCTGGTGCCTACTCAACAAGAAAACTCTCCACCAAGTGGGCCCTATCTAACACCCCCTCCTGCATCGGGATGCTGAGTGAGATCACTGAAGCACTGATCTCCCACCTTAATCCCTACTTGAGGATTTGTGACATGAAGAATGGGTCCCACAAAATATCTGTGGAGTAGCGTGAGAGGTCAGTGAACCTCGTTGTGTACTACGCTACATTCATTATGCCCCCTTGTAGATGAAGTAGCACATGAATGAACACTACGGGAAGATTCATCGGGACAAACTCTGCCAGAAATAGGATCTCGAAGTCTGACCAGATAAGCGTTACCACATCATGACCCTAGAGCATCAGGCTCCACCATATGCCTACTATTTTCGTAGGATAGTAAATGGGTCGTAGTATGCCTGGGTCTAGTCCGACCCGATTGGACATACCTGGGCCGACTGGGTGTTTGCCGACCCGGTTTGGGTCGCCTAGCCTGATCTGTTGGGTCTATCCTGGCGTGTTGGGCGAACCAGTCCATTGGGTTCGACCAGGCTTGATAAGCCCATCCCAATTGGCTGTGAGGGGCCGCAGAGATCCACGAAGGTACGAACCGACTGCATGGGCGCAGACTGGCCATGGGTCGGCACGAGTGTTGTTCGGCCCAGAGGGCGCCGCATGGGGGCTTGACCGAGAGGGCGCCACGAGGGCGGCACGACTCGGGGTGTAGGTAAAGTTCAGATCACAGGCTGGGGTGGGGCGACTGAGGCTGGTTCTGCCAGTCAGTGGCGTGACCAGGCCCGGTTCGACTAGGAGGCCGGAGCGGCCTGGGGGCGTAGCCGTCAGAAGGCGCAGAAGGTAGGACAGGGTGCGGTGCGAGGGGGGCGCGGTGTGACTCGGGGATGGTTTGGTCGGGGTGCCGCGAGGGGCTAGGGCATAGAAAGGGGACATGGAGGCTTGGAGGGCTAGCAACGGTGCGACCAGTTCAGATGACAGTTGGCGTGACCGAGGTGGCTCGGCCAGTTCGACCGGGGCGCCACAAGGGGTGGCACTGTGGCCGCGGGTGGCAGCGTCATTTCTTTCATCGCCTTTGTCATCATTCTCTACTCTGATGAACACCACAAAGAATAATGACATATGGTGGTCGGGTATTGTTATTTTTTCCCACACCCTATGTGTTTAATATGGTATCATGTTGCTAAACATTAATCATGAATCAAGAATGAGAATATTTGTCGAGAAGATTCACGAATTACATAACCATCCCTACATCGTATTTTTCATTGATGATTATGAGGAAGGAAGGTCAGTCATCGAATACATCCCACGTAAGTTGCCTATGCAAGGTGCTTCCATGGAAGAAGTTGAAGACATTCCTCAGCGGTGATTTTTGCGGAGGAAGCGTTCTTTGTGGAGGAATCATTCTTTGTTGCAAAGCATAATCTTCCAAGTGTTGGCTGTCGGGTCACATTACAAGCACTTAATTGCTTTGTGAATCCATCCCAAAACCTCATCCCATGCTCACCATATATTTGAGAGTGGGGGAAGGCATTTAAAGATCGCATAATTTATGATGGTTAATTTGTTAGGAACCTTCCTAAATTCCAACGATGATGTTACTTAATTCAAAAAGAGGGAAATCCAATTAAATAAGTTGGCACACTTAATGGTATGTGCATTGGCACAACTAATGTGAGGGAAGTCAATAGGCTCTTCCGAATTAATGACGATTTTGAGAGTTTCTCTCAATTAAAGGGGGGGGGGGGTTCAGTCCCGAGTGGTCCCCACCACCATTACCTTTCAAGGGAGGTTGTGGTTCGGGTAATCCCTACCACCATAACCTCTCATGGGAGGTTAATGTTTGGTGATCCCCACTTCCAACTTCCACATGGAGGTTTATTTCTAGTGGGACCCACCTCCTAACACCCACATGGGTGTTAAAAATAAAAATAAAAATTTCATACACGTTTATTTTTATTTTATTCTTACACTAAAAACCCAAAAAATAACTTTCATCCTCGACCAACAGTTTTCAAGATGAATGTTTTCTTCAGCAAAAACCGGAGTTGTGAGTTCAAATTTTCCCTTGAATTTCAATTCTGAGCATCAGTTAAAAATTTTAAAAAACCCGCTCATACGTTTACTGAAATTACCCTAAAAAATGTTCATAAATTCATTATGGGCACTCCGGGACTCGAAATTATGCACTGTCAATTTTTGCGGACTCGTAAAAGTTAACATATATTTAAAAACATTAAATGTAAATTCTGGGTTTTTACAATTTGATACCTTTCAATAATTCATACCTAAATACACATGTAAATACACACGTCTCACAATAGGATTATTATGATCCTATTAAATAATTAATACATGAAAAGAATGATCTCATTCATAATTACACAATAGAATGATCATGTTCAAAATTTATAATTCATAAGTGAATGGACATGTTTTGACTCATAAACACAAAATACAATTACCATATTCCCATTCTTAATGTAATACATGAATTACTGTGTTCCCATTTATAATAAAATAGTTAAACAATTAAATAACAATAAATAGAAATTCAATAATAAATTGAGAAATTTGATCCCCAAATAATTTTCCATATTTACTTTACCAATTAAATTTTTCATTAAACCCATCGATTTATTTAAAAAAAATTTATCAAGAATCAAAAACAAAAATTCTATATTTTATCTGATAATTAATTATTTATTTCTATGTCGAAATTCTCAAAAAATTAATTTTACAATTAATTAACTGAATTTATAATACCAATATCATATAATTATTTCTCTATTTATTTATATCAACTAAACTATTAAGATATCTCATGAATTATTCCACAATTATTTTTCTCTGCAATGATCTCAAAAACTCATAATAAATCATTCATCTAAATAAATGTTTGGATATTACATAAAAATCATAATTAATTATCTATTTCATCAATGATTCTATTCATCAATAGACCACATTATCTAAACCAAATATATAATTCAAATTGAAAAAGAATGATAAAATTTTTACTGTTTTCATACTAGTATCCAAATCATGTATATAGAAATAGAAAATTATACCATGTAACCAACTCAATGATGGATAATCACCCAATCAAATTCCCATAAGATTGAGTGGAACAATGATGTAGATATAGAACCAAATATCAAAAACCAAAATCATGATCAAAGAAATAAAGATCTTGTAATCCAAGATAAATATCTTTAAATATAGATCTATATCTCACAAAATAGTTATTGATATTTCAGTAAAATTATACTTTATTACCAATGGAATGAAGAATTAAAGGGGAGATCATAAGAGTGTAACCGATAAAGGATTCCCTAATTGGGAGAGGGAAAAACATCTGATTAGGGAGTCCATTCATGATGAACTGTTAAAAAAAATCTTGAAATTTTTTCAAATAGATCCAAAAAGTGATACAGGTCCTAGCGAAAAATTGTGTGGTTTCAGATATGTGAGTTTCAAGGGTTCTATGAATTTTAAAATTAATTTTTTTTATAATTAATTCCCACACATGATTTACTAGGATGGGGTGCATAGTTTCCCTAAATCATGAACCAATTGTGAGCCAATTATTTTGTGGGTTCACTATTATTTCAAATAGGTAACAATATTTTAAAAACATTGTTCCAACCAAGTAAGTCCCACCTATCCAGGGTTTCATGGATTGTTGGGGTGGTGCACATAGTTTTTTCTAAACGTGAACCAACTGTTCAAAGCCAATTTTTCATTCAATTTTCTCAAATTTTTATCCTAAGACACAATATAACATAACTCCAAAATAAATTAATCAAAAAGTTTTATAATAATACATAAAAATGAGCCCTATAAATCTCTAGAAAATTTTGTGATCTTAAATGTCAACCTTGATAAAAATAGATCAAATGAAGAATGATTCATCACCTATTTATAATGCATACTAAACACATTTTTTAATTATATTTTATTTGGTTTAGGGATTTTAATTATATAGGATTCATATTTTTCCATTAAATATCATGGATACATCGATTTATTCCTAATAATATTATCAACCATCCAATATTATACAAATGGGTGTATTATCCAAAAAAATTGTATAATAATTATAATATTAGTATTTATGAATTTATGAAAATATGAATATCCTTATGAACATGAAATATTTTAAAAAATATGTCAACCATTGTCTTTATTTAAAAAATTTATCATCATGGATCAGCATCATCTATGTCCCTTAAACATAAAATTTTACTATTTTTTGTAAAAATACATCTTTGAACATATGTATATCTTCAAATAATATTTTATATCCATATATTCATATTGATAAATATATATTGTTCATAATTATCATTTTATCACAATCTCATATATCATATTGTAGTAATGTTTATCCAGATTCATTGAATAATATCAATTAAGGATTGATTATTTTTTCCTCCAATAGATTAAAAACATGGTCAACAATCATTTGATTCTTGTACATTTTCATGTATGTATAAGCCTTGGTTTCACCTCTATAATCTGATTCATTTACACAAAATAATACTAGTTGAATGAATAATTTATTTTTAAATAGACAAACAAAAATTTCTTCATATTATTTTTATTTTGTTCAATTATATTAAAATAATAAGATCATAATATATATATTTGAACATTTTATTTATAATTGATAAAAATATCATGTTACAATATCTATGATGAATTTGATGAGTATTTAATCTCATTCCTAACATGTTATTTGGGTAAAATATATTCATTACATATCACATGAATCCATGGTTAATATTATAATTCAACTTTCATATTTTATTTATCTTTTTTCTATGAATATTATTCCATGCATGCATGATGATCTTCATTCCTAAAAACATCCTATCTCATATTCGGTAACTTTTCAGTTATGGAAAACCTCCATCTATCTCATCCTATATATGTTATGTATTAAAAATATAGTATATATTCTTTCAATAAATAACATAATTGGGTTATAGTTATATTATTTTAATAGTCCATTTTATTTTATCAACATCATCTTCAATTAACTACCACAATTCATAATGGTTTTTTTCATTAAATTAATATTAACAATATACATATCAATTATTACCATTGGTTCTAAAATACATTATATTTTTTATTCTCTGGTGTTAGATCACATTTGGTATACTAGATTTTTCCTTTGATGTAAAATTCCAGGAACTCCTAAATATATTTTTCATTCATTAAATAGTAAACTCCCATGAAAGTGCATCAAAAAAAATTGTGCTTATCATTAAACTAAATCCAAACATATATGAGAATGAGGAAGATATTCCTCTCCTCATTATTTGGAGAAATATGGTAGAAATTATTTTATAAACATTAAAAATTGGATAATTTTATATTTTTATGAGAAGAACAAATCCATTATTTTCCATAACATATCATTATTTGTGACAATATTTTTTTATAAATATTCACATATTATAGATCAATTATCCTATTATTTTATAAAAATAATTAATAATTTTATTTTCTATTTCTATGATATTGATCACTTCATTTTATTAACTATCATATAAATCCATGAAATTATTAAAATAAGATCAACATTCAAATTTTCATGAGGCTTAAATACAACAATAATTTTCAATTTTTATAGCTATATTCATTAATTTATAACTTGTTTTATCAGGGTAATGATGCTAATATATTTTTTTAGATTCAATATACATCACAAATCTTCCTAAAATATTCATTTCATATGTTTAGTTACCAATATATGTTAACTACTAATTAAGTAGAAATATATTTATCTCATCATTCATTTGATTTACCATTTTTAGGATTTTTTCGTCCTTCTTTCAATTGAAAAAATATAAAAAAATTCAATGGCGATGATCCATAACAATCACTAAAAAAATAGTAATCAATATGAATTATCTTCATTCATTGGCTTCAATTTTTCCAAGTGAATACAATATATTATACTGGCCATTATGAATAATTACTTTTAATTTGTAATTTTTTTTGTGGAACTCCACCATTTTTAATTTTGTTCATACAACATTACTAAAGAGGTAGGATTCTATAAACAATTATTCACCCAAATTCATATATAACTACAACATGAAATATTAAAATGCTGGGATTTCATGAATATATTTTCATCAAATATAGGGTATACCAATTAAGTTAATCTTATAGGAATATGATAAATCAATTGATTGTAAATATTTTTTTACCATATGGGATAGTGTAATTTTAATCATTAGTCATGGATATTTTAATATATTAATGTAAAAAATCAAAAAAATATATTTTATTTTATATAATTTTATCTCCAACAGAAGAGACATAAAATTTACCCGTTCATTATATTTGAAAGAACTCAACATTCTATTTAAATTCATAGTTATTATTTATAATCTTTAATTCATGGTTCATATATTATTCTTGATAAGTTTTATCATGCTATTTTACTTTTGTTTCTATCTTTTGTACCTCTGTTTAATTTATATTTAAAATTGAATCTGATGCATATATTATTTAGTTAAAAATATAAATTACAAAATCATTCCCAAAAAATATATTTTTCTTTAAACATCTATAAGTATATAATATTATTGAGTTTATAAAACATTTTACCCATTTCTATAAATGATTATAGTAATAACATTTCATTTTATAAACATATTTTCACATTTCTTATTTATCTCATCAGGATAGAACTATTTTTATGTATTCTATTCCAATTACCTATTCATATACTCATGTCTAAAAGTATTGATCAAATGTGGAATTTTATTATGTTATAAGTGGTAGTTGAGTTAAAATATTTTACATATTAAACATATATTTAGTTGAAATATCTATAGAAATGTTCATCCATATGATCAAATTTATATTATTTTTCAATAATCATAACACATACATTAAAACATGACAATGTTAAATTCTAATTAACTTCATCCACATTATACTACAATAGTTAAATCATAACCTCTACCATCTTCTATTTTTGACATTTATGGATGATACTCAACATCTCCTTAACCAAGAAAATCCTTATTTTATATTTTCTTAGGTAAAACTTCCTAAACATCACTAGAAATTATATTCAAAAAATTTAAAAATATAAAATTAATTAAAATAAATTTATACTACAAGATATAAATACATTTATATCCATACTAAGGGATCTTTTATTACATCTAACTTTATTTTTTCATACAATTTTATATAGAAAGTGAGAACCCTCACATCATTAAACTCAAAAAGAAACTAAATATTAGTTGAAAAATAACATGAGCCAATAAGATTAAATCTCCCTAAACAATATCAATGAAATATAATTTACATGAGAGTCAATGTAAACCTTTATTATGCCTTCATACAGATGTCCCATGTTAATCTGATAAATATTGAATCCACTGAGTAGAATATGAGCCTAAATAATGATCAACTCACATTTCTCTTTATTGGTGATCAAATGTATCATTATTCCAATCATCATAAATGAATTCATATCCATAGATTCCTCAACCATTTTGTTTTCCCAGTTCAAAAGTTGGTCCATGTGTTCTAGCACTAAGGATATATATCATTGAGGGTTTCATGTGGGGATTGTCTAACATTTCTATATAAGATCCCTCATCATTGTACCACTTGGGGGAGTGGTGAGACGACAACCTCACCCCCGGAAGACTCCAAATCACTATTGGTGTTGGCCACTGCATACGAGTTTCTCGTAGTAATAGAAACCTTTGTGGGTAGTGTAATTACACAAAATTTATGTATATTTGTTTTAATTATATTTGACTATAACCAAACTGTGAAAATTGATGGCACATGATTTCGAGGCCTAGTGGGCCTGAAACAAAATTTTGATCTTTTTTGAAGGTATGTTTTGTAAACATCTGAGCTGGAAATACTATCTTTTGAGCTAGTTCTCAAATTAAAAATAAAAGGGCACCATTGAATTCCCAGCACCGAGATTTCCCTAGGCCAAATTTTACTTTAACCAGAATGTGTTGGCTGAAAAATTACATTTTTGGACTTTAAAAAAGTAATAAAATGTTATTTTATTATTTCTTTAATTAAAACTATTGAGCGACCGTGGTGGGACCACAGAGTTAACAAGTCATTTGATTACATGTTACAATTTTTCTTGTATCTACACCTTCTGGTAATTAATTGGGTCATTAATTAATTCATAAATGAATCATATTAATGAGAAGAGACTTAAAATCATTAACTATATTTTTTAACAAACCATTGGTGAAAAGGATTGGAGAATTGTTGGAAAACTCTAGACGAAGCACTAATAGAAACCATCCCCAACGAAATACAATGATTTGATATAGGATCAACAAACGTTGATGAACACCTTAAAAAATAGATTATCCTCCATCATAAATTAATCCAATGTGTTCATATATGGGAATTAATTTATTTTCTAGTGTCTTATGATTTTTCTTCTCATTCTGTTCTTGGAAAAATACTATGAACAAGGATCAATAGACTAATCAGTTGATCCACACCTCGTTTTATCCTGTAGGCGGTTGTTATTGTGTTTATGTGTAGAGATTATTATTTCTAAATTATTATTGATGCTTTCCTAATGTGAAAACACTAACATGGAGGGAGTGGTCTGATTCGAAAAAATCTCAGACCCACCCCCATTCATTGTTTTATTTTGTTCTTTGTGGATAACTTAGCAACATAGAGACAAGTAAAATATGAGGGCCAGACAGTATAGGAGGTGTCCCTGGATTCCCATAGGCTTAGTCAATAAAGAATTTGGACCAATGGAGATTCACATGAGGGTAGGAACATTACCATCAGCATGAAACCACCGGGGAAGGGGGCTACTAATAGGAGGTGGTGGTCGGTTTCACTGGCCGTGAGAGGGTGACGACACCCGTTGGTGTTGCAGTCAACATGGGCCAGTCGACCATCATCGTCCATGTTGAATTAGAGTGGCGCACTACAATGTAGGTGACAAAGCTCTATTTGGGGCAATGGATGACCCACATCTATACGTCCTTCCCTAGAATGGTTCACTAGAACAATCAGTTGGAGGGGTGTTTCCAACCTAGCACCGTCGGTTGGAGAACTCGAACGGACCATGTCTATTCATGAGGGAAGTGGATCCCGCGCCCAGTCAGGTGGACCAGGCCGGTATCATGGCTTAGTGGGATGATCCCATATCCCAATGAGATTAGGCTGGGCCCATCTAGTTCAGAGTAGACTTAGTGGGTTTGGAGGGTCGACCCAGACATGGTGATGTCGGTCCAAACAGGGCAGACTGGATCTAGACCCAATTTCACCAAATTTCATTTAATGATCCACAGCATCTAAACCAAACATCCATTTGAAAACACGATTATGGCACCATAATCCTGAGGATGTGGCGGTTCTTTTATGATAGTACAATATTTTTTTTGGATAATTTTAGAGTGTTCCCGGGTCGGATCGAACTCAAATCCAAATGGTCCCTCAGTACTAAAATTCAAATAACTTATAGGAATTCTGACTTATTTATGCGTCATGAATTGCATTGGAACTATTTTGACATGACTATCCCTCAAGTTAATTTTTCATGAGACCTTATAGAGGTTTAAATATGAACATGTCTTGAGGAACTATTTCTCGGGAACTCGTGTGCACCAGGTGAACGAATCATATGGCTGGATGTCATGTGAAGAGCCACCCTTTATTGATCGACATTAGAGAAAAACTATGTAGATCAAAGACATACGACCTCGTGTGAATCAATAGTAGCATGACATGACAAGGACTAGCCCTAGAGTGGCCCATCTTGGATCAACAACTTAAGACCTATTGTGGATCAATGACATTCAAAACTGTGTGATTTTGTAGTAGCATGACCCAACAAGGACTAGACATAGAGCTTCCCATCATTGATCGATGACCTACAACCCTATGTGGAACAATAACTTACGATCCTGTGTGGATTGACAACTTACCACCCTGTGTGTTTTAGTGACATACGACCTAGTGTGGATAGGTGACTTTCGACATTGTGTGGATTAGCAGAAAATGACTTTTTTCATGCTTATGTAGTGGAACATATCAATGGAATAAGATGATTTAACATTATGACAAATCACCATTATTATGATTTTTTATGTTATATACATGGTGTGAGCTGAGTGTTTTACTTTGTGATTTGTGATTTTGATCACGATTTGTGGTTTTTAATTTGTGGAATTCTTGGATACCTTCTTGGGTCTCGGGGTCCTTAATTTTTTTTTATAGACAACACCACACGAGATTCACCCTTACATTTTTGTGTCTTGTTCAGATGACAAACATCTTGGACCGTCACTGGGAGCCAGGACTAGACGGTGTACGATTTTGACCAGTTGAGTTGGAGAGACGCAATGATGAGTTGTGCATACCCTTGAGGTAGGATCCTTGGAAGACGACCAAATGAGATGTTTTTCCATTTTTCTATACTTTTTTAGTTGGGATTGTATAAAATCCCATTCTAATTAAGTTCACACATTTACATTCAGCAGTTATAGTACGTTCTTTGCTGTTTTTTTTACATGGTCTGTGTTTTTGAATGATTAAAATCATTTCCTTCCCATTTTATAGTGATATTCCTTTCAGTTCTAGTCATTAACCCCTGGACTATAGAATATGGTATTGGGGTAGTCATGGAATGAGCCCCGAGGGACTTTTCGTGACAAAGTGGTATCAAAGGAGTTGGTTCTATAGAATAACTATTACTATATTCTATTCATTAGTTCAATAGTTTTCTGTGTTTTGAGTATGGGATTTAGTTTGGGGAATCCAGTATTGGTGTGGCAGCAGACATATCCATCCACCAGGACCCTATGTTCTAATTTATGACTTGTTAGAAAATACACTATCTACTTATGTTTTGAATATGATTTTTCTTTGGATATCTATTTAGTCATCTCACCATGTTCAATATATTGATCACGAAACATCTATTTCTTTACAGGATACCACCACATAGACATCTATCAAGAATTATATAGAGAGTTTACAAAGATGGAGCACAGAGCGATGAATATTTAGTTCATGGCCTTCTTATGGAGATGGTACCTTCGAGTGGTGTACCAATAGCACCACTACCCATACGGTAGAAGTTTCCACCTAATATACTAATAGAAAGTGCATGCCAACATAGCATGCTGAATGAGTTCAATTAGTAGAGTCCTATTTGGTTTTGAGGTGAGACTGGTCCATAGGTAACAGAGGACATGCTAGAGGTTGTGGCATGAGTTTTACATTGGGATGAGACACTAGTAGACCCGATTATGATCCAAACTACTATCCACTTTCATAGAATAACAGGAAGATGGTGGCGCCTAATGATCTCTTTGAATTATACAGTGAACCTAACCTAGATGGAATTCTATAGCCTCTTCTGCATAGTGTTAGTACGACAGTCATTATGCTTTGTGCATAATGAGGAGCTACATCACTGATAATAGGGCATGCATACAATAGCCCTGTACTAGGTGATATTCACTATCATCTCCCGCTACTCCACCTACATGGTGTGATACCCTTTATTTAGGTCACAATACTTTGAGCAGGGTCTCCAATGAGAGAATAGAGTGTCAATGAAATAGCTTGACATACCGAAGCAAGCTGCATTTCTAGAGATATCACATCCGGTGGAGAGCTTCCCAACTAACTCGGATCGGACAATAAGAGCCACCACTGGACGACACATAGTCGAGTCATCTGCTGTAGGAAGTATGTGGATGATTCAGAGAACCATACCGGCCTGAACATCTGGTGGAAAACTCTATGATTTAGGGTCAGTGGCGTGGAGATCATGGGACAAATGATGTCAGTAGTGGAGCAGAATACTCTACTCGTTCTTTGGGCAGTGTCACATGGCTCACAACTGCGAGACCCTCCGCACCAACAATCAGTAGACAATCGAAAGACCGCTGAGGGGGATGCCGATATTTGATATATGAGGTCCACATGGCAATGAACATGGTAGAGGATCTGAAAGTGCTGCAGGCGGTGGGAAGTTATTTGAGGTTCTACTACCACCACATTTGAGAGGTCCACCCCGACCTCAGGGAGCAGGTGTACATGGATGATCTCTATTTCAAGATGCTGAGGAATTTGAGAATGGTTCTCTAGAGATGATTCATAGTAGGATCTATTTCTACTCCATCCTAGCTAAATTTCTTATAGAAAGAGGTTCGAGTCACACTTTTGTTGACAGAACTCTCGTTCAGATGTCAGAGTTTCTGGTGGAGCTGTTGGCTCAATCCTTACATTTAGAGTCTAAATCAAGATAGGATATGAAAATTGCACATTAGTGCTGGAAGGGTGATCTTATAGTAGGTGGTGAGATATTCGGCTAGGATCTTCTAGTAGTAGTGTTGAAGCCTTACTAAATCATCATGGGTATAGACTCGTTGTCCATGATCAATGCTCAGATAAACTATTTTATGAGAAAAGTGATGTGTGTCCACGAGGATGGGACCAGGTTTTCCATCACCAGCGATATGGGGACCTTTGTTGCTCCGGATGGACATTCTCATAGTATGGTAGAACCAGTGAATCATTAGTTGGTTATCATTACCCATAGATTAGTTGATGACATGATTCGGAGATATCCTATAATGAGGGACTAGTAAGCGGATAACTATCCTGAAAATGTTTTGGTACTTCCTCCTCCAAAAGAGGTAGTCATATACATCAACGTATTCCCAAGGACTAAAATTTTATATAAACCATAATATCGGTTGGAACCCATGGATATTTTTGAGTTTAGCATATATTTGGAGGCCATATGGAGGAAGGTGATCATAAGGCCTTGTGTTTCTCCATGTGCTACCCAAATTTTTTCGCAAAGAATGATGATAGGAGATTAAGGGTTTGAGCAAACTATTAGTGCTTGAACCATGTGACTGTGAAGAAAAATTATCCACTGCCAAGTATTTACGATCTCTCAGATCATCTTAAAAGATATCAGTGGTTTTAGAAGATAGATCTCATACCAGGCTATCATCAACATAGGGTACGAGATGATGTTTTGGGAAGAAGGCCATTAGAAGTCAGTATTGGAAACATGATATCTCATTGATACATTCCGGTGTTACCAATGACCCAACAAACTTCATGGGACTCATGAACATGATATTCCAACCTCACCTCCATCGCTTAGTGGTGGTCTTCTGTAATGACATCATGGTGTTCTCAGGGTCAGAGGATGAGAACTCCTGTCATCTGAAAATAGTTTTTGGATACACTCTAAGAGCATTGGCTTTATAGTAATCTCTCGAAGTTACAATTTTTTAGATGTGATTTCCACTTTCTAGGATATGTTTTCTCAGAGGATGGACTTTCAATGGATCCTGTTAAGATAGAGGATGTGCTATTTTGGGAGACACCAAAGAGTATGACCATGGTGCAGAGTTTGCTGGGATTTACTGGGTACTACAAAAGAATTGTGCATGACAATTCTAGATTAGTAGCTCCATTTTAAACAATGAAAAAGAAGGTAAATACATTATTTTGGATAGAGAGATGTGAGAATAGTTTATAGTTTCAAAGTTGGAGACTGAAAATTTCCCCAATATTGAGGCTACCAAAAAGGGTGGATCGGTTTGTAGTCTACTACGACGCATCAGGGAGTGGACTAGGATGTGTCCTGATGTAGGAGTGAGCAGTAATATCCTACATGTCATGACAGTTTAGACATAACAAAAAGAACTATGCTACCCTGGATCTAGAGTTAGTTGTAGTGGTTACATTTCATGAAAATGTGGCATCACAAGTTGATGGGTGAATAATATACTATCTACACTATTAACAAGAGTCTCATATATATCTTCTCATAGAAGGACCCGAACCTGAGACATCGGTGGTGGCTGGAGATCATCCAAGACAATGAATTTGAGATAATCTACACTCCTAGGAAGGGAATGTGGGGTATGACTCACTTATTAGTAGGTCTAGTTTACCATTTATGAGTGAAGAAACATCGAATGTAGTCACATTTCCATATCCATTTTGGATATAGATGGACCAACATTTCTCCAATCTAGGAGTGTCACTCCTGAACTCCTTCATAGAGTTAGGGAGGCTTAGCTTAGAGACATTGACTGCGAGACCCGATGTGCTCATATATCTTGTGAACATGATTCTGAATAATTTTTTGATTGTGGGAACATGTCATATTTTTCAAGGGATGAACCATGGTACTAGTGACACTATAAGAAGAGTTTTTGAGGGTGTTATATACATCCCATTTGATGGAACATTCTATAGTGGTGATGATGTACTAGGGCCTTCAGCATCAGTACTGGTGGCCATGGAAGAAGAAAGCAGTGGGAGAGTTCATTTGATGATTACTCACTTATCAAAAAAGGGATGTTTGAGCACTAGGTTCTAGTAGGATTCACACTTCCATGTGTTTTTCTAGAATGGAAATGGGATGGTATATCAATGGACTTCATGATGTGGTTTCCACATACCTCTAGGGGCCATGACTTTCTTTGGGTGGTTGTTGATAGACTCCCCAAGTTGGCTCACTTCCTACCCATCTCGGATGAAGGGTCATTAGATGGAATTGGACATGTCTATGACCAGGATATCGTACAGCTTTACAGGGTTCCACCGACAATGGTCTGAGATTTTGATGCTCATTTTACATCCTATTTGTGGAAGGGATTGTTGTATTTGTTCGAGACTCAGCAACATTGATCACCTCATCTCATCCTCAGACAGATGCTTAAACGAAGAAAACCATAATGACACATGAGGATTTGATCCATGCTTGCATGCTTGATTTCGGTAGCAGTTGGAACAATCAATTTCCCTTGGTTGGTTTCCCTTATAATAAATGTTAAATCTCCAACATAAGCATGGAACCATTAGGGGATTTGTATGGGAAACCTTTCAAATAACCTCTGCGCTGGAAAGTCCCATGGAAGTCAATACCTATGGGTCCAGAGTTGGTACGCGCTACCACCGAGATGGAGTAGGTCATCCAAGTTTGGATGATGACTACATAGAGAAGGTAAAAGTATCATGTTTATAGGATATGGAGACCCTTGGTGTTTGAGGAGGGAGACCATGTCTTCCTACAAGTCTCACCTCAATGTGGTTTGCAGAGATTTTGTAACACCCTGAGATTTTATGAAAAATATTCTTTTTAATTCTATTGATGTCTTGTGATGTACGCTACAACAATGGAGTCTTGCACAACACACAACCCTATCTTAGCTGCATTACACGAAATCGCGTTCTTCCTCAATAGCGTGTGTTGTACGCAATACCGAGTTTCACTAAACAACGATATGCTATTAAAATATTATTAAAACTAGCCGTTATGAATAGTAATAACCACTTTTTGATATTTTGTAAATTTCACATTTCAAAATGGACTGCATTTTTGGATTTGGAATATCGAAATTAGCATAGGGTGAAATTTTGGTATTTTGCTGAAAACTTTCAATTTTTGATGAATAGTGAAAACACTGGGTTGCTATTTAAAAACCGACTTTTTATTTAAATAATTATTTATTTTATGTAAATTTATTTTGGGTCAAAATTGATACATAAAACCTATATAAGTTCTATGTAATTCATTGGAGTGATATTATAATAATTTTAGATATAAAAAAATTTATTGAACTTTTCACCGTCTTTTACCCACCTCCTAGGAGAATTTTCAAATATACATAAAACATAATTTTACCGCTTCTGTGAGTGGAATTTCAAAAATCCTACAGACACGGTTTATTTCAGTGAGTAAAATTTGGTTCAATGAGATGAAAATATTTTTTGGTGAATATTAACTTTTTACTTTTAATTACCACGGTTAAAATTAAATAGGGTAATTAAGATTAAAAATGATATTATTATTACCCTAAAACATGTCCTATTTATATTGGATAAGTGTAATTTGACCAAAAACAACCTTAAGAAAAACATATGACCATTTAGGCCCACTTGGAATAGATTAGGACATTTATTATTAATTTATTTAAAGAAGGGTTAAAATAGTTAAAATCAATGTTTAATAAGTAAATAATTTTTAATATAGGGTTATACATCAGATAAATTCGACTATAAATATTCATCATAAATAAAAAACGATTTCCTACATAATGGTATTTTATTTGTAATTTTTAGACATTAAATAATTTAATTTATTTACGACACAAAGATGATGCAGTAATTATCTTATTAATACAATATAGACATAATTGATGTTATAAATACCCAAATAAATGTAATTTCGGACATTTTATGAATTACAATAATTTTATAGTTTAATATGACATGTTAGTATTTATTTAATTAACCTTTTTATAACTAATCATTCTGTTATGATTTTCACAAAAATCAATTACTAAATAGTGTCAAAATTGACATAAAATAGTTTTTAAACCAAATATTATATTATTAATTGTTGTTTTATTCCTAAAAACCTAATGTTCGGATAAATGACTTAGATAAGGTTATATATATTAATAATAAACAACTTGGGGTTCATTTGTCTTTTTATAGTACGTTTATTAACCTTATAGTATAAGAATACAAAAAGACACGGTAAAAGTAAAATTATCGAACTTAAAGTTAAATCTAAATGATAAGGTTCAAATAGTAAACTAAACATGTGAAAATTATAAAGGATGAGTGGTTTTCGACCCATCCCCACCATAGCTTCGAAATAACTCAATTTTTAGCTATTAAAAACCGAATATGTCTTTATAATAAATTAATATTTTTAGTTAATCCAAAAGTGCCCCTCTCCTCCCTTATAAAAGGGCACCTCCTCCCTCTCTTACTCACACCTCTTTGGGACTTCAAGCTCGGCCAACCCCTACCAAATTCTCTTATCCACTTCCCTTGAAACATCCTAGAGGTCCTGGTCTTCTTTAAAGACCAATTTTGGTGCCCTAAGAGGAGGTCTAAAAGAGGCGCTTCAAAGAAGAGGTAATGTCCGTTACCGATTTTTTCAACTTTATTTCTTCTTCCACATCTTATTCTTTAGTTGTTTCATTATGAAGAAATAACATCAGTATAAATAATATAATGATATGTTATTATAAGTATGAAATAACCCAATTTCACCATCTATCCTTCCTACGGAAAACGAAATCACCATGCATGCGTACGTATGGAATACCCTCTCCACGCTGTGGTGAAATCTGTTTTTCCACCAACACCTTACATGGATGGGTATAATGTTTTAAAGAATAACTATATATGGTTATTATAAAATCATAATTATTCTGATATATTATACCATCCACTAAAATTCTATTAAATAATCATGGGAATGATATCATCGCTCGTACGTACGTACAGAATACCGTCTCCACGACACGATGAGATTCATTTCAATGATTAACCATTCATAAATGATTTTAAAGTATATATAATAAGTAATAATTAAGTATATGAAATAATAATTTTACTGGATTTATGTATATATATATGTATGTCATCTATTTAGTTTCATTCAATTCAATAAGGAAACGAAAACAGCGTTCATGCGTACGTACGGCCTACCGTCTCCATGAACGGTGTATTTCACTCCTTTTATCGATATATTATATATATATATATATGTATATGATGAATATATATATATATGTATATGATGAATATATATTATATAGAAATCATGTTTTACATTCTGGAATTATTTATATCAGGATATAAGTATTAATATCAAGAACGACAAGTCGAGACACATACGATAAATGAAATGATTTTACCCAAAATGCTGCTTTAACATGGAATTTACAAAAGAACGGGTAATATAAAGTCATAACTGAAACATATATGATATCATAACAATTAATATGATTCTGTAATAAGTCAATGTCATTATTTAAATCATTATACAGGAGTTTCGGATAGGTATGAAGCATATCAGACCTAAGGTATGGGATAATTATGCAAATCTCATTTTGATCCGAGATTGCTTATTTGTAAGTATTTACTGGGGTTATTGAAATCATCCAAGTACATGTTTTATAAAAGTGTTTTCATGTATGTTTAATGTCCTTTTTACCCATTTTGACTTTTACCCCATGGTATGGAAGGAATCTTTCTTTTATTTACCCTACAATGTACTTTATGACTTTTCCGACCAAAGTACGAGAAGAATATTTTTTTAACTTATATGGCTTAAATGGATTTTTAAAACATTATTGACATGAAGATTCCTTTATAATTTTTGTAGTTTATTTTTAATAAACTTCTTTAAGTTTAATATTTTATGATATGTTAAGAAAGGAAAAATATTTTTGAAGTAGAAAGCATATTTTTCTCAAGAATGGAGTTCAAGTGTTTTATCAAAATTATTTTCCATCTAAGATAATATAGGGTTCTGTTTCTATCCCTATTATTACCTTTATTTGATTATGTGGTGATGGAATTATTTTTATATATTCCTTTATCTTATATGAATTGTTTTATGATGTCACGATGTTTAAGAATCACATTTTTATTTCATGGGTTATGCAATGATGTATGATTTATGATTTTGTGGCACACATAAGAATGGTATCATTATGAGATGGGTGGGACCTATATATCCCTCCAATGAATTGGGTAAATATTTTATATCTCATGAGATAGAAATTGCTGGAATGGTATGTTAATCTGGTTCAGTGTTACAGGACTAAAACAAGCAGTGAACTCGATTCAGAAAGGGACTTTGTCCACTAAGATGGTATTGGCAGCAATGCCTTGGCTACTATGGAAATCCTAACATGTTCTTAATGATTGCCACAATTACATGTTTTATTCCCATGCTATTTTATCATGATTGATTTTCCCTTATGATATATGCCTTACGTACTTCCAAGATTCATGTCTTTGCTCATGATTTTGAGGTTTAGATTTTATGTTCAAGTTTTTGCATTCAAATTTTGATGGATTGTTTTATGTTCTCTATGTTTACCCTTACTGGACATTTGAGCTCACCCCTTTTTGTTCTTTTCCCCAGGATATAAAGAACGGTTTTTGGTATGAAAAAAGGGGAAGATCATTATGGAAGATGTTGAAAAGCTTTCACCATAGTTAGAAGATTATATTACGAGTTTCCAATGACACTAAACTATTACGGTCCTTGTGTGTCTGTTTTTGGTTATGTACTAAGTATTCCACAAAAGTAATGTAATGTTCATGTACCTCAAGCTTCGGGTCTCTACAGTTGGTATCAGAGGAATGGTTTAGTCAACCTTTGGAAACTGGGATGCGAAAACATTAGTGAGATCCCTAGATATATTTCTAAGGTATGTCTACAGATGTCCCTAAGGATAAGTATAGGTATAGGATATAGTCCTAGAACTACGGTTACAAACATAGAATTTAACCTAAGATGTTAGATGTTGATGGTACTCCCCCTTTATTATGATGTTTTCCCTAGCATGATTTTTGCCTCTCACACTATTCTTTTTGGGTTTTAGATGATGGATGGAACCCGAAGGAACCGTGTAGATCAATGTAATGGAAAATGCAATGATTGTCCTCTTGAACAAACCAATGTTATGGGAGATGGAGTGAAAAATTTTATTTCTATACTTACATAAGCTATGAATCATTCTGGACTTCCAAATGAGTAGAGAAGGGAACAATATTCTATTGAGTCCTTCATGAGGCAACATCCGCCTTCTTTTAGTGGGTTTTCCGATCCAGTTGTAGCTGAACAATGGATCAGTACCACTGAAAAGATATTTTCAGTTCTTCAATGTTCTAAACATGATAATGTCATCATAGCAGTATGTTGTTTGGAAGGTGAATCTGATCAATGGGGGAATCTTATCAAGAATATGAGGCCAAGATATTAAATTGAGTCCATGGAATGGGACGAGTTCAGGAACATATTTTTCAATAAGTACTTATCTCGTATTCTTAGAACAATGATGGAGAAGGAGTTTCTTGAACTAAAGCAAACGGATGATGAATCTGTTGGTATATACAAATCAAATATTACAAGGCTTTCAAGGTATGCATCTGGATTTATCATCCAACCTGAAAGTAAAGTTGATCGATTTTTCATTGGCTTAAAATCAAATCATTGAAGGGCATTAGATATAAGAGACTTCAGTAGCTATGAAGAAATTGTGCGTTGTGCTATCAAGGTAGAACTGGAAGATGGTGTAACATATCAATCTCATGGTTTTGACAATAAACGAAAGATGGAGTTTAAGGAGAATTCTCAGAACAATGTTGAAAATAAGATGAATGTTTCTTTGTGCTCAAAGTCTAGAAAGACGCATGTTGGAGATTTCCTAAATGGTACTAGAAAATGTTTTAAGCGTGGAAAAGAAGGTCATCGAGCAGTTGATTGTAAAAGTAATGGGAAAAAGGTTTCTAATGATGTGAATAGAGAAAATACTACAGAGAAAACACCACAAACACTTCAATGCTTCAAGTGCATGGAAATGGGGAATTATGTTAATAAATGCCCTAATCCACGGGTTAGTGATGATCGACATGAGTAACCACATAAGTCAATGGACAATGGGAAGTCACATGTGATCACTATTGGTGATGTTGAATATGAAAACGATTTGGTGGAATGATTATGTGTTTATGTAAGGGTATTCAAAAATAATGTTTTATATAGTATCATGGAATATTGGAATATTTATGTATTGATCTGTTGTGGTTTTCAATAATTTTATGGTACCTGTAACCATGGAAAGTGATTGAGATATTTTTTGAAAAAATATGATATGCGCATAATGAAGGGATAAGGAGAAAATGATATTCTTGACAGTATTCAAGAGCTCATGACTGATATAAGGAAATAGTTATTTCATGGTTTGAGTATGTAGAAATTTGGGGTTTTGGTATGTGGAAAGAGTTAACTTTTAACAGCACTCATGTTTTCACTATGGTTCAATGGGTATTCATTCTTCAAGACAATAAATGAATAAATTATTCACATGTTTGTAATTCGACCAACAAGATATATCATATGATATATGGGGGATAAATGATGGCATTCACGTGATTGTTATGTTACCATTCAAGTAATAATGATCTTGGACCGAATTATTTTAGATAAGAACTTTTTTCAATATTATTGATGGGATGTTATAGTAAGGTATTTTTAGAAAAAAGGAAAACCTGCAGGATGGGCGACAACCCATCACGTCGGACAAGGCAGTGGGAATCAAACCAACAACTGAAGTGCGATAGGCCTTTATCACCTACTACTATCCTACAGGAAGTCCCTGGTTAGTAGAAAGTAGTTTTATTTTATGAAGTGATATGACATATGAAGTATAAGTTCATTTTTGGAATCGTATATGATTAACCTCACCATAGATGGACTTATGTATATTTGATAACTTTTTCTATACTTTTGTTTGAAACAGATGGAATGACCCATCAATCTATCACATGACTTGTTAAGACTTCATGAATAAAAAATTCAAGTTCATTTCTTTAAGAAATGAAGTGGAATTTGTTCAAGGAATGAACAACAGTGAGATTGTACCAAAATCAAGAATGTATATCTTCTAATTCAAAATCTTCAACTTTAGGGAAATGATATTGAAAACCCAAAATGTTGTCCTGGTTCCCTAATATCCGATGAATCAGATGGTACCTTAGATAATAACAAATATATGGCTTTGTGATTGTTGTATTTTTCAAAGCCATGTTCTCTACCACTCTCCATCAGAACATGATGGTTATGTTTCTCTTCCTTGTCCATATTTTCACCTATGTTCCCCTATGTGGAAACCCAGTGATTAGTTAATTTGGGTAAAATTTATGTTTCATACATTTGTTTTTAATGATTGGTTTTGGTATTTCTTTTTACGATGTGGGTTTCTATTAAAGAAACATTCGAGTAGTAAACCATTTATATCACCGATGAATTTTGAGGGCAAAATTCATTTTAAGGGGGGTAGAATGTAAAACCCCGAGATTTTA
The DNA here is from genome assembly GCA_963277665.1 of Viscum album. Taxonomy (NCBI): domain Eukaryota; kingdom Viridiplantae; phylum Streptophyta; class Magnoliopsida; order Santalales; family Viscaceae; genus Viscum; species Viscum album. The sequence goes on from OY728142.1 coordinate 1,653,132,709, forward strand.
TGAAAAATATTTCTTTTTATTTTATTGATGTCGTGTGTTTTATACTATAAAAAAGGAGTCTTTCACAACACGCAACCGTAACTTGGCTGCATTACACTCAATCGCGACCATTCTCGATAGCGTGTGTTGTACGCAATACCGAGTTTCACTAAACAACGATATGCTATTAAAATATTATTAAAACTAGCCTTTTTGTATAGTAATAACCAATTTTTGAAATTTTGTAAATTGCATCATTCAAAATGGACTTCATTTTTTGATTCATAATATCAAAATTATCCTAGGGTGATATTTTGGTATTTTTCTGAAAACATTCAATTTTTGATGAATAGTGAAAACACTAGGTTATTATTTAAAAACCGACTTTTTATTTAAATAATTATTTATTTTATTTAAATTTATTTTAGGTAAAAATTGATACATAATAACTATATAAGTTAAATGTAATCCATTGGAGTGATTTTATAATAATTTTATATATATATAAAGTTTATATAACTTTTCATCGTCTTTTACCCACCTCCTAAGAGAATTTGCAAATTTACATAAAACTTAATTTTACCGCTTCTGGGAGTGGAATTTCAAAAATCCAAGAGACACAGTTGATTTCAGTATGTAAAATTTGGTTCAATGAGATGAAAATAATTTTTGGTAGTAATAACTTTTTACTTTTATTTACCATGGTTAAAAGTAAATAGGGTAATTAAGAGTAAAATTAATATTATTCTTACCCTAACACATGTCCTAAATCTATTGGATAAGTTTAATTCGACCAAAAACAAACTTATGAAAAAAATATGACCATTTAGGCCCACTTGGATTAGATTAGGACATTTATTATTAATTTATTTAAAGAAGGGTTAAAATAGTTAAAATCAAAGTTTAATAAGTAAATAATTTTTAATATAGGGTTATACATGAGACAAATTCGACTATAAATATTTATCATAAAGATAAAAAGATTTCCTACATAATGGTATTTTATTTTTAATTTTTAAACATTATATAATTTAATTTATTTATGATAAAAAGAAGATGCAGTAATTATCTTATTAATAAAATCTTGACATAATTGATGTTATAAATACCCAAATAAATGTAATTTGAGACATTTTATGAATTCCACTAATTTTCTAGGTTACTATTACATGTTGGTATTGATTTAATTAACTTTTTACGAAATAATAATTCAGTTATGATTTTTAAAAAAATCAATTACTAAATAGTGTCAAAATTGACATAAAATTGTTTTTAAAACAAATATTATATTATTAATTGTTATTTTATTCCTAAAAACATAATGTTCGGCAACATGACTTAGATAAGGTTATATATATTAATAATAAACAACTTGGGGTTCGTTTGGCTTGTTATAGTATGTTTATTAACCTTATAGTATAAGAACACAAAAAGACACGGTAGAAGTAAAATTATCTATCTTAAAGTTAAATCTAAATCATAAGGTTAAAATAGTAAAATAAACTTGTCCAAATTCTATTGTATGAGAGTATTTCGACCCATCCCCACCTTAGCTTAGAAATAACTCAATTTGGTGCTATTAAAAACCGAATATGCCTTTATAATAAAATAATATTTTTAGTTAGTCCAAAGGTGCCCCTCTCCTCCCTTACAAAAGTGCACCTCCTACCTTTCTTCCTCACACCACTTTGAGCCTTCAATCTCGGCCAACCCCTACAAAATTCTCTTATCCACTTCCCTAAAAACATCCTAGTGGTACTTTTCTTCTTCAAAGACAAATTTTGGTTCCCTAAGAGGACTCAGAGAGGCGCTTCAAAGAAGAGGTAATGTCCGTTACAGATTATTTTAACTTTATTTCTTCTTCCAATTCTTCTTCTTTAGTTGTTTCATTATGAAGTAATAACATCAGTATAAATCATATACTGATATGTTATTATAAGTATTAAACAACCCTATTTCACCATCTATCCATCCAATAGAAAACGAAATCACCACGCATGTGTACGTACGGAATACTGTGTCCACGCCGTGGTGAAATCTGTATTCCACCAACACCTTACATGGATGGGTATAATGGTGTAAATAATAACTATATATGGTTATTATAACATCATACTGATTCAGATATATTATACCATCTACTACAATTCTATTTAATAATAATGGGAACGATGTCATCGCTCGTACGTACGTACGGAATACCATCTCCACGACACGATGAGATTCATTCTCAATGATTAACCATTCATAAATGATTATAAACTATATATAATAAGTAATCATGAAATATATGAAATAATAATTCTACTGGATTTATGTATATATATATTTAAGTCATCTATTTATTTTCATTCAATTCAACAAGGAAACAAAAACAGCGTTCAGGCGTACGTATGGCCTACTGTCTCCATGAACGGTGTATTCCACTCCTTTTATCGATCTACAATATATATATATATATGTATATGATGAATATATATTATATAGAAATCATTTTTTTCATTCTGTAATTATGTACATAAGGATATAAGTATTAATATCAAGAACGAAAAGTCGAAACACATACGATAAATGAAATGATTTTACCCAAAACGCTGCTTTAACATTGAATTTACAAAAGAACGGGTAATATAAAGTCATAAGTGAAACATATATGATATCATAACAATGAATATGATTCCTTAATAAGTCAATGTCATTATTTAAATAATTATACAGGAGGTTCGGATATGTAAGAAGAATATCGGACCTAAGGTAAGGGATAATTTTGCAAATCTCATTTTTATCCGAGATTGCTAATTTTTAAGTATTTACTGGGGTTATTGAAATCATCCATGTCCATGTTTAATAAAAGTGTTTTCATGTATGTTTAAAGACCTTTTTACCCATTTTGACTTTTACCCCATGGTATGGAAGGAATCTTTCTTTTATTTAACCTACAATGTACTTTTTGACTTTTCCGACAAAAGTACGAGAAGAATGTTTTTTTAACTTATACGGCATGAATGGATTTTTAAAAAATTATTTCCAATAAGCTTAATTTATAAGTTTTCATGTTTATTTTTAATCAACTTCATTTAGTATAAAATTTTATGATATGTTAATAAATGAAAAATGATTTTACAGTAGAAAGGATATTTTCCTTAAGAATGGAGTTCAAGTGTTTTATCAAAATTATTTTCCATCTAAGATAATATAGGGTTCTGTTTCTATCCCTATTATTACATTGATTTGATTATGTTGTGAAGGAATTGTTTTTTTGAATTCATTTATCTTATATGAATTGTTTTATGAATTTATGATGTTTAAGAATCCCATTTTTATTACATGGGTTATGCAATGATATATGATTTATGATTTTGTGGCACACATAAGAATGGTATCATTATGAGATGGGTGGGACCAATATCTCCCTCCAATGCATTGGGTAAACATTTTATATCTCATGAGATAGACATGGCTGGAATGGTATGTTAATCCGGTTCAGTGTTATAGGACTGAAACGAGGAGTGAACTCGATTCAGAAAGGGACTTTGTCCACTAAGATGGTCTTGGCAGCAATGCCTTGGTATCTATGGAAATCGTAACATGTTCTTAATGATTTCCACAATTACATGTTTTATTCCCATGCTATTTTATCATGATTGTTTTTCCCTTATGATATATTCCTTACGTACTTCCAAGATTCATGTCTTTGCTCAAGATACTGATGTTTAGATTTTATGTTCATGTTTTTGCATTCAAATGTTTATGGATTGTTTTATGTTCTCTATGTTTACCCTTACGAGACATTTGAGCTCACCCCTTTTATGTTTTCTTTTCCCAAAGATATAAAGAAAAGTTTTTGGTATGAAAAAATGATAACATCTTTATGGGAGATGTTGAAGATCGTTCACAATGATTAGAATATTATATTACGAGTTTCCAAAGACACTAAACTATTACGGTCCTTGTGTGTCTGTTTTTGGTTATGTACTAAGTATTCCACAAAATTAATGTAATGTCCATGTACGTCATGCTTCGGGTCACTACAGTTGGTATCAGAGAAAGGTTTAGTCATCCTTTGGAAACTCGGATGCGAAAACATTAGTGAGATCCCTATATATATTTCTAAGGTATGTCTACAGATTTCCCTAAGGATAAGTATACGTATAGGATATAGTCCTAGAACTATGGTAACAATAATAGAATTTAACATAATTTGTTAGATATTGATGTTTTCCCCCTTTGTTATGTTGATTTACCTAGCATGAATTTTTCCTCTCACTCTATTTTTTTTGGGTTTTAGACGATGGATGGAACCCGAAGGAACCGTGTTGATCAATGTAATGGACAATGCAATGATTTTCCTTCTGAACAAACCAATGTTATAGGAGATGGTATGAAAAATCTTATTTCTATACTTACACAAGATATGAATCATTCTGGACTTCCAAATGAGCAGAGAAGGGAACAATATTCTATTGAGTCCTTCATGAGGCAACGTCCACCTTCTTTCAGTGGGTCTTCCGATCCACTTATTGCTGAACAATGGATCAGTACTACTGAAAAGATATTTTTAGTTCTTCAGTGTTCTGAACATGATAATGTCATCTTAGCAGTATATCGTTTGGAAGGTGAAGCTGATCAATGGTGGAATATTATTAAGAATATGAGGCCAAGAGATGAAATTGAGTCCATGGAATGGGACGAGTTCAAGAACTTATTTTTCAGTATTTACCTCCCTCGTATTCTACTAACAAAGATGGAGAAGGAGTTTCTTGAACTAAAGCAAAAGGATGATGAATCTGTTGGTATATATGAAGTGAATTTTACAAGGCTTGCAAGGTATGCATCTGGATTTATCATCCAACATGAAAGTAAAGTTGATCAATTCTTCAGTGGCTTAAAACCAAATCATAGAAGGGAATTAGCTATAAGAGACTTCAGTGGCAATGAATAAATTGTGCATTGTGCTATCAAGGTAGAACTGGAAGTTGGTGTAACATATCCATCTCATGGTTTTGACAATAAACGAAAGATGGAGTTCAAGGAGAAATCTCAGAACAATGTTGAAAAGAAGATGAATGATTCTTTATGCTCAAAGTGAGGAAAGACGCATGGTGGAGATTTCCTAAAAGGTACAAGAAAATGTTTTAAGTGTGGAAAAGAAGGTCATCGAGCAGTTGATTATCGATGTAATGGGAAAAAGGATGACGATGATGTGAATAGAGAAATGACTACAGAGAACACTCCACCAACACTTCAATGCTTCAAGTGCAAGGAAATGAGGCATTATGATAATAAATACCCTAATCCAAGGATTAGTGATGACCAACATGAGAAACCACATTAGGAAAAGGACAAAAAGAAGTCACATGTGATCACTATTGGGGATGTTGAATATGAAAACGATGTGGTGGAATGATTAAGTTTTTATGTAAGGGGATTCAAAAATAATGTTGTATATAGTATCGTGGAATATTGGAATATTTATGTATTGATCTATTGTGGTTTTCAATTATTTTATGGTACCGGTAACCATGGAAAGTGATTGAGATTTTTTTGAAATAATATGATATGCACATAATGAAGGGATAAGGAGAAAATGAAATGTTTGACAGTATTCATGAGGTCATGACTGATATAAGGAAATAGTTATATAATGGTTTGAGTATGTAGAATTTTGGGGTTTTGGTATGTGGAAAGAGTTAAATTTTGACAGCAGTCATGTTTTCACTAAGGTTCAATGGGTATTCATTCTTCAAGAGAATACATCATTAAAGTATTCCCATGTTTGTAATTTGACCAACAAGATATATCTTATGAAATATGAGGGATAAATGATGGAATTCACGTGATTGTTATGTGACCTTTCATGTAATAATAAACTTGGACCAAAGTTTTTTAGATAAGAACTTTTTTCGATATTACTGATGGGATGTTATAGTAAGGTAGTTTTAGAAAAAAGGAAAACCTGCAGGATGTGCGACAGCCCATCACGTCGGACAAGGCTGTGGGAATCAAACCCACAACTGAAGTGCGACAAGCCTTTATTTCCTACCACTGTCCTAAGTCCCTGGTTTGTAGAAACTAGTTTTATTTTATTATGTGGTATGATATATGAAGTATAAGTTCAATTTTGGAATCATATATGATTAACCTCACCATAGATGGACTTATGCATATTTGATAACTTTTGCTAACCTTTTGTTTGAAACAAATGGAATGACTCATCATTCTATCACATGAATTGTTAACACTTCAAAAATAACAAATTCAACTTCATTTCTTTGAGAAATGAAGTGGAAATTGTTCAAAGCACGAACAACAGTGAGATTGTACCAAAATCAAGCAAGTATTTCTTCAAATTAAAAATTTTCAACTTTAGGGAAATGATATTTAAAACCAAAAATGTTGTCCTAGTTCCATTATATCTGATGAATCAGATGGTACCTTAGATCATCACAAATCTATGGCTTTGTGACTGTTGGATTTTTCATAGCCATGTTCTCTACCACTCTCCATTAGAACATGATGGTTAGGTTTCTATTCCATATCTCTATTTTCACCTATGTTCTCCTATGTGGAAACCCAATGATTAGTTAATTCGGGTAACCGTTATGTTTCATACTTTAGTTTTTAAAGATTGTTTTTGGTATTCCTTTTTACGATGTGGGTTTCATTAAAGAAACTTTCGAGTAGTAAAACATTTATAACCCCAACAAATTTCGAGGGTGAAATTAATTTTAAGGGGGTATAATGAAACACCCCGAGATTTTATGAAAAATATTCATTTAAATTTTATTGATGTTCTGTGTTGTACTCTACAACAAAGGAGTCTTGCACAACACACAACCCTAGATTTGCTGCATCACATGCAATCGCGACCTTCCTCGATAGCGTGTGTTGTACACAATACCGAGTTTCACTAAACAACGATATGATTTTAAATAATTATTAAAACTAGCCTTTATGAATAGTAATAACCGCTTTTTGAAATTTTGTAAATTTCATCTTTCAAAATGGACTTCATTTTATGATTCTGAATATCGAAATTATCCTAGGGTGAAATTTTGGTATTTTTCTGAAAACTTTCAATTTTTGATGAATAGTGAAAACACTAGGTTACTATATAAAAACCGACTTTTTATTTAAATAATTATTAATTTGATTTAAATTTATTTTTGGTCAAAATTGATACATAATACCTATATATGTTCAATGTAATTCATTGGAGTAATTTTATAAAAATTTTAGATATATAAAAAGTTTATTAAACTTTTCACCGTCTTTTGCCCACCTACTAGGAGAATTTGCAAATTTACATAAAATATAATTTTACCGCTTCTATGAGTGGAATTTCAAAAATCCGAGAGACAAGATTGATTTCAGTAAGTAAAATGAGGTTCAATGAGATAAAAAGATTTTTTTTTTGAATAGTAACTTTTTACTTTTATTTACCACGATTAAAAGTAAATAGGGTAATTAAAGGTAAAAATGATATTATTATTACCCTAAAACATGTCCTAATTCTATTGGATAAGTGTAATTCGACCAAAAAAAACCTTAGGAAATAATATGACCATTTAGGCCCACAAGGAATAGATTCGGACATTTATTATTAATTTATTTAAAAAAGTGTTAAAATAGTTAAAATCAATGTTTAATAAGTAAATAATTTTTAATATAGGGTTATACATGAGATAAATTCGACTATAAATATTCATCAGAAAGATAAAATTATTTACTACATAATGGTATTAATTTTGAATTTTTAGACATTAAATAATTTAATTTATTTATGACACAAAGATGATGCAGTAATTATCTTATTAATAAAATATTGACATAATTGATGTTATAAATACAAAAATAAACGTATTTTGAGACTTTTTATGAATTACACTAATTTTCTAGGTTACGATGAAATGTTATTATTTATTTAATTAACTTTTTTCGAACTAATCATTCTGTTATGATTTTCACAAAAATAAATTACTAAACAATGTCAAATTGACATAAAATAGTTCATAAACAAAATATTATATTATTAATTGTAATTTTATTCCTAAAAATATAATGATCGGCCAAATGACTTAGATAAGGTTATATATATTAATAATAAACAACTTGGGGTTCTTTTGGCTTGTTATAGTATGTTTATTAACCTTATAGTGTAAGAACACAAAAAGACACGGTAAAAGTAAAATTATCTAACTTAATGTTATATCTAAATGATAACGTTAAAATAGTAAACTAATCTTGTCCAAATTATATAGGATGAAAATATTTCGACACATCCCCACCTTAGATTCAAAATAACTCAATTTTGAGCTACTAATAACCGAATATGTCTTTATAATAAAATAATATTTTTAGTTAGTCCAAAGGTGCCCCTCTCCTCCCATATAAAAGGGAACCTCCTCCCTCTCATCCTCACACTGCTTTGAGCCTTCATGCTCTGCCAACCCCTACCAAATTCCCCACTCCACTTCCCTAGAAACAAACTAGAGGTCCTGGTATTCTTCAAAGACCATGTTTGGTTCCCTAAGAGGAGGTCGCAAAGAGACGTTTCAAAGAAGAGGTAATGTCTGTTACCGATTCTTTCAACTTTATTACTTATTCCACATCATTTCTTTAGTTTTTTCATTATGTAGTAATAAAATCAGTATAACTCATATAATTATATGTTATTATAAGTATTATAGAACCCTATTTCACCATCTATCCATCCTATGGAAAATGAAATCACCAGGCGTGGGTATGTACAAAATACCGTCTCCACGCCGTGGAGAAATCTATTTTTCCACCAACACCTTACATGGATGGGTATAATGGTGTAAATAATAAATATATATGGTTATTATAACTTAATACTGATTTTGATATATTATACCATCCACTACAATTCTATTAAATAATCATGGGAATGATATCATCGCTCGTACGTACGTATAGAATACCGTCTCCACGACGCGATGAGATTCATTCTCAATGATTAACCATTCATAAATGATTATAAAGTATATATAATTAGTAATAATTAAATATATGAAATAATAATTCAACTATATTTATGTATATATATATGTATGTCATCTATTTAGTTTCATTCAATTCAATAAGGAATCAAAAACAGCGTTCATGCGTAGGTATGGCCTACCGTCTCCATGAATGGTGTATTTCACTCCTTTAATTGAGCTATAATATATATGTATATGATGAATATATATTATATATAAATAATGTTTTACATTATGGAATTATGTAGATCAGGATATAAGTATTTATATCAAGAACGACAAGTTGAAACACATACGATAAATGAAATGATTTTACACAAAACGCTACTTTAACATGGAATTTACAAAAGAACGGGTAATATAAAGTCATTGGTGAAACATATATGATATCATAAAAATGAATATGATTCTGTAATATGTCAATGTCATTATTTAAATCATTATACAAGAGGTTTGTATACGTACGAAACATATCTGACCTAAGGTAAGGGATAATTTTGCAAATCTCATTTTTATCCGAGATTGCTTATTTGTAAGTATTTACTGGGGTTATCACAATCGTCCATGTACATGTTTTATAAAAGTGTTTTCATGTATTTTTAAAGTCCTTTTTACCCATTTTGACTTTTACCCCATGGTATGTAATGAATCTTTCTTTTATTTACCCTACAATGTACTTTTTGGCTTTTCTGACAAAATTACGAGAAGAATGTTTTTTTAACTTATACGGCATGAATGGATTTTTAAAACATTATTTCCAAGAAGCATCCTTTATAAATTTTTGTGTTTATTTTTAATCAACTTCTTTTAGTTTAAAATTTTATGATATCTTAAGAAAGGAAAAATATTTTTGAAGTAGAAAGGATATTTTCCTCAAGAATGGAATTCAATTGTTTTATCGAAATTATTTTCCATATAATATAATATAGGGTTCTGTTTCTATCCCTATTATTACATTGATTTGATTATGTTGTGATGGAATTATTTTTATGAATTTCTTTATATTATATGAATTTTTTTATGATGTCACGATGTTTAAGAATCCCATTTTTATTACATGGGTTATGCAATGATGTATGATTTATGATTTTTTGGAACACATAAAAATGTTTCCTTATGAGATAGGTGGGACATATATCTCCCTCCAATGCATTGGGTAAAAATTTTATATTTCATGAGATTGACATTGATGGAATGGTAAGTTAATCCAGTTCGGTGTTACAGGGCTAAAACGAGGAGTGAACTCGATTCAGAAAGGGACTTTGTCCACTAAGATGGTATTGGTAGAAATGCCTTGGCTACTATGGAAATCATAACATGTTTTCCACAATTACATGTTTTATTCCCATGCTATTGTATCATGATTGATGTTCCCTTATGATATATGCCTTATGTACTTCCAAGATTAATGTCTTTGCTCAAGATTTTGATGTTTAGATTTTATTTTCATGTTTTTGAATTAAAATGTTTATGGATTGGTTTATGTTATATATGATTACCCTTACTGGACATTTGAGATCACCCCTTATATGTTTTCTTTTCCCCAGGATATAAAGAAAGGTTTTAGTTATGAAAAAAGGGGAATATCTCTATGGGAGATGTTGAAGATCTTTCACCACGATTAGAAGATTATATTACGAGTTTCCAAAGACACTAAACTATTACGGTCCTTATGTGTCTATTTTTGGTTTTGTACTAAGTATTACTCACAAGTGATGTAATGTCCATGTACGTCAAGATTCTAGTCTCTACAGATTTGGCTAGGGTGACAATCTATATGTGGGATTGTGGAACTTTCCCAAATTCTTAGAATAGTTGGAGAGGTGGAATACCTCCTAGATCTTACCCCTAGAATGAATAGGGTGTGTGACATTTTCCAAGTGTTGAATCTGAGGAGATAAATGTATGATGTATTCCACATCATCCACTGGGGAACGATAGATATGGAATATTGGGAGAAGGTTGCTGAGTTCCCAGTGGAGATAGAGGATTAATAGGGGAAGGATTTACAAGGGTAGTCAATTCATCTGGTGTGAGTCTAGTGGAAGCATGAGAACCTATTAGAGAGCACATGGGAGTGGGAGGCTCATATTTCTTCTCATTATCACGATTTATTTTCATATAATTTTTTTTGGCTTTCAAGGATATAAATCCCTAAGGTGGGTGAATGTAAATACCTTGAATTTCTGTATAATTTTTTTAACTATATGGAATTATTAAAAGACATTGAAAATTAACGGCATGTGATTATGATTCTTGGAGATCCCATAATATAATTATAAACATATTTTACGCTACGTTAAGTAAACACGTGATTGGAGATTTCTATCTTTTTAACTGGAGGTCGGATTGAAAATTCAACAACACCATTGAATTATTAGAGTCAGGATTCACTTAGGATAGGTGTAACATCGAACAAAAAGTGTCGGATGTAAATGATAATTTTTGGACTTTCAGAAAAAAAAATTAAAATAACTAAAAATTATTTTATACCTTCATTCATTAAAACCATTGATAGATGGTGGTGGGACTATAGAGTTAATAGGTCATTTAATAAACTATTACACATGGTTGTGTAACCACACCTTCGTGTAATTTATTGGAACATTATTTAATTCAATAATGAATCTCAATGATGAAAGGATAGTTATACTCATTAAATATTTTATGAAAAAAACAATTGGAAAATATTATTGGACAGCAACATCCGAAATCATGATGAAGCTCTAGTGAAACCCTCTCAAATGAACACTTAATATTTGATCTAGTATCAATTAATTCCAACAAAAACCAAAGTACAATGGATTATCCACCATCATAATTAGAGAATAAAACTTTTTCAAGAAGGGGAATTGATTTATTTTCTAGTGTTTTATGATTTTTCATGTCTTTTCAGTCATGAAAAAGTACAAAAAACGCAGATAAACTGACTAACGGGTTGATCCATGCCTCGTTTCTTCATGTTGGGGGTTGTTGTGGGGGATTATATTTGGGGATTTTTATTTATAAATTATTATTGATATTTCATCCATGTAAAAACACTAACACAAAGGGCTTGTGATCATTGGAACAAAACCTGGACACTCTGATATTCATCATTTTATTGCGTTCTTTTTGGGCGACCGAGCGACACAGTGGCAAGGAAATAATTAGAGCTATAAAAAGGTGGAACAATATTGTGAGGCTGATAGGAACAATAATGAATGAAAATGGACCACCATAGATTCACTGGTGTCCTGGGAAAGTATGACCGATGTGAAACCACCAATGTAGCATTCGGCTTTTTCCTCCCACGAGAGGGTGGTGGTTCCCGCATGCACTGCGGTGGACAGGGGGCGGCCGACCATCGTTGTACACATTAAAGATGTGAAGAGCACCAGGGAAGCGCACTACATATGTGGTTCTGTGGTGGTGGCTGACCCGCATCCATGGGTCCCACCCTAGACACATCCACAGAACCGGACATCTGGAAGAGTAGTAACGACCTGATGCCACTGGATTGAGAACCCGAATGGACGACATCCATTCAGGAGGGGATCAGACCTGGAATGCAATTAATGCACATTATATTGTTTTGGAACTATTATTACATTTCAGTCCTATGGGTTACTTCTTCTTGAGTCTTTTTAGTAGTTCAAATATGACCAGTGGACTGAGGAACAGTTTCTTGGCAACTCAAGCACACCAAGTGCAGGAATAATTTGGTTGGCTGTGAATCGAAGAGAGACCCTTTATGGACTGACAATAGGAATAACCTATGTAGATCTATGACATAAAACCATATTTGGATCAGTAGTAGCCTGTCCTAATGGGGACTAGCCTTAGTATGGCATGTCCTGGATCATCAACATATGACAATGTGGGCATCAATGACATACACCCTGTGTGGATCAACAGTAGTGTGACCTGACAAGGACCAGCCATAGTGAATCCCATTGTGGATCATCGACTAACGACCCTGTGTGGATCGATGGCTTACATAACTCTATAGATCGACATCTTACGACACTATGTTGATTAAAAACATAAAACCATGTGTGGATGGGTGTCTTACGACCCTATATAGATCATTAATAGAATGTCTTATTCGAGGTTCATCTGTGGAAGTTCTCAACGGAATAAAATTAAATATATTAATGACTAATCATCATTATTCATGTTCTTTATATTATATACCATTTTTGAGAATAGTCTTTTATGTTGTGCTTTGTGATTGGGATCATGCTTTGGGGTTTTTACTTTTTTTTTTGAATTCTAGTAGTCCTTCAGGGGTCTTGGGGTCCCTAATGGTTATTTTATTACTCAACCCTGCACTGGCTTTTCCAAAACCTTATTGTGTATTGTGCATATGACAAACATCATTGACTGAGATTTGGGGGCCAGGACTAGACAGTTCATGGTGGTGACCAGTTGATTTGGAAAGGAGCAATAATGAGTTGTACCTACCCTCCAAGTATAATCCATGGTAGACAACCTCATGATCTATTTTTTTCACTATACATTCATTTAGTTAGATTTGTATACTACCCCACTCTCCTTCAGTTCACACAGTTACATTCTACAGTTTTACTACATGGAATTATTTTTTTGTGTACCTGATATATGTGTTTTCATGTTTAAAGGGAATTCCTAACCACTTTTTAGGGATATGCATTTCTGATGCTAGTCAAAATCCCCTATCCTATGGAAGATTGGATTTGGGTAGTCACGGCACGGGCCCCAAGGGACCAGTCCTGACGTGTAACTATCCCTTACTTATAGAACTAAGGGTAAGAGGAATTAGTTTTTTAGAATATCGATTTCTAGGTTACCCCATCTTGTTGTCGTAAATAAAGCCATCAGAATCAGTAGTAGTGTACATTCCCTTCTGTGATGAGTATCTGAGATATTCTTATAAAATATCCACATTTTTGGACACTATAGAAGATTCTAAAGCATCATCCATATCTTCATTAGTACATCCCATATCCCCCATGTGGTCCTCTCCATTTGTAACATTCATCCCTTTAAGTACCCCACATGCTTGGATGTCATTATCTCCCAACACTGCATACTGAGATTTAATGTTCTTATTTGATCCCACATATATATCCTTCTCAAAATTATAAGGGGTCACCTACATGGACTAAATTGGCATATCAGATACTCTTTCTGGTTTAAATCCTCATCCCCTAAATTGAAATTTCATTGAGGTGTCCTCCCAAGCCAGACAATGGGAATCCTCACCAATTTCTTGACCCTCCAAAACACCCACAATCACCTCAGTTACATTTGTTATGTTTGTTTGAACCATCTGGATTTCCATATCCTCTAGGTGGACCTCTTTCACTCGGTCACGACTACATCCATTTGAGAAACCTTCCAAAAGAATGCACATGACGTTCTATACCACTTTAATGCGACTTAAAACTGTAATATCTTGTTGTACAACCTCATTATCACACATGTCCTATATAGTGTCATTTCTCACCATTGTTCCTAGGATGAACACCCCCATATCCCTCTTCAATCTGTCAAACACCTTAGCTACATTCAAGATTACAGGGGGGGACTTATTTTTCTCTTAGAATGTTGTGATGCATAACCAGGACTATATCTTGCTACCTCTTTCTCCTATTTCACTTTATCTTGAGTACCACAGTTGGCCCTCAGTAGTTCTTCATCCAATGTACTACCTCTAACATCACCCATACCCCACCCCTTGTTGTCATCTCATGTATCAGCAACCTCTAGAGGAGCCATGAAATCATGTAGTCACTAAGCGGTATGGGTTACAGTTAACCCTGATTTTAATATTATGTTTTATATAAATTTAAAATATCAATATCATATCTACAATTTCAATTCATAGTTATTTCTTAATATAATTAATCACTTATCAGGAATGTTATAAAGATAATTAAAAGTAATTTTTGAACTAGTAGTTGTGAATGGGTTGAACTCTATGTGATAGCATAATCCGTCCCATGTCAACCCACGTCGATTAATAGATTCATGTTGAATTCATTATTTTATCAAAATTGTATTTTTTTATTATGTAAATACAAAAAACCAATTATTTGATATCGATAATATATTCCCCTAAATATTTAAATGGTTTTTGAAATTAAAAATATTGATCCCTATCAGTTTATAGTGTCTCCACAATGTAGAATAGATATTAGACTATAAATTCTTTATCCACTATATTATGTTCATGATTAATTTTCAAGTATCCTACAAAATAAAATTGTTGAGGTCTAAATTTCATTACAACTTATTGTTCCAATAGTCATAACAGTCCTCAGAAATAAATGTAATTTCAATATACTCAAAATTTATTATAATAAGACAATAAAATAATCTAAACATTAGTATGCCTAACAAAAAAAATTCCTGAATTTTAACAGTCTCTATTTTCCCATTACTAATAATATTATATAATCAATATAATTCTATAAATCAGATCAGAATAAGTCATGGGACTAATTATTTTTAAATTTAATAAATAAAAACAGGATACAAAATTCAAGTTTCATACTCAACTCAATCATACTTTGATTGAAATTAATAAACTCATAATAAATATGATGAAATATTTTTGATCAATTTTTCCTCAAATATTTTTTTATATAAACTCATAAAATATTCCCCAAATGACATCAACATATTAAAATAATGAATTTAGGTCTTAGTATCAATATAATGTAGGACATTATCGTGTTTTTATAAGTATCAATAAAATTCCATCAATTATCTCAAATTTTATATCCTCATACAAATCAATATTGTCACATCATCATTTAATTATTCATTAACATCATCAAATGAACTATATCTGATGAGAATAAAAAATGTTCATCAAATTAAAAATGGTTTATCTATATAATATATTTAAAATTAGTAATACATATAATGATGTCTATATGATTATATAATAAATTCTCTCCATATTCAACATATTAATAATATTATTCATCATGTGTAACATCTTATTTTACACCATCCACTATTAATTCATAAATTTAACTATCATGTATAATAGCATAGATTTCTCTATCTAGAATTAACTTATATTTTTCATCATCTAATACAATATAATATTTATTTCTATTCCATAAAACATAATGAATATATGAATATGATATAACAAAATCTATATCTATTTTAGGAATAACATGATATTTTTCGACATCATGAATTGCATCTTTTTTTGAATATTGTAAAAACATTTTATGCTTTAAAACCATACGAATAAAAAACCAATCATAATGAAAAGACATTATAATTATTGTGAATGTACAATTTATTAAAACCATATCATCAACTACCATAAAATTAAATCTTTTTACTATAATCCATTGATTTTTTTGCAACCTAATAATTATATATTCATGTATATTATTAAAATAAACAATGATTATATTGTAATAAATAATTTTCATTAATGAAAGAATTAATAAATAATAATATATAGTGGAGTTATTAAAATGCTATATTTATATGTATATGTATATTTATATTATAATAATATTAATTTTATTAATGATATAAATAATAAAAAAGTATATTGGGATTATGTTATAATGTATAGTGTTTATTTAGTAAATTTAATCCTTTCTAAAAAATATAATCTCCCATTGAGGATATCATATGAGATTATCTATTTGGTACTTCCACATGTAACCATATTATAATTAAAAAAGGGTTTACTATTAAAATTATAAACTAATATTTAAAACATTTTAAATTTAATATCAATATAAAAACTCATAACTTATTAAAAAACATAATAAGTATTTATTAAAAACTATATTTGATTATATTATTATTTTTAACATTTTATTAATCATTAGATTAATGTCATACTATTTTATAGAAATTAAATTTTATTTATTTAAAAAAACAAAAAAAAATTAAATTTAATTTTATTTTCATTAATAAGAATGTGTTGATAACTTCCTGAATCTACATAAAAAATAAATAAAGGTGAACATATAATACATTATGATGGGATAAAAAATATGATGTAAAAGAGATAATTATTCACCCATCAAAAATATAAAATTAATATTGAAATATTTTACTATCCCAGTAATTGATTTTTTTTTGTATTTGTTAAATTACGCCTTGATATTATTCACGGGAACTAGAGAATTAATATATCCCCATCACATATTGACATAAAATATCAATTAAAACATGAATATTAATACTCTATTACATATTATTTATATTTCCCAAATAAAATTTTATTTGAAAAGTAATGGACATACTAACCATATCAATATTTATATTTAACAATTTCAATATCTCTATTACTTTACTGAAATATCAAATTATCATTGATGAATAACTATAATGAATATAAATGAAATAAATTTTTATTTATTTTTATTCATATACAAAATGGACAATTATTCCCAATGTTAGTATATAAAAATAAATCATAAATAATAAATGCACATATATTACCTTCATCTATATAATATTAATAATGATTTCATGAATATTTTCCTAAAATCTAACTACAAGTGGTCATTTTTTTAATGTCATACTTATTATATTTTAAAGGCATAACAATTTTAAACATTATCATCGATGGTATCACTCTAATTATAGATCCTATGATAAATATATTAACATTGTTTTATTTTGATATAATTATTTATTTTTTCTCATATACCTTTTTGAATTATAAAATTGGTGCAACAAAATAATTTATTATCTATTTTCAGGTTTAATTTTAATATTACACCTTTTATCAATAATGATGTTTCTTTTTAGTTAAAAATTGTATATAAAATAGTATATCATACTTATTTAATTAATTTAAGGGATTATAACTCTAGAAATAATTGGTGGTGTAATTTATATGTTGTTATATTTTATTCATCATGTCATAATCTTGTAAATGTTTTCATAATTTTCTTATAGAAGGAATTTATTAATATTCCATTATTACGAATATCATTGGAAAATTAGTAAATATACTATAGGAGAAAGAAAAATATACATTTTAAAAGATTTTCAGGTTTATATAATTCCCATCTAGTGAGGACATACCACTTTCCAGATGTTAATTCGATCCTTGCGTTGAGGATTTATTTGAATGTGCATCCGTCCTTCTTTTTTTAATAAAAATTGTTTTTTATAAATTTTATATCATCGATAATGATTCAAATTTATCATAATTACTTCATATATAAGGGTCATAGTTGGTTATTTGGAATCTTAGTGAGTGAATAGGAAAATGTATGGAAACATTAGTAATAATTTATTTAAAAATTTTGGGTGTTATACCTACATATAATTTTACTATTATTGTGATATGATTTCTTTTATTCATGTAATGATATTTACTTTTTATCATTATTTCAAACAT
Source organism: Viscum album (assembly GCA_963277665.1). Taxonomy (NCBI): domain Eukaryota; kingdom Viridiplantae; phylum Streptophyta; class Magnoliopsida; order Santalales; family Viscaceae; genus Viscum; species Viscum album. The sequence continues at coordinate 1,653,151,057 of OY728142.1, forward strand.
AAATATAATATATTATATAAGTGTTAATATTTGTGGTGTCCTTTAATATAATATTATCACCCCTTCAATGTAAACAGTGATGGGAATAAGGAATGTACATCTATTAGAAAAGTAATGTATTCTCTTTATGAATGTGGTTAAACTAAATTTGGATTATATGGATCGATAGACAACAACAATGAAATATTGAGGATATTTTTGTAATTTATCTTTATTTTATTACTCTTATATCCAAAGAACATATTTCTGAAAATTTATGTTTTCTATTTCTTTATATATGAATAGATAAAATAATTTCACCATTTTGTGATTACATTTTTCTATATTTTATGATACTTCAAAAATACTAACTCTATACGAGACTTTAATAAATATTTATATTATAATATTTCATAGTATTAGATTTATAATGTTTCATTAGATTGATTTTTTCATCTCCAAAAATTAAATTTTTAGTCCCTCATCACAATTCATTTTACACTAGTATACTAGGAGACGTATTTGATGATTGCAATGACCATGCTATCCTAAACTACAAGTTTTCAGGCATGGGTGAATTAGCCAAATTTTTTTATTTTTTTTTTGATATTTCATTTAAATTTTTAATGAAAATCTTGATTACTATATAAATGAATAATAATATAGAATCTCATGTTTGATATTATATTTGACTTGTTAAAATCAAGAAAAAATGATTGTATTATTTCAGTAAGAATTTATAATAATTAAAATATTCATAAATATAGTGAAATATTTTTTAGAATTATTTTTTATAATATTTATACAGAAACCATTTTTCAATAAAAGTCATATAAATGATGGTTTTTAAATATTTTGGCAGTTTTATGTGTCACTAATTTAACTCTATTGCATGGACATAGTATTTTGAATCTTTTTTAGATTATGTAGTAATTATTGTGGTCAATTGGTATGAATTATATTGATATAAATTAATTTTTAATTATTATACATATTTGAGGATCACTTGAAGTGATGAAATTTCTATATATATGGTTAATTTAAAAGAAAATTATGTTTTAACTCGTGACGTATCCCTGATGTCATTTCATATATATGAAATTCGAGATATAGGGCTAAAAATTTTCCCATTTCTAATAAATTGTATATTATGTCCCATATAATGAATTCATTTTGTTGAATATTGTTGTTATCTCATATATATGACTTTTATACACTAAATGAATTTAAATTCAATCCAATTATAAAATTTTTATTCACATTTATTCAATAATAATCATAATATGTGGATTTAATTTAAGGAAACATTTTGTGTGACATATGGCATAGAGAGGGAGTGATGATTCTACAATAGTAATTTTTATTATAGATATACGTAGTTGTGAGATAGATATTATTTTATAGTGGGTAATGTAAGACCATTATTGATCATTATAAAACTTTTATGTGGAGTATGTATTTTTAATTTTGAATTTGATTCATTCGTGATGATAAATTTAAGTGTTTAGATAATATTTATTTTAATTAAATAACATTATGGATAAATATCATGTTGTTTGAAAAAATATGAAACATCAAAAAATGTTATTCTTGATAAATTAAAAAATTTAAAAAGGATCAGAAAATAAAGAAGAGGGAATCATGATTCGTTTAGAGTGACATAAATGTAACAATTTGAGAAATCTTACATTGTGATTAAAATAATGAATAAGGTACGATCAAAAGAATCTATATTCCATAGGACTGATTAAAATGTGATAAAATGTTGATGGATTTTATTTTATTAGAATTTGAATCCAAAATTAAAATGAAATATGATTTTATATTTCCATTATGTGATATAGTATGGTAAAATCATAAATTCTTTTATGTATGATGTGACTAAAAAACATAACCAAATATCTATATAATTTATTAATGGAAACCTCAAGGTAAAGAAGAAAAAACATTTTCATGAGAATATTTCACAATGAAGTGTATCATGCCACTATAATTATTGAATTTGAAGAGGAATATGAATAATAAATAAAATTAATTTTCTTCTATTAATTTTTTATAATATATTCTTAATAAAAATCAATATAATTTATAATTTTAAATTTCATGGGTTATAGTAAAACAATATCAGTATACATATCTAATGAGTGCCATGAAATTATATTCATTTTTTCCAATATTTTGATAATAATTGTTCACATACTGTTATGAAAATTAGAATCATTTTAATTATTATCAATTGGAATATATAACATGATCAATTTTTTATCCATTAAATTATTTTCATTTTAGTGGAAAAACTATTTCGAATTAATATGTAGAATATCATATTATAGTGACAATACCATAAACAAATTTTAATTATTGAATCACCAATGTATCATTGATTTGATGATTTTAGGATATATTTTTCTTTTTGTTTATCTGATTTAACATTAATTTCTTAGTCTTTTAATGGATATCCACAATCCATTGAACATTAAGGTGATTTTTATAATTGAGGAAAATGGTTGTTTTTTTAAATAAGGAAGGTAATTATTTTTATATTGCTATTATATGATGTTTTTTATCAGGTGGTAGTAATACTTTATGGGTTCCAACATCATGCTGATAATGGTAGTGTAATTTTGGATGATAATAATAATTTTTATAATGATTTACATGCTATGATTTTTATATTTTATTTACATTGACATATTGAAAATATGAATTTCAGATGATTGAAAATAGAAAAATGGATATATGGAAAAGTTTAGAACATATATAAATGAATAACCAAACTAAAGATGGAAAATTAATAGGTTTTGGTGGTAAATAATATTTAAATTGAGTTATTTAATGATGAAAATAAAAATCAATTTTTCATAAGGGTAATTATGATCAAGATATGGATTAATGTCTTTGTTGATAAGTTGAACCAAAATTATATTTCTTAATATAAATGGATTATAAAAATATGTATAATGTTAAAATGTTTTATTGGAATGATTATTTTCCAAAAAATATATTTTGAAAATATAATTATCATTCTATTTTTGGATGAGAAGTGAAAATAGAACATTTGGAACAATAAAATATAGGATGAAATGGAGAAATATCTTAATTCTATAAAGATTCAAAAGTGTACGAATAAGTTTGGAAACCATGAATAATTATATTAAGATTCACATTCATTTGAGGATATAATTTTGGATAAAATTACATCAGAAATTTCTATAAATTTTGTATATGGGAGTGTGAAATTCAATATAAAAAATTTAGTTTGACATTAGAATGTTTTATAGAAAATTATTTTCTAATTAAATTATATCAGTTTATAAATAATGTGTATCCAATGAAAATTATGAATAATAAATATTACTATCATTTGAGAGAATATAAATATTATAGGAAAAGTCTACATTATCATCTAAAATTAGAAATAAATTTTCTTATTTAAAAAATATTATATTATTTTTTTAGTGTGATACGAGTGACTCGTGTGCTGAATTGGGTGAAATTTAATATACCCTCAATAATAATGAATGTATTGTTATTATTAAGTTCAATGATAATTATTTAACAAGTAAATAACTTATAAATTAAATAATTGAAGAAGAACATACTCTGATTGTGTTTATAATTATGTGATAATATTAAGAATGACCATCATTGATCACATTATTGGATGAAGATATAAAAATTCATAATAATTAAAACAAATATTCATAATTTAATAGATATATCCTATATTAAGAAAAATATAATCCACTATAATCAATATATTCCATGTAGAATGTCATATATAATGAAAAAAATTTAACCTAAAGAGGAATGATGTAGTAATATATAAATAGAAATAACATAAATATATTCATTATAAAATGGTTATGTTAGGTTATGTAAAATGAAATTATATATATAAAAAATGGAATTATATATAAAAATATTGATAATGATCCCAAATTCATGAAGCCTTTTTATTCCTAAATGACCTCAAATATAATAAAAATAATTGTAAAATCTTTGGAAATAGTATATGATTAATATGAATTTTAAGAATACTATGTATATGGATTGATTTAGTTACAATAATATTATGTTAGATTATATAAACAAAAATGGAATAGATAATCCATTGTAACTATTTAATTTAGAAAGGATGTGAAAATAAATAAAAGAATAAAACTTTTCTTAGATAAAAAATTTTTTTGTGTAAAAAATTATCCCTATTTTGTCACTTAATGATGTAATTATGGTTTGTGTTCACAATTTTGGAAGAAAAAAATTTAAGGTAATGCAAGCTTTCAATTGGAATTATGCAAATAATAAGGGATTTTGGAATTTAGAAATATTGTATTGGATCAATTATCATAATTACAATGATCCTATTATATTTTAAAGGCAAGATTTTAGGTTGCATTTATCCTCTCAAAATATATATTTTCAAAAATCGATTATAACACATAGAAAATATATCAAAATATTTTTTATGTTATTAAATAATTATTATAAAAGTGTTATCATCCTAGAAATTAGGAAAATGAATGCTTCATACTTTTTTTTATCCTAGATAAATCAATGTTTCATTACTCAAGAAACATAATAGTTTAAGTGAAATTGTAATAAGAAATAAATTTATACAAAGTATTAACAAAAGGCACAATACTGGATAATCCTTTTATTCTAGATGGTTTATGTTACATTAAATTGAATAGATATGTATATACCATAATGAATTTTTAATTTTGTAATAAATTCTCAATTAACATTTGAAATCATGGTTCACTCAAAAATAACATTTTGGGGTCATCTTTTATTTCGAATGACCATAAAGAGTAATATAATATATTATATATTGATGTATAGAAACATGATATAATAAATTTTTCTTAGTTATCTAATAAAGGAATGAATTTGATGTTTAGAAGGATCATTTTTATGTAAATATTTAGTATTATTATTGTCAACCAACATGTGGTAATGAAATAATTTGAAATCAATTTCACGTGGGTGTGGCTATAAATATGCGTGGCATATTCTTGAGAGTAGTAAATAAATTATATGATATAATGATCAATAATATTGAAACACAATAATATTATAAAATATGAATATTTTTTTAAGAGTATATGTTGAACACAACATTGAGATGAAACCAACCACTAAATATATTTCATTACAGTTAATTCTTTTTTATTTTTTTTAGAATAGAGAAGACAAAAATTATATATATAGTAAAATTATAGATCATTATAACCTAAAAATTAAATTTTATGTAATGTATAGATGGTTCTAAATTATAAATGTATGTCTAATTATTTATTATAAATAAAATAATTTTTTTTTAACAAAATTCCTTTTTTTTAGAAAAAACATTGTATTAAAAAATAGTTTACTGACCCTTTTACAACAAAAATTGAAAAAAAATTTCCCCAATTTATAAATGTATATTAAATATTAAAATAAAAATTATATAACAAAATCATCATTATCTTACAATATATTTTTTAGAGTTTTCCTAAATATTTAATTTTAGAGGAATAGTGAAAAATACTATTACTTCTTTGAAAATTCCTTTTGGTTTAAATAACATAAATGTATATATTTATAATTCCAAAAATAAAATAACATGAAGTCAATTTATACATAATTACATTGTAATGAGATACTTGTAATCACATGATGAGGGAACAGACTGTTTAGTAGTCATGGTAAACAATACACATATAAGATATTTTCACTACATTTGAATACATAAATTACTACAAATTTTTTTTCAAGAATATTTCTATTACCTAAAATATAACCTTTAATATCATTATTTTTACACATCATGGATTAATGAGATATGTAGGAAAGGTTATGATAAGATGATAAATACTTGTTACATAATGGTGAAGTTATAATGTATCAATAATCTTAATAAAAATGTCGAGTTAAATAATTGAATAAAAAATAAATTTAAACAACATAAATAACATGAATAGTAAAGTAATAATCCTTATATAAATGTTAATAACTGAACAAAAAATCCATTTAAATAACATTAGTATCATGAATAGTGATGTAATAATTAATATAGAATAGTAAACCACTAATGACACTTTCAATTTAAATAACATGAATGAAATGAATAGATAAGGAATAATCATTATGGAATAGTAAGTAGGTGAATACACACTCAACATAAATAACATGACTATAATGAATATATATGGAATAATCATTATGTAAAGGTTAATAAATGAAATCATTTTCCTTTTAATAAATATATATGACTAAAATGCATTTACAAATAATATTATTATAAAAATAACATGGATTATAATATCTTAATTAATACCAATGAGAATGATTATTTATTGGATTTCATGATCTACTGAATCTGACAACATTATAGTTAATGAATGTCATATTTTATTTTTTACTACGTTGAAAAACACATTGTATTAGAGCCTATTAATTGGCCTACAAATACAATTGATGTATTGAGGGGATATATAATTTTGGTCCCCACCATTCGTTGAATATTAAATTCAATTCTCGTATATCAAATAATACATTCTACTCATGAATAACGAGTTGTATATTCAAATAACTATTTTTAGTAATGAATATTGATAAATCAATATTCCCACTCGTAGAAAAATAAATTTAAATTTAAAACACCTTATGATGAAATGAAATATGGTTTATGATTTAATATTATCCCTGATAAAAAATAGGACATTTAAGGTAAATTTCATGTAAAATAATTTTTTTTAAATAATAGGTCAATAGATACATATTGGATACAAACCTAAACTATAATGTGAATTTAAATATTTTTCAGGGTCATAATAATCATAAACCATCCATAAATTGAATTAGGATGGTCTCAATCATACATATCCAAGGTGGAGTTTTTTAATTAATGTGTTTTTAATTGACAAATAAAAATACATTATAATTTTCTTTAAAACATTCTTTAGGCTAATACACTTTTTTTTTAAAATTTATCAAAATACATATAGTTCTCTAAAATATAATAATAATAAATATTTTGAAAATAAAATGTAATAATTTTTAAATGAATATTGAAAATATTAACTTCTCAGAATGAGATGAAATTAATTACATGTCGTACATCATAAAACAATCTTTTTCTACCACATTTTTTGTAAAATCCATGCAAGCCAAGGTTGTAAAAGTAAATAAATATTTCATTAAAAAAGTTTTGTAATATTTTAAATATGTTAATTAATTTAATAAAAAATATATTTAAGAATGTAAAAAAACCCTATTGATAATATTATATGGATGAATTATTTTTTAAGAAAAATTATATTATACTGAAATGATAAATGATTTCAGATTTTTGAAAAAATTATTTTTCAATAATATTATGTTCCAATGACTAGAAAATTGTTCTATTACATTAAAACATAATGAATAACCTGATTTTAAGTAATGTAAATATTTTTATTATCCATTTATCAAATAATTCCAATCAATGTACATTGAAGCAATAAAATATCGATTAATTTGAGGTAGTGAAATAAATCCTTACAATTATCATAGAATTGAATTAAAAATTATCCAATGAATTGAAAATTTTTATAAAATTTAAATAATTATAAAAATGTCTGTATAAGATAAAAATTTTACAAAAAAAAATCACATAATCTTATAATATCAATGGAAATGAATTTGTAATACAACCCAATGAAATGAAATTGTGTATTGAAATTATTTAACACATTGTATTGATCAGTTAAAATAACCCTTGATGAAATAAATTTATTTTAAAATAAATAAATGATTATTATTTTATGAATTCTGATATTTAAAGTCAATGTGTAAGTATATATAAAATATAAAATAAATTAGAATAATAACATTACAATATGCCTCAATGAAGATAAATTGAGATGATATAACTTACCTCACACTAACATATTGATGAATATGATTTATCGGTCTCTATAATTTGTAGGCATGTAAAAAATTAATACCAAGACCATATTAATATTTATAATACCATATATGTTACAAATATAAAATTCTACCTAAAATTTATTAATAATATTAAATTGATTTCAATTTTTTTTTTAATTTCTTTATTTTCTCTGATGTTTTTTTAATGAATGATATGTTTCATGAAAATATTTTATATTCATTATACAACAATTATTATATTAATTTATTAAATTTCTTTTTTTCCTATTTTTTATAAATTTTATTAAAATTTAACTCTAATGATTGGATCCCATATCTGTATGGAGATAATGGGATATATGTGTACATGAGCGACATTATCATTTCTTGAATATATGAAATGGAAAGGATGTGTGGCGTATATTGATTATATTAAATATATATAATTTCAGAAATATCATTTACATTCACAAAATTTTCCCATATTATATTCCATGTAAATCATTAGTGAACAATGATTCCCATAAATTCAGGAGGCTTTTGTTCCTAGTACACACAATTTATATTACAAAATTTCAAATGAAATTAAACACAAGAAGGTATATCAGATAATAAAATTACATTTTATAATATGTTTATAAATGTCATATAATCTTTATAAATTCATCATTATATCTAGTAGTGAAAGAAGGTGATGGGAAACAAATTACATGAGTTTGCAAGGTGGTAGTCCACCATACACATGTTCAATGATTTCGTTCCCCAATTAATTTAGTATGAGATGGATATTTTCCATTTCCATTTCATAATAATATCATATTATTTTTAATATACTTAGGATATTATATATCAATATTTTATTTGGGTTTTAAGGTGTTTGATGGGAAAAAATTATTGTTTATAAAGTAATATTGTTATTCCTAGAATATCATTTGGATTGTAAGAAAATGATTCCAAGGTTGACTTAATGATAAATAAAAGGGATCAAAGATTTTTGTAGTGGTGTTAGTATGTGATTTGGGAAGGAATTTTCATATCCAACATTATTTTTATGTGTGAAGAGGGGATGTGAGTGGTTTCCTTTTATAAGTGTTGGAGTGGACACTCAGAGAATTGATGAAAAATCCATTTACTATAGTGTTTTTTATAAGAAAACCTACCATATTTGGATATTATTTATTATTATTTGTTATTATGTTTATATATGGGTTGAAAATGGTTCTTTGTCTAATTATTCTAGTCATTTAAATGATCATTCTTTCTTCATCTCTCCCTTGGTAACCCAGTTTTTACCTTAATCGCTTTAATTACATTATACAAATTTTACTACTCATACTGATAAACAATCATGTTAAAATTATTATAAAATATTCAATATCTTGATTCAAATTATTTAATATGTTTTTAAAAATTCAATTCAATAGTATAGATGAATAAAAATTTAAATTATTCTTATTGTTGAAATTTAAATATCAGGATTCCCCAGAGGAAATTTATAAAATTATTCAGCGTTATAATATAATAATTTAATATCAACTTGAATAAAATAGGCTAAATTAGTTGAAAAATAACACAATTTATCATATTATAATTGAAAACCAATTAAATATATAATAATACTTGTGAATTATTTAAACAGAAGTGTTGTATTCAAAATAGAATAATATATTTCTCTATTAATAAAACATGAATCTTTCTTAAAAATATAAAAAATATGAAATATGATATTTTTTATATATGTAATTGAAAAAAGAAGAAAAGTTTTTTAAAATAAATTATCAAAAATATAAAATTTTAATTTTAATTTTTGTGAACTATGATGGAAAAAATAGATTTTAGAAAAATAATATTTTCTATAAATTAGTTTTATTTATTCAAAATTATTTTTATACATTTATAATATACAGATGACAGATATTTTGATTATTTATTTTTAACTATTGAAACTCATCAATTTAATGTATATTTTATAATGGTATACTATATTAGAGTTCCTATGTCCTTGGGGTTAAATTTTCTAGAATCTATCGAAGTGATTAAATTGATGGAAATAAATATTGTGCTTTATTTAATTATAGTGTTTAGATTCAAATATGATATCAAAAAGTGTATTTTTTATTTTAAAATATTATTATTTTAAATAAATTCCACTGTTAATATTTTTACCCTCACAATTTGATCATTAACTCATTTACCATGTTTTTAACACTTATAAATACTATTGCGAAAAAACTAGTGCCATAAACGTGGTTACAAAACAATGTCATGATAACTGAGAAAGGGATTAAAATATCATCAATATTACATAAAACAAGCTTTACATGTTATGAATGAATATATGATTATTAATAAACATATATTGAACAAAATCATTTATAATTATAGAAATTGATAGTGGGAATTTCTCACTAGAATGTGAATGATCAGTGATGATTTAAGGACATTATAATCATAAATAAGGGATGATTTAAATGTCCATATTAGTTATCCTATATTATGGTAATAGGATAAAAATATTTTTTTCATGAAGATTTCAATAAAATTGAGTAATTATTTTACTATATATGAATATTATTAATTATACATACTTGATATAATTTTATTTTTTAATGAAAACTTAATTTTGTGGGATTCCCTTGATGAATTTAAAATCATCAAAATATCTAATAAATAAATAATCAAAATATAAAATTATATTCATGTTGAGTAAGATTTACCTTTAATGGATTATAAAGTACATAATAGAGTGACTTGGACTTCCATATCTCTGTAAATAATTTTCACAAACAATATAGTTATACTAAGTTATCCAATTTAATAAATTAATCTCTAATATTTAACAACAACATCATTTGTTCATTATTATAATTTCTTTAATAAACAGTTTATATGAAAATAATGACATGTTATCCAAAAAATCTTTTTTTATGTGGTATTAATCAAACCCATATAACCATTATGTTATGGGATCTTTTTATGTGTCCCTACAAGATAAAATGGGTTGAAACCCAACAAGTAGGTTGTCATTTTTTCAAATATTTATTAATGAAACTCTATTAATATTCCCAAATTTAAATGGACCATAATTACAACAACATCAATGTTACGATAATCCATAGATATTAAAAATACCCTTAATATTGTGTCTAATAAATTTAATGGTTTTCTTCCTTAGAAAAATACTCATAATGAAAACCAATTTATTGTAATTATATAACATGTTTCTGAATGTATACATAATCATCTTAATTTCCCATCTCATAAAACCTCGTAAATTTGTTTTTATTCCAATATATATTTAATGATGAATATAATATTGTACAAATAAATTCTCAAATCAAGGCCAATGTTTATTTTTCATAATTATAACACCTATTTAAAACTTTAACAGAACAATGACAATTTATAGTATCTGTAGAGGGATTTATTTCCACAAACAACCACAACATATAAACCTTATAATATCATTTAGATTATAATTTTTACTTATTCTCAATGTCATTAACAGGGTCATTTTCCAAATAATTGTTTACCAAAATCAAATTTCAATGGTTTGTGATAATCAGCCTTTGAGACTATGTATATCAACCCTGAACCGTGTAATTGATAGCTAATGTATTCTATTAGAAATTGGAATAAGATAAAATGAATTACATTTTGAAGGGCCAAATAACTTATCAGTTATAGAAAGCTAGAGAAATACATGTTTCATTTATTATATATGAATACCCAAATTTTAAAATAAATTTATTTCAATAATGTAATTATACCAAATATCATACCCTTACATATCATTTTTAATAAAATGGTTGATATTTGGAAATGATAATAAAACATGGGTGTTCATAGATTCACAATAAAAATAATTTAATTATAAAGATAACCTATATTACAAAAGTAATCCTTAATACATTGTAAATAACTAATCACAAAATCATTTTATATTAAATTAAAATGAAAATATTAAAATGAATAATAGATAAGGCATGGTAAATTACTGAACACATGTTCCATTTAAATAACATTTCTATGATGAGTATATATGGAATAATCAATATGTAAAGATAATTAAGTGAACAAAAAATAAATTTAATTATCTTGACTATTAGAAATAGATAAAGAATACTCAATATGAAATGGTAAATAAATTAATACCCATTCTATATTTATAAAAATATTATTGAGAGTTGATAAAACATAATCAACAAGACATGGTAAATAATTGTGATTTTAATTTATTAAATAACATTAAATAATATTCATTTAAAGACATTATAGAAAATAAAATATCATTACTAATAATAAACGATTTCATAGTGAAGGGATTTCATTCTTATTGGTTTCTATCATCTCAACGATAATTATACCACATTTGTTACAACCATTCACATGGATGTTTAATACTATGGGAAAAAAGACATATAATTATTTCTTATTGATTATCCTCATGAGAATACATATTAATTTATGGGTAATATAATTTTCTTCCCAACACAACACTACTTCCCCAGATCAATATTTATATATATATATATATATCAAAGAATATATTTAATTCTTTAACAATATTCATTATTATCAAATGACATTACTGATTAAAAAATAATGAAGTATCAATATTTTTACTAATATAAAATCATATTATAGAATAAAATATGTTGAAATGATATAATGTTTGAGAAATTTAACTATCCAAGAAAATAATTTGTATATTTTGTGGAAATTTAATTTACAGCAATCATTGGAATGTGAATATTTTATGATAATGTAAATGTGAAAAATAAATTAATCACAATATTAAATTCAAATAACATCATTCATAATAATTCTATTAATAGATACATATAATGAATAATGATGGTCTTAGTATGACTTATACATATTGGATTATATGTAAAATAATGGTTTCTTATTAATGATAAATTGAAATACAAGAAAAATATCATCAAAATAATCTTTTGGAAAATATAGTTCATTTTATTTTGAAGAATTTTTAAAATTGGATGTTTAAAAAATATTTTGAAAATAAATATCCTTGGTTTTTTTCAAACCTATAAAGGATAGTTATTATCATATTGTGGTAATGAATTCTATAAAATACATAGATTTCATAAACCATAAATAAATATTCTTTATACATTTTTGATAAAATTTAAACCAGAAATGTTCGATAATAAAATTGAATATTCATTGAAAACACTTTCATAAATATAAAAAAACTATAAAAATATCATTAACTAGTCATTTTGAAAATTTAATAAAATATTTTTTAAATAATCTTTTGAAAACATGGTTTTTAATGTAAATTTACTATTTCTCAAAGATATAAATAATATCATATTTTATTGAATACATTTTTGAAATATTTTTATGTGCCAATGTTTGTGGAAATGTTAATATTATATGAAAAAATCATGAAGAACAATGGATTAATAATATTAATGGTAATTATTATAAAATTATCAAATAATCCTTTACATTGGCAATTCAATCATTTCTAATACAAATTAAAATGAGATTTCAAAATAATGAAATGAAAAAATATAATGTTGGGGTCAAATAAAAGAGAATCGATTATCTATATAAAAATTAAACCCTCATAAAGTTCTCAACCATGAAGTAAAACATATTTTCCATGCATTTTGTAGTTATTGTGATTATTATATAGTTACATCATATGAATTATTATATTAATTTAAAAAGAAAAAATAATAATTTGATAAATATTTAGAATCATTATTTAATTTTCAAAATGGAGAATGAATAATATCTCTTCATGGATATATTAGGTCGTTATTATAAACAATCAATGTTATATTCTATTTGATGGGTGAATAGGTATGTAAGTGGGTGAAATATGAAAATTAGAAATTCTATATAATGTAACATATATCTCTTATATTCAATAAAATTTTCTTTATATCCTTTCATGTCACTAATATGTGAAAATTGAATCACAACTATTCGCAAGGCATCATTATTCTGTCAAAGGTAGAGAAATTGTTTTATTTTAATTGGAATAATATGTAAATAATTATATGTTATATTAAATATATATAGTATTTTATTATAATTATTATCATATAATTTTTTTAAAAACATAATTATATATTTTCATGAAATGTCGCATTTGAAAAAAATTTACATTAATTCATAAAGATGTAATATACAATACAAGAAATTTATAGTATCATTTCATACATTAATTAAAATTATATGGATATATGTTAATAAATAAAATAATTTCCTATATTTATTTTAAATAAATGTAGGTTGTTATATAATATGTTTTGAAAAAAAAATTTATGTATGTGAAATACAAAAAAACAAAAACACTCATTTATGATAATTTTCCTCTAATATAGAAAACCAATTTTGGTTTTCACCCAAATAATTCATAGATTATTTTTATAGTAAAAACAAGGTATCTAAGAGTTTCTAATGGTATTTATATGGGGACATAGATATTTATTATAGGAAAAAAAGTGATATTAATGTGCGAATAGGGTAAGAGAGATGTGGAATTTAATAAGTGGTGGAGAGGATATGTATAGATTTATCTAAAAAGTCAATAACTCCCACTTTTTTATCAGTAAAAACTCTCGAAAATATGTCATTATAGACAAAAAGTTGTTATAATGTGTAAATATTTACATATAATTCACGTTTTACAATTAGGTGTGTCATTTTACCATTCAACTTTTAGTCTAAAATCATGAAAAATAAGTTTTACCTTAAATGTGGTAATTAATTGTTACTAATTGATGATTCACAATGTTAAAAAATTATATTCATAATTGTATATATTATAAATTATTATCCTTAAAATATGGAATATTTCTTTTATGTTCAATTTATAGATGTGGGGGAATCCATTTTAAAATTACAGTCGTAAACATGATGAAAAATGAGGTTTCCAAAAAAAATTCTAATAAGCACATAATAAAGGTTTGATATAATGATTTTAAAAAATTATTCATTTCATATAGTAAGATTTTAAATTTTGTAAAAAATTAAATTTTTTAATGTCGTAAAAAGACCATTATATAGGGAAATATAATATTTACGATAATATATTTTTTCTTTTAAAAGATTTTTATTTTCTTTTATAATCACTATAAAATCATTTATTTCATAATTGATAAATTAATATTTATAAAATTATATTTATATTATATCTTATATGTCATGACCCGTCCTTGAGGCCCGTGTCATGACTACCCCAAGACCACCTTCCATAGGCCAGGGGCTGGAAACTAGCACCAAAAGCGTAAATCCCTAAACAGGGAATGAATTGTCTTTATAAAAGTAAACAAACACAACAGAGTACACAACTGAAGTATGCACTAAGTAATACAGAATACAAAAGTAAGTGCTGAAAGCAATGTGGTCGGAAATACAAGCCCAACAGTAAGTATAGTACAACTGAAAAGCTAGTACAACTGCCGTAAAGTAAAACAGAAACCACTGAGTCATCCTCTGGGAATCCCACCTGATGGTTTGGTATATATGGCCTCCTCATCACCTCAGGTCCGTCCATCCACTGTGTTTATGTCTCACCAAGTGGTCCACCTCTAGGTACCATCCATCACTACAAGTCTCAACCTCTATCAGTGATGTCTGTCGTCTACATCGAACACAACGTAGTGCGGGCATAGCCCATGATGTGGTGAGTATAAGATACTCAGTAGGGACCCAGAGACCCCCGAAGGTCTCCCAGAAGTTTTGAAGGATAAACCATAGATGAGAGATACAATCATGAAGTATCAACCAACCCTACTTAGGAATATACCCATACATATACATATGTTATCAATCACAGTTTGACTCCCACTCTTGAGCCCAAGAACAACCCAGTCTACACATGTAAGAATTCAATCACATCAATGATAATGATTGAAAGTCAAGACTCATCCCACACAGATATAAATATTTCATATCACGATATTGATGATTAGAAGTAGTCACAGATTCATCTAAGCTGTTAGACCCATATAGGATACTAGAACAAATAACATTTTAGACCCACTCAGGATACAAGACCAGCTACTCTATATGACCCACTCCGGATACAATTATAGAAGTCATTGTTGTCGAACCCACGGAGGATCCCAGTACAGAAGTCATTGACATTGAGCCCACAGAGGATTCCAGAATGGATGATGTGGTCATCAAACATACGGAGGATCCTAGTATGGTAGTCATCATCGTCAAACCCAGAGTGGATCCTAGTATGGAAGTCATCATAATCAAGCCCATGGAGGATTCCAGTACGGAAGATGTCGTCGTCGAACCCATGGAGGATCCCAGTATGGAAGTCATCACCATCACATCCAGCTCTAGGGTTCCCACACACAACATGCTCTATTCTGGGAGGGTCTGATCCTCGAGCCATGGGTTCGATCATCAATTATCACAAAGTCTAGAGTTTATGTATCGTGATGTTCTGTATCGTCAAAATAAACCCAATGCAATAGATGACGCGTCAATCGGACGCTCGGTCTGAGAGTTATTGGCTTTTCCATTCCAGGAGCTCGGTTGGAATTACGGTCGTTCCAAACCCAGCCATTTTCATAAGTCATCAAAAACACACTTAGATTATCGCAAAAGGGCCGCCTCTTAGTGAGGGTCCATGTGCCACAGACGGCGCATAGATCGGAAGTGCGGTCTTAATGTTATTCACATTTATGTGAAACAGGCCCGGCCCGTCATGCCTAATGGGCTGGCGGGTCGGCCCGACCTGGTTCGGCGGGTCCGACCTAGCTGGGGGATTGGCCCGGCCCGGTGGGGAATGACCCGGTCCAGGGGCAGGCGGCCAGGCCCGTGCAAGGGCACGACACGACTCGACATGGCGCGGCTCGGCCTAGTGGCAGGCGGCACGGCCTGGCGTGGCGCGACCCGGCCCAGCGTCAGGCAGCCCGACAAGTGTAAGGCATCCCGGCCCGCGGCTGGCTGAGCCGGTGCGGGGAACCCACCCCCCCTCCCCAAATTCCCGAACCAGTGGCGTCGAGCAGCTCCTCCCCTCCTGTCCGGCCGGCTGAAGCTGAAGGGTCTTCCCAGTTCGAACGGCCCTCACGGGCGGGCTGCAGTTACCCCGCACGGAACCTCCGGGTGCCGCGACCTCCTTCAACCTGGCTATCAGGAAGCTGGGCAGTTTGCTGCTAAAGTGGCCCATATTTCGTAGGCCGCAGTTCTCCATAGCAGGGTGCCTTAGAGGCATCGTGGTTACCCGGCCCGGCCGGCTATGGCCGGCCGGTTCTGTTCATCTGCCGAGCGGCCCGCGGATCCGGGCCGAAGTTTCCTCCACGTGGCCGGTGTTCTGCCGCCGCCTCCAGTAGCCACCGACTATATTATCCACCGCCTTCGGTTTCGACCGCCTCCCGTTGCCGCCCCCAAAATATTCATGAACCATCGGAGGGTCGTCGGGCCATGTTCGTTCGGCCTGCGCCCTCCGTGTTTGGTGATATAAATTGACCAAAGTCAATACAAGCATTCACCATGGACGGAAAATAATTTCATTCACATGAAATTATATCAAACCCCCTACCTTGATTCTGATGATGTCTTTTCTGTGTTTAAGGAAACAGATCTGAAGTTGACATCGGTTTTTGTCCAATGAGGAAGTGTAGTCGATGTTTCCTCACAGACAGTGTCTCATCCCTTGACGCGGTGGAAGAAAAAGAATGACTATGCTCCTCAAGAGCACCGCCTCAAGTTCATGCCTCAGTCGTCAAGATGATATCACTCTTTCTGTTCTTCATTGGTGAGGGATGAATCTCTCCTCTAAATCTCTAAAGGCTCCACCACCAAATATTTTCCAAGAAAATATAATATTAAGGATCTCCAATTTTAATAGAATTTCCATGCAATTCAAATTGATTTCAAAGAGGGGAAAACTAATTAATGAAGATATTAATTAGATATGCTGGCACATTCAATGGGTGGGAGGTTGAGAGGCTCCACCATAATAAATGGGAGTTGTTTTCAAATTAAATAAACGGGTGTTAATGGAGAGTTTAAGGGATGCTGACGGGTTAGTTGATCGTGTGGTCCTCACCACACATTATCCTCTCATGAGAGGTTATGTGGGTGTGGGACCCACATCTAACTTCCCCTTTTAGGATATAACCACCACCAAACAATAAATTTATGTACAACAATTTTATTTAATTTAATATAAATCCCAAAAAATTAACTTCTCCACCAGAGCAAACGCAACTACGGTAAATGTCCCATTAAGTGAATACCGGTGTTGTGGGTTCATCGGGGCCCTTAGATTTCAATTCTGAGCACCAGTTCAAATGATATAAAAACCCCCACATACGTTTACTGAGCATACCCAAAAAAAATATCAGAAATTGATTCTGGGCACACCAGGTCTCAGAATCAGGTGCTATCAGAAACCGAATCCTTGTAAAATTCCAAAGTATTTAAGAAAAAATATTCCTTGAAATTTTCGGGTCTTTAATTTACCCCCACATTAGGGATTTACATCCCCGTAAAGCTAAAACACAAACTACATAAACAAATTAGGGTACTGAGCATTCATCTGAGCCTCTCTCTCCCATGTGCTCCCATGTAGGTTCTCATGCTATCTGTGAACACGCACGAGAGGAATCGACCGTCCACATAGGACCTGATCCTGTCGATCCTTGATATCCACCGGGACCTCCGTGAATGTCACCTTTCCATCTATATCCTACTCCATGTAGTCGATGATATGAGATGGGTCATGCACGTATCTCCTCAGCTAAGATACGTGGAAGACGTCATGTAACCATTTCAATTGAGGTGGAGGAGGCAGGAGTTAAGCCACCTCGCCTACTCTGCTGAGGACCTATAAGGGACCGAGGAGAACAAACATAACGTGTAGCCCAGACCAAATATACATTGACCTGATCGAGGTGAGACACGTAGGAAGACGTGGTCACCATCCTCGAACTCCATTGATCTTCGTCTCATTTCTGCATAGGACATCTATCTACTCTGTGCTGTCTTCTTCCGCTCCTGGATGATATGCACCTTCTCCTTCATAGCCTGAACCATCTCTGGTACTACAAGTGCTGACTCCCTTGGGTCAGTCCAGCACAGAGATGATCTGCCAGGTCGGCCGTACAATTCCTCCTAAGGGGACATCCCGATGGTGGATTGATATCTGTGGTTTTACGAAAACTCCACCAAGGGTAGCTGATCCTCCCAACTATGACAATAGTCATGGACACATGCATGGAGCATTTCTTGAGAGGATGAATGGTCCTCTCAGTTTGACCATCCGTCTGAGGATCGAAGGTGGTGCTCAAGTGATGCTATGTCCCAAAAGCCTCCTGTGACCCCTTCCAATGCTGGGAAGTGAAACGAGCATCTCGACTGGAGACGATAGTCGATGGAACACCATGAAGTCGTAAAATCTCCCAAACGTAGAGGCATCCCAAACTCCCTACTGATCCCTACTCTTTGATTGATAGGAAGTGGTCTGACTTGGTGAGTCGGTTGATAATCACCCATATAGGGTCGTGTTTTTTGGATGTATGTGGAAGCCCCATCATGAACTCCATTTATATTCCATCACACTTCCACTCCGGAAGATCTATGGGTTGTACCAAGCATGCTGGTACCTTGAGCTCTACCATAACTTGCTGACAAGTGAGGCATCGTGAAACAAAATTTTCTACTGCCTTCTTCATACCCGGCCACCAGTGCTGTCGTCTGAATTACTGATACATCTTCGCCACTCCTTGATGTACCACTAGAGGGAATGTGTGGAACTCTCTCAACTGCTTTTCTGGTAGTGCAACTGGTACCATGGTATGTCCCTCGAAGAGGATGATGTGCTCCCCACCTTCAAAAGTCCTTTAGGTTCCAACCCTGAGGATATCTGAGAAGGTCGTGTCTCGCAGTCAGCATCCCCATGTTGCGCCTCTCTCACTCACTGAAGAAGTGGGGGAGTCACTATAAGAGACTATAGAATGGCTTCTCCATCTATATCTACAAAGAATATCTGTAACGTGTCTAGCTGCTCTGTTGCCTCTCCTAGTAGCTGAATTCATGATCTCCTGCTGAGAACATCTTCTACAATGTTCCCCTTCCCAATTTTATAGACTATCTCAAAGTCATAGTCTTGGTGGAACTCAATCCAACATCACCATCTCAGGTTCAGGTCTTTCTACGAGAAGACACACCTTTGAATTTTTAGATTAGAGTAAATCATAAACCTTTTGCTCTAAAAACTATGGGTGTGACTGGAAATTTCTAAGGAACTCGACTACACCCTTTTTTTCTTACGTCCTATAGGAGCTGATAATATTTCTCCTTTTCCGAAAAGAGAAATCCAGTCTTATCCCATGGATGAACCACATTCTTTGCCTAATACAGTCAATCCTGACATGAACGGTACTATTTCTTTCCATGGATGACGTCGTAATGCCTCGATGCTACTACCAATAGATCGAACAGTTACTCTCACCTCCAAGGGTCGAGTCACACTTTCAGCAGCAGTGTGTAGTCAATGGGTCTCCTCCAGTAGGAGTCTCGAATGTGAGGGTCAAGTCAATAGTTTTTGTCGGAACCTCTTAGTAACAACCACAAAAAAGGTAGGAAATAAAAAATCTCATGGAAAAGTGACTTTCAATATAGCAGCTCAAAGTACAAGGACACAAAGAAACCACAAAAAACGATATCAACAATGCTAGAAGCATCATGAAAAAAATTCTCTATACCTAGAGATAGTCCCTCTCCTGTCCACCTTCTGATAGAGAACTATGGTTGTAGGCCTCAGCAGACTAATGTTGGGCTCTCCCCTATCCACCCATTCCTTGTGGTTGGGGTGGACCTCCTGGTGGTGGTGGTGGTAGGGCCTCAAAACGTCATCCAACACATACTTCTCAACCATCTCCTCTTTCACTTATTACAGCTCCCAGCGGACAACCATGGTCGAACCTATACCTATATCTGAGAGGTCCCTCTACTGTCTTCTTTTCATCTGTAGGGCAGGTCAGGTAGTCTCAAGCCATGTGACCCTACCCGCCGCATGCATAACATTGCCTGCTCCTCGAATGCCTGGCTCTGTTTTGTGTGCCCCGCAAAACTGAACCTATATCCTGAGGTTTCCCACCTGATGGCCTGGTCCTCTTGGACCCCTACATCAACTCTATACTGCCAGCTATAGAAGAAGTAACTCCTGAATCTACTCCACATGAAGGGTGTCTAGGACAATCTCTGCTCAAAATAGGATCTCGACGTTTGTCCATAGTAGTGGTGCCCGGTCATGCGCCTGGAGCATCAGGCTCCACCATCTTCCTACTGCTGCATGTAGGAGACTCACGACATGGATCACCATGAGGCCAGCTAGTGTCCCTACCAATATGAAAACTCTAGAGATAGACTCCATCCAATCCTCATATGCATGGGGGTCAGTCTCTCCCCGGAACCTGGGTGGCCTCTGTCGCTGGGACACATGAAACACACTCAAGCGTCATTCACTCTCTGCTACTAGATCTGGTGGTATCGGTGGCCCAGCAGGTAGTGCTGCCGCTGGTGCCTCCACTAAGATGGGGCCCTACACTGATGCCTCATCACTCAGTGGGCTACCATCTCGTCCGTAACTCGGAACCCTAGTTGGCTACCTTTCATGGGGCCATCCTGAAAAGGAACAGGTGAACCAAAGTTTAAACAGTATACCTGGTGAGCTGACACCAACTAATCATGAAGAAATCATTTTCAAAGGAAACAAACATGTAATCAGTGTTTTCGTGCACTAATTTAGAATTCAAAGATCAAGGTCCTGTTGTATGGATACGTCACCCACTACACCAACACTGGACTCCCTGGACTGATAACCACACTCAATACTCATAAAATTACATCTTCATAGAAAAGAATGATCAGAGTCCTGAGATCTGCGGTAGAACTGACTCCTCTGATACCAATTTTCCATGACCTGTCCTCGGGGCCCACGCCATGACTACGCCAAGCCCACCTTCCATAGGCCATGGGATGTTGACTAGAACCAAAGGTGTAAATATGTAAACTGGAAGGCATTGCCTTTATAAATATAAACAAACACAATAGAGTATGAAACTGAAGTAAGCACTATGTAATACAACATACAAAGGTAAATGATGAAAGGAATGGGGCTAGAAATACAATCCCAAAAGTAAGTATAGTACAACTAAAAAGATAGTACAACTGTAGTAAAGTAAAACATCAACCACTGAGTCATCCTCCAGGAACCCCCCCTGAAGGGTGGGTATAGATGGCCTCCTCAACACCTCAGGTTTGTCCGTCCGCTCCATGTACATCCAGACAAGTGTTCCACATCCGGGTACCCACCAGCACTACTAGTCTCTATGTCTATTAGTGTTGTGCATCATCTGAATCCAAAAAAATGTAGTTCTGTCATAGACCATGCAGGGTTGAGTATACGATACTCAGTAGGGACCCCGAGTCCCCCGAAGGTCTCCCAGAATCCACGAAGGATAAACCACAGAAGAGGGATACAATCACAAAGTATCAAACAACCCTTCTTAGGTATATGACCATACATATACCTAAGTTATCAATCATATTTCGGCTCCAAATCTCGAGCCGAAGCACAACCTAGTTCACACATGTAAGAAGTCAATCACATTAATGACAATGATTAAAAGTCAAGACTCAGATCACACAGGTATACATCTTTCATATAACAATCAATATGATTAGATGCAATCACTGATTCATCTAAACTGTCAGACCAACATATGATAGTAGAACAACTATGTTGTTGGACCCAATTAGGATACAATACCAGCTACTCTATCAGAACCACTCAGGATACAAGTACACAATTCATCATTGTTAAACCCATGGAGGATCTCAGAACAGAATTCATCATCGTCGAACACACGGGGGATTCCAATACGGATGATGTCGTCGTCGAACCCACAAAGGATCCTAGTACGGTAGTCATCGTCATCGAAACCATGGAGGATCCTAGTATGGAATTCATCACCACCGAACCCACGGAGGAATCCAGTATGGAAGACTTCGTCATCGAACCCATGGAGGATCCTAGTACGGAAGTCATCGTCATCACAGCCAGCTCTAGGGTTCCCGCACACATCACGCTCGATTCCGGGAGGGTCTAATGCCCAAGCCAAGGGGTCGATACCTCAACAATCACGATGTCTGGAGTTTATGTATCCTGAAGTTCCATCTCGTCAAAACAAAAAAAAATGCGATAGACGGCGCGTCAATCAGACGCCCGGTCTTAGAGTTATTGGCTTTTCCATTTCAGGGGCCCGGTTGGAATTACGCTCATTCCAAACCTGACTATTTTCCAAATTTGTCCAAAACTCACTTTGAGTATCTCAAAATTACCTCTTCGTCATGAGGTTCCTAGTGTCGTACACGGTGCATCGATCAGACGTGCGGTATTAATGTTATCTGCATTTAGGTGAAACGGGCCTGACCCGTCAAGCCCAGTGGGGTGGTGCGTCTGCATGACCAGGTTCGGCGGGTCCGACTGGGCTGGTGGGTCGGCCCGGCCCTGTGGAGCATGGCCCGACCCTGTGGCAGGAGGCCCGACCCACCCAAGGGCGCGGCCCGACCTACAAGCATGTGGCATTGCCCACAGCTGGATGCGGTTCGACCAGCTGGACGAGCCTGTATGGAACCCCCCCCCCCCCCCGATTTCCAGAACCGGCGATGCCGAGCGTTGCCGCCCATACTGTCAGACCGACCGAAGCCAATTGGCCTTCCCGGTACGAGCGGCCCATATGGGCGGACCACAGTTCGTCCTTGCAGCACCTCCGGGTGTCGTGACCTCCTTCAACCCGGTCGGTAGGCGGCTGACTAGTTTTTGGCTGAAGCAGCCCGCGGTGCGCTGGCCGCGGTTCTCCACAGTGCGTCGCCTTAGAGGCACCGCGGTTCTCTAGCCCATTCGGCTACGGCCGACCAGTACGGTTGGTCTGCCGAGAAGCTCGTGGATGAGGGTTGTGGTTTCCTCCACGTGGCTGGGGCACGGCCGCCGCCTTCAGTCACCATCGCCTCCATTCGTCGCTGCCTCTGATAGCCACCATCTCTCGTTTTGGCTGCCAAAATATTCAAGAACCAACGGAGGGACGTCAGGCCGTGTTCGTTCGGCCCGCGACCTCCACGTTAGGCAATATCAATTGGCCGAAGACAATACAAGCATTCACCAAGGACGAAATATAATTTCATTCACAAAACATTACAACAAACACCCTACCTTGATTCTGATGCTCGTTTGTCTGTATTGTGGGAAAAAGATCTGAAGTCGACGTCGATTTGTTGACGTCGGGGTGCATCCAAGGAGGAAGCGTAGTCGATGTTTTCTCATGGATGACGTCTCCTACCTTGACGCAGAGGAATAATAAGAATGATGGTGTTCCTCATGAGCTTCGCCTCACGTTCATGCCTCAGTCGTCAAGAGGATATTATTCCTTGTTTTCTTCATTGGGGAGGGATGAATCTCTCCTCGAAATCTCCAAAGGCTCCACCACCAAATATTTTCCAAGGAAATATAATATTAAGTCTCCCAAATTTTAAAATAATTTCCATGTAATTCAAATTGATTCAAAAGAGGTGACAACTAATTAATGATGATATTAATTAGATAGTTTAGCACATTCAATGGGTGGGAGGTGGAGAGGCTCCACCATAATAAATGATAGGTGTTGTTAAATTAAATAAAGGGGTGTTAATGGGGAGTTTAAGGGAAGTTGAAGGGTTAAGGGCTCGTTTGGGGCCCACCACACATTATCCTTACATGGTAGGTTATGTGGGTGTGGGACCCACCTCTAACTTCCCCTTGTAGGAAATAATAATAACCAAACAATAAAAATGTGTACAACAATTTTATTTAATTTAATATAAATCCCCAAAAATTAACTTCTCCACCCGAGCAAACACAACTGCAGTAAAGGTCCCCTTAAGAAAATACTGGTCCTGCAAGTTAATCGGTGCCCTCGTATTTCAATTTTGAGCACTGGTTCAAAAGATAGAAAAACCCGCACGTACATTTACTGAACGTACCCAAAAAAATCTTCAGAAATTGATTTCGGGCACACCGGGCCTCAGAATCAGGTGCTGTCAGAAACCACGGACTCTTAAAATTATAAAGTATTTATGAAAATTTTTTCCTTGAAATTTTTAGGTCATTGCCTTATAATAATAATATATATTATAGTTCAACTATGATATGGTCAGTGTGTCTCAATTTCTACAAAAAAGATTAACTATAATGAAATTTATGTTATGGATTATTTATGCTCCTTGTTTTGTGTTGAATATACTATAAAATATAGTATTCTTTGATTAAAATCATAGTTTGTTACATATATAATATTTTTAATAATTTTTTTAATATAATGTGGGTTATATTTTATAAATATTAATCTATTATCAGCCATTCGAAATAATTTCATTTTTATATTTTATATTAAAAAAGTCAGTATTTATGGGAGTTTTATATTTGAAAGCCAACTTTTTCATCATGTTTGTGGATATGTTTTTTAATTTAATTTTCCCAAATTTATGATTTTAAAATTTGTAAAATTATTACACATTTTTAATCATTATTTTTTTATATTTTATAACAATACTTGTATTATTTTTACCATTATAAATAAAGAATAATGTAAAAATTAATTACTATTGTTATGGTAAAAACATATTAAATAGGGGTTAAACAGAATATATAATTATTATAATGGAATAACAAATTATCCAACATATATTTTATTTACATATATTGACCTTATAACCCATTATATATGATAATTTATTATTATTTACATTTTTTCCTTGAAAACAATTAGGGTGTAATTGATTCATTTAAAAAATTTCTTGTCTGTCGTGTCTATGACATAAAAAATGAATCCCACATTCTACACTATTTAAACTAAAAATTTATTTTTTAAGGAAGAGTGCCATTATAATAAATTACTAAATCCCCTAACAGAATAATATATCCCTTTAATTTTTCATAAATCATACCTAAGAATGATTTTGGTGAAAACATAATTATGTTGTTCAAATAAGAGTTAATGTTTTTTCACAAGGGTTTTTATGTTTTTTTTCAAACACAAGCATAAAATTATATTAAAACACAATTGAATAAAAAATTATATTATTTATAATAAGATCTTATAATTTTTATTTAATAAAAAATATTGATCTCATCTTCTATCAAATAGGAATCAAAACCATCAATCGTGTGTATAGAAAATTATAGCCTCGTGAACTAAAAAAACTTATCTTCTAAAATGACCATTAATTGATGTGTATAATGATAGATTTAAAATAATTGAATACAAATTATTATATTATTATAAGTATTCAACTATAATATTACATATATGATCATATATTCTATTTATTTTCAAATACTATGATGTCATTCAAGTGTACAAAGAACTACCACAAAAAACAACAATGTAATTTTTTTCACTAAAACCTTACATGGTATGTAATAAGGTAAATTTATTTATTTTATGTTATTTAAATTAAATTATATTTACATATGACAATTAATATATATCAATCTATCTTAAAATTTTAAACCATTATATTAATGATAGCGTATCTCTTATGAATGTATACTCTAGAGTTTTGAATTAGTGATTTCTTCTATCCTCAATGTTCAAATGTCAGTTATGTCCCTAAAAATATATATAATTAAAAAATTATATATAAATTGTTAATATCATTATAGATAATATATAAATATATAATATTAAAATAAACTTTAATATTCAATAAAATTCTCGAATGATATAATAAGACAATTAAAACTTGAAATAATGATAACAGTGAAATATTTTTAACAAATGGGCGTAACACATTATTAAAGGATCATATATCATTTTATAAGCATTTATATTCCTATAATATTAAATAATAAATTTGTAAAAACATTTATATTTTAGGTTAAATAACATTCACCCAAAATGAAGAGTGAGGTAAGATACTTAGTTGAAATTTCGCATTATTGAGGCATATATTGATATCTTAAAATTAATTAAATTGATATATTATAATTAAAACACATTATAAATGACATATAATTACTCTTTAATAAATAATAATATTCTATTTCACAATTTTTATTGTTTCATACAAGTGGATTTTCCATAAAAGTTAACATGTTGAAAAAATTTGCCA